>CM069903.1:150913719-151407995 GCA_036172215.1 Camellia granthamiana
CTCCTCTGATTTCTTCAATCCCGTGCTCTGTTGGGAAGCGCAGTAATTGGTGCAATGTTGAGGGAACTGCCCCCATTGCATGCAACCACGGCCTACCCATGATGATGTTGTATGGTGAAGGAGTATCAATCACAATGAACTCGGTCCTGATCTTCTTAGTGCCTGCTTGCACTTCCAAGTTTGTGGCACCCAGTGGCCACGTCGGCGTTCCATTGAAGCCGACCATCGGGCTATTTGATTGCTCCAGTCGTCGGGGTGAAGGCCTAGCTCCTTGTAACATCTAACGTACATGATGTCACAAGAGCTGCCTGGATCTATGAGGATGCGTTTTACTTGGCACTCCCCAACCTGGAGGGATACAACCAAGGCATCATTATGCAGCTGCTGTACCATCTCTAGGTCGGCCTCGTGAAGTTTATCATCGGACCTTGGCAATCCCCCGGCCGAGGTCTTTTCAATCCGACCTGGTTCACGTACTGCAAGTGTTTTACTCTTTGGGTTTCCCCCCGTATGTCGTTTTCATTCACTTTGGAATGAATCACATTTACTACCCGAGGTCTTTCTTCCCGAGGTTTGCGGTGGTGGTGGAGGCCATCTATTCGTCGTACTTTCCCACAGACGGCGCCAAATTGTGTGAGTGATTTTCTGATCACACTGCCTATCTTAGTGATTCAGCTGTAGAACACAAGCAGAATAGATGGCACAAATAACAACACAAAGAGATTAACGTGGTTCGGCAAAAATGCCTACGTCCACGGAAGGCTGAGGTAATTCACTATGTCAAATGAACAGTAAGAATTACAATTCACTCTCAGTAATTCTCTTTCTCTCTCTGTTCTCTAAGTTTGTAATTGTAAATGTTACAATTAGCTTGTTGTCTCTCAATGTCTGTCCAAGAGTCCCCAAAAAGTCCCCCAAAAAGTCCCCTCCAAATGTTATCCTCCATCTCCATATATACACCCGAATAGAGATGGAGAGGTTACCAGCTTTTGAGCTGGTTTGCCAGCCCACTGTTGCACTTTTGGTAGCTTTCCAGGTAAAAGCTCTTTATTATTTCACATGGCTTCTAGTGGCCTCATGGCCATCTCACATGGCCTCAAGGCCAGCTAGTATGTGAGATGATGGCCTCATGACTTTCTTCACATGGCTGGACATCCATCTGATCAAGATAATATTTTATATAGGCAGGTATGGTCGATCTAGCAATAACCTCGGCTTTATTCTTCTGCGGGTAGCTCGGCCTTTGCACGTTAAGCCGAGGTTGGAGACTTTTATCCCGAATTAAGATGTATTCGGAACTGACCTCGGCAATTACTAGAGTACCTTGGCAGAACTTTACTGTGACACGTGGCACCTCGGCTGACACGTCGGCGTCACCTTGCCACGTGTTGATACTCAGAAATATAACCCCAAACCAGCTCAAAAGCTGGTAACCTCTCTATCTCTATTCGGGTGTATATATGGAGATGGAGGATAACATTTGGAGGGGACTTTTGGGGGACTTTTTGGGGACTCTTTGATAGACATTGAGAGACAACAAGCTAATTGTAACATTTACAATTACAAACTTAGAGAACAAAGAGAGAGAGAGAGAGAATTACTGAGAGTAAATTGTAATTCTTACTGTTCGTTTGATATAGTGAATTACCTCGGCCTCCCGTGGACGTAGGCAATTTTGCCGAACCACGTTAAATTCTTTGTGTTGTTATTTGTGCCATCTATTCTGCTTGTGTTCTACAACTGAATCACTAAGATAGGCAGTGTGATCAGAAAATCACTCACACAATTTGGCGCCGTCTGTGGGAAAGTACGACGAATAGATGGCCAGTAACGCACAAAACGAAGAGGTTGGGGGTGACACTCCCGCTGGGAGTGGCAGGCCTATTAACCTTGACGTCGACGGAGATAACCACAATGACAAAAACCGTGGCCAGGGGCACGGGGGACATAACGTCATACAGGAGGACGACACTTCAAAGAAGACGGACCAGAGCAGATACTACAAGGAGGATAACCTCCAGATATGGAGAGATAGGTGCATACGAAGGGATGAGGAACTCAAAGATCTGGCAAATAAGTTGGCAGACCTGCAGTCGGTCGTCAACTTCATGATGCAAAGCAAGGTCATGCAGCCACCATACCCACTGCAGGATACGCCAATCCCAGCAGTTAAAGCTCGGAATGAAGGAAGGACAACAACTCCTGAAGCACCACAGCGCTCCAGGAACAAGAAGCATTCTCACCCGTCCTCCGGGGAGGTCGACAAGTCCCAGAGAACGTATAATACAAAGGATCAGGAACCAAGAGAACATCGGCATGTACAAAAGCAGGTTCTCTGCTTCGACACACACCCCATGGAGAAAGATCAAAACGGGCGTACCACGAGGCCGAGAGTAGCGTGCCAAAGGGACTAAAATCAAAAGATAGCCGAGCTCCGGGGAGGAGTAAAGAAGACTTGAGAAACTACCTCAAGAGGAGGGAGCAGAACGCTGAAGCCGAGGTAAACTCGTTCATCAAGCAAGGACACCATTCTCGGTGGAACTGGACAAATTTGAAGCACCAAAAAGATTCAGCATGCCGAGGTTTCAAATCTATGACGGTAAGTCAGATCCTAACTTCCATGTTGGATTGTTTTTAAACTCAATGGCGTTATACAGTGGAAATGAGCCTTTGCTCTGCAAAGTATTCCCTTCGTCCTTTGGAGAAATTGCATCAGATTGGTTCCACAAGTTACCAAAGGAAGTGTGAAAACTTGGGAAGACCTGGCCGAGATGTTTGTGGCCAGGTTCGTGACAAACAAGCTACAGCCATTAAGGGTAGACGCACTAATGGCTTTGAAGATCAGCAAGGATGAAGGCCTTAGGGCCTACGCAAAGAGGTACTACGAAGTGTTCAACCGAATACCTGAATGCAACCAGGAGGTAGCGGTCGTGTCTTTCAAGAACGGTCTGAAAACAGATTGTTCACTACGGAAATCTTTGGCGAAGACATTGCCAAAGAGCATGGAGGAACTCATGGCAAGAATCGAAAAATATGCCAGAGCCGAGGAGGATACATCGGCACCGAAAGAGGTCAAACAGGAAGGAAACAACTCGCCGAAGCGAAGCCGAAGTAACAACGGGTTCAGCAAGGCAGAGGTAGAGTTAAGGGCTAAACAGGCAGTGACAACCGTGTTCCGACTTCCAATCCAAAAAGTCCTAGGAAAAATCCGGAGCCAACCCTATTTCAGAACACCAGTAAGGGAACCCGGGGAGTTTATGGGAAGAAACATGGACAGACATTGTTCTTATCACAATGCAAACGGACATACAACACAGGGTTGCAGAGCCCTCAAAGCACACTTGGAAGATCTGGTGAGGCAGGGCCACCTCAGAGACCTTGTCGATGAAACCAGAACGAGGGAAGAACAGGCAAGGCTGCCTCAGGCTGAAGCAGCTCCACCACCACCGCAACCTCGGGAAGAAAGACCTCGGGTAGTAAATGTGATTCATTCCAAAGTGAATGAAAACGACATACGGGGGGAAACCCAAAGAGTAAAACACTTGCAGTACGTGAACCAGGTCGGATTGAAAAGACCTCGGCCGGGGGATTGCCAAGGTCCGATGATAAACTTCACCGAGGCCGACCTAGAGATGGTACAGCAGCCGCATAATGATGCCTTGGTTGTATCCCTCCAGGTTGGGGAGTGCCAGGTAAAACGCATCCTCATAGATCCAGGCAGCTCTTGTGACATCATGTACGTTAGATGTTACAAGGAGCTAGGCCTTCACCCCGACGACCTGGAGCAATCAAATAGCCCGATGGTCGGCTTCAATGGAACACCGACGTGGCCACTGGGTGCCACAAACTTGGAAGTGCAAGCAGGCACTAAGAAGATCAGGACCGAGTTCATTGTGATTGATACTCCTTCACCATACAACATCATCATGGGCAGGCCGTGGTTGCATGCAATGGGGGCAGTTCCCTCAACATTGCACCAATTACTGCGCTTCCCAACAGAGCACGGGATTGAAGAAATCAGAGGAGATCAACTGCTGGCAAAGAATTGCTCCATGGCAGCAATGAAGACTACCTGCAATGTTCGAGAACCAGCCAAGGCAGAAATTGAAGACGAGGACATGAAAGTCCTGGACGATGTCGGCAAGGAGCCGGCCGAGAAGAGTGAGGAAACACTAAAGAAAATCCTCGTCCAGGAGGCGATGAGGAGCGCTTTTTTCTTCTCGGCTCAGGCTTAGCCGAGGAAGAAGAAAGAGAACTGGAAGCCTTCTTAAGAACAAACATAGAGGTGTTCTCCTGGACACCTTACGAAATGCCTGGCATTGACCCTGAGGTCACGTGTCATAGACTGAACGTCGACAGGTCGGCTAAACCTGTGATTCAACGAGCTAGAAGACCGACGTTGATACACGTCGAAGCAGTGGAGGAAGAAGTTGACAAACTTCTAGAAGCAAGGGCCATCAGAGAAGTCAACTATCCAACGTGGCTGTCCAACACTGTGGTGGTAAAGAAGAAAAAAAGGTAAATGGAAGGTTTGCGTGGATTTTACAAGCCTAAATAAAGCCTATCCCAAGGACAGCTTCCCTCTGCCAAAAATTGACCAGCTGGTGGATGCTACATCCGGACATGGTAGGATGAGCTTCCTGGACGCATACAGGGGATATCACCAGATAGCCATGTACCCTCCCGACGAGGAGAAGACAGCGTTCATCACCCCAAAAGGCCTGTACTGTTACAGGGTGATGCCGTTTGGACTGAAGAACGCCGGAGCAACCTACCAAAGGCTAGTAACCAAAATGTTCAAGCACCAGATAGGCCAAACAGTGGAAGTCTACATCGACGACATGGTCGTAAAGACCAAGGAGCCAGAAAATCATCTTGCCGACCTAGCAGAGGTATTTAACATACTTAAAACATATCGTCTCCGACTCAACGCATCAAAGTGCGCGTTTGGGGTTGGATCTGGAAAGTTTCTGGGGTACCTGGTAACAAGAAGGGGAATAGAGGCCAGCCCAGATCAGATCAAGGCCATCCTAGATCTACAGAGCCCAACCTCGGCAAAACAGGTTCAAATGCTCACTGGCAGGGCCGCAGCCCTAAACAGGTTCATAAGCCGAAGTTCGGACAAGTGTAAACCTTTCTTCAACCTGGTAAAAAAGACTGCAGACTTCCTGTGGACCGAAGAATGTGAGGCCGCTTTGGCCGATCTAAAAAAGTACCCGATCACGGCTCCAGTCCTCTCGACACCTGAGCCCGGGGAAGAGTTGTTCTTGTACTTAGTCGTGTCAGAGCACGCGGTGAGCGCAGTACTGATCCGAGAAGAGCAGAGAGAGCAGAAGGCTGTCTATTATGTAAGTAAAACCTTAGCCAGCGCTGAAACGAGGTACTTACCATTGGAGAAGTTAATGTTGGCCTTAGTCATGGCCTCAAAGAAGTTGAACCACTAACTTCCATGCACACAAGATTGTGGTATTAACAGAGCACCCATTGAAATCCCTGTTACAACAAGGAGACTTGACAGGAAGAATTGCAAGATGGGCAGTGGCCTTGGGCCAATATGACCTGGAATTCAGGCCCCGAACAGCAATTAAGGGCCAAGTTTTGGCCGACTTCGTGGCAGAATTCACGCCGGAGTCCATCGAACGTCGGCCTCCTTTGAGCCGAGATGAACCAGGTCCTAGCAAGCAAGAAGAATCCCAGCCGACAGCAAAAGGGCAAAAGAAGGAAAAGCTCAGACCTTGCAGCATCTACATCGGCGATTCGTTCAGACTCTTTGTCGATGGAAGTTCAAACCGACGAGGAGCGGGGGCAGGAGTACTGCTGATATCCCCAGATGGAGAAATAATAGAACAATCCATCCGTTTGGGGTTCAAGGCCTCAAACAATGAAGCTGAATATGAAGCATTAATTGCAGGACTAAAACTGGCAGCAGCAGCAGAAGCAGATGAGGTAATAGTTTTTTGTGATTCACAGTTAATTGTTAACCAATCAACAGGAGAATTTGCAGCCAGAGACGAGAGGATGTCGGCATATGCAAAAGAGGTAATCAGATTAGCCGAGTTATTCCAGAATTGCCGACTTCTTCAGGTTAGCCGAGATGATAACAGCCACGCCGACGCGTTGGCCAACCTGGCGAGTTCAATGCAGACTGGAAAGACAAGAACAATTATGATCGACTACATGTCGGGCCCAAGCATAGAACCACGGAACGCAAAGCAAGAAGCAATGTGCGTGGACATGGGGCCGAGCTGGATGGATGCAATAGTTGCATTCCTGAAAGAAGGAAAACTGCCAGAAGATCGCAAGGAGGCACACAAGGTCAGACTGAGGTCGGCAAGATTCAGCCTGACTGCGGACGGACATCTCTACAGAAGGTCCTTCACCGGACCCCTTCTAAGGTGCGTACACCCTTTACAAGTTGAAGATTTTTTATATGAAATTCATGAAGGGATTTGTGGAAGCCACACTGGGGGCAGATCGTTAGCCCATAGGGCCATTACCCAAGGGTATTGGTGGCCATACATGCAAAAAGATGCAGAAGCATATGTGAAGAAGTGCGAACCCTGTCAACGGTTTGCACCTTTGATTCATCAGCCAGCTGCCGACCTGAATCCAGTATCCAGCCCTTGGCCGTTTGCCCAGTGGGGCATGGATCTGGTCGGACAACTTCCCCAAGCAACTGGGCAGAGAAAATACTTGCTGGTAGCAACGGATTACTTCACAAAATGGATAGAGGCCGAACCTCTTGCAAAAATCCGAGATGTGGACATCAAGAATTTCATCTGGAAGAACATTATCACCAGGTTTGGCATTCCCAGAGCCATTGTTGCCGACAACGGAACGCAGTTCGACAGCAAACTTATCAAGGGCTTTTGTGCAAAATTCAAGATCAAGAATTACTTTTCAACACAAGTTTCCCCCAAAGTAATGGACAAGCAGAAGCATCCAACAAAGTAATCTTGGATGGAATAAAGAAGAGGTTGCAGGCAGCTAAAGGGAAGTGGGTAGATGAATTGCCCAACGTGCTTTGGGCATATCGGACTACGCCGAGAAGATCAACAGGGGAATCTCCCTTTGCCATGGCCTATGGCACAGAAGCAGTCATTCCACTAGAGGTCGGCATCCCAGGGATCCGAACCCAGGGAGTTGAAAATGGGACTAATGATGTACTCTTAGCCCGAGATCTGGATCTTTTGGAAGAACGAAGAGAGAAGGCTGCAATTCAGCTTGCAGTATACCAGCAACAACTTGCCAGAGCATACAACAAGAAGGTCAACCCAAGAGATTTTCAAGTCGGCGACCTAGTCTTGAGAAAAGTGGTCGGCAACAAGAAAGATCCCAGAGAGGGCAAGCTTGGCCCAAACTGGGAAGGGCCTTACAGAATTACCTCGGTGCTAGGTAATGGCGCTTATCGGCTTGAGGACAACGAGGGCAAAGCATTGCCAAGACCCTGGAACACTTGCAATTTGAAATTTTTCTATCATTGAGATGATCATTATTCTTGGCCGATGTCATCAGATGCTGGAAGACATGAACAATGAGAACCCAAGTGGAACTCAGGTTCACATTGGGGGCAGAGAAGATACAGAGAAGATACAAAGCCTACCGCTTGTTGAAATTTGTAGCAATTTACAAGTTGGTCTGGCCGAATACAAAGCCTACCACTTGTTGAAATTTGTAGCATTTACAAGTTGGTCTGGCCGAATACAAAGCCTACCACTTGTTGAAATTTGTAGCAATTTACAAGTTGGTCTGGCCGAATACAAAGTCTACCACTTGTTGAAATTTGTAGCAATTTACAAGTTGGTCTGACCGAATACAAAGTCTACCACTTGTTGAAATTTGTAGCAATTTACAAGTTGGTCTGACCGAATACAAAGTTTGCCACTTGTTGAAATTTGTAGCAATTTACAAGTTGGTTAAACCGGTACAAAGCTTAGCTTCGCTTGTTGAAATTTGTAGCAATTTACAAGTTGAAGTTTAGCCGAGATGGTTCCTTAGCTTCGCTTGTTGAAATTTGTAGCAATTTACAAGTTGAAGTTAAGCCGAGGTTACTACTCTCCTGGCTTGTTGAAATTTGTAGCAATTTACAAGTCGGGGTGAAGCTGATGCTACTGCTGACCGACATATAGCAATCCACATGGTGGTTAAGCCAAAGAAGGAAGATGTTCAAACACTTGTTGAAATTTGTAGCAATTTACAAGTTGAAGTAAAGCCGACATCAATTTACAGGTTCAAATAAAAGCTGAGATTATTGTTTAAACTCTTGTTGAAATTTGCAGCAATTTACAAGTAGATCATTGTTTAAACTTGAGTAAAGTTTATTGTTTATATTAACCCTTGTTGAAATTTGTAGCAATTTACAAGTTGGTCAGACCGATTAAAAAGCTTAGCTTCGCTTGTTGAAATTTGTAGCAATTTACAAGCTGAAGTTAAGCCGAGATGGTTCCTTGGCTTCACTTGTTGAAATTTGTAGCAATTTACAAGTTGGAGTCAAGCCGAGATATTTGTTTCTCTTCGCTTGTTGAAATTTGTAGCAATTTACAAGTCGAAGTGAAGCCGATGTTATCACCTACAGACTTATAGCAATCTGCTAAACCAAGGAAGATGTTTAAACACTTGTTGAAATTTATCTACAAGTTAAAGTTAAACCGACATGTTACCATCTGTTGAAATTTGCAGCAATTTACAGGATGAGGTAAAGCTAAGTATACGGTTTAAATTCTGTTGAAATTTGCAGCAATTTACAGGTTGAGCTAAAGGTTAAGTATATTGTTTAAACCCTTGTTGAAATTTGCAGCAATTTACAAGTAGATCATTGTTTAACATTTGTTTTAACTTAAGTAAAGTTTACTGTTTATACTAATCCTTGTTGAAATTTGTAGCGATTTACAAGTAAGTTAGACTGAGATTGTTGTTTAAACTTGAGAAAAGTTTGCAAAAGTTAACATTGAATAGTATGTGTTTTATACTTGTTGAAATTTATGAAAAGATTGCAGGTCGGTATCTTGCCGAAGTAAAATTTGCAGTTATTATACCCGAGGTATGTAACCCGAGAAGATTGTTCAAGGGAAGAATTATATGAATCATGCGAAATATTAAAGACTGAAGCATAAAAACGGTTGTATATGAAGAAGGCACAATGGCCTAGCAGAAGTGAATTGTTCTTAAGCAACAAAAAGGCACATCGGCCAAAAAGATGAAGCTTACATTGTCCAAAGAACAAAGAAAAGAAACAAAATACAAAGAAGAAAATACAAAGGACATTCAAAATTCTTCTACTTGAACAGATGGTTGGGCTGAAACCTCCGAAGGCTCTGGCAGAATCACCTCGGCATCTTTTTGCTTCACAACCTCTGCGTCTTCTTCTACCACAGCCTCAGCATCTACTACGACCTCGGCCTCCTTATCTGCCACAATCTCGGCATCGATCTCGGCCAAAGTCTCCTCAACACTCCTTTCAGCCAAGAGTAAGTCAGAGGAAAGCTTCCCTATGCCAGCTTCCTTGGGCACCTTCTCAGCCTCCTCATCTCCAGTTAAATCAAGGATCTGCTCAACTGAAGGAGGAGACTTGTCCCCAGCAGCATCCCTAGACTTTCTCACCAAGGCGTCTTCATCATCAATGTTTTCATCTTCATCTTCAGCCTCGGTTTCAGAATCAGCTTCTTCTTCAACTTGAGTTGAAGGTGCAGGAGGAGGAAAGGGAAGACGAATGGCTTCGGTCTTGCGTCAGGGCGAGTCGGCAGGAAGATCAAGTTTTTTGGCCAAAGAGTTCCAACCTAGGGAAAATCCCCTGTTGCATGCCTCCTTAACTTGTAACTTGTAATCTTCTGCAACATCGGCCATGCCTTGGGCATACGCCTTGTCATCGGTTGCTTTGATTTCGGCATCCTTTGTAGCCAGCGCTTCCTGGAGCTCTTTCTCGGCCTGGGCCGCTTTTTCTTCGGCCTCTTTCTGCTGAGCTATGGCAACGGTTTTAACAGCTTCTGCAGCCTCGGCCTTTTCATCGGCTATCTGTTTAGCCTTAGTTGCCTCCTCGGCCTGATCCTCCAGTTTTTTCATCTTATTTTGGAGACTCCTGTTTTGTTTCTGGAGGGCAGCAAACTCCTTCTTCATCTCGGCTAACTCCTCCCCCATTTCAAAAGCCTGCATGGAGAAGGAGTGAGCGTGTTGAATGGCCTGAAAGAACACAAGGCAAAAGTTATTATAGAATATTTCAAAATTTTACAAGTATGAGAGACAAGTTATCAAATTCAAAGACTTACTTGAACAGAATGCTGCAACATAAGGGCGTAATTCTCATATCTACTCATCTGGGCGTTACGCTCCAGATCGCCCTCCAGGAGAACTGCAGTACTGAGTGCAACGCCGATTTTTACATCAGCGGCACTTTCATTGGCATAAACTGGCCTGTTTTCAAGTGTAATTTTGGGCTCCCAGGGAACTTTGGGAACCCTGGATCCCGAAGTTGTGGCAGACGAAGACCTCGGCCTTTTTTGCTGAGTGGACCCTGATGGCTGGGCTTCGGCAGGTCTTTTGGCAGGTGCAGAAGTAGTCTTCTCGGCCAATTTGGAGATTGGCAAAGCGTCTTCGACCTCGGCTTCGGTAGCCTTGGCCTTAGGCTGGGCCTTCTTGATTCTTTTTGATTTTGGCGGAGGCACCGTTTTGGATGGTACAGCATCCACGTCGGCTGGAAGGTCGGCGAGAAGGTCTAGCACTACTGGCTTGGGGCGCACCATTTCGGCAGTTTTGACAAGACGTCGGCGACGCTTTCTTTCTTGAACTGGAACCAAGTATGGTGTCGATGTGGAAGGCTGATCGGCTGGGTCAGGTATGGACTCTTGATCGGCTCCTGATGTGGATGCGGTTTGAGTCGTGGCAGTCGGTAAAGAAGCGCTCCTCTTCTTCTTCTTTGGAACGTCGGCCAAGGTTGACTTGTAGGTGGGGATGAAATTCAGCACCAATGGAGCTCTGCGTTTCTAGAGCGGAAGGTCCAGGAGCTTCTTCAAGCCTTTCCCAGGGTAGTAGGACTGGCGAAAGCCCTTGGGAGGCTTGCGAACGTCTGCAAAAAGAAACACAATATCAGAAACAGATAAAATTTGTTGGAAAAAATTGATTAAAGCAACAGTTAAGCAGTTAACGATGGGCTCTTACCCTTGCCCTCTTTTATTGTTCGGGGGAGAGGGAAAAGATGGACTTCTTCATCTGGGCCAAACTCCCAATTACCAGATGCAATGAGATAATCATCTCCAGCCCCTTTGTTGGAGTCTGGAAAGTCGGCTACGATCTTAAACTCGGTGGACCTCGGCTTGAGGTAATAGACATAACCTTTTTCCTTAAGGTTCAGGGCACACATGGTGTAGCAGTATTGGATGTCGGTAAGAGTGATCCTAACACTCTCCTGCCGAGCTAAGGCTATTATACCATTAAGCGTTCTATAGGCGTTAATGGTGAGTTGCATGGGGTTGAGGGTGTAGTAGTGAAGGACTTCGAGGAAGAGGGGATCTAGAGGGAACCGAAGTCCACATTGGACAAAGGCTACAACAGGAAAGGGCATGTTATCATCCTCGGGCATAATAGAGTCGTTCTCCCCAGTTAGTCTGAGATGAACATCCTTTGGGATGGAGAACTCTTGCCTAAAAAATTCTAGTTTGGTTGGGGAATTGACCCTATCTCTCCACACACCCATGGTTTTGATATAAAAGAGTTGAATAACAACAAGAAGGGGATCTACAGGGATCTTGGAACCTCGGCTTGAACCTAGGTATGAATTGGTAAAGTCTGTTTCAGTTTTTCCTAAAGATTGAAGGTCCTACAAACAAATCCCAAACCTAAATCTACAGAGAACGAGTATGGAAGGCAGAAATCTGGAAAACAGAAAAGCAAGAACGAAGCTTCAGATTCAAAGAAAACAGAGGCTAGAAGACCAAGAACAGAGGTGCAACAGTGCAAGTGTTCACAGCATATGCAAAACCAGAAAATAATACATACACAGGTGAACGATTTACAAATCAAATGACAAGCAGAACAGTAGAAGTAGGAAATTCCAGAAACAATCAAAGAACTGGGAAAAGAAGGAAACGGTGGTTTACCAGAGAAATAGAGCGGAGTGAGCTTCGCCGAGGTCAGACGACGGAGACAACAATGGCGAGAGCTTCGCAGAAATGGCAGATGGAGACAGTTGCAGAGCTTAACGGAAGGAGCAATGGCAGATTCGAAGGAGAGAAAGAACTCTTTAGAGAGAGGGAGAGCAAGGAAATTGAAATGCAAAAGTGAAAGGAGAAAGAGAGAGACAATTGTTTTGTCAAAAATTGAAACGGCGGCAAAACACAGCAATTATGGTGCTGTAGACACCTCATTTTTGACCGTCCTCAAGACTTGGACGTCATCGTTGGAACACTCGGTGATTATCCCTGTTTGTGTTCGTTTGGAGTTCCCGGAGTTCTCGGCTGCGCGCGCCTTGCCTCAGGACCTCCGAACTAGACGGTTTGTGTTTGGTTTTGCACCAAACGCTTGTGTTTTGCCTTGGGAGGGCAGGGAATGCCTTTTGAGGCATCCCTACACACCACCGGCTGGGGCTGGAGGCCACCGACTGGCTAGTTTGTCCATCGGCACTTTAATTTGTGCCGACCGGCACTATTTTGTGCCGACCGGCACTAAATTTTGCCATTTGGTACTCTTTGCCGGCCGAGCACTGTACACTTGCTTTTTGAGATATTTTCTCACAGCTGTAAAGTGTTTTACTCCCCTCCATACACGTGTACGGAGGGATGAGCCCTTGGCTTGCTTAGTGGCTAAGCATTCCTTGCCTATAAGAGGAGAGCTCTTCCTCTTGGCTCAAGGGTTAGCCTTTTGAGAGCCAAAACCAGAGCATTATACATATATCTCTGATATACATCCATATATATATATATACCTCCCTCTCTCTCCTCTTGTGTGTGTGTTTTTAGGCCAAAAAGTGTAGTTTTACCTCATTTTTGCTCCTTTACACACACCATTACACCTTAGCTCGAGATTGAGAGACTTAGGAGGTTGTTTGTGTTGGTTTTGGACTGGTTTGAGCATTAGAGAGTGGCTGTAACCTCTGTTTTTCAAGGGATCATCAAGGGTAAGAATCTTGCTTTATATTCCCCATTCTTGCAACCTTTCTCTACCCTCTTTACTTTGTGTTTTTGAGTTTGTGTTTAAGATAAAAAAAAAGTCTTGTTTTTACTTGTTCTTGAACCTTCATTAAGGTCCTTTTTGGGTTTGAGCAAAGATCCATCCTATTAGGCCTTATATGGCCACTTTTGGTGCCTTTGCTTAAGCCCTCTTTGTTTGGTGTTCTTTGGCCCCCTCTCCTTTTGGGTCTCATATAGGGGAGGGACACCCCTCTCCCCTTGGTCCTTTACTTGCCTTTGTTTTGGGCTCATAGCATAGCATGCATGAATGTTTGTATTTGCCTTCATTTCAGAACTTTTTAGGTGTTTTAGGTCACATCTAACCTCTGTTTTTGGTCGGATTGATGGCCCTTAGAATGTATCTTGTACTTGCTTTGAAATGCCCTTTTATGCTTGGAGACATGCCATGCTTTTAAGCTTTGACTCTTGCATGTTTTAGCTTGGTTTCATGGAGGTTTTAGCATCTCTTTGCCATGTGAAGGGTTGTGAGCCACTGCTTTGGTCATGTTTGGCATGCCTTAGTATGGTTGTTTTGCCTATTGGCTTGTAAACTTTGCTTGTATGGAACTCTAACATGTTTAGCTTGCATCATCCTCATGATTTGGCATCATTGTGGGTGGTATTTCAGTCCCCATTCCATGTCCAAAATACCTTTGTTTTATCATCCTATCCATGTTTTGACTTGTTGGTCCTTTATGTCTTCAAGAGAGCATTGTGCATGCTTCCATGTTTAATGCATTTTGGGAGGTGCCATGAGGGGATTTGGGTGCCATTTTGCATGATAAAAACCTGTTTTGGTTGCCTAACATGTGCCATGTTTGGTCTTGTTAAGTGGTGGTTCAATGCCCCACTTTGTGCCTTAGCCTTATGCCTTATGGCTTGCATGCTTGTGTGGCATCTTGCTCTTGTTTTGAGGCATGTTTTGCCACTGTTTTAGGGGAGTTTGAGGGCTGCCCTCTATGGCTTAAGTCCATTATTGCATGCTTGTATCTCGGTTGTTGCATGTTTGATTAATGAGGCCTTGAGCGTATGCTAGTTCCACGCTTAATTGGTCCATGTTGCATGACATTTGTACCTTGCATACTTTAGCTCTTTGCATGCTTAACATGATAGGTTGCATTGCATTTGAACCATGTTGCATACTTGCATTTCATGGTTTGACTTGGGGATTGTCAAGCCAAGCATGAGGATCGAGAGGAGTTCACACTTTGAGTGGTGAAACTTGTCTCCATCCTCAAGTCACCAAGACCTTTGACTAACACATGATAAGGTTTTGGATTTCATCTTTTGTGTTGCATGCATTTCAATTAAAACATGCAATTTTGGTTCCTTAGGTTATCATGCATCAAACGCATCATTGATGGCCCTAGAACCAAGAGTCATGCCTCCTTGAGTCCCCAAGCATGATAGGAGGCCATGGCCATGCTTACATATGCCCAAAAAACCATGCCTTGTACTGCTGTTTTTGCTGCTGCTGTCAAACTGTCCTCTGCAGGAACTTTCTGCCGACCGGCAGTATAATGTGCCGATCGGCACTTTGTTTGTGCCGATAACCACCACAAGCAGCCGATGGCCAATACAAGCAGCCGATGAGCTCCTCCCCCAGCCAGTGGGGTATTTCAGATCATTTGGGAGGTATTCTGAAACTTTGGGAATTTTTGGAGAGGCAGGGCAGTGAAAACAGAGGCAGCAGTGCTATGGCACGGGTTTTCCAGGCGAGTGGAAATCGAGCATGCATCATTCGCGCATCCCGAGGCGGGGCTGCGGCCTTTCCTGTTCTGCATTTAATTTATTAAGTAAATAGAAATTTCTGTAATAATTAATTTATTTATTATTCGGACTATAATATTTATTCGGTCCCTCTGTGTGAGGGCATAATTGTAATAAGTGTGGATGAGTGGGTGTATGTCTTCCAACCCCCATTTCTTTCTCCCTTTTATTTACCTGCTTACAATGGTAGATTAGGGCACGTCTATTTTAGCATACCTTATGCTATGCACGCGTGCATTCATGCATTTGTTTACATGCACCGGGCTCGGTACATCATACAAACTGCATTGCAATTTTCAATTCCAAATTGAATACGTGCTACTCGCGCATTTCACATGCCATGTTTAGGGTTAGCCGAGCCTACTCTAGATTGCATCTATGCCTGTGTTGCATTAGCCACTTAACATGAACTAGGTCATGCATGTTTGCTAACCGGGTTATTGTTTTGGCACGGAATACAATGTAAGTATTTATGCTTTAGCATATCGCATGTGTGTGAATGTTGACATGACAGTAGGCTTACCATGCGGCTAAGTGCTTACATGAGATAAACTGTTTGAATGCCTGTGGGTGGAGGTTGGATTGTGTGAGTTGGAACAACTCATTGAAATCCGTATTTTAGCCTACTTGCGAGTAGCAAAAACCAACACGTTTTTCGAGACAAAACGGATATGCAATGTTTATTTCCAAATTAGGCAATCTAGTCTATACTTGTTTGTTGTGCGCATAACATAGTAATTCTAGGCTAATAATTGGAATAAGAACACATAACGTTTTCAAAATCGGATATCATGGTTAGTAGAGGCCGGTCTTCGGACCGGGCGAAAGGGGGTGCTCATAGCTGACCTTCCCCGATCGTACCCAAGCTCCGAGCCAAGTCACTTTGGTGATGACGGACACGTGGCCTTTGGCACCGAGTCAGGGTTCTTCCTAAATTTCCCATTTTAAAATATTTAGGTGGCGACTCTATATCTGGCAAAGCAGTCCATGTTTGGCACTTCTTTTCAAAATCTGTTTTTCTTCAAAACGATTTGCCAAAGTTGGACTCTTTGGTTCAAGATTTAAGAACCGTAACAAACAAAAAAGAGAGTCCGAACTGTAGCGCGAGGTGGTCCCCCGCGACGTGCTACAGTTTCTGGCGACTCTGCTGGGGAGTTTGGAGAGCTTGACTCGAACTCGTGATATCCTATTTTGACTACACTTATGTGTTTCTTTGCATTGCATGTGCAATTGGTGCGCCTAGGACACCGTGTTGGCCATCTGCTATTCCTGAGCGGTTTGCTGGAGGCTTGTCTTGTCAAGGCATGTCCATAAGGCCGACTGGTTGCGGGCTCTGCCAGTATGGGAACACAAACCCCGGTTTTTACCGGGGCACCCTCTTTTGACCATTCGACCTAGTGCATATTCGGAATCCATAGTGACCATTCCAAACTAGGACAGGTTGCTTACTCGATGCTAAGTTGTTTGAAACCGCTCGTGCATAGTGAAACCCTAGTTCCTGGCAAAATAGGACAGGGAAACCCTACCCCAATATAGGGGTGTTTTGGTTCTCATTTATCTGCTATGTGCTTTAGAGTGTAACTCTGCAGGGAACGTACAGATCAGTTTGCAAGTTTAAGCATCAGGCCTGAGGGCATCAGTATCAGTGTTTTGAGAATCAGTTGTCTGTGGATATCAGATTCAGGCCTAGGGGCAATGGTTCATGATCAGTGATCAGTGGTTGAGAAACAGTGTATCCAGCATTTGACCGTTTATTTTAAATACCCGACCGTGTGTTGTGTGTTTATTTACTTTGCGCCGTTATGCTGTCCGATTGTCTGTTTATTTATACGTTTTATTTATCTTTTTATTAGGTAGTTGAGCACGATTGCTTCTAACCCAGTAGATACTCCCCAAGCACTCTGGACTAGAGGTCGCCGACTCCATCGATCTGAGGATCTGATAGACGGACAACCAGTGTACTACTCACTACCCCCGGTTACTAAACGGAGGTCAGTCAAACAAAAAGCATCAGTACAGCAGACAGTTCAGAGGGCTTTATCTACCCCACCTGCGTTCAGTAGGGATCAGAATTCTGTGTCACCAACAGAGAGAGGATATATACTAGTAATTCAACCAGAACAAGATAATATGACTAGTTTGGAGGAGATGGTGCGCCACCTTCAAGAAAGCATGAAAGCAATGCAGCAGGATGCCGTCCGTCAGGCAGACTTCGCCAGGCAACAGGCCACAGTTGTGAGAGAACAGGCAGAGACAATTGCCAGGCTAGAACAGCAAACCGGAGCATCTGCTTCGCATCAAGTTCCTCCCCCACCAGGAGTTCCTAACATCGGGGAGACGGCCAATATTCAAACTGATACAGAACTTCCCACGGGACCACCTCCGCCCCCGATCTTACCTCAAATCCAACCCCAGCTATCAAAAACACCCACTAACCTACCGGACTCTCCCTTTGAGTTTGAAACTGATCCCACCACACTGAAGTTGAGCAAACTTGAAAAGTTGTTCAAAAGATCTCAGGGGGTCAAGACTATCCCGGACATTGAGGACGGGTATACTGATGCAGCTGTGACGCTGCCGGATAAGTTCAAGATGCCACAAATCGACCGCTTTGATGGATCTGGTGATCCCATGGTGCACCTGCGGTTGTTTTCAGATGTTCTAAGGCCAATGGGCCTCACTAGGCTACAAAAGCTTTCTTTGTTTGGCCGGACCCTGTCGGGTGTAGCAGCCATTTGGTACGCAAAACTGGAAGATGATGTTAAGAGGAATTGGGAGGAGATGGCCGAGGCCTTCGTCGCACAGTACTCCTATAACACGCAAATCGAGATTACAACTCGTGATCTCGAGACAACCAGGCAAGAGCCGAAGGAGAGTTTCTCTGATTTTGTAACTCGGTGGAGGGCCAAGGCCTCAATGATGACTATTAGGCCGACTGACAAAGATCAGATTCGGATGGTCGTGCGCAACCTCCAACCCGAGTTGATGCAGAAGATGATAGTACTCCCCTTTCCTACTTTTTCTGACCTACACGAAATGGGGGTGCAGATTGAGGACGCCTTGAAACAAGGTTTGATTGATAATGACCGAGAGCAACCCCGACGAACTTTCAATCGTGGTAGCAATGCAGGCCCGAGTGGCACTACCACCACGAGAGCTACCGAAGTAAGCATGGTCACCGCCAACCCCCCTCCAAGAAATACGGCAGCTACGCCATTCTCCGGCGCGTCCGGAAGCAACCCGCAAACAACCAAATACCCACCCAAGAACACCAGAACCTTCGCCCCACTTTACATGTCCCTATCCAAGGCTTTGGGGGTGTTAATCAAAAAAGGGCACCTGAAGCCCTTGGAGCCGCGGCCCCTACCAGAAAAACTTCCCCCTAACCATAACCCGGCCAAGTACTGTGCGTTCCACCAACAGCACGGTCACGACACCGACCAGTGTTATCGGTTACGCCATGAAATCCAGGATCTCATTGATAATGGGGTGATTTTACCTCCTGAGAGACCCAACGTTACTACAAATCCCCTCCCTACACATAACCAAGTTCCACCACCCAAAAGACTCAATTTCATCCATACTGGAGGCGTGTCCTACGACCCCAGTATCTACATTACACCTACTCATCTGCCCAAACCAGAGGTGTTTCTTCCCGATTGCACCGACTTGTGCATGATGGACATCTCCATGACCCAACCCAAGCCAGTCGCAGTAATTGCCGAGAACAGGGAAGAGGGGGACCCGAAGCAAGAACGAGTTGTAGAGCCAAAGTCTGCGAGATTTGGAATTTGTACTGAGAAAACGTATAGTCCGAGTGACTACATTTTACCGATAGGCCAGGATGTGCCAGCGGTGAAGCTTCCAGCCAGAGGAGAACTGTGTGTAATCCAAGGAGATAGTCTGGGACAGGAAATGGATAGTGTAACAGCCGTGGGAGAGGACTTTGCCAACCTCCGGTTTTACTACAACCAAGATCCAGAGGACTCAGTGGTCAACTGGTTCGATTATGGGGAAACAGCAGAGGCCATTGGGTGGTTGGACGATCACCCAGATGTGATAGAAGAGTTTCAGCCAGAAGAGAGCCCAGCAGGGGCAAGAACATCAGTAACAGCCAGAAAGGTTGAAAAACAGAGTGTATTGCCGGAGAGCGCCGGCACGAAGAATTTCACTCGGGAGTGGAGCATCTTGACCACAGGAATTGTTGAACAGCCGGATGTATTGGCACAGTCAGAACAGGAAAGGTTTGAGGGATCTGAGAGAGTCAGGAAAGCAAAGGCCCATGTGGGGACTGAAACCGCTGTGTGCACAGAGACAGATAATGCTACGAGTACGAGAATGGGAAGTGCCGTGAGTACGAGAACAGCCATGCCAGAGCCCGACAGATGTTTGTCAGTTGCTGATGGGATGTGGTGGGAAGATGAGGATCTTTGTCTTGCCCATACAGACGAAGACTGGGGAAGTAACCAACCAGATGACACATGGTACATCGGCGAGGTTGATCACATGACGAGGAGCGGGCGGTATTTCAAGCCCCCACACCTAGACCAACCAGAGACGTCTGGAAAGGATAGAGAGGCTGAAAAACTGAAGGAAAAGCAGCTCGAGGAAGAGGCCGTTTTGAGACAATTGAAAAAGATACAGGCAGACATCTCCATCTGGGGACTGCTTATGGCTTCTCGAGTACACAGGCAAGCGGTCCTTTCAGCTATGGATAAGGCTAAGCTTTCGATAGAGACTACGCCGAAACAGCTAGTCGGATTGGTTTTTCCGGGAGGAGGCTCCCCGACATTGACTTTTTCCGATAAAGAATTACCGCCTGAGGGTGTAAACCATAACAAACCTCTCTACATCTCCGTGGAGTGCAGGGATAAATGGATACCAGTAGTACTTGTCGACACCGGGTCTGTCATCAACGTCTGCCCGGCAAGGACAGCATATGCCATTGGTTTGAAAAACTGCCAATTTCGTACCGACAGCCCAGGTGATCCGGGCGTATGATAATACAAGTAGAGAGGTGATGGGAACGGTAAAAGTACAGACTAAAGTTGGGCCTGGGCAGCACGAAATAGATTTCCATGTCCTGGAGGTGCCCGCGACCTTCAATTTACTTTTGGGGGCGGCCGTGGCTGCATCAGGTGAAGGCAGTATCATCTACTTTGCACCAAATGGTGAAATACCCCTATGGGAAGGGAGTAGCCATTGTTTTTGGTAATTCATCGATCCATCCGCCACCGGAGGTATCTACCCCTGTTCTAGAAATTGAGCACGGGATGGAAGACGTGTTTATGTCCGGGTTTACCCTAGCAGAAGCTGAGGTGGTACAGAACATCATGGCAGTTAATGAAGGGATATATGTCAGTGCACAGGCGGTATACCTCATGAACAAGCTCCAACACATCCCCGGGATGGGATTGGGAAAGAGTGGTCGGAAAGGCGTCGCAACCCTGGCCGAAGTGCCACACAACCCTCACACCTTTGGATTGGGTTATCTGCCCACCAAGGGAGATTGGATAAGGAAAGGGAAGGAAATGGCTGGAAGAGCCAGAGCAAAGCAGGCCGGCAAGCCTTTTGAGTTGATACATCGGCCCATCCAGGGTACCCTGAACGGACGTTTCGTCCGGGAGGGGGAAGATTTTCCATTCTGTGGTTTTCCGGAGCCATGGTTGAATAAAGAGAAGAAGCGCATGCCGGGGTTCGAAATTTTCTTCGACCTACAGATATCTGGGGATGATGTTGCTAAAGAGCAGACAGACCCGACAGTTGAGGCAGAACATAGCAAAGAATCAGAGTCTGTGGACACAGAGTTCGAAATGGGGGTAGCACTGGCATGTCTACTTTCAGATCCTTTGATCGACCAGTTGTGCTTGGGGGATGACTCCTCGGTGTCCATGATTAGAGATGAAACGGCTGTGGGCCAACCAGCGGCTATTTTGGATGCATCCATCGCACCCTCCCTCATCTGGCAGTACGAGGAGGGATTTTTATCAAGCAGCATCGGGTCAGGTAGTGAGCCGGAATCTGATTCCCCTGAGTCTTGTGAGTCGGAATCAGGTTCCAGCTCGTCTGAGTCTGAGTCCGATATTCCTGGGAGTGATAACCCGGATGCCACAGTCCTGTCCAGGTCGTCTTTTTCTTTCTCTTTTGAGTCTGTTGTAACAGAAGAATCGGACGGTTTGGAAGTATCTAATGAGAATGAGGTAACTGTGGTTTCCGAGTACTTTTCTGTGCCTTTGGTTTATTGTTTAAATCAGGACTTTCAAAATTTTGATGAAAACGACGAGGACGAAATTCCTCCGGTTTTGCAACGACTAATTGAACAAGAGCAAGAGAGGTTTGTTAAACCCTTAATTGATGAAATCACTACCGTGAATATTGGTACTGAGAAAGACCCGCGGCTGGTCCAGATCGGGTCCACGTTGTCTTTGGAGGAACGCGAGCGCTTAGTCGCTTTATTAAAAGATTTCAAAGATGTTTTCACGTGGTCCTACGAAGACATGCCTGGAATCGATCCTGAGATCGTACAGCACCGGATCCCTCTTGACCCCGAGGCTCGACCTGTCAAACAGAAGCTCAGAAGGATCCGCCCTGATTGGGCCATTAAGATCAAGGAAGAGGTCACCAAGCAGATTGACGCAGGCTTCCTGTTGGTATCTGAATACCCGACTTGGTTGGCCAACATCGTTTCAGTGCCAAAGAAGGATGGCAGAATCCGGGTATGTGTGGACTTCAGGGATTTGAACAGAGCCAGTCCGAAGGATGACTTTCCCTTGCCGCACATCGACGAGTTGGTGGATTTCACAGCAGGGCATGCTTTGCTCTCGTTCATGGATGGCTTCTCAGGCTATAATCAGATAGTAATGGCACCCGAAGATCGGGAGAAGACGGCTTTTACCACCCCGTGGGGTACATATTGCTACAGAGTGATGCCATTTGGGTTGAAGAACGCTGGGGCTACATATCAACGGGCTGCAACCACAATATTACATGACATGATCCATAAAGAGGTCGAGGTGTATGTGGACGACATGATTGTCAAGTCCAAAGAAAGAGAGGGCCACTACACCGCCTTGCAAAAGTTTTTCCAAAGGATCAGAGAATTTCGGCTGCGGTTGAATCCTCAGAAATGTACGTTTGGTGTTACAGCGGGAAAAATGCTGGGATTTTTGATTACACAAAGGGGCATCGAAGTCGACCCTTCCAAAATCAAGGCCATCTTAGAAATGCCACCACCAATGACTGAAAAGGAGGTGCGAGGCTTTCTGGGTAAAGTGCAATTCATAAGGCGGTTCATCTCAAAACTAACCTTGACTTGTGAACCACTTTTTGGTCTCTTGAAGAAAGGAACGAAGTTCCAATGGGACGGCCGATGCCAAGCCGCATTTGAACAGATTAAAGAGTATCTACAGAATCCACCCGTGTTGTCACCACCAAAGCCAGGAAAACCGTTGATACTGTACCTGTCAGTGACTGAAACCACAATGGGCTGCATGCTCGCGCAAGAGTCGGAAGATAAAGTGGAAAGGGCCATCTACTATCTGAGCAAGAAGATGCTGGATTACGAGACCCGCTATACTCCGCTAGAGAAAGCTTGTTTGGCCTTGGTATGGGCTACTAGGAAGCTGCGGCACTACCTGTTAGCCCACTCTGTAATGTTGGTTTCACGACTTGATCCCATCAAATATCTTTTCGAGAAACCAGCGCTTACGGGTAGGCTAGCTCGTTGGTTGCTGTTGCTCTCAGAATTTGACCTCAAGTATGTGACACGCAAGTCCGTAAAAGGGAGAGCGGTGGCAGAGTTCCTTGCCGACCACCCGGTTGAAGGGGATGAAGCGGTTGAGTACCTATTCCCAGATGAAGCTATTTTGCACATCGAAAATGAGACTTGGACGATGTACTTTGACGGAGCGTCAAATCAGTACGGGTATGGAATAGGGGTGTTGCTGATAGCGCCTGACGAGTCCCGTATCCCTTTAGCATTCAAGCTTCAGTTCAAGGTCTCGAACAATGAGGCAGAGTACGAGGCATGTATTGCCGGTCTGGAAGCGGCCCTAGAACTAGGGGCAAGGCGATTGGACGTCATTGGAGATTCGAACCTGGTTGTGTCTCAAGCGAAAGGAGATTGGAAAGTGAAGGAGGAAAAGATGATAATATACCACCAGACCTTGGATTTGTTAATCCCTCGGTTTGAAAAGCTAAATTTCACCCACCTAGTGAGAGAGAACAACAGGTTTGCAGATTCATTAGCAACTCTATCTTCCATGATAGACATCCCATCTGGGGTCCGGATGCGTCCAGTCATTATTGACCAGAAGCTTGTACTTGCTTATGAGACGATCTCTGCCATAGACGAGGCGCAGGATAACAACCCTTGGTATTACGACATATGGAACCTCTTGGAGAAGGAGACATATCCACCAGGGGCAAATGCCAAAGACAAAAGGGCAATCAGAAGAATGGCTGTTCAGTTTATCATCTGCGGGGGTAAATTGTACAAGAGAGGTCATCTGGGAATGCACAAGCTGTGCGTGGAAGCCGAAGAGTCGAAGCGCCTAATGGAGGCTATCCATGGAGGAGAATGCGGGGCACACATGAACGGGGTAATGCTGGCACGTAAGATCCTCAGACAAGGCTACTACTGGTCTACCATGGAGGAAGATTGTATCGGCTTTGTTCGGCGATGCCACAAGTGCCAGATTCACGCGAACAGGATGAACATCCCGCCGTCAAAACTGTACAACATGACGTCGC
Organism: Camellia granthamiana; assembly: GCA_036172215.1. Lineage (NCBI taxonomy): Eukaryota > Viridiplantae > Streptophyta > Magnoliopsida > Ericales > Theaceae > Camellia > Camellia granthamiana. Next base: position 150,937,398 of record CM069903.1, read on the forward strand.
CATGGCCATTTTCAGTTTGGGGAATTGACGTGATTGGAGCCGTTACTCCGAAGGGGTCGAATGGGCATGAGTTTATCTTGGTAGCAATAGATTACTTTACAAAATGGGTTGAGGCCCAATCATATGCCGTGTTGAAGGCTTCGCAGGTTGCAAAGTTTATCAGGAACAAAATTATCTGCCGTTATGGAGTCCCGAACGAGATCATTTCAGACAATGGTTCTCACTTCAAGAAAGAGGTGATTGATTTGCTGGAGAAGTATAATGTGGCTTTTCATAAGTCATCCACATATCGGCCGCAGACCAACGGAGCAGTTGAGGCCGCCAACAAGAACATCAAACACATACTGCAGAAAATGGTGGAGACCTATCGGGACTGGCCAGATAAGTTGCCGTTTGCTCTGTGGGGCTACCGAACGTCGATTAGAACTTCTACAGGGGTGACCCCGTATTCCTTGGTATATGGGATGGAGGCCGTCCTACCTATAGAGATTGAGGTCCCGTCATTACGAGTACTGGCTGAGTGTCAGATAGCTGAGGCAGATTGGCAGCAGAGCAGATTCGAGGAACTCATGCTCTTTGATGAAAGGAGATTAAAAGCACTGTACCATGTCCAAGGATATCAACGCAGAATCGCCCGGGCTTTTAACAAGAAGGTTAAGTCCAGGAATTTGAAGGAAGGAGATTTGGTGCTCAAGGACAACCGAGCTCCCATCCATGACCCAAGGGGCAAGTTCAGACCCAATTGGACTGGTCCCTATATCATCAAGTCTATATGGTCAAGTGGAGCTGTGGTTCTGATGGATCTAGATGGCCTAGAGTTCTCCCAACCGATCAACATGGATAAGTTGAAGAAATATTATCCCTGAGAGGCTCGCTAGGCCGAAAACCCGAAAGGGCGACCTAGGCAAAATTCAGAGCATAGAAAATTAGAAAATATAAAAACTGAGCTCGCAAGGTCGAAAACCCGCAAAGGGCGACCTTGGCAAAAGTTAGAGCGCAAAAGGAGAGTGAAAATACTCGAGTGAACCCAAGCCTGAACTACGTAAGGCTTGATTCCCATCTAAGGGATACGTAGGCAGCTTCGTCCTGAAGTTCAGCCATAAACTCTTCCCCGATCAACTTTGTCCATTTGATCATCTTGGTCATCTTTGCCCCATCAGCATTTATCGCAATCTTCGGTGCAGTGCTATTCAGACTAGGGGCAACTTTCCGTTGCCGTACAGTGCCGCGGTACCATTCAAACAAGGGGCAACTTTCCAATTGATAGGATCCGGGGTTGTGCATCTCAGTGACAAATTTCAGGCGTGTCCAGTTCTGATCCATATCGAAAATGGTTTTGAAAAGTTTTGATAAAAGATGACTTTGTTCAAATAAATCTTTTTACAACTAAGACCATTTCTGGACCAAAACGGAAATTTTTCAGTACCACAACCTTCAATTTCATTGATTTCAAATAGAGTTCTCTTGCTCTTACATACAATCGAAGTTGCTTTTATTACATTCATGAAGAAAACTTGAAAGTACCAATAAAGCAATAAATCCGGGGCATGGTCAAGTTAAATGTCCCTGCGCCCCCTCCCAGAGCTGATCGAAGCCTCTGATGCCAAAGTGGGCCCCTCCTGTGCTTCTTCATTAAGCCAGTCCAAGCACTCATCGGACAAAGTGCAACTGAAAGTGGGAGCGGGGGCCAGGAGTTCTCTCGTCCTCCATGCTGTGGCATACCGGGCCAGCCGTGAGCCTCGGATTAGGAATGCAGCCGGGTACTCTATCCCTTCCGGCGGGCAAGTCTGATCGTGACCAAACTGGCGCAGGATACGGAATGGGAAGTAGAAAACACAGTGAGTCAAGCCAATCAATTGGATCCCCGGCTGACGGGCCATGCTATAACTCATCATTGGGAGATTGAGCCAAGGGCACCGCCAAGCAATGCGATCTGCGGACAAACTACACATCCATTCAAACCACCAACCCTCGTCAAGGGCGTCAACTAGGCGTTGCCTGAAGAAATAGCCGCGCGCTGAATATGCTGGGCAAGAGTCCACAACCTTCAGTTTATCCATTAACCACACCTGGGGAGGGATGAAAAAAACGAGAGAATAAAGAATGGAGAGACGTGCGATGAGAGAAAAAGTGAGAAAAGGGTTTTTGTGAGAAAAAAAAACGAGCCTGAGGGTCGAGTGATGTAAGCAAACATAAAATGTGAGACGGCGTGGGAAACATTACCTGCAGTAATAGTGGACTCCCTGCTAATCTGATCGTCTCTCGACGATAAAAGGCGTCTAAGCCCAACAGTGTCTCAGCCAGGACCATGGCAATGCAGCTTTGGCCCTCCTTCAAGCCTTGGGCAATTTCAATCAACCGGACACTGGGTCCTCCGGAACCAGAAACGAACAGAAAATGAGATAGCATGCATAGACAGAGGGCGTGCCGCCGAAAGCCTTGCCAGTGATGGTCGCCGCGATCGCCAGTCTCAGTAAAACGACAAACCAAACTCGGAACATCTAGTACCCCATCACAAATCAGAGAACGAGCATCGGGCATCGAGAGCCCACACATCCGTCCTAAGGCTTGAGCATGGCCAAAGCGAAATTGGGATAGGATCTCCTCGTTGCGCCCAGATTCCATCAAAGCTTGAAAATCTTCGAACGTAGGACACACCTCTTGCCCGCTAAAGCTAAAGACATGTGTCACCGGATTCCAAAATCTTGCCGCGGCATGGAGGAATGGAAAATGCAGCGGGGTACGGCGCAAAGTGAATAGTGCGTTCATGCCGAAAGCCCGGAAATTTAGCTTTTCCGAGCCATCCAAGTTGTTAATCCAAGTTGCAAGATTTTGGGCAAGAAACTCTTCCATTTGGAGCAAATCAGTGTGGAAATGAAGGAAACCCCGAAGTTGAGACTCTTTTGAAGAGGATAGGGTTGAGTGGAGGACACATGTCAACATTCTGCTGATGCAGGCAGTCTACAGCTGACCGGCAGTAAATAGTGCCGACCGGCCATACTTTTGTGCCGACCGACCAAGTTTTGTGCCGATGGAAATTCCTCGAGGCCGGTGGACTTTCTGTCGGGCCGACGGCTCTCCCCTGTGTTTTCTAAGCTGTTTATGCTGAATATTGGGGAATTCCACCACTTCCAGCACTCTCCGGTGATTTGATTCCCGCCGAGTCGCGCGTATTTGTTTATCGAGTTGTTGTTTTGCTTATCGAGTTGTATGTCACTCTCTTTAAGTCTTTGCTTTGTCTATCAAGTTGTATTTTCACTTGGCTAGTCTGTCGAGTCTTCATTTTGCTTATCGAGTTGTAAGTCGGTTCACTACCTGATTATTACGATGCGATGCTTTGTTTTCAAAAAACAGTTTCAATTTCATTCGCATTGTTATGTGATGCCTTGTGATGCCTTGTGATGCGATGCACACAAGTGCAACACCTTTTCAAGTGAATAGCTGTTTCATTTCCATCATGTGTTTTTGTAAAAACCCGCAATTTCAAAAGAATATAAAACCCGCCTGAGGCGGTGTAATGTGCTTAAACTCCTAGAAAAAAGGAAAGTAAAGCAAGAAAATAGCAGGGTAGCAGAGTGCTGGATTGAATACCAGCAACCTCCCCTTTGTAGTCAGAATACCTCCCGCGCCCGTGCCTGGTTTGGCTGTGCGGTCTGACACCTTCGTCATCCAAGAATAGTGCGGGAAAGTGCACTTCTGGAATGGTAATGGATCTTCGAGTTGATTTCAAGCCGTGACTTCTGTGAGCGATGCTCGGAACGCGCGAAGGATGTCCCTTCTCGTATCCTTTTATGTCTGGTAAATTTCAAAAGAAATTGTTTCAATTATACTGTGTTGCAATACGTTGCATTTCAACATCATGCTTTACCATGTTCAATTTCAAATTCCTATTATACACATTGCATTGTATGCGTGCTTTGCTTTACTTACATGTGTTCAAGTTCCTTTTTTATATACACATTGCATTGTATGCGTGCTTTGCTTTACTTACATGTGTTCAGTCCCCATTATACACATTGCATTGTATGCGTGCTTTGCTTTACTTACATGTGTTCAAGTTCCTTTTTTTTTATATATACACATTGCATTGTATGCGTGCTTTGCTTTACTTACATGTGTTCAAGTTCCTTTTTTATATACACATTGCATTGTATGCGTGCTTTGCTTTACTTACATGTGTTCAGTCCCCATTATACACATTGCATTGTATGCGTGCTTTGCTTTACTTACATGTGTTCAAGTTCCTTTTTTTTGTATATACACATTGCATTGTATGCGTGCTTTGCTTTACTTACATGTGTTCAAGTTCCTTTTTTATATACACATTGCATTGTATGCGTGCTTTGCTTTACTTACATGTGTTCAGTCCCCATTATACACATTGCATTGTATGCGTGCTTTGCTTTACTTACATGTGTTCAAGTTCCTTTTTTTTATATACACATTGCATTGTATGCGTGCTTTGCTTTACTTACATGTGTTCAAGTTCCTTTTTCTATACACATTGCATTGTATGCGTGCTTTGCTTTACTTATATGTGTTCAAGTTCCTACTATACACATTGCATTGTATGCGTGCTCTGCTTTACTCACATGTGTTCAATTACAACTGCCTATACACGTTGCATCTGCCACACCTCTCCAATCGTGTAATTTGCATGTTGCTAACAATACCATACCTGTTAAGTTTGTTTTCTTTTCAGGCACGATATTGTATGTACGGTTCATTTGAAGCTGGCGCAACCAGACGAGCCGGACAGGTATTATATCCTCCGAGCAAGATGTATCGAGAATTACATAATTCTCTTACACCCTTTCTACATTATAGGGTAGTTTGGAGTTTTCTGGCTTAGAACTGTTGCATGCGTGCTCTATTACAGCTTTCTTTGCATAATCATAAGTTATGCCCGGCTTTCTGCATTTTCAGTTGCGTTTTGCCCCTGCCTTCGGGCGCATACCTAATTTGTCTTGCATGTTTGTCTAAGCCTTCGGCCTTGTCAAAAATGGGTCGTCTCTGGGCTTTGACATTCACTCCCGTCATTCTTATGACTTCCGAGTTCTGTCAAAGAGGGGCAACTATAGACACCCCATTTTTGACCGTCCTCAAGACTTGGACGTCACCGTTGGAACACTCGGTGATTATCCCTGTTTGTGTTCGTTTGGAGTTCCCGGAGTTCTCGGCTGCGCGCGCCTTGCCTCAGGACCTCCGAACTCGACCATTTGTGTTTGGTTTTGCACCAAACGCTTGTTTTTTGCCTTGGGAGGGCAGGGAATGCCTTTTGAGGCATCCCTACACACCACCGGCTGGGGCTGGAGGCCACCGACTGGCTAGTTTGTCCATCGGCACTTTATTGTGCCGACCGGCACTATTTTGTGCCGACCGGCACTAAATTTTGCCATTTGGTACTCTTTGCCGGCCGAGCACTGTACACTTGCTTTTTGAGATATTTTCTCACAGCTGTAAAGTGTTTTGCTCCCCTCCATACACGTGTATGGAGGGATGAGCCCTTGGCTTGCTTAGTGGCTAAGCATTCCTTGCCTATAAGAGGAGAGCTCTTCCTCTTGGATCAAGGGTTAGCCTTTTGAGAGCCAAAACCAGAGCATTATACATATATCTCTGATATACATCCATATGTATATATACCTCCCTCTCTCTCCTCTTGTGTGTGTGTTTTTAGGCCAAAACGTGTAGTTTTACCTCATTTTTGCTCCTTTACACACACCATTACACCTTAGCTCGAGATTGAGAGACTTAGGAGGTTGTTTGTGTTGGTTTTGGACTGGTTTTGAGCATTAGAGAGTGGCTGTAACCTCTGTTTTTCAAGGGATCATCAAGGGTAAGAATCTTGCTTTATATTCCCCATTCTTGCAACCTTTCTCTACCCTCTTTACTTTGTGTTTTTGAGTTTGTGTTTAAGATAAAAAAGTCTTGTTTTTACTTGTTCTTGAACCTTCATTAAGGTCCTTTTTTGGTTTGAGCAAAGATCCATCCTATTAGGCCTTATATGGCCACTTTTGGTGCCTTTGCTTAAGCCCTCTTTGTTTGGTGTTCTTTGGCCTTCTCACCACTGAAAACCAGTGGGTTTTCAGTGGTGAGAATGATTTTTTTGAGTCTCATATAGGGGAGGGACACCCCTCTCCCCTTGGTCCTTTACTTGCCCTTGTTTTGGGCTCATAGCATAGCATGCATGAATTGTTTGTATTTGCTTTCATTTCAGAACTTTTTAGGGTGTTTTAGGTCACATCTAACCTCTGTTTTTGGTCGGATTGATGGCCCTTAGAATGTATCTTGTACTTGCTTTGAAATGCCCTTTTATGCTTGGAGACATGTCATGCTTTTAAGCTTTGACTCTTGCATGTTTTAGCTTGGTTTCATGGAGGTTTTAGCATCTATTTGCCATGTGAAGGGTTGTGAGCCACTGCTTTGGTCATGTTTGGCACGCTTAGTATGGTTGTTTTGCCTATTGGCTTGTAAACTTTGCTTGTATGGAACTCTAACATGTTTAGCTTGCATCATCCTCATGATTCGGCATCATTGTGGGCGGTATTTCAGTCCCCATTCCATGTCCAAATACCTTTGTTTTATCATCCTATCCATGTTTTGACTTGTTGGTCCTTTATGTCTTCAAGAGAGCATTGTGCATGCTTCCATGTTTAATGCATTTTGGGAGGTGCCATGAGGGGATTTGGGTGCCATTTTGCATGATAAAAACCTGTTTTGGTTGCCTAACATGTGCCATGTTTGGTCTTGTTAAGTGGTGGTTCAATGCCCCACTTTGTGCCTTAGCCTTATGCCTTATGGCTTGCATGCTTGTGTGGCATCTTGCTCTTGTTTTGAGGCATGTTTTGCCACTGTTTTAGGGGAGTTTGAGGGCTGCCCTCTATGGCTTAAGTCCATTATTGCATGCTTGTATCTCGGTTGTTGCGTGTTTGATTAATGAGGCCTTGAGCGTATGCTAGTTCCACGCTTAATTGGTCCATGTTGCATGACATTTGTACCTTGCATACTTTAGCTCTTTGCATGCTTAACATGATGGGTTGCATTGCATTTGAACCATGTTGCATACTTGCATTTCATGGTTTGGCTTGGGGATTGTCAAGCCAAGCATGAGGATCGAGAGGAGTTCGCACTTTGAGTGGTGAAACTTGTCTCCATCCTCAAGTCACCAAGACCTTTGACTAACACATGGTAAGGTTTTGGATTTCATCTTTTGTGTTGCATGCATTTCAATTAAAACATGCAATTTTGGTTCCTTAGGTTATCATGCATCAAATGCATCATTGATGGCCCTAGAACCAAGAGTCATGCCTCCTTGAGTCCCCTAAGCATGATAGGAGGCCATGGCCATGCTTACATATGCCCAAAAAAACCATGCCTTGTACTGCTGTTTTTGCTGCTGCTGTCAAACTGTCCTCTGCAGGAACTTTCTGCCGACCGACAGTATAATGTGCCGATCGGCACTTTGTTTGTGCCGATAACCACCACAAGCAGCCGATGGCCAATACAAGCAGCCGATGAGCTCTTCCCCCAGCCGGTGGGGTATTTCAGATCATTTGGGAGGTATTCTGAAACTTTGGGAATTTTTGGAGAGGCAGGGCAGTGAAAACAGAGGCAGCAGTGCTATGGCACGGGTTTTCCAGGCGAGTGGGAATCGAGCATGCATCATTCGCGCATCCCGAGGCGGGGCTGCGGCCTTTCCTGTTCTGCATTTAATTTATTAAGTAAATAGAAATTTCTGTAATAATTAATTTATTTATTATTCGGACTGTAATATTTATTCGGTCCCTCTGTGTGAGGGCATAATTGTAATAAGTGTGGGTGAGTGGGTGTATGTCTTCCAACCCCCATTTCTTTCTCCCTTTTATTTACCTGCTTACAATGGTAGATTAGGGCACGTCTATTTTAGCATACCTTATGCTACGCACGTGTGCATTCATGCATTTGTTTACATGCACCGGGCTCGGTACATCATACAAACTGCATTGCAATTTTCAATTCCAAATTGAATACGTGCTACTCGCGCATTTCACATGCCATGTTTAGGGTTAGCCGAGCCTGCTCTAGATTGCATCTATGCCTGTGTTGCATTAGCCACTTAACATGAACTAGGTCATGCATGTTTGCTAACCGGGTTATTGTTTTGGCACGGAGTACAATGTAAGTATTTATGCTTTAGCATATCGCATGCGTGTGAATGTTGCCATGACAGTATGCTTACCATGCGGCTAAGTGCTTACATGAGATAAACTGTTTGAATGCCTGTGGGTGGAGGTTGGGTTGCTTGAGTTGGAAAACTCATTGAAATCCGTATTTTAGCCTACTTGCGAGTAACAATTTCAAACTGTTTTCAAACCAAACGGATACGCAATGTTTGTTTCCAAATTAAGCAACCTAGTCTATACTTGTTTGCTGTGCGCATAACATAGTAATTCTAGGCTAATAATTGGAATAAGAACGCATAAATTTTTCAAAAACAGATATCATGGTTAGTAGAGGCCGGTCTTCGGACCGGGCGAAAGGGGGTGCTCATAGCTGACCTTCCCCGATCGTACCCAAGCTCCCGAGCCAAGATCACTTTGGTGATGACGGACAGGTGGCCTTCGGCACCGAGTCAGGGTTTCCTAAATTCCCCCATTTTAAAAATATTTAGGTGGCGACTCTGTAACCTGGCAAAGCAGTCCATGTTTGGCACTTCTTTTCAAAATCTGTTTTTTCTTCAAAACGATTTGCCAGAGTTGGACTCTTTGGTTCAGATTTAGAACCGTGACAAATTGAGTCCTTTGAACTGTATGTGAACCCAATGTGAACCGAACGGGACTTAACCCTCCCGGGGCGTTCGAGGACGTCTACACCGACGACCTTTCTCAGAATGAGGTCCCCAACTTGAAATTCTCGTGGGTTGACCTTTTTGTTGTAAGCCTTGGCAAGCTGCTGCTAGTATGCCCCCAGCTGAATTACTGCCCTCTCCCTTCTTTCTTCTAATAGATCCAGATCTCGGGCCAAAAATGCATCATTAGTCCCATTTTCCACTCCCTGGGTTTTGACCCCTGAGATGTTGACCTTCAATGGGATTACTGCCTCTGTGCCATAAGCCATGGCAAATGAAGATTCTCCAGTTGATCTTCTTAGCGTAGTCCGATATGCCTAGAGTACACTGGGCAACTCATCCACCCACTTTCCCTTTGCTATTTCCAGCCTCTTCTTAATCCCATCCAATATAGTTTTGTTGGCTGCTTCTGCCTGTCCATTGCTTTGAGGAAAGCTTGGAGTGGAATAGTAGTTCTTGATCTTGTACTTTGCATATAAGCTTTTGATTAGCTTACTGTCAAACTGCGTGCCATTGTTTGCTATTATTGCCCTTGGGATCCCAAACTTGGTGATGATGTTCTTCCATATGAAGTTTTTTACTTCAATGTCCCGAATCTTTGCGAGGGGTTTAGCTTCAACCCACTTGGTAAAGTAATCTGTTGCCACTAGCAGGAACTTCCTTTGTCCAGTTGCCTGAGGTAGTTGTCCAACAAGATTCATGCCCCATTGGGAAAATGGCCAAGGGTTGGATACTGGGTTTAAATCTGCTGCTGGTTGGTGTATCAAAGGTGCAAACCTCTAACACTTCTCACATTTTCTGACATAAGCTTCAGTATCTTTCTGCATATAGGGACACCAGTATCCCTAAGTAATTGCCCTATAAGCAAGTGACCTGCCCCCTGTGTGGCTTCCACATACTCCTTCATGTATCTCATACAAGAAGTCTTCAACTTGTGAAGGATGCACACACCTCAAAACGGGTCCAGTAAAAGATTTTCTGTAGAGATGCCCTTCTGCTGTCAGACTGAATATTGCCGACTTCAGTCTGATCTTGTGTGCTTCTTTATGATCATCTAGTAGTTTTTCCTCTTTAAGGAATACTATTATTGCATCTACCCAGCTTGGTCTCATATCCACACACATTGCTTCATGCTCTGTGTTTAATGGTTCTACACTTGGACCTGACAAGTAGTCAACCATTATTGTCCTTGCCTCTCCTGGTTTCATTGCACTAGCCAGGTTGGCCAAGGCATCAGCATGGCTGTTGTCATCTCGGCCAACTTGCTGTAGTCGGTAATTTTGGAACAATACCATCAGTCTGCCCACCTCCTTTACATAGGTCACCATCTTTTCATCTCGAGCTGTGTATTCACCTGTTGCCTGGTTGACGATAAGTTGGGAGTCACAAAAGACCATTACCTCGTCGGCTTCCATTGCTGCTGCCAATTTCAACCCTGCGATCAGGGCTTCATACTCTGCCTCGTTGTTTGAGGCCTTAAACCCCAAATGAATAGATTATTCAAGCATCTGTCCATCCGGCGATACTAGCACTACTCTTGCCCCCGTTCCTTGTCGGTTTGAACTTCTGTCAACGAACAGGCGAAAAGAGTCGCCGACATAAATACTGCAGGGCCTGAGTTTCTCTTCTTTCCTTTGTTTGGCTATCCCCAACCGGGTTTCTCCCTGTTCACCTGGACATCATATACCTCGGCTCAATGGAGCTTGATATATGATGGCGCCTGGTGTGAACTCGGCCACGAAGTCGGCCAAAACTTGGCCTTTGAACTATTTTGGGTCTAAATTCCAGGTCATATTGGCCTAACACCACTGCCCATCTAGCTATCCTGCCTGTCAGATCTCCTTGCTGCAACAGGGACTTCAGAGGATGCTCAGTTAACACCACAATCTTGTGGGCTTGAAAGTAATGATTCAGCTTCTTGGAGGCCATTACCAAAGCTAGTGTTAGCTTTTCCAAAGGTAGATATCTGGTCTCTGCATCTGCTAGGGTTTTACTCACGTAGTAAACTGCCCTCTGTTCTCCTTTATCTTTCCTGATTATTACTGCACATACTGCATGTTCTGAGACCGCCAAGTATAAGAACAGCTCCTCTCCAGGTATTGGATTTGAGAGAATTGGAGCTGTGGTCAAGTATTTCTTCAAGTCAGCCAAGGCAACTTCGCACTCCTCTGTTCATAAGAAGTCTGTGACTTTCTTTACTAAACTGAAGAAAGGTTTGCATTGATAAGAACTTCTGCTTATGAATCTGTTTAGGGCTGCAGCCCTTCAAGTCAGCATCTGCACTTGTTTTGCCAACGTTGGGCTCTCTAACTCCAGAATGGCCTTGATTTGATCCAGGCTTGCCTCAATGCCCTTTCTGGTGACCAAGTATGCCAGGAATTTCCCTGACCCAACTCCAAATGCCCACTTTGATGCATTGAGTCAGAGCGGAAATGTCTTTAAAATGTCAAAGACTGTTTTCAGGTCGACCAGATGATCTTCAGGTTCCTTGATTTTCGCAACCATGTCATCAATGTATACCTCCACTATTTTTCCTATTAGATGTCTGAACATCTTAGTCACCAATCTCTAGTAAGTTGTTCCTGCATTTTTTAACCCAAAAGGCATCACTCTGTAGCAATACAGCCCTTTTGGGGTGATAAATGCAGTCTTCTCCTCATCTAGGGGGTACATGGCTATCTGATGGTACCCCCTGTAAGCGTCCAGGAAGCTCATCCTTCCATGCCCTGAAGCGGCATCCACCAATTGGTCAATCTTGGGTAGTGGGAACCTGTCTTTAGGACAAGCCTTGTTCAGGCTGGTGAAGTCCACACAGACCCTCCACTTCCTATTCTTTTTCTTCACAACAACCGTGTTTGATAACCATATCGGGTAGTTTACCTCTCGTATGGCTCTGGCCTCCAAAAGTTTATCCGCTTCCTCTTCTATTGCCTCCACATGCATCAATGTCGGCCTTCTTGCTCGCTGGATGATAGGTTTGGCTGACCTGTCCACATTCAGTTTATGGCAAGTGACCTCGGGGTCAATGCCAGACATCTCATATGGTGTCCAGGAAAACACCTTAAGGTTTGCTCTCAAGAATGCCTCTAATTCCTTTCCTTCTCCTCGGCCAAGCCTAACTCAAGAAGGAAGAAGCGCTTTTCATCCCCTTGTTGGACCAAGATCTTCTTTAGAGCTTCCTCACTTTTCTCAGCTAGTTCTTTGCCGACGTCCTCAAGGACCTCCATGTCCTCATCTTCAATCTCTGCTGCTTCTGTTTCTTGTATATTGCAGGTGGATTTCATTGCTGCCATGGAGCAATTCTTTGCCTGCACTTGATCTCCTCTAACCTCCTCAATTCCATGCTCTGTTGGGAACTGCAACAGCTGGTGCAATGTTGAGGGAACAGCCCCCATTACATGCAGCCATGGCCTTCCCAGGATAGCATTGTAAGGGGAGGGAATGTCAATTATTGTGAACTCAGTTTTTACGTTCTTGGTGCCAGCCTGCACATCCAAACTTACTGCTCCCAAGGGCCATGTCAGCATTCCATTGAACCCGACCATTGGACCATTGGACCATTGGATTGTTCCAGATCGTCTTGGTAAAGGCCAAGCTCCTTGTAACACCTGACATACATGATGTCACAAGAGCTGCCCTGGTCAATCAGAATTCGCTTTACCTGGCACTCTCTAATCTGGAGGGATATTACCAAGGCATCGTTGTGTGGATGCTGCACTATCTCTAGGTCATCTTCAGTAAAGGACACCACTGGTCCCTGGCACTCGTCTGCCCTAGGTCTTTTTTGCTAGACCTGATACACATGTTGCAAGTGTTTTACCTTCTAAGTTTCCGCACGTATCTCGTTCTCATTGACCTTCAAGTGAATCATATTGATCACTCGAGGTCCGCCGGCTTGCGGTTGTGGTGCTGGTGGAAGTGGTGCTGCTAGTGCCTAAGGCAGTCTCGCTTGTTCTTCCCTTGTCCTAGACTCATCTTCCAGGTCCCTTAGATGACCTTGTCTCACCAAGTCTTCCAGATGTGCCTTTAGGGCCCTGCACCCTTGAGTTAGATGTCCATCCTCGTTGTGGTAGGCACAGTGTTTCTCCAGACTTCTTCCCATAAATTCACCAGGAAGCTTTTCTGGTGTTCTATAATAGGGCTGATTCCGGATTCTTTCCAAGACTTTGTAAACCAGAATTCGGAATATGGTTGTGACTACCTGTGCAGCCCTCAGTCCTGTCTCTTGCTTATTGTATCCACTATTACCTTGGCCTCGCTTCGGCGAGCCGTTTCTCTTCTCTTGTTTTGATGCCTTTGTCCCCGGCGTGTCCTCCTCGGCCCTGACATACTTTTCTATCCTTGCCATAAGTTCTTCCATACTTTTTGGCAATGTCTTTGCCAGTGATTTTTGAAGCAGGCAATCATCTTTTAGGCCGTTCTTAAAAGACATGACCGCCACCTCTTGGTTGCATCCTGGTATTCGGTTGAACACTTCATAATACCTTTTGGCATAAGCCCTAAGGCTTTCATGCTTGCCAATTCTCAGAGCCATTAGGGAGTCCACCCTCAATGGCTGTAGTTTGTTTGTCACAAATCTAGCCACGAACATCTCAGCTAGGCCTTCCAAGCTTTTCACAGTTCCTTTCGGTAACTTGTGAAACCAGTCTGATGCGATTTCCCCAAAGGATGAGGAGAACACTTTGTAGAGCAACGGCTCGTTCCTGGTGTACAGTGCCATTGAGTTCAAGTACAAGCCGACGTGAAAGTTAGGGTTAGACTTACCGTCGTATATTTGGAACCTCGGTATGTGGAACCTTTTCGGGGCCTCAAATTTGTCCAGTTCTACCGAAAACAGTGTTCTCGGCTTGACCGGAAAGGTTACCTTGGCATCCTGTCACTTCCTCTAGAGGTAATCCCTCAAATCCTCCTTGGTCCATCCAGGAGCTCGGCTATCAACGGATTTCAGCCTTTTTGGTGCGCTACTTCCGGCGTCGTTATGAGTCCTCTTGGACCTCTCTCCATTCACTGCGTCGAAATAAAGTTCCTTCCCTTGAACATGCCGATGTTCTTTGGGGTCAGCTTCTTTGGTACGATGCGTCCTCCAAGAATCTCCCTTCATTGACTCTCCTCGCCCGACCTTCTTTGAAAGCCCGTGACAGTGTTCCTTGGTCCTGGTGTGCTGTGAGACTACAGGGACTGTTTTCTACCCTTTCTTCTGGGCATTGTTCTTGGCCGCTGGAATCGGCGTGTCTTGTAATGGGAACGATGGCTGCATGACGTTGTTCTGCATCATGAAATTGATGACCGATTGCCGGTCCGCCAATTTGTCCGCCATTCCCTTCATCTCTCCGTCCCTCCACAAGCATCTATCTTTCCATACCTGGAGGTCGTTCTCGTTATAATACCTGCCTCGGTCTGCCTTCTTTGGTATGTCGCCCTCCTGGCCGACCTCTTTCTCTCCGGGATTCTGATCCCGAGTTTCTTCGTTGTAATTATCCTCCTCTACGTTAGGATCAAAGTGTTTACCACATCCAGTAGAAATGTCGTCCCTGATCTTCTCTTTCTGTGCGTCGTTGGCCGTCTTTTCTCCTTTCCTTCCCACAAACGGCGCCAAATTGTGTGTGCTATTTTCTGACCATATTGCCAAACAGGTACTCGGTTGGAGAACACCGGCAGAATAGATTGCGGCCGAACGACCTGTCACAGAAAGAAAAAACTCTAGCGGTGGTTCTTCCACCCGGGGGCACTCCGACGATCAAGTTAATAGTCAGTTATCTCTCAAAGATAATAATTACTGCTTAACTCACTAGCCAGAATACAAAAAGCGTACCTTAGACCCACGAGGGTGCCTTACTTTTATAGCCAGCATTGACCTGATCCCTGTAGAAGCCTAGCTTCAATGGACTCTGGCTCAATGCTTATCTTGGACTCTCAAATAGATAGAGATAAACTCGCTAAGAGCTTTATCTTTATCCAGACTGAGGTCCTCCCCCATTCTATGACTCTTATAACTTATCCGTTTATCCCGGATTTCGGCGTCCCCGCAGATAATCTCGGCATAACCTTGGCCTAGCCGAGATCATCTCGGCGTCATGACTAAGACACGTGGCACATCGGCTGGCACTTTGGTGCCACCTTGGCCACGTATTGTCATTTAAAAAATATGTCCCCACAGTAAGGAATGGCATGATTACACAAGAAGGTAAAACAAAATTTTTTCTAACAACACTTGACGATTTCATATATTTGTCTATCATCTTTGTCACTTTTTATACACTCCACTAATCCAATACTTGATGCATATCTACTCAAATCTCTTATTTGTTAACATTTTGGGCACCGCTGCACTATTTTTTCCGGAGATGCTCCAAAATCCCCACGATGATCACGCCAAGATATAAGAATCATTATTATATTTTTGGCATTTCAGATTATTTTCACAAATGTGCTTGTTTGATTTTTGATCACTACTAATTTTATTCTCTCTATAACCTTCCTATCTCCATATTTTATTTTGATGATGTCAAATGGAGAGACAAATATGATTTTGAATTGCTGTGCATGTGCTTTAATTTTATGTTGCAGAGTTATCAAATATTTTGTTGATTTTAATTTTGTGTCAAATACATACTTGTATTGCCATCATCAAAAAGGAGGAGAATGTTAATCATGTTGTTTAATTTTGATGATGTCTAAAATTTTATTTCAAAATTTTATTTTTTTATGTACATATTTGACACAAAATATTATCTGTTTAGAATATATGTTGTATGATATATTCGTTACAAATATTATTTAAATGGAAATATTTTGAAAATATCACTATTCAATTTTTGACAAAATTGATTGATTGGTTGACTGGTCACTATTCACTTTTTGACAAATTTAAAATTGATTAATTGTATTATTTTGACAAAATTGATTGATTGGTTGTATTATTTTGATAAATATGATATTGATGAATTGTTTCTTTTTGATATACTCACATGAAATGATTGGTTATTTTTATTTGAGTGTATTTATAATCTCTTCAACTAATTACAAAAACTTTTAGAAATGTTATATATATATATATGAGTATGAATTGAATTTTATATTCAAAATCTTGGTGACTTGCCTGCAAAAATTTGACAAAGAAAAAATAGACAAAAAAAAGGTGTAAAGTTTGACAAAGAAAAAGTAGGCTAAGAAAAAAATAAAGTCTGATAGAGAAAAAATGTGTTGTTGATGAGCGTCTCCTCTTCTAATGGGTATATTTTTTGATATAAATAGAAGTGTTGTGTATAGAGAAAAATCAAGGACTTGAAAAGAAAAAAATCTTTGTGCTCTAAAATTTTGAGTGTATTGTATTCTGCTCTTTCATTTTCAGATTTAAGTATAATCTTTGTTCTTACACTTTCATATCTACTCTTTGTGAGAAATTATTGTAAAAGCGGGTTAAATTACCTCTTGTTTTTTATTCATTATTTTGTGAGAAAATTTTGTAAGGATAAGACATTTATTGTCGAATGAGGCTCAATAAATAAAAGTAAAACCTGTATAAAATCCACAAGCTTGGTGAAGCCTAGGTGATGTATTGATTCATTTTGATAGCGAAGAAATTCTCAAGGAAGTTCCTTAGAGAGTGGACGTAGGCCCGGTGTGTCGAATCACTATAAATCTCAATGTTTGATTTTCTCTCCCTATCTCTCTTACTTTTATATTGATAATTATTGTTTTATTTTTTATTTTGAATATTGTGTTTTTTTTTTTAATATTGTAAATTTTTTTTGTAACCTAATTCACCCCCTCTCTTGGGTTCCCTACCTGAAATAACACAAATATTTAATATTTAAATATAACATAAATAAAGAATAAAATATTGTTTAATGCAAGCCAATACAAATTAAATTCAACTCAATCTTAAATATAATAAAGACAAATTAAATCCATTAATACAACCAATCCAAATTAAATCAACTGTGAAATATGACTCAAGCTTCTAGTACTTTCTTCATTTACCTAATAGTTCTTGTATATGGAAAATTATTAGGTGTAATCAAATCCATTGTAATAGAGCAATAATGTGAAGATATGTCAATATAAATAAAATTTTAAAATATATATATAGACATATATATAAAATAGGTTTGGTTGTTGGGTTGATTCAGTTTAGGCAAAGACTAAACTAAGAACCAACCTAATCCTATCGGTTTGATGACTTGAAGACTTAGAACCAAACCAAAGCACTCAAAAACCAAACCAATCCAATTCAAAGAGGTCGGTTTGGTTCGGTTTTTTGGTTCACTAGGTAATTTGAACACTCGTAGTATTAAGTTATGCTATTTGTGATAATTAAACTCACAAATGACATAACTTGCATATTGTACACATTCTATAGTATTTCCCTATAAATATATTTATAAATTTATGTAAAATACAAATGGTTTCTTATAATTTTAAAACTTACATCTCACCCCTTGAAGTTTCTAATCGCATAATAAATAATTCCTTTTATTGATAAATTATCAAGTTAATTAACAAGTTTTAATGAACTTAGAAATGTATTTCAATTAACAATTCGTGTAATTTTATTATTGTATAGAAGAGTAGTTAAGAATTTTATTTTCTTTGCTAATTTTGTCAAATACAAAAATTATGGCAATGGAGTATTTGTAATTTATAAAATTACAAATAACAATTCATATTTTAAGAAAATCTCATGGAGTGTATTTGTAATTTACCATTTATTTTTTAAATTGGACAATTTAAATTTATAAAATAAAATATAATACATTTTATTTATTCATCGATGTTTGATGAAGTTGCTTTTCTGCACAAAAGGTCTTTATTGTCAAATTTACAAAATCAACAGTTCAAATTATTCTTATAATGTGATTCGCAAAATAAAATACGAAGAAACATAAGAGATGTAAGCACAGAGAGAAGTCAAAAGTTAAAAATTATTTGGCAAGTGGGTCAAACAATTATATAAATGGGTGAAAACTCACAAAAGAAAAAAAAATTAAATAAAATATAAAATAATAGAACTTTTGGGTATAATTATGAAACTATTTATGTCTTTTCCAATTTCTTACGAAAATAACACTAACCACTTCCTCTGCCCTCATTTGTTACTACTATCGTTACCACTTCCTTCGTTCTTCCTCACTGGTTATACTGCTTCCCCACCTACCCCAACAGTCTGTCACTTATTTCCTACTCATTATGGTTACCTTCGTTTCCTTACAACCCATCTTTATTGCTCATTTACTGATGGGTCATTTTATATACCAAAAATAAACACTAAATTATACCCAAATTCCTTAGAATAATGGTAAGTTCAGGTATCGATCCACAGTAGAGGTGCTTAGCGGATATACTGATCCCCCTAAACCGATCAAATCGAAACAAGCCACTACATTTTAGAAGGATGCGTAATGACAAGCTAATGAATACGGATTAATTTTCTCCAATCCGCCTAGTTTTGGACGGATGACGGATTGGAGGTTCCCATACCGCAACCAAACCGCAAGTACCCGTACTAATAGTAGTTTCATGTTAAATCGACTCTCACCAGGATGTGCATCTATCTAGGTGTTGTCAACATTTATAACTCTTGTCAACTACAATTCAGCAAAGTCTTGTCCTAGCAATTTGTTGTTATATTTGTGAATCTTTTTTCTGCATTATCAAAGGTCAGATTCTCATTGAACTACATGCAACATGATGCAGGATCTTTCAAATTTAAGCATCAAATCTATGGTTGGACGACTGTAAAAATGAATGTCATAGATCATAAATGATTAGGGATGTAAGGCATATGCTTTAGGACTGGATAGATGGTTTATATGTGCTGAATTTGTGAGCTTATTGAAGGTTTATGATCAAAGTATCAAACCAGCTAGAAGGTCTGTAAATGCAGAGAAAACTTCAGGATAATAAGGAAATAAAGAAGAAAAATAGAGGCAAAAGTGTAGACACTCACACCTAAGAAATGTTGTATCAGACATATTGTAGTGTTTATTAATAAGACAGATTGGATTGTTATAAAAAATAAAAAAATAAAAAAATTATGTCGACAGTTTTTATTATGTTAAAAATTTGTAAAATGTAAAACTGTCAAATCGATTTGCATCCATGTGCATCCGCCAATCCAGCGGACGGTTGCTGATTGATTTTCTCCAATCTGTATAGTTTTGGACGGATGGCGGATTGGAGGTTCCCAAGTCATACCTAAGCCGCAAGAACCCCTAATCCACAGGGACTAATGTAAAATTAAAACTAATTTAATTTGCAAAATTCCTAAATTAATTTTGATAAAAATATTTATGAGAATTATATTGAGACTAGAATTAAATTGAAAAGAGAAATTAAATTAACAATTGTGAGAGTCAGAAAAAAATATATATCAGCTTATTGGGCTAACCCAAATAAGGCCTGCCAAGGGGCTAACTATTGGGCTTATTCGGCCCACCCTCCGCCTATAAAAAGAAGGCACGTCATGGCATATAAGTTCATGGAACTATCTTCGTTGAATCTCGTTAATAATCCATGTGAGAGAATATTTCATGGTCTCACAATTGGCGCCATCTGTGGGAAACGTCTACAAGAGTTCAACGAAGAAAAGAGCAAACATGTTCTTGCAAGTAAAAATTTAATAACACTTTTGATCTTGCTCTCTGAAAATTATTGTAAGATTGGTTCTTGGATTGGATATACATATGTTTGTGCTTACAAAATACAGTTTTTTGCTTACTATGAATCTTCATTAAAAAGGTTTAAAACATCATAGAATTCATGGTCTACTTTGCATCTTCATTGTCTCTCTTAAAACTGGGTTTCACACTTTTGTTTGTGGGAGCTTCTTTTCGGCATTATACAAAGAGTTGCTCAGCCGAACCCACTCCTAGCATTATTTATTTATTCCTTCACAAGAGTTTATTGATTCTTGAAGATATAAATGTTATGTGCTCATAATTAACAAGAATTAAGGAATTATGTTTTGTGGCTTCACAACTAAAAAACCAAATCGCTCACGTCTTTCATTCACAATAATTTAAGCTTTATATATTTCTATGATGTCTTGGTAATCATACCAGCTATTAGCATGATCAACAAATTACCGATGCCATGCCAACATCACCCCAATTCTTCACGTCGTCGGCAGGACAAAAAGAAGTTGTCGATTGCAGGTTTCGGCACATCAAAATTCAAAACGAGTTGCCGACAAGTGTTTGTATTGTTTCCAAGGAATTAATCTTTATCACCTAAACTTCACGTGAGGCACCCTGGTGGATACAACCAATTCTGCAGCCATATATATACATCTATATGCAGATATATCTTGAATGGCTTATAATATTTCCCTAAGCTTTTCATTCTATTCCTCTAATATAATTTCACGATCATTAACAATTTTGCATGAAAAGTTTCCTCTACAACGAAGTTCCATTTACGTTCCAGTTACGTTCCATCCATCTCGGCAACGAAAAGCTTGCTCGGCAACATATAACATGCCTTCACCTCACGGCAATATAAAATTGCATGGTCTAACGGAACTCGGCCAACTGAAAATGATTACACAAATCAACTACAATTTTGCCGCCGAGAAAATATTTCACACTTAAGCATGGCCACCTACTAACTCGAACTTGCTAACTAGTTTTGCTCGACGCTGAGACTACATAGCACATGACTGCCTATTTCAACTACACGGTGGCTAAACTTGAAATCACTACTGAGCTCATTGCTGCTCGTCCATCTCCCTCGGCAATAACGGAAGCATTAAATTTGCCTTTGGTAGTTGTTCGGCATAGTATTTTGCATATCAACTCAACTTCAGCAACGTTATTCGGCTTCATCAACCTTGTTCGGCAGTGCATCAACTTTACTCAGCAAGATTATTTGGCACCATTATTAATTCAACATTATGCATGAACATTATTCGGCAATGCATCAACTTTATTCAACAACATTATTCTGTAACATTGCTTACTCGGCTTACTCGGCAAGACTACTCAGCCACATATTAATTCATCTACCTCTTTGGTACGACTCGTGATTTAATTCTAGAAGTACAACAATCTTGCTCGGTGTTACTATCTCAGGATCAAACTAGCATCTCGGCTTGCCGAAATCCACATTTGAACCTACCACAGGATCCGTATCAGCTCAAAGAGTCCAAATACACTAACCAGGAGTCACAATTTAACCAAAGTTCACTGATAATTGCGAAACGGACCAAAACTTTCAGCACACTGACATTTTTAATGTTATCGAAATCAAGTTTTGACCATACTAGTGTGAAGTACTCATTGAGGCGAGTCCAACACAACAAACCGCATCAAAATCGGAGTTCAAACGAAACCGTACAAGCTCATCGAAGTTTGCCGAGCAACGTCATTATTCCGTCTTAGAAGACGACTAGATTTGGAGTTGGCCAACTTAAGAAATTATTGTGTGCATTGTGGCTAAGTTGCCTCTTGTCTTAGCCGAACAATCAAGTTCAAATATATAATGTGTAAAATATATACACAAGGATCTGAGGTGGCAAAGTGGTTAAGTATTAAATTTTTTTCATAATGACATGAGTTCAAATCTTTTAGGCAGCAACTTTACTTATATTTTTTGCCAAGCCATCAAGCCAAGCCGTATATTTTTTGCCAAGCCACCGAGTCGAGCCGCAAGCCATCAAGCCAAGCCGTCCAATGCAGCATCTGTCAGAGGAATTATCTAGTTCTTCGCGGAGCCTAATTCTCCATCGATCTAAGCCGTCGGATCTATTTTGGCTAAAATTACGCAATTCGGAGTCCGATTCCAATGATCCAATAGTCGTTTCTAACTATTTGAAGTCTTCTGAACACATCCGTAAGGTCTGATTTTGTATATTTCGTACCAATAATTTGTAGATTTTATATGCAGTACCACATATCGCAACTCCAACAACACTTTTGTCGCCTAGCCTGGCATTTGATCAATGCTGAATTCAACAATTTTGGCGTCTTCCCGCCACTATAGCCACCCGCATCATTCTGCAATTTTGGCTCAAGTCTATTCCGAATTCCTTCCAAATCACCCCTATCCTTCGAAAGTAATCGGGCAACACGACAATGGAAACAATTTTACAACTAATTCCATGACCATTCAATAGGGTGATGGTATAATTTAATCGGCTTAACGCTCCTTTAATGCTCCTCGCCGAACTCACTAAACAACTCTTACACTCACTCGACACTTTCAATTCGACAACTTGGCAGTTCAATCTCCATTCAGCCGTGTCAAAACCAACTGCGCAAAACCTATGCGTCATTCGGCAGTTCTTTGCATATTTTGCATGCCGTCATTTTTATAGCTTTTACAGCTTTCCACTTTTTTGTGGCCAATATATCTACATTATTTGCGTGTAGTTCTTCGCATATTTGCTTTTACAGCAATGCACTTTGCACTCGTCATTTTTATAGCTTTTACAGCTTTCCACTTTTTTGTGGCCAATATATCTACATTATTTGCGTGTAGTTCTTCGCATATTTGCTTTTACAGCAATGCACTCTGCACTCGCTTGGGGGTTATAATGCCGCGGCCTACACCCTCACCCGAGGGTTATAATACCGCAGCCTACACCCTTGCCTAGGGGTTATAATACCGTGGCCCACCGTTATAAAGATAGTATTACTCACTGGTCTTTAACTCACCCCTCTCCCTTAGATACATATATTTGTACATACATTCATACATACCTACATTTATCCAACCATTTATTCATTTATGTTATTCATTTATCAAATGAATTCTTTGTCAAGGGACCTAAAATCTATTTGAATAGTATAACTCGGCAATAAAAACTCTCATTCCTTCTACCAAAGACAATGAAAGTTTTGGGGTAATTGTGGGAGCAAAAAAATATATATATCAGCTTATTGGGCTAACCCAAATAAGGCCTGCCAAGGGGCCAACTATTGGGCTTATTCGGCCCACCCTTCACCTATAAAAGGAAGACACCTCATGGCATATAGGTATGATTTTTCTCTGCACTTCACTCATAAAACTCTTTACAATTCTTGATTCTTCATTCATGGATTCTAACTTCATCATCGGAGTGTCTCCGGCCGATAACCCCGGTTGGGTGGCATCAACCATATTTACCTTTTGCAGGTTCATGGAACTATCTTCGTTGAATCTCACTAATAATCTATGTGAGAGGATATTTCATGGATTATTAGTGAGATTCAACTATCTTTGTTGAATCTGTGTGCTCCAAAATTTTGAGTGTATTCTACTCTTTCACTTTTAGATCTAACTGTAGTCTTTATTTTTACACTTTCATATCTACTCTTTGTGAGAGAATTATTGTAAAAGAGAGTTGAACTACTTCTTATCCTTATTTATTATTTTGTGAAGAAATTTTGTAAGAGTGAGTAATTTATTGTTGAGTGAAGTTAAATAGATAAAAGTAAGACCTATGCAAAATCCACAAGCTTGGTGAAGCCTTGGTGGTGTATTGATTCATTTTGATAGTAGAGAAATTCTCAAGGAGGTTCCTTAGGAAGTGGACGTAGGCCTGGTGTACCGAACCACTATAAATCTCAGTGTTTGATTTTCTCTCCCTATCTCTCTTACTTTTATCTTCATAATTATTGTTCTGTTTTTTACTTGTTAAAATTCTGAATATAGTGTTTATTGTTTTGTTAATATTGTAACATTTTTTTAAAAACCTAATTCGCCCCCCTTGTGGGTTACCTACCTAGGATAACAATTTGTATCAGAGCCTAGACTCTAGTTTGTGTGACTTAACCGTCTTAGAGTAGATCATGGCAACATCTAGTTATTCCTTACCTAAGGGACAAACATCCAATAGGCCACCACTGTTTAGCGACACAAATTTTAGCTATTGGAAAACTAGGATGATCATACATATTCAATTTAATGATTATGAATGCTCGAAAATTATTTGCAATGGTCTAAAAATTCCTACCAAAACCATAGATGGCCTTAAGGTACCAAAACCTGAAGATGAGTGGAATGAATTAGATACTAGAATGGGCTAAATTAATGTCAAAGTCACAAACATTTTGTACTGCGCCTTAGATGCCAACGAGTTCAACATAATCTTCACATGTAAAATCGCAAAAGAAATTTGGGATACGCTTATAATGACTCATGAGGGAACCGAACAAGTTAAAGAATCTAGAGTTAGTTTGCTAGTCCATAATTATGAACTCTTTAAAATGAACTATTCCTCAAATGTTTACTCGTTTTACTAATATTATTAATGGTTTAACTTCTCTTGGCAAAATATATACTAATGCTGAAATTGTAAGAAAAGTGCTTAGGTCATTGCCAAAAAGTTAGGAGACAAAAGTCATTACCATTATCGAAGTCAAGGATTTATTAAAGCTAAGTCTAGATGAGTTAATAGGATCTCTCTTAACTCATGAGCTCATAATGCAACAAGGAAAGGAAGATGAGGACAACAACAAGAAGAAATGAATAGCCTTCAAATCCACCTCGGATCTCTCTTAACTCATGAGCTCATAATGCAACAAGGAAAGGAAGAGGAGGACAACAACAAGAAGAAAT
The DNA here is from genome assembly GCA_036172215.1 of Camellia granthamiana. Classification (NCBI taxonomy): domain Eukaryota; kingdom Viridiplantae; phylum Streptophyta; class Magnoliopsida; order Ericales; family Theaceae; genus Camellia; species Camellia granthamiana. Next base: position 150,961,765 of record CM069903.1, read on the forward strand.
GAATAGCCTTCAAATCCACCTCGAAACATCAAGAGGATGAGGAAGATAATTTGGATGATAATGAAGAAATAACATTCATCACTAGGAAGGTCAAAAGGTTTGTGAAAAAGAAATAAGGTGTGTGAATTTTTTTTAGAAAAGAGTTCAACAATAGGGATTTTCAAAAGGGAGAAAATCACAAAAAATCTGAAATTACCTGCTACGAATGCAACAAACTTGGACACTACAAATCAGAATGTCCGGAACTTAAGAAACAATTCAAGAAGGATAAGAAGAAAGCCATGATTGCAGCATGGGGAGAAGATAGCGATGAAAGCGACTCAAAAACTGAAGTTTGCAAAAATGAGGTTGCTAACCTATGCTTAATGGCACTTGAAAACGAAGATGAGGTAAATGAAGAATCTTTTATATTTGATGAATTACAATCAACTTTTGATGAATTACATACTGAATTTAAGAAATTTAGTTTGAAAAGTAATTGTCAAAAGAAAGTGATTTCAAATTTATCAAAAGAAAATGAATCTTTAACTTCCAAGATAAATGCTCTAGAAAATGAAGCCATGAAAATAAAAAAGGAAAATGAGATTTTAATTCGAAAAGAGTCTTCAATTTTTGAAAAAAAAAATAGTTGTATTGAAAAAAGAAAATAAGTCTTTAAAAAAGGAGCAAATTGTTTTGAAAGAAAATATTAAAGACTTGAAAAATACTCTTTCAAAATTCACTCAAGGTAGAGAGACTTTAGATAAAATTCATAAAAATTAAAATCGTACTTTTGGTAGAGCCAGAATTTGATATAAACCTTTTTCAAAAGTAAAAACTATCAAAAATGGTTTTGTGTATGCATCTTCTAGTCACTCTCATCTCATATGTCATTTTTGTGGTACAAAAGGTCATATTTCACCTTCATGTCCTATTAAAAGAAATCCTTTTGCTAAAATAAAAAAGATGTGGGTCACTAAGAACATTTCAAAAGTGTTAAATTCTAACTTTTATGGACCCAAGAAAATATGGATACCAATAGAAAAAAATCAAATTTTTGTAAATATATTTCAAGACAAAATCTTGTAACGATAAATGGTATCTCGACAGTGCATGTTCGAGGCACATAACTAGAAATAAAGCTATGTTCGCTACATTCCAACCAAAGGATGGTGGATATGTGACTTTCAGCAACAATAGCAAGGGTAAAATCATTGGTGTAGGAAGTATTGGTAAAAATCCTTCTTCTATTATTGAAAATATTTTATTTGTTGAAGGTTTAAAACATAACTTGCTTAGCATTAGTCAATTATGTGATGAAGGTTATAGAATTATTTTTTAGAAACTCATTGCACTATTGAGAACATCCTAGAAAGCAAACCTTATTTGTAGGTTATAGACATGGGAATGTATATGTGTTTGATTTGCATGATTTGTCTTCTCATTTTAATATTAAATGTTTATCTGTTATAAATGATAATGGTTGGCTTTGGCATAGAAGATTAGGACATGCTCATTTTGATTTAATTTCCTAACTTCCAAAAAATTGAGTTAGTCATTGGTTTACCAAAAAATATTTTTGAAAAAGACAAATTTTGTGATGCATGTTGATTTGGAAAACAAACTAGAATTTTTTTCAAATCCAAAAACGTTGTTTCAACTACTAGACCTTTTGAACTCTTGCATATTGATTTATTTGAACCATCCAGAACGTTAAGTTTGGGAGGAAAATCTTATGCTCTTGTTTGTGTTGATGATTATATTAGATATACATGGGTTTTATATTTGACAGACAAAGACGAAGCTTTTTACAATTTCTTAAAGTTATGCAAAAGAAGTCAAAATGAGAAAAATCTTAATATTTGTAGTATTAGAAGTGATTATGGTAAAGAATTTAAAAATGATGATTTTATTATGTTTTGTGATAAGTTTGGAATTGATCATAATTTTTCTGCCTCTAGAACTCCTCATCAAAATGGTGTGGTTGAAAGAAAAAATAAAACTTTTGAAGAAATGGCCCGTACTATGTTTTATGAAAATAATTTGCCTAAATATTTTTGGGCGGAAGTCGTTAACACTGCATACTATGTTGTAAACCAAGCTATGATTAGACCTATTATTAAGAAAACCCCTTATGAAATTTAAAAAGGTAGAAAACCTAATATTAGTCATTTGCGTGCATTTGATTGTAAATGCTTTGTATTGAATAACAATAAAGATAACTTAGGAAAATTTGATGCTAAATCGGATGAAAGTATATTTCTTGGTTATTCCATTTCCAGTAAAGCTTATAGAATATTCAATAAAGGAAGTCTACTTGTTGAAGATCTGTGCATGTTGTTTTTGATCAATCTAACAACATTATTTCCAAGAATCTTGTAAGTAATGATATTGCAGAAAAACAACCAAGCATGGAGAGCATTTACATAAAAGAAAATGAAGAAAATCCATTACACGAACATGAAGAAGAAATGACAATGGAGAAACTTCAAGAAATATATGCTCTTCCAGAAAACGACTCAAATCTACCGAAAGAATGGAAGTATGCTCATGGCCACCCCAAAGAACTTATCATAGGTGATGCAGCGAAAGGTATAAAAGCTCGTTCTTCTGTTAAAAATGTTTGCGGTAACTTAGCATTTGTTTCACAAATTGAACCAAAATCGTTTTTAGAAGCTGAAAATGATGAAAACTGGATTTTAGCAATGCAAGAAGAATTAAATCAATTTGAAAGAAATGAAGTTTGGTTTTTAACCCCTCGACTTAAGGATCATCCCGTTATTGGTGAAAAGTGGGTTTTTCGAAATAAAATGGATGAATCCGGAGTTGTTACTAGAAATAAAGCTAGATTAGTAGCTCAAGGTTATAATCAAGAAAAGGACATTGATTTTGATGAAACTTTTGCATCAGTTGTTAGACTTGAAGCTATTAGAATGTTACTTGCTTTTGCATGTTTTAAAGATTTTAAATTATATCAAATGGATGTTAAAAGTGCTTTCTTAAATGAGTACATTTCGGAGGAAGTTTACGTTGAACAACCTCTCGATTTTGAAAATCATAAATACCCGGATCATGTTTTCAAATTTTCAAAAGCCTTATATGGCTTAAAACAAGCTCCTAGAGTATGGTATGAAAGATTGAGTAATTTCCCACTTAACAAAGGGTTTTCTAGAGAAAAAATTGATACAACTCTTTTTATAAAAACCAAAAATGAGGATATGCTAATTGTTCAAATTTATGTTGATGATATCATTTTCGGTGCTACTAATGAAAATTTGTGCAAAGAGTTTGCTAAAGATATGCAAGGTGAATTCGAAATAAGTATGATGGGGGAGTTAAATTACTTCCTCGGTCTACAAATTAAACAAACCAAGGATGTAATCCATTTAAATCAGACAAAATATATCAAGGATCTACTTAAAAGGTTTGAAATGGAATCATCAAAGCTTGCAGCAACTCTGGTAGATGAAAAGAAATATTGAGGTATGATCGGTTCCTTACTTTATCTTACTGTTAGTAGACACAATATAATGTTTAGTGTTTGTATGCGTGCACGTTTTCAATCTGCATCAAAAGAGTCACACATCACCGCAGTCAAACGTATTTTCAGATATCTTGTTGGCACTCCAAATTTGGGATTATGGTATCCTAACGAAAGTACCTTTGAACTTTTTGGTTACTCGAATGCCGACTTTGCGAGATGTAGACTTGATCGAAAAAGTACAAATGGTACTTGTCACTTTCTTGGACACTCACTCACTTATTAGTTTTGCAAAAAACAAAATTTAGTGGCTCTGTCAACTACTGAAACATAATATATTGTCATGTTGTGCACAATTACTTTAGATGAAACAACAACTTCAAGGTTTTGGACTTCACTATGATTATATTCCTATAAAATGTAACAACACAAGTGCCATTAACTTTTCAAAAAATCCTATTTAGCACTTACGCACTAAACACATTGAAATAAAGTATCGTTTTCTAAGAGATCATGTACTCAAAGGTGACATTGAACTTGAATTTGTGCCTACAAATTGTCAATTAGTTGACATATTTACCAAGCCTCTTAATGAAGAACAATTTTGTTATTAAAACTGAACTTGGTATGATGAATACTCCTATATGATGTTTATTTTTTTTATAAATAAATAATTAATTAATTAAAATTATAAAAAATTATATTTTATATATTCTCTCTCTCGCTCTAGTTCTTTCTCTATCGATCTCGCTCTGATTCTCTCTCTCTTTCTCTCTCTCTCTCTCTTTCTCTCGCCCTCTTTCTTCCTTTCATCCTCAGACACCATTTTCATCCTTACCATCGTCCACCACCAGCTTCACCATCCACAACATCATCCATAAACTTCATCACAAATATCTTCGATCTACATACATTCGCATCCGATCTACACAAAATTCATCCCCAATCTTCTCCATCATTTCCGTTCATCACCATTATCGTCAACCCAAATTCCTCACAAATCTAACCAAAATCCATCCCAAATCTACATAAATCCATCATCGATCTACCAAGATCTATCTCCGATCTACCGATCTTCATTGTTCTTTCCGATCCTCTGCACCGAGGCAAATCTACATCATCATCACCGTCTTTCACCGTTGTCACCGATCTTCATCGTTATCGACGAATTTTACATCCGCCAACATCTTTTCCTCTATCAATATGTTGAAATTATTTTTACACTTTGTTATATTTCTTATATAGTTGTATGTGGTAAAACTCTTTAGTATTTAATAACAACTGCTTCTACCTGGTATGAAGAAATTATTTTTATTTGTATTTTCTCTTTTTATACTAGTGTACTTGGTGTAGCTGTTTATGGTCTGATCTTAATGGCCCTTGGTTTTATAAATTGGTAATCATTTTCTTACGATTTGTGTAATTTTCTTGTGTGCATTAATTTAGAGAGAGACTCGTATTATATAATCTTTTGAGATTACATCAATAAAATAAAAATAAAACATAAAAATACGAGTAATCTTAAGAGGGTGTTTGTATATTCTGTGTATAATTTTAGGGGGAGTATATATAATTTTTACTTTATCTGCATCAACAATTTTTTTTTGCAAAGACAAAAAAAATTTTCAAAGAGAAATGCTTGCAATTTGGTTTCAGAAAAAGAAAATATTACTTGATTAGATGTAAGTTTTTAGAAGGCTTCACTGATTTTTTTTCTTTTCACTTCTCTCAACAACTTTTCATGAGCCTCCTTTATATGCCTCTCTCTATTTTCGACTTCTGTGAGTCTTGGCATTATAACCGTTGCATAATATTGCACCGCATTCTCTAATTGTGAATTTTTTCTTTCTAGCTCTCTCTTTTCCTGATGCATATTAGCCAGTTGTTGTTTTAACAAGTACACATCATCTCTCCATTGCTGATTTTCTTGTATTCTTGCTTGTAGTCGTCGCGCCATATTAGAAACTGCAGTCATTGCCTGTGTCCTAAGAGCCATACCATGGATATCATTCCGATTACCAACAACACTAGGACTCTCGTTTACAGGAATAGTGTGTGACTGCACCATTGGTAACCTCTCATTTGTTTGCATTACAGGCACCTTATGCATGTCAGAACCATTGATTGCTAAGGTAATGAATGACATGATTAAACAAGAAGATAAAACAAAATTTTCTCTAACAACACTTGCCGATTTCGTATCTCTGCCTATCCTCTTTGTCACTTTTTATACACACCACCAATCCAATACTCGATATATATCTGTTCAAATCTCTTATTTGCCAACATTTCGGGCGCCAGAGATGCTCTAAAATCCCCACAATGATCTCAACAAGACCTAAGGATCATTATTATATTTTTGGCATCTATTTTTGGCATCTCAGATTATTTTATCAAATGTGTTTGTTTCCTATCTCCATATTTTATTTTGATGATGTCAAAGGGGGAGAAAAAAATATGATTTTATGCATGCATGTGTTTTAAATTATCAAATATCTTGTGTTGCAGAATTATAAAATAACTTGTTGATTTTTATTTTGTGTCAAATCCATACAAATATTGCCCTCATTAAAAAGGGGGAGATAGTTAATCATGTTGTTTAATTTTGACAATGTCTAAAATATTAATTGAAAATTTGTAAATAATATACATATGTTATATTATTTGACATAAAATATTATCTGTTTAAAATATATATTGTATGATACATTTGTTATAAATATTATTTAAATAAAAATATTTTGAAAATTTTACTATTCATGTTTTGAATAATTCTGTTGATCACTATTCATTTTTTGACAAATTTGATATGATTGTCTCTTTTGAGTAAAATTGTATTATATCTTTTTAATACATATTGTACCGAATTCAAAATTATTTTGCATTTTTTTGTATATAAGACATATCCACATAATGAGTATCTTGTGCAATTATTTTACATACTTTAAATATATTATGTAAATATATATTATAATATAAAGTTGGCAAAGCTGAGAATTGCATCTTATGTAAAATATAAAGTGGCATGGCGGAATGGTGCTGTATAGTATGTTTGTTCAAATATCTAGCCACAATTTTTGACAAAAGAAAAGAGTGTCACATGTTGTATTTATTGAAAACAAAGTAGATGCCTTTTGTTCTGTCAAGGAGCGTGCCCACGTAATCCATGACGTCAGCAAGGAGCGTCTTACCTCCAACGGGTATATTTTTGTGTACAAATAGAAGTGTTTTGTGTAGAGAAAAATCAAGAACTTGAAGAAGAAAAAAAAATCTGTGTGCTCCAAAATTTTGAGTGTATTCTGCTTTTACTTTCAGATCTAAGTGTAGTCTTTGTTCTTATACTTTCATATCTACTTTTTGTGAGAGAATTATTGTGAAAGAGGGTTGAAGTACCTCTTATCCTTATTTATTATTTTGTGAATAAATTTTGTAAGCATGATGAATTTATTGTTGAGTGAGGTTAAATAGAAAAAAGTAAGACATGTGCAAAATCCATAAGCTTGGTGATGCCTTGGTGGTATATTGATTTATTTTGATAGTAAAGAAATTCTCAAGGAGATTCCTTGGGGAGTAGACGTAGGCCCGGCGTGCCAAACCACTATAAATCTCAGTGTTTGATTTTCTCTCACTATCTCTCTTACTTTTATATTGATAATTATTGTTCTATTTTTTATTTGCTAAAATTTTGAATATAATGTTTATTATTTTTTAAAATTGTAACATTTTTTAACAACCCAATTCACTTCCACTCTTGGGTTGCCTACCTGGAATAACATCATCAAAACGCTAGAAAGAGGAGTCTAGCTGCTCATGGAAAAGTGGAGAGATGATGAAGAGGTTGAAGTTGCCATAGAAGACCTTCAATCCAAAGCTTTCAAAACCCTAGTCTTCTTGTACCACTTTTCTAAGACTTTTTCAAACCCCCCAACAACTTTATTTTCTTCATTTTATATTTTTCTAGCAAAACAGGTGAAAAAGAAAAACACGAACGGATTTCGAGATTAGGCAGCACATATGGGACATAAGGCCTCACCTGCAGAAGATGGCGCTACACATGTAAGAAGATTCCTCCGCATGTGCGGATGGAGTCAGAGACGAATCCATATTTCAAAGTTAGGCTGTACGTGCAGGAAGGTTTCTCCGTATATGCGGTGAGTGTTTCTTCTAGAATTCTACTTTTTGACTCTTTTTGTACTTGAAACCCATCCAACCTATTTTAGATCAAACACTTGTAAACTCTATCAACTTATACAAAAAGAGCGTTAACAAATATCAATTATTGGCCTCAATGTAGCACATTTTAACCTCAATCATTTACCTACGCTCGTACCCATGTTTCTCACCACCTACCTTTGCCACCCTCAAACCATCCGTACCAACTCGAGACTCTAGTCAACCTAAGCCCTACACATGAAAACTATTTGCATCATTTCTAAATATTTACCCAAATTCATGATCCGTTCATTAAAACTTTTTGTCTATTGATTAAAATTGTTTTTAGTTAAATGTTATCTAACACACACACACACACACAAAACTTGCAATTTGATTTAAGGGAAAAAGTAATTACAATATAAATGAAAAGTTGTAAAACAATTATAAATAAATATAAATATTCTATAAAATTTCAAAACTGCTCTATCTCTTTCTCTTATTCCTTTTTCTATTTCCTCTCTAAAAATTTTATATACTCCCTGATACCCCTCTTCAGCAATAGAGGTGGCATCGATACCTCATCTTCCACCATCCCTTGTCACCCCAATTCCACCCCCAGCCTTTTCCAACAATCTCAACCTTTTCTTCACACTCCTTCAATCACCTTAGTGCCTTCACCAACCTTCTCGCCTATCCCATATAAGCCCCACCAAATAATTAGAAATCAAACAAGGTAGAAGCCCTAACATTGTTTTATGAATTTTTAAAAAATTTTAAAAAAATTATAATAATGCTATCAATCTAGACTTAACTACCTAAAAATTATCTAAATTATCATATTATAGTTCAGATTTATTCTACACATGAACTCTACATCATTCCATAGCACATAAATTAAATCATAACCACACAATCTCATTTAAAATAAATTCAAGATAGATAAAAGTAAGTACATAGAATTATTTTAAAAAATATTTAATAAAATGACATTCAGTGTGTTTGGTTTGAGTTTTTTGAATTTAGCTTTCTGAAAAATTGAGTTTTTTATTTTTTTTATTTTAGTGAATATTTTTAAAATTTTAAGCATTTTTTTTAACTTTTTTAGATACACCTTACTTAGATATATCTAAATAGTAAAATATTTGTGAAAAAATATTTTTAAAAATTAATAAATACACAAAATATGAAAAATGTACTAAATTTTGTATTTTTCTTTTATATTTTTAGTATTTAGTGAATTAAAAAAAAAAAGTTCACAAATATTATATTTTTGAAGTATATTTATGTTAGGTGTGTTTAAAAATTTTAAAAATTATTTAAAATATGAAAAAATTGGTAAAAATTTAAAAAAAAAATTGAAAAATGAAAATCTAAAATTTTTTAAAAAGTGAATTTTAAAAATAAAAACTTAATTTTTTTTGTAGTTACAAAAGTACGGGAAAAGAAACGAAAAACAAATTCACATTTTTGGACCATCTTACCGGGCTATCAAAAAAAAGCCCATCGTACCCAAAGCCCAACTATTCCGCTAAACCCTAACAACATTAAATCTGAACCGTCAGATTTAGGTCAAAACAAACGTTCTTCATCTCCTCCTATAAATTCCACACAGAGCCCTATTTCTCATTTTCACTGCAACTAGGGTTTTTCTCTCTCTTCAGCTCACACCTCTCAATCCGAAGGTAGCAGTGGTAGAGGGAGGTTAAAGCGACAGCTCCGTTCGCTGTCCGCCTTGACAAAGCTCTCAGCTTCTTGTCTTGGCCCTCGGTTTTTGCTTAGGGTTTTCCTTTGTTCTGTTCATAAAGGCACTGTATTTTTTATAAATAGTTCAGTAGATTCGAGCATCAATGGCGGTGAAAACATCCAAGGCTGATAAGAAGATCGCTTACGATCACAAACTGTGCCAACTTCTCGAGGAGTACACTCAGATCTTGATCGTGGCGGCCGATAATGTCGGATCGAACCAGTTGCAGAACATTCGCAAAGGTCTGCGTGGCGATTCGGTGGTTTTGATGGGTAAGAACACTATGATGAAGAGGTCTATCAGGATTCATACTGAGAAGACTGGCAACACAGCTTTCCTCAATCTCATCCCCCTCCTCCAGGTAATAGAATTAGCTTCTGTGATCTCTATCATTACCTTCAATTGATTTATATATATCTATATATATATATTTAAAAATTTATAAGATTGTTATGTTGTCATTGATGACTAATTATGATTGTGTTGTTGTTATGGGAATCAGGGAAATGTGGGTTTGATTTTCACCAAGGGTGATTTGAAGGAAGTCAGCGAAGAGGTCGCCAAGTACAAGGTGAAATTTTGGACTTTTGCGTTAATGAATGCTGTCTTGCTGATGCTTTATTGTGATTATAGGTATATTGATTGTTATATGTAGACCATTTTGTGCATGAAGATGATAAATTGATTGGTTTCAGTTCATACCACTGAATCTAGTTGTATGATGATCTCTATCAACATGACAATCTCTATAAAATATGTTTCATTTGAACTCCCATCTTTTTTTCTGCAATGCAATCCTTGTGTTATTAACAAATCATCAACTTTTGACAAGAACAAAAACAATGTAATTATGAAAGACTAACCAAAACAATATATAATTATGAAAATTGCAGAAGAAATATCTTTGGTATAATTAATGATTATTAAATTCTATGCATATGCATTAAGCATAATTTTTGTTTAGTATGTCCTTTGCCTAACTAGTTTGCTAATAGACGGGGGTAGGTTACAAGTATTGACTAAGAGTGTCTCCAACAACACACCAAAAGTTTAATTTGATATGAATTATTCCAATTTTTTAATCAAATCATTTCAAAAAATTACATTCTTATCCCAAGTTTACCTTTTCATCAAATTTGATAAAGAAAATCATCTCCAATGCTATATCTTTTTAAATTTTCTTCAATTTTTGATGAAGGATTTGACAAATTCTCAAATTGATGAAAAAATGACTTTATTTTGATTTGACGAACATTTGATGAAAGGATTGATGATGATTTTTGTGCACTTTGTCATCAAATTTGGGAGTTTTCTTAAAGCCAAGTTGTTGGTAGGAAAGAAAAACCAAGGGTAATACTTGTCAGTTTTTAGCTTTGATGGTAGATTTTATTCTAAGGGTCATTGGTGACATTAATAGCTTTGGTCATTTTTGTGCAAAATGACCAATGTGTCCTCCATACATTTATAATGCATCTTTTTATTTTATTTTAATTTTTTGTTGTTTTTTTTTTTTAACTTTTTGGTGGAAAAATGAACAAGCAGCACTATTCATCATTTTTTTAGCTTTTTCAGCTAAAAAACCCAGAAAGTTCATTTGGGAGTTGTCTTGAAGCCAGTTTATTAGGCTTTTTTCAGTTAAAAAAGCTAAGAAGTCTAAGCATTATTCGGTAGGCCAATTTTCCACAAAATTAAAAAATTTTGCTTTCCGTTAAAAGCATCACAATAGCTGCCATTCTCATAAAATAATTATTTCCCACTAAAAAGCCACGGGTGTGCAAAGCATGGCTTTTTTCAGTTTCTTTTTTTTTTTTTTTTAAGCAAAAAAGTTGCTTTAAGCCAAATTCCAAATGATTTTGTATGTTTTTCTTACTGTTTAGGTTCTATTAGACTAGACCTTAAAAATTTAAATAATTGGACCAATTTTCCAAGTTGGAATAGACCAAAAAATTCACTTTTTTTTTGTTTTAGTGAATTTTTTTTATTCCAATTTTGGTCCAATTATTTTATTTAATTTTTAAGCCTTCTAGTTTAGAAAAACTAGTAAAGTAAAAATCTTGAGACAAAAATTTGGAAAAAAATATTAAAGAGCATCTCTCAATATTCAAAGTTCCATATCTGAAGGGAGTTGTCGTGAAACTACTCGAGTCTTAGCAAAGTTGTCTTATTAAATGTTCGTATTTATAGTTGCGAATGTGGAACATTTGGTTTGCAACTATTGATGCGATCATTTTGTGAGATGCTGTGCATTCGATTAGTTTATCATTTCTATGTTTTAGGTCTTTTCAAATTTTATTAATTTTTACGGCATTCTACTCTAGTCAAACCCCAAAAAATAAATAAATTTGATAGAGTATTTTGAAATTTCACTAAACGGAAAAAGGCAAGAAAAATCCTCAGTCATACCGAACCGAACCGAACCGAACCGAACCAAACCAAGTCTTGCCTTAAGTCCCATCAAATGGGATCAGTTGCATGAATTTTTCTTCTCTACTTGACTCTATCTAAGGTCATTTCGTTAGTCAAATTAAGGAGACTTATCTCTCTTTTTATTATACTAGTTCACATTAATCTCGGTCTACTCTTAACATTATCATCTACTATCATTATATCGCATCTTTTTACTGCTGCTTTTGTTGGTCTTCGTTGTATATGACTAAACTATCACAATTTATTTTCTCTAAACTTTATCTTCTATCGGTACTACTCCTACTCATTTTCGAATATACTCGTTCTTAACTTCTTTTCTAGTCTTGTCATACATCCACCTTAGCATTCTCATCTCAACAACATTCATTTTATCTACATGTTATTTTTTAGTTGCATAACATTCCGTCCCATATAATATTACTGGTCTAATTGAGTCTCTGTCCTGTAGTACAAGTGAAAGTTGTGGCAAGTTAAAGATGTTGCATGGGACACAACTGTCACTTGCTCTGACTCGCATCTCCATGGAAATGCTACTACTTTGAGTTGTTGCCACTTAAATTCAATTTTTCCTTCATTCATCTTATTCTCCTTATTGTTACTAAAAAAGTGAGGCAAGGATTAAAATTACTTGGTTATTATTTTGATCGTTTTTGTTATTTAATGCTTGTAAAGATGTTATGTCACCTGAACTTTGATTCACATATCCAGTTCACTTAAAAGTGTGAGTAACTTTCATGGTAAAGAATATGAAAATTATATTACATTTGCTTTCACCAAGAAACTGCAAATTTTTAATTACATTTGGCAAATTAAGTCTTGTGATTTGTATGTTATGCCGAAGTCATAAATATCTCTGCTTTTTTGAACAGGTTGGAGCTCCTGCTCGTGTTGGTTTGGTAGCTCCTTGTGATGTTGTTGTCCCTCCTGGAAACACTGGACTAGACCCTTCCCAGACATCTTTCTTCCAGGTCTTTAGCCTTAAATGTTTCTAATAAATTTGATCTCCTATGGTGTTGCATTTCTCACTCTCTTACCTTCCAGGTGCTCAATATTCCAACCAAAATTAACAAGGGTACTGTTGAAATTATTACCCCTGTGGAGCTTATCAAGAAGGGTGACAAAGTGGGGTCTTCTGAGGCTGCCCTCCTTGCAAAACTTGGCATTCGCCCCTTCTCTTATGGTCTTATTGTCTTGTCTGTTTATGACAACGGATCAGTCTTCAGCCCAGAGGTTCTTGATATGACCGAAGATGATCTCATGGAGAAGTTTGCTGCTGGAATTTCCTTGGTCACTGCATTGTCACTGGCTGTTTCTTACCCAACTCTTGCAGCTGCACCCCACATGTTCATCAATGCCTACAAAAATGTTTTGGCTGTTGCAGTTGCAACTGAATATTCCTTCCCCCAGGCAGACAAAGTTAAGGAGTACCTCGAGGTAAAATGATTCTGCCAATTAGTGGATAATATTGCTTTTCCTCCAGAAATGTTATTTTTTTTTTACAATTTTCTTTTGTTCACGGAATGATGACTTGTTTGGGTTTAAAATTGCAGGATCCGACCAAGTTTGCTGTTGCTGTGGCTCCTGTTGCAGCTGCTGCTGATTCTGGTTCTGCTCCTGCTGCTGCTGTGGAAGAGAAGAAGGAAGAACCAGCGGAGGAGTCTGATGATGACATGGGTTTCAGTCTGTTTGATTAATTTAGCAAGTTTGTTATGGTGTGGCGTTTTCAAACTTATCCGTCTGTTTGCTTTTTCATCTTTTGTTGAATTGGAGTAATGTAGGATTTGTTGTTTTGAATGGATTGCAACTTCTTAGTCAGGTTTTAATGTTTAGACCATGATCTTCTTTGTTTTTTCTTTTATCTTGTTCCTTAATTGTTCATTTGATAAATCTGTGTGCCATTCATGTCTTAGTATTTTATGGATAAGCCCTGCCTGTGAAGCTCTGTTATATTTCTGTCTCTTTTGTTTTCTTGCAATGGAAAATTGTTGGATGTTTTTGGAGAGGTATGGGATTCTTGGTGCATCATTTGACCTTTCAAGAACAACCCGATAACTCAGCAGGATTAGTTGGTGTTGGCAGTAATTGGTCCCGTCAGTTACAGTATTCAGTCCTAGGTTTTTATATGGGATCATGGGGTTGAAGGAGAAAAGCAAATTGAACTTCATTAGTCTTCCTCATAACAATTTTATTTGTTCGCAAGAAAACCATGGTTAAGAATATTCTGTGATGTTCTTTTGATTTTGAAGTTGATTTTTTTGGTTTGCATATCAGTAAGTTTTTTCTGTTGTTGATTATGGTTAAAAATTGTTTGGTTAGTTTTCAAATCAATTTTTGAGAACTCAAAACTTGAAATTTGAGAAAAATTAGTAAAACATTCCTCTTCAGCTTGGTGTAGTAGGAGAGGTTGGAGATTTTTTTTATTAGTTAAGGCCTTTTGATGAAATTTTTCTGTAAACATATTAGAGAAATTTTTTAGTGAAAATTAATTAATTATTTTTTGTGAAAATCTTAAAGGATTTATGATAATATTGTATATTTTTTTATTTTATAAAATTTTAATATCAGGAACTTAAAAAAAATTACTTTAAAATTTGTTTGGTTTACAATGTTTTCAAAATTGTTTTTCATTGTTTTTTTTTATTTCTTTTTTCATTCTCTCACATTCTATATATTAATCAATTATTTTTTTTCTTTCCTCTCTCATTCTCTTACATCCTACATCAACCAATCACTTTTTTTTACACCTATTTACTTAGTTATAAAAAACATTACAAATCATATCAAATTACAAAACTCCCAGCTACAAAACTATTTTCAAAATGAGAAAGACTGATACATCTCCTCAAAAGATGTGTATATAAAGAAAAAAATGACATATTTCATGCGTTTTAAGTTATAATTAGAAGGAAAAAAAATCATAATTGAATATCACATTAAATATAACCAAAGATCTCATAAAATAATGTCATAACTAAAGAAAAAAAATTAATTATAATCAAAGGGAAAAAAAAAAAATGGAACAACTTAAGGGTTCATAGTAAGGGGTGTTTATAGTAGAATTCTTCTTTCAAAATACACAATCAAATAAATTTTTAAATTTTGATTTTTTTTTTTTATTTTAAAAGCTTATCTTTTAAAATTAATTTTAAAATCAAACCAAACGGTCCTTAGTTTTGCTTTTTAGGTAAAGGAATACTATAGTGTGCTGGGATATCTAATTTGTTTCTCTATCATGTAGACATTTTTGTTGTCGTTGCTGCAGTAGTTACAATTTTATACCTGCACTGCAGCAACTTCAAATAATTAACTTGAGGAGAAAAATGTTGTCGAAAAATCTCCCCGATAACAACGCTGACCAACGCGATTCACCAAACCTTGAAAATCTACTGAGGAAGAAGATCATTTGATTAAGAGCACAAAGAAGATTAAGAGTACGAACCTAATGAAGGCAAAAGAGATGGAGCAAGAGATAGACATGGAAACCGAGGTATGAAGGGAGATACCTAACATGCAGGACTCCTCACTTGCGCAACCTTCCCCACCTAAATCCTCCAAGGAAGCACTAACCATAGTCAAAAATGGAGATTACATCTTTGATGACAGAGTTGAAATCCTATTGTCTGATGATGAGGAGGATGAACAGAGGAGTAATTCCACAACTGCAAATTTCCACTCTAAACACATGTGCCTTCCCAAGATCTCTCCGCCTAAAAAGCTTTTGAAAAAAAATTAGAAAACCATGGGAGAGTGCTCTAATCATAAGTCTTTTGGGCAAGAGCATAGGCTACAAAATGCTATGCACAAGAGTGAAGAATATTTGGGGACTTCAAGGGGAGTTTAATGCCATTGATCTGGGAAATAACTATTTTCTTTTTAAATTCTCTGAGAAAGAAGACTATCCTAAAGTCTACACAGGAGGACCATGGGTTATCATGGATCACTACCTCATTGTGAGACGCTAGAAACCAAACTTCAAGCCATCATAAGCAATGTTTTAAAACCTAGATTGGACCGGCCAGTCGGACCGGTAGAATTGGGACCCAGGCCTAGTTCTGGTTTGGAAGAACTCCAAAACTCGGACTAGGCGCCTAGATTGTCAAAACTGGAAGAACCGCCGGTTCAATCGGGAGAACCGGTGACCCGGGTACCGATTTTGGAACGATCCGGCGGTTGGAAATTTTTTAATTTTTTTTATTCTTCTTCTTTTCTTTTCTTTCTTTCTCTCTTATATATATATATATCAAAATTTTAACTAAAAACTCTTACTTCTAGAGTCTCCTCTCATGAGGAGGAGTCTCATTGGAACCTTGGGGAGATAATGAAAGTCTATTGATATTTATAAGAAAAGATTTTTCAAAGAGAACCTACAAAATTCTGTGTGGGATTCAATCAAGTTATTTGAATCATATTGATTGGAGGGAGAGTTAAAAATTTCATTTCCCTCCAAAATTAAATCTAGCATTCAATCAATTTGTTTGGAGGGAATGTTAAAAAAAAATTAATTTTTTTAAAACAAGTGACTTTTTCTTATCAATTATGACTTTGTTAAATATTATCAATAAATACTATGCAACAATTTTTATTTTTATTTGAGTATTTATATATTTTTTTATTTTTTTATAATTTATAATTATATTTTTTAATTATATAATATTAATTATGAGGTCACGGTTCAACTGTTTTGACCCGACGATTGAACCGGTGACCCGTCTACCCGGTTCCTTTTTCGATTTGCTCACCAGTTCGGTTTTCAAAACATTGATCAGAAGCACTAAAAACCACAACCACTGTCTAGATTCGATTTCAAGAGCTTCCGATTGAATACTACCAGGATAAAGTTTTATTTGCAATTGCTAAGTCTCTTGGTAAACCTCTCAAAATCGACTGGACGACAACAATGGCTACTAGGAGAAATTTGCTTGAATCTGTATTGAAATGGATCTCACCAAATTGTTGAAGCCCAAATTTATTTTAGAAGGTAAATACTATAACATAGAGTATGAATCTTTGCACTCATTTTGCTTTCTTTGTGGCAAAATTGATCACCACAAGGAAGCGTGTAGATTTAAGGACTCAACTAATCAAACGATGGGGAAAAAATTACCCGTTTCCGGTGACAATGTCACAATCACAGTAACTTTGCAACTAACGGTAACCTATAACAAAAACATGATGAGGAAAAAACGTTTGGGCCTTGGATGTTAGTGACCAAACGGGGAAAGAAACCGATCCAGAGTAAAAACAGTCAACACCCTCTTGGCCTTATCCTAACACCTAACAAATTCAAATACCTTGAAGAAACCCAAGATAGACAGGGGGAACACCCTAGAGGCAGAAAAACAACTAGAGCATGTATTGAAAAGGCTCAAGGAGAAACCAACACACAAATTGGCCTATACCAATCAAAGGACCCCAAGTGAAAACCAAAGTTGGTCAAGCCCAAGTTAAACCTAAGCAACCAGACCTTCAAATGCAGTTATAATCTAGTTCAAAACTAATGTAAGAAAGCTCATCACGTCAACCTAGAGATCCTATGGCAGATTCACCAGACTGTGAACAAGCAGGAGCCCCTAGTCGCACCAATGACCATCAGCCACAACCAAGCTTAGCTACCACAACTTGTACTTTGACAAATTCCTCACATCAAGTTGACTTAATCATGGTAAAGGCAACTCAAATACAAACTCAGGTGGCATTCCCAATACCTAATATATCCCCTAATATTAATCTTGGAGACCACTGGAAGAGAGAATCAGTACCTCCTGACCCAGGTGATTTGAATGATGGAGAAGCAAGAACAACTGATCTTAGAGGAGCCCAGGTTAGAGGTGCAAGAACACTTCACCTCGTCGCTTTAATTTGGTGGATAGAACAAATCCGGCTGACAATAGAACCAAGCTGGAAGAACAACCCAATGAAGCCATTCCACTTGATACAGATGGCCTCCACGAGAGTAGTGGAGGACAACCGTCGGCGGATACATAGCATTATTAAAGAATGAGCAACTGATTCCCCTCTTTTCCCCCATCTATGGATTTGCTCAAACTACTCTTTTGGAATTGTCGCGAGGCTGGCAATAAAACCTTTAAACGCAACCCCATAGAGATCATTCGCTCTCATAAACCTGCAATTTTGATCCTTATGGAGACCAAAGTGGCTTTTAGCAAAATGGGAAACTTCTTCAATTGTTTGGGTTTTATAGCCTCTACTATTGTTAATCCAATTGGTATAGTAGCTGGGATCTGGATAATCTGGGATACTAACCATGTCAATGTTAGAGCTTCATCAGTTGGCTCCCAAGCTATTCATGCTATTGTCCATAAGGAAGATTATGAGGAATGAGTTTTAGCTGCGGTCTACGCTAGCCTAAGTCCTATATTGAAGGAGGCTCTATGGAATGAACTTGAAGAGGTGGCGGAGACTATGGAAAAACCATGGCTGATGGCAAGAGACTTCAATGATTATGCAAGTCAGTGTGTAAGAAGGAGCTTTTCAACCAACCAGAGTTCAACTACGCCCCAAAAATCCTTTGAAAGAATTAATAACTATAATCTAATAGACTTGGAGAGCTCAAGTCCTAGAATGACCTGGACAAACAACAGACAAGGGCTTGCCAGTACTATGGAGAGGTTAGATACAGCTTTGTACAATGAAGACTGGAGAATCATGTTCCCAGAAGTAACTGTAGGGGTGCTCCCCAAAACATACTCTGACCATTCCCTTCTTGTAGTTTACACCCAAGGTATGCACTCTCTTAACCCTCTTAGTAGACCCTTTAGGTTCGAGGCTACTTCGATATCTCACCTTAGTCTTTTTAATGTTGTTAAGTCTTCTTGGACTGATATGAATAATGAACTTCTAGATTCCACTTTTGAATTCACTATCAGAGTTAAGAAGTGGAATAAAGAGGTTTTTGAAAATATTTTTAAAAGGAAAAGAAACCTTCTTGCTAAGATTGAAGGCATCCAAAAATCTTATAGCTTGCTCACCCTTAAGAAAGAGGAGCTCATTAAATCTTATAATGATACTCTTTTTCAAAAGGAAATGTTGTGGTTCCAAAAATTCAGGCTAGAAACATTTTATTTGGTGATAGAAACACTAGATATTTCCATATCTCTACTATTACCAAAAGGAGAAAACATAAGATCAATGCCCTTAAGGATAATGATGGTAATTAGGTTTTTGACCAAGAGGGAATTAAGAGGAATATCCTCGATTACTTCACCAATCTCTTTAAATTTGAAGATACTCAGCATTTGGATCACTGGGGAAATATTGCCACAACTTACTTTACTCAAGAGGAAAATGAGGCTATGTTGAAGCCCATAACTAATGCTGAAATTCTGAAAGCTATTAAAAGTATAGGAACCTTTAAGACACCAGGCAAGGATGGTATTCAAGCCTTATTCTATCAAAAATACTGAAACATTATGGGCCAGTCTATGTGTGACTTTGCTAAAGCTTTCTTCCAAACCAAAAGGTTCCCGATAAAGTTAATGAAACCCTCATTGTCCTGATCCCAAAAATGGAGAACCCTGATAATATCAAGTAGTTTAGACCCATAAGCCTCTGCAATGTCCCCTATAAGATCATCACCAAGCTTATTGCTGGAAGAATAAGACCTCTCTTGGACACGCTTATTAGCCCAAACCAAAGTAGCTTTATTCTTCAGAGAAATACTATGGATAATATCATTATCACTCAAGAGATTCTTCCTACTCCGAGACACATGAAAGGGAAAAGAGGTGGTATGATTTTTAAAATTGATCTTGAAAAGGCCCATGATAGGATTTCCTGGGAGTTTATCAAAGATGCCCTTCATGAATTTAATCCTATTGACAGTTGGGTTGAGTTGATTATGAACTGTGTAACTAATAACTAGTCTTCTATCCTATGGCATGGTGAAATTGTTAAGGGCATCCACAATGAAAGGGGTCTTATATAGGGTGAACCTTTCTCCCCTTATCTCTTTGTACTCTGTATAAAGAGATTATCTAACATGATCACCTCTAAAGTGAAAGAAGGGTCTTGGAAAAGTGTCAAAGCATCTAGGAGTAGCCCAACTCTGTCCCATTTGTTTTTTGCTAAAGACCTTATCCTTTTTGTTAAAGCTGACCATAACAACTATGATACCATTATGGAAGTTTTGAATGAATTTTGTGAAGTATCTAGTTAGAAGATTAATTATTAGAAATCCAAACTCTTTGTCGCTACTAACATCCCTTGTAGCCAAACTAGATCCTTGAGTTCTCAATGTGGCATTCCTCTTACCCAGGATCTTGGCAAGTATCTAAGATTCCCACTTCTCCACAAAAGAGTCAACAAAAGCATGTTTAATGAGATCCTTGAGAAATTAAAATCCAAACTTTTAGGGTGGAAGGCTAGAAACCTATCTTTAGCTGGTAAAACCACTCTCATTCAATCTGTTACCTCTGTCATCCCCAGTTATGGCATGGAAACCATGGAGCTGCCTAGGAAACTTTGTGATGAGATTGATAGGATTAACAGACACTTCCTTTGGGGAGATATTGAAAACAGCGAGAAAGTTCACTTGGTAAGCTGGGATAGTGTTTGTAGAGCCAAGGAAGAAGGGGTCTTGGCATTAGAAAAGCTAGAGATAACAATGCAGCACTTCTTACTAAACTGGGATGGAAAGTCTTAAGTGATAATAACAAACTCTAGTGTAAAGTGCTTCAAGATAAATTCCTAAGAAATAACAATATATACAACTGGCCTATAGAGAGGAGAACATCTCACACTTTGAGAAGTATTTGCAAAAATAAGAACATTCTTAGAAAGGGTACGAAATAGAATGTGGGAAATGTGGAATTGATCTATTTTTGGCATGACTAGTGGTGTGGTCAGAAATCTCTAGATCAGAGGTATAAGTCCCTCCAAGTTAATGAGGGTGACAAAGTCAGCCTATTCCTGAATGATGAAGGAAATTGGAATACTGAAGTCATAGCTAACATAGTCAGCCAACAAGACCTTCAAGAGATCCTCAAGGTTCATAGACCCAGGTTTGTGACTTATACAGATGCCCCCACCTGGATAGGAACATCTGGGGGTAATCTCTTTACAGCTTCTGCCTACAAAATTATTGCTAACTACGATATTGATGGAAGAGAGTGGAAATGCTTATGGAAGATTAAAACCCCTCAAAAGCTAAAATGCTTCATTTGGCTCATTTTGAAAGATAGACGGCTAACCAACCAAATGAGGCTTAGGAGGAATATGGCTTCTACTGACCTCTGTCCTAGGTGTGGTCTTTTCAGTGAAGATATAAGCCATCTCCTTAGAGACTGTGTTAAAGCAAGGGATATTTGGGTTGAACTCAAGGATTTCAGATGGTGGGAGGAGGGTTGTAGGCAACCTCTAGCTGAATGGGTGTTTTCTAACTTGAAAAACAAAAACTTGTTTCTTGAAACAAAATGTTACCTTTTTTTCATTGTCACTCTTTGGCAGATTTGGAAAGATCGTAATCAAATGGTTTTTGAAAACTTTAACCATCCCATTCAAGCTAGTCTCAAGAACAGTCGGGACAATGTTCATGAGATTGAGGAGGCCGTCCAATCTCCTCTCCACCATAACACATCATTACCTAGAATAATTAATTGGTGCTTTCTTGCTGTAGGCAAACTCAAACTCAAACTCAATACTGATAGTTGCTCAAAACACTACTAGAAAACAAGGCTTTTGAGTCGGCAGCGTGCCGTCGCAAATAACGTATTTGCCGACGCAAAAACTTTTTGCGACGGTGTTTCGACGGCAACTCAAGGGATGAAAATGGTGGGATCGCAAAAAGTTTTTGAGTCGGCAATCTGCCGACGCAAAAAGTTTTAATTTTTTGAGACGGCAGATTGCCGACTCAAAAAGTGGTTAAATGTTTTAAAAAATTTAACCCATAATTTTCTCATTGAGGCTGCCAAGTTTCGAACACACGCCATTTGGACAATTTGACCCGAAGTCACCGCACTAACTCCACCTCACCACCATACCTCTTTCAAATATTAAATGAGATATATATTATTTATAGTATATACACTCAATATTAATATAAAAGTATATGTATAAATAAATATATTTATTAAATATAATCAAGTAAACATATATATATCTTGGCTATAAAATTTTTTTTTTTTTGCTACGGCATCAGTTGCCAACACAAAAAGGTCTATTTTTTGCGTCGACACAAATTTGCTGACGCAAAAGGTCTATGCCGACTCAAAAGGTCTATCTTTTGCGTCGGTAAATTCAACCGACTCAAATAATGCTATCAAATATTAATTTTTTGTGTCGGCCAACGGTGCCGACTCTAAAGGTTTGGTATTTGAGTCGGTAACTCTGTGCCGTCTCAAAAAGGCTACCTTTTGCGACGGTAAAATTTGCCGACTCAAAAAACCGACTCAAAAGGCCCTTTCTTTAGTAGTGAAAGGTGACCCTGGATAGGTAAGGTATGGAGGACTCTTGAGAGATGAAGCTGGGTCATGGATATGGGGTTATTACGGCAAACTGGGGCACTGTTCAAGTGTGGAAGCAGAAATATGGGCCATCTATAAGGGACTCACAATTCTCTTCCAAAAAGCAAAATGAATGTGGAGATAGAGACTGATGTTGTATAGGCTATTGATCTAATCCAGAATGGTCCAAGCCATAACTCCCCTTACAAAGTCATCGTTGAGGATGCAAAATTTATGATGAAACGATGCAACTGCACTCTTAGGCATATTCTGAGGGAAGGCAATACAGTTGCTGACAAATTGGCCAACATGGGAGTGGCTCAAGATGAACATGTGGTAATGTGGAAGATCCACCAGAAGATGTTAGAGCTTTGAGTATAGAGGATATGAATGGTGTTAGTTCTGTGAGGGACGAGGCCTCTATTATGTTGTATTGCTACTTTAATTGTTTATGTTTTTCTTAATTTTCAATGGAATTAAAAATAAAAAAAAAGTAACTTCAAATAATTATTATAGCAAATTATAAAAATTGAATTTTGTTAATTTATACATATATAATATTAAAAAATGGGTTGTTTTGGCAAATATGTGTAATTCTTGTAAAAAAAATTGCCTTGTAAGTTGGCTATGCTACAGCCAAAAGTAACACATTCCTTTGGACAATGCCTTTAGTGAAAAATATTTTTTTAATTTTTTTCTCGCATTTTTTAATATGGTGAAAATTAAGTCTCAAAATAAAGTTTTTTTTTTTTTTAAATAAAAAATATCTTTTACTTTTAAAAAGTAAAAACTGTATTTTAGATTTTATAGGACAATATCACCATTGTCATCATCCACTCCCCACATTGCTTTGGCCACCGACACCGCACTTGGCACCCCACCACAATTACATCAAACACAAAAGAAAAAAGAATTTGTTTTTCATGGAAGACAGTTTATGGAAAATACTTTTTGTTGAGATAAAAATGTGTGGATAAGATCTTTTAGGAGGATAAACAAGGACTAATGCTGGTGGGGTTTTGCCTAAAGTTTGGGTGACCTAAATTTAACCAAACCTACTACATCTATCTCTAATGGTGTCCTCTTGTGAAATTCTACTCGTTTGATAAAATTAGGTTTCACATCTTGCTCATTAATCAGTACTGTCTCCAAACCATGTGTCATTTATGAACCAGTGGTTTGGTGCAAGGTGGCCTTTGAATTGCTATGAAGTAAAATAACATGTGCAAATGTACTATACCATGTACCAAAATGTTTGTACACCATATCATCCACAAATTGGAGTCTCATATTGTGAAACTCTTTAACCCCTTATGTTTATCCTTTTGAATTATGCGGATTAAAAATACACGATTCATATCTTTTTCAAACGTCACATTTTCACATCTCTATTTCTCACATTTTTTTTTTTTTGAAACTCTCGTGTACGTATCTTCTCTTACTCTTATTAGTATTTTCCATCCTAAAGATGGCAAATTATTTTGCCTTGCTACCTTTTGATTAAAACAGGGACGGAACACCATAAACTTGTCTCACTGCATTTCGATTTCTATTCTATTCATGTAGTGTCCTAATCAATCGCATTATTACTTGTCTTTATGCATTTTACATGTGATCTTTTTCAAAACTTGTACTGACGGGAGTCTCATGGACAAGATTGCTTCTTTGTATTTTGGCTTGCAAATATTAGTTTCTAGTTAGTACTAAATTCATAATTTGATCTATTTGGTGGGGGTGATGCATTAATTTTTTAGTTCTTCTACTTATATAGAAACCAATTATAGAATTAAATACAAATCTTTTATTTGATTTCGTGATTGATTTTATGTTATTAAACTTCTTGATTTTGACTGAATTAATAATGGAGGTGATACATGTAACATTTATGGTACACAAAATCATGAAGAAACAAGGTGTGCTGGACACAGACAACCAAGTTTGAGTTTGCTCAACTTATTTAAGGTTGATGATTTTAAAGTTGTCTTAAGAAAGGTTAATTTTATTAATTAAATTACTAAAGTCATAAGAGATGGGTCGACATGGTGTTGAAGCCAAAAATTTGTGCTCCATAAAATAGAGCATAGTTTGTTTAGTATTAATTATTAATTTTAATTGTAATAATTTCTTAGTTCTTTTGTCCAGCATCATCTCACTACATCACTCACCAGACAATGAGATAAGGAATTAGATGTGGATTCAAGTTTGAGAGAGGATTGTATAGGAGTTGGGATCTTTGTTCCTAATTTTGCAATAAATCTAGAAATACGGAGAAATACAGAGATTAAATAAAAAAAGGAGACATAAAAAACATATAATATATATATGTATTTATATATTTCTGTCAACCTATTGAGGGGGAATTATAAAATTGGACAAAAAATTTAGGTTGCGTTTGGTAGAGCTTTTCAACTATGATTTGAGAGTAGGAGTTGTATTTTGAGTTTGTGAGTTTTAGAATTATGATTTGAGTGTAAAAAACTTGTTTGGTGAAAGAGTTTTGAAAAGAGTTTTGAATTGAGTGGGGAATTTTTTATGTGACATATGATATTTGATACAAAAACTTACAACTCATAACCAAACATACAACTCATATTCAAACACATAAAAAAAATTTAAAAATTTAGAAAATATTTTTTTTCAAATATATAAAAATTAACATATGTCAATTGCAAAAAAAAAAATAATAATAAATAAATAATTTGCACTGTTCCGGTCAACTGGCAAGACGACCCGTAGGATGTCCGGTAGGACATCCGGTGGGACGACCGGTTAGGCCAAATTTTTTTTAAAAAAAATTTGAAAATCGTGCGTCAGCCAAGTTTGGCTAACCTAAAAAAGTGCACTTATTTCATCTTTTTATCTTTTTTGGGTCACATCAATCAACATCTCCTCTCTACTTTTTCTACACATAATACAATAAAATTCAAAAAGTGCACTTATTTAGTCTTCCCAAACTTGGCTTTGTGGAAATGTGATTTGAGAATACTATCCAAACATCATATTGAAATATGGGGGTAAAATCATAATTTAGAAATCATTCCAAACACATTATTGTCAATTGGGCTAGTAGTATATTGTGTAATATAAAATATATTAATGAATATGATTTTTCAAAAGTGGATCACAATAACAAATCTTGTAAAATCCATGCATTTTTTTTTTTTTTTTATTGTGTTGGAAATTGGGTCGGGTTTAGAATCTATACCTGATTGGGTCGTCCATGGTGGCATGACCCAATACCCATAAGTACAGATCCGGTCAAAGGAAACTTAGAATAACTTATCCTAAGGATAAGTGTGATTAACACACTATCTCATCTGTTGAGGAGATTGAACTGTGGATAGTTATAACACTCTCATATAATATACGTATTATATGGTAAGAGTTAATTTTAACCGTATCAGATCAGTCTTCTACAGTCTTCTCTATTTTTTCTTCTCTCTCCATAGAAACAAATAATGGCCTTTATATTATGAGTCTTCTCTATTTTTTCTTCTCTCTCCATAGAAACAAATAATGGCCTTTATATTTTGAATAGTGTGGGTAGTTCTCTAATAGTTCTACTCCACTGTTGAGAATTATTTGAAGACATTAATGGAGACACGTCATTCACCCACATGATCTATGAATTCGGTTTGAGCATAAAAGATATTCTTGAATCCGTTTATTTCTGCTGTGTATTATTTATTATTTTTCATACAAATTGAGAATATTGTATTATTTACAACACAAAGATAGATAATCTAACTGAAGAGAAAGGACGGTGAGACTCGAAATCTAGATCTTTAATTCGGTAAAAGTGATTCTTACCACTTGAGTTATTCCTTTGCCTCTCCATGCATGGATTTTGCGTTGTTACCTTTATGAATGATGTAAGGAATCATGAAAAATATATCATGAAATATATTATGAAATTTTTTTATCTTTTGATTAGTATGTAGTATTTTATTATAAGTATAATCTAAAGGTAAAGAATCTTTTATGATCATTTTCATAATATTTTTTTTATGATCTCTAACATTCTGTTGACTTTTTGTTAATTTTATCTTGTGATAACAAGAGAGATATATGGAAAAGAGAAGGAACTAGAATACCCACATGTATTTAAAATTCATATACCTCAAAGATTCTTTTAATGTTTTCAGATAGAGGAAAAAAATGATTTGAGAATAGAACGATTTTACCCGTCACATAACAAACAAATAACTAAAATAAATTAAGAGTTTTCTCAAACTTTCATAATCTATGGCTTTATATAAAAAAAAATATCTATTCACCTAGAATTATTGTCCGAAAGTCTAGTAGAAAAAAAATTAATGTATCAAAATATCTATTCACCTAGAATTATTGTCCAGAAGTCTATAGAAAAAAAATTAATGCAAGAGCATCTCTTTTGTTGTCAAAACAAGGGTGACGTAGGCTCTGCCAGATCCCAACCTCGAGTTAAGATATTGCTTGAGACAATGTTTAAGGGCGGGGGACAACGGAGAGTCGAACTCGGGTTGAAAACATTTTTTCATTTTTTAGCAAAACTATATATTACTAAATTTCACCTACATTAAACTACCTATTACGTTAGTCATTTTTGTTTTAATGATTTTGGCTCAAAAAATATAACTAGTGGTTTCACCTACTCAAACATTAAAAATATATATTAATTGTGTTGAGTTTATAAAAATTAATTCTAAATTAAAATGAATAAAAATAATATTTAAATAACATTGAAAAAGGATAAAGAGTTTGTTAGACAATATATTTGAAAAAGTCTATAACCCAAATAAAAAAAAAAAATAATTTTTAAATCAAAATATAACAAAATTTTAATTAGTATGATTGAGATGCTCTAAGATTAAAATTCAGTTGGTGATTTTGTGAATCTATAAATTCCTCAATTTTTACCAAATTTAAATATAAATTAAGTAAACTTCCACAAGTAGATGCGCTTAAACATTCCTTATTCTTCGTTATCTGAAAAGGGAGAAACAACACTAAAATGATGGGATGTTCAAAAAGAAAAGAGAGAGAGATGGTGATGGTGATGGTAACAGTGATAGTAATAGTGATGACGGTAGTGGTAACAGTAGCGATGGTAATAATGGTGGGTAGTGGTGGTGGTGGTGGTAGTGGTAGTGGTAATGATTGTGATGGTGGTACTTATGACAACAATGATAATGATAATGATAATGAAAGTGGCGGTGGCTACGACAGCGGCGGTGATAGCAATAGAGATGGTGGTGATGGTGGTGGTGATGGTGGCGACGGTGATTAAATTTTTATTTTTTGTATTTTTGTTTTTAATGAGTATTTTTAAAATTTTAAGTAATTTTTTTTTAAAATTTTTTTAGATGCACATTATTTAGGGGTTGGTTTGGGGTGTCCTAAAAAAGTGTACTTTTTGTCTTTTTACGAAAAGATGTGCAAAAAAGTAGAGATGTGATGTGATAAAAAAAGATAAAAAGATGGATTATATAGTGTACCCCAAACCAACCCTAGATATACCTAAAAAGTAAAACATTTGTGAAAAATATTTTAAAAAATTAATAAATACACAAAATATGAAAAATATACTAATTTGGACCACATGAGACCCACACCATGTGAAAAATATTTAAAATATACACAAAATATGAAAAATACACAAGAGATTTGGACCACATGAAACCACACCATGTGACACATTTGATAAAAAAATTTAATAAAATTTTTAAGATTTTTAACATTATTAAATATTATATTATTTACAACACAAAGATAGATAATCTAACTTAAGAGAGAGGGCGGTAAGACACGAAATCTAGATCTTTAATTCGGTAAAAGTGACTCTTACCACTTGAGTTATTTCTTTGTCTCTCCATGCATAGATTTTGTGCTGTTAATTTTAATATCTATGGTCAACTTTTTGTTTATTTCTTCGTCGAATAATGTTAGGTGTCATGAAAAAAATATCATGAAAATAATCATAAAAGATTTTTCATGATTAGATTACACATATAAAAAAACATTATACACTAATTAAGAAATGAAAATTTTTTATGAAACATTTCATAATATTTTTTTCATAATTCCTAATATTATTTTTTTAATATCTATGGTTGACTTTTTGTTAATTTTGTCTTGCAATAACGAGAGAGATATATGGAGAAGAGAAGGAACTAGAATCCCCACATATGTTTAATACAGGGACAAGATAACAATCCATTTACATTTTGTTTTCTTCGGTATTAGATGTTCTATTTGTAGATCTTTCTATCTCAATCCATTACCAATGATTAAATTTTGTTTTAAAATTCATATACCTCAAAGATTCTTTTAATGTTTTAAGATAGAAGGAAAAAATGATTTGAGAATAGAACGATTTTATCCGTCACATAATAAACAAATAACTAAAATAAATGGAGAGTTTTCTCAAACTTTCATAATCTATGACTCTTTATAACAAAATATATATTCACCTAGAATTATTGTCCAAAAGTCTACTAGAAAAAAATTAATGTATCAAAATATATATTCACCTAGAATTATTGTTAGTCTATTAGAAAAAAATTAATGCAAAAGCATTTCTTTTGTTGTCAAAAAAAGGGAGACGTAGGCTTCGCCAGATCCCAACCTCAGGTTAAGATATTGCTTGAGACAATATTTAAGGATGGGGGACAACGGAGAGTCAAACATGGGTTGTAAGCATTTTTTTATTCGATCGTGCTACGTAGCTTGAAAACGGGGAGCCCGAATGGCTCGATTTTTATTTTTTTTTGCAGAAGAAGAACGAAGACCAGGAAGAAGAAGGAAAAAAGGAGGAGGAGGAGGAAGAGGAGGAAGGAGGGAGGAGGAGGAGGAGGACTGGAGGGGGCATAATATTCGGGGGAGGAGGAGGCGGAGGTGGGGCGACGGCGGTCGGAGGCTGCGGCGGGGCTGGGCTGGGCGACGATCGGCGGCTGGGAGGGGCGACGATCGGCGGCTCGCCGGGGCGACGATCGTCTTCTCTCTCTCTCTCTTCCCCTCTGCTTCTCTCTTTCTCTCCCTCTCCCTCTCCCTCTGCTTCTCTCTTTCTCTCCCTCTGCTTCTCTCTGCGTCTTCTCCCTCGAGCCATTTAGGGCAAAATGTTTCGAGCTACGAAACATTTCCCTTTTTTATTTTTTAGCAAAACTAAGTTTTCACTAAATTTCACCTCCATCAAACTATCTAGTCATTTTAGTTTTAATGATTTTGGCTCAATAAGTATAACTAGTGGTTTCACCTACTCAAACATTAAAAAATATTACTTTTCATATTTTGAAATTAATTGTGTTTAATTTATAAAAATTAATTCTAAATTAAAATGAATAAAAATAATATTTAAATAACATAGAAAAAAAAAAAAGAGTTTGTTGGACAATATATTTGAAAAAGTCTATAACCTAAATAAAAAATAATAATAATTTTTAAATCAAAATATAACAAATTTTTAATTAGTATGATTGAGATGCTTTAAAATTAAAATTCAGTTGGTGATTTTGTGAATCTATAAACTCCTTAATTTTTATCAAATTTAATTTAAATTTAAATTTAAATTTAAGTAAACTTCCATAAGTAGATGCGCTTAAATATTCCTTATTCTTCGTTATCTAAAAACGGAGAAACGACACTTAAGTAGATATATTCATTTCAAAATTAAATAATAAAAAAAGAAAAGAAAATTATACTAACAATCCCTATAGTTTGGGACTTGTGTCACTTTAGTCCTTGACTTTTTAATTGTGATACATTTGACCTTGAATTTTGAATCTTGTTCCAAATAAGGACAATTAAACATACAATTACTTAATTTCAAGGATAAAATTGTCAATTTGATAAAATATAAATTAATTTGACAAAAATAAATGTCAAAAAAATATTTTAAAATGTTTAAAAATTATTTCTACCCATCAAAGATAAAATTATGTAAAATTGATAAAAATTACATGATGAATTTTTAAAAATTAATTTTAAATGCTCATCATCCAAACACATAATAAAAATTAATTTGGTAAAAAATAAATAAATAAATGTCTAAAAGATTTATCAATTTTATATAATTCTATCTTTAGTAGGTAAAAATAATTTTTAAAAATTTAAAAATAAATTTTTGACATTTATTTTTATCAAATTAATTTATATTTTATCAAATTGACAATTTTACCCTTGAAAAATCCAATAGTATATTCAATTGTCCTTATTTGGAACAAGATTCAAAATTCAGGGTCAAATGTGTCACAATTGAAAAGTCAGGAACCAAAATGACATAAGTCTCAAACTATAGGGACCGTGAGTGTAATTCACCCAAAAAAGGAAGAGGCTTCCCTCCCGTCCTTCATCGGACTGGAGGGCATTATTGGGCTTGTTGAGGCTAACCACGGGTCCCGTTTTGATAATCTGAACAGTTAATATATAAAACTCGTCGAGTATTATATGCCTGTTAAAAAAATACGTTAATTGGATATTGATAGCTATGTGATCAAATCAGATTTTTGTTAATCGTTTATTTTCATCGTCCATTTTTTTCATACAAAACTGATTTGATCACATAACTATCGATATCCGATCAACGTGATTTTTTACAAACATATAGTACTTGACAGGTTCTACACATTGAACGGTTCGGATTATCAAAATAGAACCCGTGGTAGACCCCTACGGGCTCAACAGTACCCTCCAGTCCGATGAAGGGCTGAAGAGAAGCCTCATCCTTAAAAAAAAAAAATGGGATGTTCAAAAAGAAAAGAGAGAGAGAGAGATGGTGATGGTGATGGCAGTGGTGGTGGTGATAGTGATAGTAGTAGCGATGGTGATGGTGATAATGGTAGCGCTGGTAATAGTGGTGGGTGTTGGTGGTGGTAATGGTAGTGATGGTGATACTTATGACAACAATGATAATGATGATGAAAGTGGTGGTGGTGGTGGTGGTGGCATGATGATGGCGGTGGTGGCGACGACGGTGCTAGCGGTAGCGATGGTGGTGGTGGTGATGATGGCGGTGTTGGCATAGTGGTAGTAGTGGTGGTGATGGTGGTGATAGTAAGCTTATAATAGTGTATATCGATACTTATGTTTAGTATTTATAATTCAATCAGAATTAAGTAAGTTTGATATAACTTAAAATTTACTAGCCTATATTTTAAGAGACACTTAAATTTTTAAGTGATATCAATTATAGTTATCAAACAGACTTAATTGATTATCACTTAATACATTCAGTTTTGAGTGTTGAATTAGATTATCAAACATTTTAGTTTCTAGTGATTTGGCACAATAAATGTAACTAATGATTTCACCTACTCAAACATTAAAAAAATATTTTGAAATTAATTGTGTTGAGCTTATTGATTAAGGCCGAAATGTACATCATTAAGGCCGTTAATTAGAATCTCTTAACTTCACTTGCTGGTCAAACTGTATACTTTATGTGTGTTGAATGTCAATCAGGTTGTACATCGTCGGAGCATAAAATGGGCAAAAAGACAAAATTTGGACAGAGTTGACTTTTTCTGAGAAAGTCAAACCGACGTTTTAAACCTGTTTGGAAGTGAGTAAAAGTATAAAAAGAAAAGGAAAAGGCTTTTCTAGGGTTCTGAACTTGTTTTGACCTAAAGGGAGAGGCTAGGGTTTGGAAGGGAAGAGAAACAAAAAGCTTCAAGGATGTCTCCCATGGTGGTTTTCTCTCCATGTATCTCCTTCCACTCCTCCATGAGTGGCTAGTCTCATTTTCTAGGGTTTTGATGAAACCCTAGCCATGTAATTATTTTGTTTTCTTTTGTGTTGCTAAGTGTGCAGAGCGTTTGAAATTGGAGCTATCATTGAAGTGCAAGCGGAGCGCAGCCGAGTTTAAAAAAAAAAAAACCGCAGCACTAAAGTGAGTAAACAGAAGCAAACACTCACAAGCAAAGCACCAAAGTGTTAAAACGAAAGTCAAAGCTTAATTGGGGGTTGGAGACAACGTCTACACGCCAAGCACCCGCAAGACGAGTAAAACGTTTTCGTTAAACCGCTGTGAGTATTTCTCTTTTAGCATTCTGCTTTCGTAACTTAGTGCACCGAGTCGAACTTATTGTGTGTGTGTGGGTAGTGTATGCACGGGTGTCGTTCTTGTCGCCCTGAATTGTGGTGTTTGGACCTTGAACTAGAAAAGACCTTTAGGAGACTTAGGGCTTCTGCCCGTGTTCCTAGGCTTAAGTATTCATATTCATACATTGAGCCATTAGAGATGGCAGATCCTAATGTCCCGAATGTGCCTAACCGGACCCTTAAGGATTATTTTACACCCACTGCATATACATCACCATCATCCATCCAATTGCCCAACACCACTGCTGCTCATTATGAGATTAAGTCCAGCACCATACAAATGCTCCCATCATTCCATGGACTAACTCATGATGACCCTTATAAGCATTTAAATGAATTTCTAGAAATTTGCTCGACAGTGAGGATCCAGAATTTCACAAATGAGGCCTTAATGTTGCGATTGTTTCCATTCTCGTTAAAGGATAAAGCCAAACACTGGCTAAATTCTTTACCTGCTAATTCAATCACAACTTGGGACCAATTACAGCAACGGTTTTTGGAGAAGTACTTTCCCATCGGTAAAACCAACCAACGTAGGCGAGCCATCACAAGCTTTACTCAAATGGATGGCGAGCAATTCCATAAGATGTGGGAAAGACTTAGAGACCTTCTCCAACAGTGTCCCTACCACCAAGTGCCTGATTGACAACTTGTTCAAATATTTTATCATGGCTTAATTGAGCCGCACCGCCAAATGGTGGATTCGTCCTGTGGTGGGACATTTATGTCTAAAAATGATGCCGAGGCATGGCAATTGTTTGAGAACTTAAGCGATAATTCCCTTCACCATGCCTCCGCAGCCCGGCAAGTCCGGCAACCAGTAGTTGGAGCCCCGAAAAGAGGGGGCATTTATGAGGTTGGGAAAAACCTAGAGTTAGCCCAACAAGTAGAGGCACGGTCCCGCAAGATGGACCAATTATTAGCTACGGGACATGCCCTTACCCAACAAGATCAGCCTCAATTTCACGAGGCATGTGTTATTTGTGCGAGCCCTACTCATGACTTGAGTGAGTGCCCTTCAGCATCACAATTTCCGGAGTTAGTCCAAGAGCATGTGAATGCAGCTCAAGGATTCTCCAACCCGGGTAATGATCCATACTCCAACACATACAATCCGGGATGGAGAAATCACCCTAATTTCTCATGTAGACTCCCTTCACAAGGCACTTCTTACAATCCTCCACCACCAAGGCAGAATTTCAATAATTTTGCCAACCAATCATCTTACCGACCACCGCAACCTTATAGACCCCCACAACCATACCGGCAACCACAACCACAACCCCCGCCTGTTCCTCAGGGCAACTCTGCCTTTGAAACTCAGGTGTTGGAAGTTCTCTCAGAACTTAAGGAGTTAGCACCGGTAGTTCACTCCCACACTCACTCTATTGCCAAGTTAGAGACCCAATTGGGTCAAATGGCTAACAACATGAATCGGAGAGAGGAGGGAAAATTACCAAGTCAAATTGTGGCCAACCCTAAGGGACAATACGGGGCAGAGAGTTCGGGTGGGAATGGAAAGCAACATGAGCAAGTGTAGGCGGTGATTGCTTTGCGAAGTGGTAGGGAATTAGAGCCTCAGTCAGTTGCGTCTGATGCAACTAGAATTAGGAAGGGTGACCACGGTTGTTCACCTAGTAAGAGCAAGGGTGAGGGGGAAAGACTTAAGAGGGATGACTTAGTCCCTGGTACTTCGCTTGAGCCCAAGGCACCATATGTGCCTAAGGCACCATTTCCCCAGTGCCTTGATACACCGTCCCCTTTTAACAAGAAGGCGGCATCTATGGAGGCAATGATGGAGTTCTTTAAACAGGTAAAAATCAACCTCCTCCTGTTGGAGGCAATTAACCAAGTACCATCATATGCCAAATTTCTGAAGGACCTTTGTACGCAAAAGCGTAAATCTAGGACACATGTGTCCCAAAAGGTCCTACTCACGGAGCAAGTAAGCTCCATCTTGTTGAATGACACACCTCCTAAGCTTAAGGACCCGGGAGCCCCAACCATTGCATGCATTATAGGGGACCATTTCATTGATAGGGCCTTATTGGATTTAGGGGCGAGTGTCAATTTGTTGCCGTACTCTGTGTACGAGGAATTTGGGCTTGGCGAGTTGAAGCCTACTACTGTCACTCTTCAATTGGCTGACCGGTCCCTCAGAGTGCCATGTGGCATGATTAAGGATGTGCTAGTTAAGGTTGATAGGTTCTACTTCCTTGTTGACTTTTTGGTGTTAGATATGGAACCGGTAACTAGTTCTAAGAAACAAATCCCGATGATCTTAGGTCGACCTTTCTTGGCTACGGCCAATGCATGCATCAATTGTCTGACCGGGGTTATGGAAGTTTCATTTGGCAACATGCAAGTGAAACTTAATGTTTTCCAAGCATCCCAACAACCTCATGAGAAAGAGGAGTGCTTATTAGTGGATGTTGTGGATGAGATTGTGAAGGAGGCTTTGCCCTCCATTCTTGTAGAGGACCCTTTAGAGGCTTGTCTAGCTCATTTTGGGTTTGAAATTTTTGATATTGATGGGTCAGTTGAGGAGGTGAATGTCTTGCTTAATTCTTCTTCCACACCGGATTTTCCTCCATGGAAAGCCTGGTTTGAGTCACTTCTTCCTCTGTCGAGAGAACCTGCCATACCATCTTTGGTCACACCACCTACACTTGAGTTGAAACCACTCCCGGCCACACTCATTTTGCATGATTCGTTTCTGGACAAACAACTCTTTGAGCTGTCACAAGCGAGCCCCCCGTGGTTTGCACATATTGTGAATTACTTGGCCATTGGGCAAATTCCGCAGAATTAGTCTAAGCAAAACAAAGACTGATTCTTTTCACAGGTCAGGTATTACTTTTGGGAGAAAATCCGGAATGATGCATATGAGAGTTCGAGAGTTTTCAAAGCTCGGACTAAAGAATTCCATGACAAGCACATTAATAGGAAATCCTTTGAACCCGACCAAAAAGTGTGGCTTTTTAATTCAAAATTGAGACTCTTTCCGGGTAAGCTAAGATCAAGATGGGATGGCCCCTTTGTAGTTGTTAAGGCATTTATTCATGGCGCCGTTGAGGTGCGAGATCCAAAGACTGGCCACACTTTCAAAGTGAATGGCCAAAGATTAAAATCATATATAGAGGGGATTGGGAATGGGGATATGATTGCGTCCATTGCTTTGATGGACCCATTTTACTACAATTGATAGATTAATTTCTTGTTCTCTTTTCTTTCCCTTCTATGCTATTTTGTTTTTCTTTGTTCTCGTCATACTTTATTTGCGTCTAGGAGACTTTAAATCCTCTAAAGGTGTAATTCCTTTGGTGTTAGCCGTGCCCGAACGGCATCTGACGGTCTGGTATAGCCACCTAACCGTGTTTGTAGTGAGTTCCTAGGAGACCAACTGAGATGGTGGAAACTAGAGTTAGAATGACAAAGCCTAGAACACAAAGGTTTGGGATTTCCGAGACTAGAGTCTGGTTTAAATACCCAGGGGTGTGGAGATTGCTTCAAAACTACCTCGGCTTGAACTCTGTATAGCAGCCCCATAGGTTGAGGTAGCTTTATGCGCCTCGATTCTGGATACCGAATCAACCTTGTTTGTCACCCTGTTGGAGAATAGGGAAAGTTACAAACACAGTTAGGGAGAAAAGTAGTACCCGTGGTTTTCGCGTGAAGATTATACCTTTATTAGGCATTTCGTTATTTTCTTATTTGCTATATTTATTTCGGATGTCAATTGAAGGTAGAAATGGTTAAGTATATTTGGGTTGTACTAGCCCGAAGGCTATAAACTACGCTGGATTTTATTACCTGGGGGATTCTGAAGTGGCAATTTTATGCCATAACTCTGGTGCCTTTTGTTAGGTGTTGGGAGTTAGTTTTCCATTTTCTTGAAGCATGTACGCTTGCGAGTGCTTCTTGTTTTTGTTAAACTATGCTGTTGCAATGTGGCAGAAAAAGGTCATTGCATGCGTGTGGGTGGAAGGGACCTTCCCTAGCCTGGGTAAGACCTTGATCTCTGCTTTATGGTATTTGGGAAATTAAGTATTCAACCACATTTAAAAAAATAAAAATAAAAAATGTTATACTTGTTCATTTTTAAAAAAAAAAAAAATAATAATAATAATAATAATTTTGTTGTGCTTGTTAAAAAATAAAAAAAAAATAAAAATAAAAATAAAAATAAAAATCTCACAAAATGAAAGTTGCCCCCTGCTTTAAAAGCAGGTGCAAGCGTTGGTGCATCAACCAAGCTGCACGTGCGGCTTGGGCCCCGTACGTGCAGGACGACGATCATTACAAAAAATAAATAAATAAATAAATTGCGCGAGGGGTGCAAATCGTCGCACGTGCGGCCTGGGCCCCGCACGTGCGGGAAATTGTGCAATTGAGAGGTTGCACTCTGCTTGATAAGCAGGTGCGGGCCATGTGCGGAAATTGTGCATTTGGTTTTATTTTATTATTATTATTATTATTTATTTATTTTTCTTTTCTTTTCTTTCATTTTTAATTTATTGAAGTTAATAAATTTTAAATAAATACCTAAATAAATTTTACAAATAAATATATAATTATTTTATTTATAAATTTATTATTATTATTATTATTTTATGTATATATATTAAAAAAAATTCGTATTTTATTTATTTATTTTCTATTTTCTGTTTTCGTTAAAAAAAAAAAAAAAAAACCTCCGAAATCATGGTGCTAATAATAATCCTAATTTAGTTTTTTTTTTTATTTGCTATATTTGTTTAGTTTAAATTGTTTCGTTACTGATTCTCATTAGTTTAATTAGTTTGTGGATTGTTTTATTTTTGTTTTTATTTTTATTTTTAATTTTATTTGTTTAGTTAGTGATGTTATTTTTATTTTTTCTATTGTATGGTGTAATTTTTCATTTAATTATTAAGTAGTTTAGTTTTTATTTTATTTTGTTTTCTTCTCTTCTATGAATTTTAAAAAAAAAAAACATAAAAAAAATGTTTAGTTTAGATTATTTTATTATTTTATTCTTTATTTTAGTTTAGTTTAGTTTATTTTATAGTTTAGCTAATTAAATTTAAGGTCATTATTCTTCATTTATTTAATTATTTTCGTTTTTATCTCTTCGGAAAAAAAAAAAAAAAAATGAAGTGTGTATATGTTACTCTCTACATACCTACCTGGATGTGCACCTACAATTCAGGTAATATTCTCTCATTTCTCTTTATTTTTCCATTGAGGACAATGTCATATTCAAGTTGGGGGATAAGGGTTATATTTTCTTTTGTGCAGTTCTATTTGACTCATAATTCATACTTATACCTGCTTCATTTGATTGCATTACTTCATTTGATGTGACTTTTTGCTAGTAGGGTGATGATATTTGCATATGTTTATTGGAGAGCATAGTAGACTTGTATGAAAATGGTTTATTAGGTAGATACTTGCATGCGATGTTTGCACGAGGAGAGTTGTCTGTATTTGTGGTATTAGTACACTTGCCATGAGTATGTCTTAATTCACATGAACACACTATCATAGCGGTGATCTTTTTATTATAATCCCTGGTGTACATCATTGATAATAGCTAGAGTTGCAGAAAAGAATAAATGAGGAACCAAGATTCTTAAAAAAAAAACACTTGACTAGTTTGGGTTCGTAGCCTTTTTAACTCGAGTTATTAAGTCCGTATGGGTGTCTCTACACCTAATGTCCTAAAACCGTCTGATTTGGGAGTCATTAGCCCAAAATTTGCTACATGGGTTAGTTAGAAAGTTTAAGGGACTTGAACATTGCACAGTTAAGGAAAAATAAGAAGAATGACTAGTTCGGATTCGTAGCCTTTTCAACTCGAGTTATTAAGCCCGTAGGGGTGTCTAATGCCCTAAAACCGTCTGGTTTGAGAGTCATTGGCCCAAAACTAGCTACATGGGTTGATTAAAAAGCTTAATGGATCAGGACATTGCACAGTCATAAAAAATAAAAAATAAAAAAAAATTTGGGAATCTTGGCTGCAACAGGTTAGTTTTCTGTATATGTTGGGTGTTATTATGAGTTACACTGGGCTATTGTAGTGGATAGTTAACTAATATGGAGATTGCACTTTACACCGAGGGTACTCATGACTTGTCTACTAGCATGCATAAGTACAAGGAACTTTACTTTTGTATTAACTGAATTGTGGTTTTGACTCAATAAGTTCCTTCATGCTTGTCCACTGTGCCTTTAATGACTCATGATGTCTCAATATCACACTGTAGTGGCACATATGTTGATTGTTATGTGGAGTAGTGTGGTCATTTGTTGTTGAGTATATATGAATATGTTAATGTTTGTGGGTATCATTTTTGGAAACCCTCACGAGACTTTACTCGTCCACTTGAGGTAACCTTGTGGTTTAAAGGCTTGTTGCATATGCTAAATACAACCGTTTTCCCACGAAAAAGAAAATAGATAGATTTTGTTTTATTTTATTTTATTTTACTTGCTTGAGGACTAGCAAGTAGTAAGTTGGGGGATGTGATTAAGGCCGAAATGTACATCATTGAGGCCGTTAATTAGAATCTCTTAACTTCACTTGCTGGTCAAACTGTATACTTTATGTGTGTTGAATGTCAATTAGGTTGTACATCGTCGGAGCATAAAATGGGCAAAAAGACAAAATTTGGACAGAGTTGACTTTTTCTGAGAAAGTCAAACCAACGTTTTAAACATGTTTGGAAGTGAGTAGAAGTATAAAAAGAAAAGGAAAAGACTTTTCTAGGGTTCTGAACTTGTTTTGACCTAAAGGGAGAGGCTAGGGTTTGGAAGGGAAGAGAAACAAAAAGCTTCAAGGATGTCTCCCATGGTGGTTTTCTCTCCATCTACCTCCTTCCACTCCTCCATGAGTGGCTAGTCTCCTTTTCTAGGGTTTTGATGAAACTCTAGCCATGTAATTATTTTGTTTTCTTTTTGATTTTTAATTATGTAAAGGTTTGAACATTTGTTAATGACAGATGCTGTGCTAGCTCAAGCTCCCATGCTATATTTCTCAATAGTGATAATGCAGAGCAGCAGCATACTTCGTAGATCTCCTAGTCCTAATGCAGAGCCACAGTTAATGCAGAGCAGTGGTTGTGTTAGTATGTGTAGGTTAAGAGTTTTAGTGCATCTTAGTCAACGAGTTGCGCAGGTTAGCAAAACCCCTGAACAACCATCTGTTAGAGGTTGAGGCGGTTATCACATTTTCTATCATCATCTATTAGAGGTTGAGGCGGTTATCATATTATATATAAAAACAATATAGCACTACTGTAAGGTGTGGTTTTTCAGTTTATAAAATTCTTTAGATTCTGTTTCTCGTTTTCTTCATGGTATCAGAGATTCTTTAAGCTCTCACGAGCAACAATGGTGGTTCAAGCTGAGAAATCATCATTGCCTGCAAATGTGCTCCTTCTTGTTTCTAATCTTACCTCTTTGATTACTGTCAAACTTGACACTTCAAACTACTCCATTTGGAGAAGTCAAGTTCAAAATTTTTTTGAAGCAACAGAGTTGTTTGGCTACCTTGATGGATCCGCCGTATGTTCTTCTGCCACAACTCTTGATTCTGAACAAAATTCAATTTCCAATCCTGAGTTTCTGCAATGGAAATTGATTGATTCTTGTCTTTTGAGTTGTATAATCGCAACTTTGACTCCTTCAATTTTTTCTTCCATTCTTCATCTGAAGCATTGCCGAGATGTTTGGACTGCACTTGAAAAAAGGTTTACCTCCTTGTCTCGTTCTCATATTCATCAGATCAAGAATCAGTTAAGCACTACTACAAAGAAGTCCAAGTCTATGGAAACCTATCTTCAAGAAATTAAAGATCTTGCTGAACAACTGGTTTTGGCTTCTTCTCCGATCTGTGATGAAGACCTGATTCTCTTGGTGCTCAACGGTTTACCTGAGGAATATAATGCCTTCAAGACCACTATCCGAGCCAAATCCGAGATGCTTACAATGGAAGACCTCTGTTCTCTCTTGTGTTCTGAAGCAATACATGTTGAACACAGTCACAAGCATGGGCCTTCTGATCTCACTGTTGTTCCTACTCATCCAGCTACAGATCATGCTTCAGTTGTATCACCTGTCCCATCTCACTTTACTCAGCAGACTTTTGGTCAATCTTCCTCTCGGAATATCTCTTTTCAACATAGAGGAGGACATAGATCTCAAGGCTATCAGTATAGGAGTGGTAGGTACAATAATTAACGAGGCAGAAGAGGAGGCAGACCTCAGAGCTATGGATTGATCTGTCAAATCTGTGGCAAAGGCAATCACTCTACTTTAGAGTGTAGACATCGACTGAACAGTTCCTTTCAACCAGTGTTTCCTTCTTATACCATGGGACCTTCACAATCAGCTTCCTTTCATCCTAGAGCTTTTTCTGCGCAAACTCAATTTCCTGCTATGTCTCCTACTGTGCAGTCATCTTCCACACCATGGTATGTTGATTCTGCTGCAAGTTCTCATCTCACAAATGATCTCAACAATCTTCATCTTTATCAACCGTATCAAGGCAATGATCAAGTCATGATTGGAGATGGAAATACTCTTCCCA
The DNA here is from genome assembly GCA_036172215.1 of Camellia granthamiana. Classification (NCBI taxonomy): domain Eukaryota; kingdom Viridiplantae; phylum Streptophyta; class Magnoliopsida; order Ericales; family Theaceae; genus Camellia; species Camellia granthamiana. The sequence goes on from CM069903.1 coordinate 151,002,660, forward strand.
TCCATAATTCTGGCACTGGTATCATATCCTCTCCTTCTTTCCAGTTTAAGCTGAATAATCTTCTTCATGTTCCACAAATTTCTTCCAATTTGTTGTCTATTCATCAGCTTACTTCTGATAATAATTGTAGTATCACTTTTGACAATGAGTCCTTTGTGATTCAGGACAAGCTCACCAACCAGGTTCTCTGTAGAGGACATCATCACAATGGCCTCTACCAGTTTCCTGCTTCTTTTTCTCCTAAAGCTTTTTCTGCTACTAGTTCTCTTGCTACTGTTTGGCATAAAAGACTTGGTCATCCTTCTTCTGCTGTATTTCATACTATTGCCAATAAGAGTGGCTTGTCTCTTAGTCATCAAGAGTGTACTACTTTTTGTCATTCTTGCTGTGTGTCTAAGAGTCATAGACTCCCTTTTGTTCTTTCTACTAATAAAACTCAAGTTCCTTTTACTCTCATCCATTCGGATGTTTGGGGCCCTTTCACTCAAGTTCATGCTTCTTTTACCTACTATGTTGTTTTTATTGATGATTTTAGTAATTTTACCTGGATTTATCCCCTCTCTTATAAAAGTGAAGTTTATTCTAAATTCTTAGAATTTAAATCTTATGCTGAAAATCAGTTTTCCACCTCTCTGAAAATTCTAAGAACTGATGGAAGGGGAGAATATACTAGTGGTCAATTTCAGACTTTGCTTAAAACCTCTGGTATTGTACATCAGCTGAGTTGTCTACATACTCCATCACAAAATGGAGTTGCTGAGAGAAAGCATAGACATATTATTGAGACAACCATCACACTTCTTGATCAATCATCAGTGCCTCTGAAATTTTGGTTTGAGACTCTTGCTACTGCTGTTTATCTGATCAATAGAATGCCCTCTCCTAAATTGGGTAATCTTAGTCCCTATGAAGTATTGTTTCAGATGGTTCCAGATTATGGCTTTCTCAGAGTTTTTGGCTGCCGATGTTACCCCTGGTTGAGGCCTTATGGTTCCCACAAATTGCAACCAAGATCCAAGGCTTGTGTCTTCATTGGTTACCATCCCAGTTATAAGGGTTACAGATGTTTGGATCCTCTCTCTGGCCGAATTTATATTTCTCGACATGTTGTCTTCGATGAAAGTGTTTTTCCTTTTGCTGATGATGCTGCTTCTTCTTCACCACCTATTCTTTCTTCCAAATCTGCTGTTAAGTCCTTCTTTTGGGGTCCTACATATTCTCTGTCTTCTTCTCATGTTCCACTTCGTTCTTCTTTACCTTCCACAGATGCTTCTGGTCATACTGCTAGTTCTTCTTCTTCTCCAAGCTCCAATCCGAATTCTGTTTCAGTTCCTGTTTCTCCTTCAGTCCACACTGCTTCTCCTCTTGCCTCAGATAATTCTGGTTTTATCTCTGCTCCTTTATTTTCTTCACCACCTGGTATTCATCTTACTATTCCTATTCTTCCTCGTCCCTCTTCTCATTCTCTTAATTCTCACCCTATGCTTACTCGAAGTAAAACAAAAGATTCTTCCAAAGTGGGTTTCCTAGCTGCTTTTCTTGACTCTGAGCCTCGCAGTTATAAGGATGCCTTGCAATGTTCTACTTGGCATCAGTCTATGCTTGAAGAAGTTCAGGCCCTTCACAATCAAAAGACTTGGTCTCTTGTTCCTTTTTCTCCTCATCAAAATGTCGTTGGTTGTAAATGGGTTTTTTGAATCAAAAAGAATTCTGATGGCTCTGTTGCTAGGTACAAATCTAGACTTGTTGCTAAAGGTTATCTTCAAGAAGCTGGTATTGATTTCTTAGACACCTTTAGCCCTGTAGCCAAGCAACCAACCATCAGAGTCTTTCTTTGTGCTGCTCTTCACTTTAATTGGTCTATTAAACAGTTAGATGTTTCTAATGCATTTCTGCATGGAAAGCTTGAAGAAGAGGTCTTTATGACTCAACCACCTGGTTTTGAAGATCCTCAGTTTCCTACTCATGTGTGTCGGTTAAACAAGGCTCTTTATGGTCTTAAACAAGCTCCCCGAGCTTGGTTTTCTACTTTTTCTTCTTTTCTGCTTCAACTTGGTTTTCTTCCTAGTCATTGTGATAATTCCCTGTTTGTTCAATCTACTCCTACTACTCTTACTTATCTCTTGGTCTATGTTGATGACATTCTTGTCACTGGAAGTTCTTCTTCTCATATTCAGTCCTTAATCTCTCAACTTAATTCTGTTTTCTCTCTCAAAGACCTGGGTTCTCTTTCGTTTTTTCTGGGTATTTCTGTCACTGCTTTTTCTTCTGGTTTGTTCTTATCTCAGTCTCATTATGCTTCTAAATTACTTCAGCAGGCCGGTATGACTAAATGTAAGCCTGCACCTTCCCCTCTTAGTTCTTCTTCTTCTTCTTTATCCATCTGTTCTTCTCCAGCTTTTTCCAATCCCTCTTTGTACAGAAGTCTTGTTGGTGGTTTGCAATATTTGACAATTACTCGCCCAGATTTGGCCTTTGCTGTGAATCAGGCCTGTCAGCATCTTCAACATCCTTCTCGAGATGATTTTGCTAAGGTTAAACGTCTTCTCAGATTTGTTCAAGGGACTCTGCATCATGGTTTGCATTTTTCTCCCAGTACCTTTGATATTCATGCCTTCTCAGATGCTGATTGGGCTGGTAATCCTTGTGATAGACGATCTACCTCTGGTTTTTGTCTTTATCTGGGTTCAAATCTGGTTTCTTGGACTGCTAAGAAGCAGCCTACGGTGGCTCGGTCTTCTACTGAAGCTGAATACAAATCAATGGCTCAAGCTGCCGCTGAGGTGTCTTGGCTCCAAATGTTACTGCGGGATATGCATCTTACTTCTTCTGTTCCAGTACTTTGGTGTGATAATTTGTCTGCATTATCTTTGGCTTCTAATCATGTTTTTCATGCCAGGACCAAACATATAGAAATTGATTATCATTTTGTTCGAGAAAAAGTAGCTGCTAAACATCTTCTTATTCGGCATGTTGCCTCTTCAGATCAGATCGCTGATGTTTTCACTAAAGCTCTTCCTGTGAGCCGTTTTCTCTTTCTCCAATCCAAGCTTCTTGTTGCTCTTCCCACTTTCAGCTTGAAGGGGGCTAATGACAGATGCTGTGCTAGCTCAAGCTCCCATGCTATACTTCTCAATAGTGATAATGCAGAACAGCAGCATACTATACTTCCCAATAGTGATAACGCAGAGCAGCAGCATACTTCGCAGATCTCCTAGTCCTAATGCAGAGCCACAGTTAATGCAGAGCAGTGGTTGTGTTAGTATGTGTAGGTTAAGAGTTTTAGTGCATCTTAGTCAACGAGTTGTGCAGGTTAGCAAAACCCCTGAACAACCATCTGTTAGAGGTTGAGGCGGTTATCACATTTTCTATCATCATCTATTAGAGGTTGAGGCGGTTATCATATTATATATAAAAACAATATAGCACTACTGTAAGGTGTGGTTTTTCAGTTTATAAAACTCTTTAGATTCTGTTTCTCGTTTTCTTCATTTGTATGGTGATTTAGAAGTTTCTTTTATATATTTTTCATTATTTCTTTGAATATTTGACTTTCTGTGATTATTGAATGTTATCCATACATGAGTTTTCTATTCCTTCACATTCAAGGTATGAGACGAACCATCTTACGAGGAACGAGTCGTATCACTACCTTAGTATAGAGTGAACGATTCGTATTACTTGAGATGGTTCGTGCTCGTACATTGAATGTGATGATCTTCTTGTTAAATGCTTTGAGCTTGTAGTTGCGAAGCATTAATCCGTTCAAACCATAACATAATTGATTTCAATTGGAAACCCTAATTACGTGGCTAATGGTGGACTTTTTGCCCTAGTTTTTCCCCCAATTCAATATACACAAGTTCATTTATTATTGATAATTTAATTCCTTAGTTTAATTTATTCATTATTAAATTAGGTTATGATCATTCAATCTTTTTATCAAAATTGATTTAGGAATTTAATAATTAAATTAGTTTAATTTCACAATAGTCCATGTGGATCGATACCTGAACTTGCCATTATTCTAAAAGAATTTGATATAGTTTAGTATTTATTTTTGGTGTGTTCAACGACCCATCATTTATAAAAATTAATTCTAAATTAAAATGAATAAAAATAATACTTAAATAACATAGAAAAAGAATAGAATAGAAAATTTGTTGAATAATGTATTTGAAAAGGTCTATAACCAAAATAAAAAAGTAACCTTTGAATCAAAATATAATAAATTTTTAATTAGTATAATTGAGATGCTCTAAGAATAAAATTCAGTTGGTGACTTATCATGTTCAAATTTAAATTTAAGTAAACTTCTATGAATAGATGCGCTTAAATATTCCTAATTCTTCGTTATCTAAAACACGTAAAGTGGATATATTCATTTCAAAACAAAATCAACAACCCAAAAAAAAAACATGGGATGTTCAGAGAGAGAGAGAGAGAGAGAGAGAGAGAGAGAATTGATAAAAAATAGCAAGGGCCAATGTGTGGGGTTGGGACAGCCCACAATACAAAGAATGGCTCCGAAAACATGCTTCCTTTCCAGGAAACCAGTATTATATTGTTGACGGTCTTCAAAGTCAAACCACCATGCCCTTTGTCTAAAGATGATGATATTAATATGGGTAAATTACATGGACACCCTCTGATATTTATATTTATTATAGTTTTATTTCTTATTTTTTAGAAATTATATTTTCTTCTCTGAAGTTTAAAGTTTCATTACAAATTGTCCTTTTAAGTTTAAAGTTTCATAACAGTTCCTCCCTTATCGTAATGATCATCATACATAAAATTAAATTAACGGATGTCAATATAATTTTTCAAATGCGAGGAAGAGAATTATAATAAACATAAATCTCAGGGGGTGTCAGTGTAATTTACCCTATTAATATTTAACTACATCTATATCTATATATAATAAATTATTTAACATATGTGACTAGATTAGGTTTTTGTTAGATTTTTAACTTTTAATAATAGTTCTGCGGTTCATCCACGCTAATTGACGCTTTCTTCAGTTTTTTGGATAAGGTGCGGCGATCCTTCTGCTCTCTTCGGCTCTCCAGAGACGTGCAAACTAAACTAACCTTTGCAAAACAAGTTATTCACTATATTTATTAGTTTACTACCAAATTATATGCATCTCTAACTAAAAATATAAGACAAAATAATCATGTTTCCCATATTGAGCATATCGTGTGTCATAAGTTTGACATATTAGACAATTTAAATGATACATTTACTAGTTATCTGGTTTGAGTATTTTCAATCTTTCATCAATTTTTTCATCTAATTTAATTTTAAATTTGAGTGACTTTTTTTTTTTTTTTTGATTGGAAATTTTTTTTATTGTAAAATTGATATTAAAAAAAAAATCGGATCAATCTCGTACAGCGGTAACAAAATATCTCATAAAGAGCTAACAAAAAAATAACTTTTTTTTTTTTTGATTTGATGAATATTTTTTAAAAAAAAATCATTTAACAATAAAATTTATATATATAATTTTTGTAAAAAATAATGTGATATCTTGTGATCTTTTTATTTACAATGAAAATATTGATTATTCTTCTTATAATTTCACAAATATACAACCACATCCTATTCAATTTTTTTTAGGTGAAAATTCCACTTTATCCTCTTATGCTTTGAGTCATATGCGATTTATTTCATTGATATTTGGAAATGACTACATAACCTTTATATGATTTGTGAACTGAAATATACCGTTAAAACATTCGTCTCACTTAGTGAAACATGTGGCATACATAAGGGAGTTATGTGCTTATTTGCAAAGTTAAAGCAGGGCCGGCCCTGACCTATTAGGGGCCTAAGGCGATTTTTTTTTTTAAATTAGGCCCTTCATATATCATTATTTAAAAAAAAAAATTATTTGGATAAAAAGGATAAAAATTTATTTTTATGGCATTACAATTTAACAAAATTTAGATAACAAATATATATATATATATATAATAGTTGAACTTCAACTAGTTGAATTGAATCTTTATTTTTTAACTTACCAATGCTATAAGAATTAAAATTAATTGGGGGTAAGGATGAGAATTTTTTACACAACTTAAGCAATATATAAAATTAGCAAGTTAATGTTGATTATTTTTGAACATGAATCCAAGTATGACATGACTTAATATTATGAATTATTAGTTATATATTTTAATGTTCACTAAGAGAAGCCATGACGTTTTTTTAATCTTTTATTTAACTCCATCTAACTGAATAAAAAAAAATATGTAAAATAATAATAAGTCTAATATCTTTTTTTATTTAAGATATATATATTTTTTATTATCTATTTTAGAGTCAATCTAGTAAAAAAATATATTAATAAGGTACAATTTTTTTAATTAGAAAAATGCAATTGAATTAAAATCAAACATTTTATGAATAATTTCATTTAGTAGAAATAAATTTTATAAAATTCAACTTATGGAGAAAATTTTAATTTTTCCATACACTTGCTAAGTTAATTTTAACTAAAAGTGAAAGTTTTCACACTAAATATCAATCGGACACGAATTAAAATAACACCATACGATAACATGATAATAAATGAATTGAGCTAGTATTAAAGTAATTATAAAATAACACAATATGATACACTCTCCTAATTGGGGACCCTAAATTTTATTCAAAATTGGGAACTTGAGGTGACCCCCTTAGTCGCCTCGTCCCAGGGCCGACCCTGAGTTAAAGAGGTAAATAACATATGAAATAAAATACAAGATATTCAAGTGCACTTTTTTTTCTTTTTTTTTTTCCCAAACAAATGACAGGTATTTTAGTGTTTTTAGTAAATCATTAATGGATTTAACGATATATTTCAATTTATAATTCAGAACAGGATTATATAGTTATGAAAAATGAGCGGTAGCTCGAAATTCGAAGCCCGAATTTGGCTCGAAACAGAAAAGAGAGAGAGAAGGAGAAAAGAGGAAGAGAGGGAGAGGGAGAAGAGAGAAGCAGAGGGGAAGAGAGAGAGAGGGAGAAGACGATCGCCGCCGATCCGCCGATCGTCGCCCCGCCCAGCCGCCGATTCGCCGATCGTCGCCTAGCCCAGCCCCGCCGTAGCCTCCGACCGCTGTCGCCCCGCCTCCGCCTCCTCCTCTCCCGAATATTATGCCCCCTCCAGTCCTCCTCCTCCTCCTCCTCCTCCCTCCTTCCTTCTTCTTCCTGGTCTTCGTTCTTCTTCTGCAAAAAAAAAAAAGATATAGAGAAGATGAAGAAGATGGAGTTGAAAATAAGAAAAAGAAAAGAAAAAAAAAAGAAAAAAATGGGTCAAAACGATGTCATTTTGACCCCTCAAGTCACAGTCGAGTAATAACTTTCGAGTTACGAATCGAAACCGTATAGTTATTTGTAAGAATAAAGTGAAATTTGCTTTTTTTTTTAAAAGAACATTTATTTTTCTAAAAAAAAATCCAATCCAACCGTTACCTCCAGCACGCCATAGCGTTCTCAGCCGTTGATGAGGCACCGCCAAGCCAACCCGATGAGTCCACGTAGATCTAGGCAGGTGGAGTAGTAGTTCAAAGTGATTGGGTACACGTGAAGAGTGACGCCACGTGTCGGGGCATACATATGAACCTGTTTGATTAGTTGAAAGGGCACAGCTCACATGCTGGGGCCGCATGATTAGCTTAGGGCATCCACAATGAGATAGTTAAAATTATTTGTTGAAGTGTGTTATATGATAAAAAATAATAAAAGTGAGACTAAAAAATATTTGTTAAAATGTGTTAAGAGTTTGTTAATTTTAGAGAGTGAGTGGTGGTGCAATGGATATGTTAAGGGGTGTGTTAAATATATATATATATATGTATATAATAAATAAAATAAATAAATAATTTAGTTTAATTAAAAATTTGAAGCCCAAAATTAAATTTCAAGTCAAAAAAAAAAAAAATCCCAACATGTAAAAAAAAAAATTCCGTTGACCGGTCAATTGGCCGATCAACCCGTAACACAAACAAAACACTCCCCTGCCCTAGCTAAAGCGCTAGCCGCAGTTAACAACCAATTTAGCAACTGACGCTAACGAAGCCTGCTAACACACTACTTAACGCGTCCATTGTGGCATCCAAATGTTACTGTAGCTACCTAAAATTTGGCCACTAACACTAACAATACTGCTAACGCGTCCATTGTGGATGCTCTTAGCTAGTGAGTTGGGTTAGATGGAAGAGAGGAAAAAAAATAGTAAGTATTGTATATGAATAAGATATATATTATGTCATATCTTTTATTATTGTGATTGATTTTAATAATAAAATCTATTATATTTATATTAAATGTTTAAAAAATAATAATAAATATATATATTTATAATTAGTGAAAAATAATGTCACGTAATACTTTATTGACATAACAAAAATTTCGATAAAAAAAATAAAATGCTAAAAATTTTAAAAATTTTATCAAATTTTTATTAAATATCTCACATGAATATGGGATCTACATTGTGTGAATCCTATACTAATGTAATATATTTGATAAAAATTTTGATAGAATTTCTGAGTCACTAATCAATGTATTTGGTTTGAGTTTTTTGGATTTTTTTTTTGTTTTTAGTAAATATTTTTAAAATTTTAAATATTTTTTTTATTTTTTAGATGCACCTTACCTAGATGTATCTAAAAAGTAAAAAAATTATGAAAAGATATTTTAAAAAATTAATAAATACATAAAAATTCAAAAAATGTAATGAATCCTCTTTTTTTTTTTTTTTTTCTATTTTTGATATTTAGTGAATTTTTAAAAGGTTTTTTTTCATAAATTTTTTATTTTTTGGATATATTTATGTTAGGTACGTCTAAAAAATAAAAAAAAAATTACTTAAAATATTTAAAAAAATTCAGTAAAAACAAAAAAAATTATAAAAAACAAAAAAAAGAACTTTCCAGAAAATGTTTTTGGAAAAATGAAACGAAGCAAATTAAAAAAAAAAAAAAAAAGTGTAATGCTTAGTTGGATAGCATCACATGTCCATTTGAGTCCGTTTGAAACCGAGCAACCAGTGGGCGACACGTGAGCATTGGGTATTGTGGAAGATCAACTTGACAAATGAGAATGAGAAATGAAGCGGTAAACGCGGAGAGATCGAGTCCAACTCGGTGTATCTCTTCTCTATCTATCAACTCTTATGTTTTTGGGGCGCAGCCAAACTTTGAAGTTTGAATTGAAAAAACAGACGACACCCCCAAATCTAACTGTTTGTGACTTGGAGCTAGTGCTAGAGAATGGGATACCGACTTATCTCTACCCAACTGGACCCAGTCTCATTTGTTTTTAAAGCAAAATACCATAAATACCCCTACCAAAGATATCCCTCACCTATAATATTACCTTCTTATTAAAAATTGTACTAAAATTATGAGATGATAAATATGATTGGATGTCAATAATAATAATTTGTTTATTTGATTTTAATTTTTTGAATTTAATTTTTTTTAAATTAAGTTTTTTATTTTTCGTATTTTTTGTTTTTAGTGAATATTTTTAAAATTTTGAGCAATTTTTTTAGTTTTTTATATACACATTAATTAGATGTATCTAAAAAGTAAAATATTTGTGAAAAATATTTTAAAAAATTAATAAATACACAAAATATATTAAAAAAAATATTTTTGGCATTTAGTGAATTTTTTTTAAAAATATAAAAATTATGTTTTTTAAGTGTATTTAGGTGAGGTGTGTTTAAAAATTAAAAAAAAAATCTTAAAATATTAAAAAAATCAGTGAAAACAAAAAATTAAAATTTTCCAAAAAGTGAATTTTGGAAATAGAAACAAAACAGAGTGAATAGTACTTAGGGGTAAGCAGCAGATATATCGATCCGCCCAAACCGACCGAACCAAACCGATCTGTCGCATTTTGGACAGATGCGTGATGACGAGCAGACGGTTGCGGATTGATTTTTTCCAATCCACCTAATTTTGGACAGATGGAGGATTTAAGGTTTCTTTGGCCGCAATCGAACCGCCAAACCGCGAGCATCCCTAGTAATTTGTAAGATTTTGTATTTTCAATTTGTTTAGATATTCTGTTTGTGTTTTCAATTGAAAAAGAGTTTAAATATTTTGTTGAATATGTTCTGTTGAAAAAGAGTTTTCAACTTAAATATATTTTTTGAATTGAAAAAAAATAAATGTATTATTTATCTTTTTTTTTTTTTGTTTCTCAATCTAACTTTAAAAATAATAAATAAAAAAGATAATATACGCTAATTGATTTTCGTTTTCAAAAACAGATATAAATGTAACAATACAGAGGAATACAATCTCTACTACTGCTATGTTTGTAGTTTGGGTGGTTTGAATTGTTTTTGTATTTTAAAAATCACATATTGTAATACTTTATGTGGATGAGTTATGCTGTGATTGTAATATGTGGATGAGACATACAGTGATTGTAATATTCTAAAATTTCAAACTTTATTTCTTTGTATGAGACATGCAGTGATTGTATTAAGTCATTGATTGTAATATTTTTTTTTGTTTTTTATTTTTGAGGAAGTGCACAAGTTGAATTATGTTGAAAATTTATAAAATTTTAAACCGCTAAACTGATTCGCATCCATCCACCAGTCCGCCAATTCGCTCAATCCACACTTGCCGGATTGGCGGATGGATGCGGATTGATTTTTTTCAATCTGTCAATCTGACAGACGAATGACGAATTGGAGGTTTCATGAACGCAGTTGATCCGCACCCACCTCTAATATTACTTACAAATTTAATAAATATTAGTAGGTCACCATGTTATGTATGGAAATTTATTTTTAAAATAAAAAATAATTGAGTCTTAATATTTTATGTGTAAAATATTTTAACAATTGAAATCTAAATATAAAACAGATTTGTTAATGGCTGATAAAATTTTTTATCACTGTGTATGGTTCTATGTAAAAGGCTCATAAAATAATTTCTTGCAAAGATTAAAAAGAAGAAGAAGGTGTATTCTCAACCTCAAATCAAATCTTCATTTATGTTAATCAAATTTATCAAAAAACATGAATTTCACTTGTATAAAAAAAAAAAAAAATCTGAAAATAAATAAAAACAACAGAAAATTCTATAATATACAAATTATGACTTTGTTATAACTCATAGTGTATTATTTTGGCTATTAATAAAAAAAAGTCTTTATTAATTTCTTATGTTTTTTGTTATGTTTAAAGTGGTGCATCGGGTCTTTAATTATATTTTAAGTGGTGTTTGATTGTGGTCTATTATAATACTTTTATATGATAACTAGTGAAAACTCGTGCCATGCACAAGATGTGAAAAAATTAATAAAATATGTTTATATAAAATAATATAAATGCAATGCCCTAATTCTTCACATGTCATCGATATTGTCCGCTTTGGGTAACTTTTTATACAGGGCTGACCCACCATATTTTTATTTTTATTTTGTTTATTTTATACTCAATTTATATTTCATTGTGTACGAGTAAAAAATTAAATGCCACCGTATATCGGGAAACTACCCATTCATCTCTGTATGGATAGAACTACTTGTCTTATCTCGTAACAAAAATTAAATGTATTTTTGTTTGTGTCTGGTGGACACGTGGGTGTTAAATATTTGTACTCATACCAGTATACTTGTATACTGACCCGTCTTGTCTCTTGGCATCTCGGGTGTGTTCTGTTTGAACACAGCCAAATTTCCTTTGCAGGATTAGTTGGGACTACGATGGTGAAGAGAAATAACTATAGTTGTTGGACACGTCATTTGGACTTCTTTTATTTTCTTGAGCTTATGGTTGATATTAGTTTATGTATTTATTATTTTTTTATGACCTTAGTATTTTGATAATTTGGCTTGTTTTTCAACTTTATATTATTTAAGTTGTTTTGACTAGTTGTTGTTATTTTAATGTTGAATGTATTGGATAGTTATGAAATTATGGTGGATGGTTTGGTTGGTATTTTGTTAGTTTTTTCTTCTTTTTTTTTTAAATCCTTTATAATCTTCTGAGTATAGAAATTTACTTAAACCTTTTGGAGACGAAAACATTTAGATTTTGTTTCACTCCTAAGATTTGAATGATGGAATATTGATTGGGATTTAGTACTAATTTATTATTTAATTATCCAAAATTTAGGGCGTGACAATAAATTGTTAATTTTTTTAATGTAAAATATGAAAACAAAAAAATATTGAAACCTAAAATTTAAGTTTCACAATTGTATCACAATTTATGTGTCAATTTTTAGTTTGTCACAATTTCAATAATGTAACTTTCAACCCCCTTGCTAGAGTTCTAAATTTGGATGAGTTCAACACAAATAACTCATGTAAGCTTGTAAATTTTTAAAGATTGGGCAACATAATTTTTAATTCGGTGAGAACATATATAAAATTCAAAAATTCAAATAAATTTGAATGAACTTGGGCATAGACACCAAATAAGCTGAGCAATCAAAACAAAATTGTATATATAAATATATAAAATTATTTGCTAATCTATCTTTGTAATAATATATATCATTAATTAAAAATTTAATATTAATGAACAAAAGAAAATACACCTTTTAGAAAGGAATCATTGAATAAGTTGATATTAAAAAAAGTTGCATTTTATAATGACATAAAAAAATTTAAATATAATTTTTGGAAAATTATTTTAAATTTAAAAATTACAATAAAATATTTAAATATAATAAAATTAAATTTCTTATAAAATAAAAGTATCTAGATAAAAAAAAAAAAAGGTACGAATAAAATTAAGAATGTTATTCGCATTTGATCTAAAAATAATTTTAAATGAACAATAATTTATCACTTATAATCCTCAAATTTTTTTTTTTTTTTAACATAAAAAGAGATATTTCACGAACCATCATTTTTGCTAGAAAAATAAACACTTATTTCTATTTGCTTGAGCAAAAGTCAATTTTTAGCAATTTGAGTCAATTTTTTTATTTTAGTTTGTTTAATTGACAAGTGAGATTTAAAAAATAATTAGCAGGACCCACCATGTTTTGGAAGTGCTAAAAAAGTCTAGATAAATAATAAGAAAAATATTTGAGACCAACAAAAAAAATACCCACAATTGTATCTACAATGATATGGTATCATATGTGTCAACTCTTGATTTGCTATACAATTAGACATAGGGCCCAACAACCTTGCCACGTCATTGTGTGTGAAAGTATAGATCTGTAACATTGCTGAATAATAAATTATCACGTGTAACTCCTATTTTCTTTTTTTATTATTTAAAAAAAATAAATTTCACCAGCTATTACTTTTAATAGAAAAAAATGTTTATTTCTATTGATTTTAGCAAAAGTCAATTTTTAAACTATTTAAGCTAAATTTATTTATTTATTTTATTTTAATTTGTTTAATTGACAATTGAGATAATAAAAAAAAAAATTAATAGAATCCATTGTATTTGGCAATTGTTAAAAAAGTCATTCATTTTCTTAATGTTTTTATCTTTTGTTAAAAAAATATTTGTGTTAAAAAAAGTTATTGGATAAGTCCTTGTAATTAAGAAAGATATAAATTTTTTTTTATAAAATTTAAAAATAAAAATGACAAAAAATAAAAACATAAACTTCTAATAGCGATTAATAATTTGAATACATGTATTTAATAGCATATTATGTTTAGACTAATAATATTATGATACATCGTTATAACACATGTGAATATTGATCTCATTCTAATTGTAATAATATAATTTTAAAAGGAATATAAATTTAAAATTTACTTTATAATTTAATAAAAGATGCGTAAATTAAGAAATAAATATTGATCTTATTCTGGTAACATAATTTAAGGAAGAATCTAAATTTAAAATTTTATTTTAAGAATATAAAATTAATCTATAGACCAATCATATTGTGACACATATTAACAAAAATTAAACAAAATCAAAAAAATAAAATAAAATAAAGAATTGCAACTTTTACCTTTAATAAGATGACAATGTTTTACAATTATAATAGTATATAGATTCTATATGAGGTTTTAAAACTCTCATAATATCTCTTCTTAAAATCATTCTTCTGTAAAATATATAAGGGCGAATTACACTAATAGTCTTTATAATTTGGAGCTCGTGTCACTTTAGTCCCTGACTTTTCAATTGTGATACATTTGACTATGAATTTTGAATCTTGTTCAAAATAAGAACAATTGAAGATACATTGCTCAATTTCAAGGCAAAGTCGTCAATTTGATAAAATATAAAATAATTTGACAAAAATAAATATCAAAAAAATATTGTTGAATTTTTGAAAAATTATTTCTACCAACCAAAGATAAAATTATGTAAAATTGATAAATCTTTTACACATTTATTTATTTATTTGCCAAATTAATTTTTATTATGTATTTGGATGATGATCATGTAATGGGTGGTTGTTAGGCTTTTAATGTGTAATCGATATATTTAATATATCGAATGTTTTCAGTTTTGGATTTTTTGATTTAATGGACTGATTTAATAATGATATCAAAGTTGTCCTCATATTTGACTTTTGAAAAAATAGAACCTAATTTAATGAAAATAAAAACAACCATTCATTACATCATAATCATCCAAACACATAATAAAAATTAATTTAGTAAAATAAATAAATGTGTAAAAGATTTATCGATTTTATATAATTTTATCTTCGGTGGGTAAAAATAATTTTTAAAAATTCAAAAATATTTTTTGACATTTATTTTTATCAAATTAACAACGTTGCCCTTGAAATTGAGCAATGACATCTTCAATTGTCCTTATTTTGAACAAGATTCAAAATTCAGGACCAAATATGTCATAATTGAAAAGTCAGTGAGCAAAATGACACGAACCCCAAATTATAGGGACTGTTAGTGTAACTTGCCAAAGATATAAATAATCTCAATGTCACTTTTATTACTCATTAAAACAAAAATTATGAGCTAATTATGATAATTTTAAATTTGAACTTAAAAATTATAAATCATGTGATAGATCATTATAATTTTAAATTTATATTATGTCAATTTTAAATTTAAATTAATAGATCGCTTTTCATATTTAGTGACCCACAAATTTAAATTTAATATTTTGAAATGGATTAGTATAATTTTCATTTTTTTTTATAGATTTGATATATTTTCCATTTGAAAATTATAAATCAAGAGATATTAATTTTTATTTTTTTGCTTGAATAAAAGCTAGCCAATAGAAATTTTTTTTTTTAATTTTTAAAAATAAACAAAAAATTATGAAATTTAGATTGGAAACTTGGAACTCTTAGAGGCCTTATGGGTTAGAAATCTCAATTTCCTTATATAATATATAGATATTCAAATATTTTATTATACAAAAAATGTACTTAAGGTGGGTTGATTCAAAGATAGGATTTATGTTTATATTAATAAGACTGCAAGAGTTGATACATAAAAAATTACAAATTCAAATCATAAACAGTATTTTCAAAGGGAATCAGGTACAAAATCTCTACAACCTTAATAATTTCAGTTCTCAAAAAGGTTCTGATTAATTATGTGACACATCATAATAACCGCAAATTTTTTATTCTAACTAAATTATTTTTGCATATATTTTTTAGCAGAGCTCATGAATATGCATTGTCAGTAATACTATAAATTTAAATTTTTTATTTAAAAATTATTCAAGAAATATCAATAAGTGCTTTAAATATGTACAATGATTTTCGATGAGTCATTATTCTTAATAATAATACTTCACACTATTTATCATTTGCTATTTGTCAATTTATCTTCTAAAAACTTAACAAAAAAAGTATTGATTTCCATTATTTTAATCAATCAATATCGAATTGGACACTACATGTGTATGTAAATCACTTTAAAAAATATGATATCTGATATAAAGTCACAATGAAGTTAACTTTAATTAATGTACTGATATTTTATATTATGATATGTGCTAAAAAATATTAATTTTAATTTAAAATAAAATTTTAATGTAAATTATTTATTTTAATAATCTTAACATTATTGTTGTATAAAAGTGTTAGTTGAATACTTATACATAATAAATTTAGTTAAATAATCTGTTGATTTTGATAATTTTAAATCTAATGTGCTATAAAAGTGTAATTATCATATAATGATTTTATATGACATATATTAAATTATAAGAGAGTAAAATCAACACTCATTTTGATATTAAAAATAATAATTAAATTAGAAAGAGAATTCGTAATATAAAATTAAAAGTGATTCTAATTATTTATTTTTATTTTTATCTTTATTTTTATATTTATTTGAATAATAAAAATATGTAGAAATAAAACTACACAGAATTTATTTAAAAGATTAAATATAAATACGTTGTGATTGGATTAAGAAAAAAATACATAAATTAATTATGTAGAGTATTGGTTTTTTTCTTTAATATTCTTTTTGAATTATTCATACATATTGTATATAGGTATATAAAATTTAAATTAAATATAAATGTTTTGTAATAAATAATTGCATGTTAAATAAAAAAAATTAATATTAAGACATCAATAAGATAGGCAAAAAATAAAAAATATAACATAAAATTATTTTGATCCGTTCGATGCATATAATTAAGCACATTTTGTCTCATTTATTTATTTGTATATCGAGATAATTTTTTTTCAAATATCATAATAATTAAATTATAATTATATGTATGAATAATTCAAATTACAATTTTTTTTCATTTATCTCATTTATTTATTTGTCTTAATATTAAATGTTTTGTAATAAATAATTTCATGTTAAACAAAAAAATTAAATAAAAATTAATATTAAGACATCAATAAGATAGGCAAAAAATAAAAAAATATAAATTAAAATTATTTTGATCCGTTCAATGCATATAATTAAGCACATTCTGTCTCATTTATTTATTTGTATATTGAGATAATTTTTTTTTAAATATCATAATAATTAAATTATAATTATATATATGAAAAATAAGTATTTCTCAAATAGAGTTGATATAAAATTGGTTATTATAATTGAAATTGAATTTGTATAGAACTTTATATGTAAATGAAAAAGGCCTACTGATGTGATTTTTTTAGAAAAAAATAAGTTATAAACCTTTAAAATATGTCACATAAAAAAGAGAAAAACAATAATTATATATATATATATTATATGATTCTACGATGGTTATACCTGTGAATACCAAACTTATATTCTTAGTTTCTGTAGCTTGCTCAATTTGATCTATCTTTTTCAAGGTGTGAATTAAATATTTAAGTTCATACAATAAGGTTAGATTCAACTTTTAAATTCATTTATTAATTGGGTCAGACTAGAAATCAGTTGAGTCCAATCAGATTACAGCAATGGTAGAGGGTCACAATTTTTGTGACTCAAATAGCTTGAAATTATCAAAACGACGTCGTTTTGAGTACAAAACAACATCAAAATTGCCAAAACGACGTCGTTTTGGCAATTTCAAGCCATTTAAGCCACAAAAATTGTGGCTCTCAAACATTTTTCATCAGATTATTAATGTTATTTTACAATTGGGAAAAATTACCTGTCTCTCCAGCTAAAAAAAATAAGGGTAAATTATAAAAGAAAATTCAAAATTTCGTGTGTTTTTCAATTAATTCCCAGAATTTTAATTTTATCAATTTAAATCCTAAATTTCATTTTGTGTCACAATTTACACCCCTGTCTATCTCAGTTTCTTTGTTTAATAGTAGGGGGTGAGCACGGTCCGGATTGGAGTAAAATCAGGACCAATCTGTTATCTACGGATCCTGAAAAATTGGAACCAATCCAATCCATTTAAATCGTGGAACCAATCCGAACCAATCCATTTAAACACGGATTGGATCGGTTTAGAACCACGGATTTACATAATTAAATAACAAAAAAATATATATAACACTTTAATTTCATAAAAATATAAATATAGTACCATATTAGTTTCACAATAGTAACATGTCTTTTCATAATAGCGACAAACTGTTTTAGAATTTAAAAAATCATAAGAAAAGTAGTTCCACCAGAAGTATTTAGACCATTACAAATTAACACTAAAAACTAACAAACAAAAATAATAAAAGAAGATACTATGCAAGTTTAGGCTTGGATTTAAGTTTTATATGAAATAAGATAAGATATTATGTAGGAGGGTATATAATAAAAATATAGATTATTTGTATACGGTCCAGATCGGTTTCAATCCGGAACCGTGGGGTTCAATCCGGAACCAATCTGTGAACTACGAATTTTTAATTTTTCAATCCGGAACCAAATCACGGATTTAAAAAACCAATCCAAACCTACTGGATTGGACTGGACTAGATCGAATCGAATTACGGGTTTCGCGGATTCCTTACTCAGCCCTATTTAATAGATTTTTTCTTTGAAATACACGTGGCAATATATTATTTGCTCTTTCAACTTCTTGTAAAATCCACTTTTGAGCTTGACTATATTAGATCACAAACCCACATTATCTACCATCCACTCCATCACAACCATCCATTTTGCGACCTCTATGCCCTCTGGTTTTGCATCGTCATAGACCAGGACATCGGTGTCGAGCAAGTCAGCGGTGTCACCAGTGAGTTTTAGGGGCGAAGAGAGGAGAGCAAACATGGTGGATGCAGAGTAGTTACGGGAGTCATCGAGAAGGATGAAGGAGTTCACGAATGATTTTGCCAGAATGTCACATCACTATCTCTCTCTAAAACAGAGTTATATATGTATAGAGAAACATAATAATGTAACAAAACCAAACCATTATTAAACTAGTATGCTCATATAGATATGGTGACCTGTATAAGATTCAAGTTAAGGTTCCATGGAAGCCTCAAATGTGTGATGTTTGGGCTCTTTTGGGAATATGGTAATAATCTGATTTTCAGATTATTACCAACCTCTTCTCTCACAAAAAAGCTGATTATAATCTGCTTATAATCAGTTTTTCATCAAAAAGCTGATTATTACCAACTTCCCAAAATAGGCCTTTATAAGACTTTTGGTTATACCATTAAAATCAAAGACTTTGAACTCTCTCTCTTTCAAACAAGAATGGAGAGTCAAGGAGACTAAAATACAAATTCTGACTAAATGGGAAGTGGTGAAGAAAAAGGGGAGAGGTGGTGGGCAATATTCAACGACAGTGATAAACACAGAAAGAGAGAGAGAGAGAGAGAGAGAGAGAGAGAGAGAGACGCCCCTTCAACATCTAATGCCTTTAATGTCCTTGAATCGTGTGATGTCGGAGAGTTAGGGAATGGGGAAATAAGTCAAGAGTCGTTGCGCCAAGTAAAGAATCCAAAAAATAGAGGGATTCCATATCCAAGTGACCTCAGTAATGGGGAGACTACAAAAGAGAATAACAAAAGAACACTCAAAGCAAAACTTTATAACTTGAAGAGTTCTAGAAGGAAATTTTGAATCCTTTTTGTTGTGAATGCTGTGTTTTTCTTCTATAGGTTTAGTTTGTTCCTTTTGATGGAGTAGTTTGTTTTTGTTTATTTTTGTTCTTTCTATAAAAGATGTATATTGAATTTCATTGTTTTTTTGGTTATAACATGACTTACTTATCTAAAAAAAAAAAGAAGGAAGATTGAATCCCAACACACAAATTTATTTTCCATACTCTCCACAGTTCACAACCGTCGGACTCTCTACAATCCAACATTGTTCTTTACTGCGTTGTCCACAATCCACAGCCCTTTTCAATCGACTATGTCTCCTTCGTGAAGAGGATCTGTGCGATTGGAAAAAGGCCAAAAGAGAGAGGGCAAATTATAGGTGAGTGTAATTTGGTCATGGTGTTGAGATCTACAAAAGCAACTCTCTCTTTGATAGGATTGAGGGAGGCAGCGACAAATATAAAGGTGGAAGGCGACGATTTGAATAAGGCGATGGCATGTGAGGGCGAAGCTTGGTGGATCTAAGAGAAGTGGTGGCAGGAATGGTAGATCTGAGGGCTACCGATGACGGATGTAAAATGTGGGTTATGGGTGGAGTGGGAGTGGCTTATTGGTGGCGATGGGCGGCCATAAGTAGAGGATGAGGGGGTGGGTTTCAATTTTTTTATTAAATATAATTTTTTAATAAATATTTTCGCAACATGTTGAAAGAAAATAATACATTGCTACATGTATTTCAAAAAAATAAAATAAAATTATCAAACAAAGTAATTGAGATGGATGGGGGTATATATTATGACACGAAATGAAAATAAAAAATTAAATTAATGAAATTAAAATGTTGAAGTTTAATTTGAAAAACACGCTACACCTCAATATTTTTTTTATTTTATTTCATAATTTGCCCAAAAAATATTCACTCTGTCTATCTCATCTTTTATCACATTGTAACCAAAATTAATTACAATTAATCTTATTATATTAGTTCCCAACTATTACCCAATCGTTATTATTTATCACTATTAATGCTAACCATAATCCCACGATATCTATCTATTCACCTAAGAGAGTTTAGAACACATTGGGAAAGCCTTTGCAAACCTAACAAGAGAGTTTTGCAATAGTAATCACCCAGACATTGGTCCTGTTTGGTAGGACTTATTTTCAGTTTATTTTAGTTTTTAGTTTAATTTAAGTTATTTTGATATGTTTGGTTCAGCTTAACAACATAGCTTATAATTTTTTATAAGTCAAAAATCAACTTATTTTTTGAGTGGAAGAGGAGAAACTTAATTTATAAGTCAAAAATCAACTTATATTCACAATTATAAATTATAAGCTATTTAGATTATAAATTACAATTATTTTTTCACAACTCTATCAAACGGGGCATAGCCATAATCCCAACCAGCTCCAATCACGCTTTTATTGGATAGGAACATACAAATCCTATTTAGGTCTCGTTTAACGTGAAACTATTAATTAAAAGAACCGTGCTATACACCCCCAGTGGGGGTCGCACCCCCAGTGAGGTGGCGCGCCTCCACTGGCTGACAGCTGAAAAAAAAAAAAAAAAAAAAAACAGTGTGTTTTTTGCCCAATCAAGGGCTGCCACCTCATTGGGGGTCGACCCCCAGTGGGGGTCTGAAGCAAAATTCTAATTAAAAAATTAAAAAATTCAATACAAGACGCAAAATTCATTTTCTCCGTCTTTTCATAAAATATTAAAAAAATTTAAAAAAGTAAAAAACAGAAACAGTAATGCTCTGGAGCTCTAAAAAAAGAGCATTAAAATAACATTAATTTGTCTTTTTCTCCACTTTTTTTTGTCTTCTACTTCATTGCTCTTTTTTTTTTTTTTTTTTTAAATGGGTGACAGCTCATTAGAGCTGTCCTTTTTCAGCTCTAATTAGAGTTCCAGAACATTTTCCAAACAGAAAATAATCGGACTTAGGCCAAAAAACAAGAACCAGGGCAATTTTGTCATTACGGAAATTAGACCGACTATCTAATATCTTATACCATCCGTATATGGATAAGCTTTGCATGATATGTGCCGTTTAAATTCAACTTCCTTTATATTTTTCGGATAATTTCTAGATTTAATTAATTATTTTAAAATTTTCCTCGCAGCCGCGACTTTGATATTCCATGTATCTCCGTTTCCACGCGTTTCCCTCCCATTCAAACTCCATTTCACCTATAAATACATCTCTCTCCCTCTCCTCTTTCTTTCAAACCCAAAACACACCATATCTATCTGTTCTTCAATCAATATCAATCTGTACAAATTCATATATATTTTTCCACATAATGGTCGATTTGGACTGGAAAGCAAAGATGGTTACTGCTGATTCACCCAACAAATCACCCAAACTTTCATCCAAGCTCAACATTTCTGTACCGTTGCCGATTCGAGTCGGTGGTTTATCGCCGTCGTCTGACTCGGTTTTTTTGGCTTACGAGCACTACCTTCGTCTTCCGGAGCTGAGGAAGCTATGGGGTTGCGGAGAGTTTCCGAGTTGGAAGAACGAGTCAGTTCTTAGACCTGCGTTGCAAGCCTTGGAGATCTCGTTTAGGTTCGTTTCAACGGTTTTGTCTGATTCGAGACCGTATGCGAATAGGAGGGAGTGGAGGAGGAGGTTGGAGGAGCTTGCGACGACTCAGGTTGAGCTCATAGCTCTTCTCTGCGAAGACGAGGATGACGAGACACGTGGCGCGGCTCCGATCGTCGATCTGAGTTCGTCGGGAGGCGTGTTGGCTCGCGACGGGAGCTCGGCGGAGGTGTGGAAGCTCTCCGGCGAGACGACGGTGGTGAGCCGAACCAGCGAAGCCAGTTTGTTGCCTCGGCTCGCCACGTGGAAGAAATCCGAAGATGTTGCAGAGAAGATTCTGTACTCCATCGAGTGCGCGATGAGGAGGTGTCCGTACACTCTAGGTTTGGGAGAACCGAACCTCAGCGGCAAGCCGAGCCTCGACTATGATCTGGTATGCAAGCCATCGGAGCTTCATTCTCTGAAGAGAAGCCCATCGGATCTCATGAATCTCGAGAATCACGAGAACCGAACGGTCTACACAGCGCAACAGATCTTGGAGTCATGGATCTGCGTTTCGCAACAACTTTTGAAACGAATCGGCGAGAGAATCGATTCCAAGGACTTCGAAAGAGCTTCAAGCGATTGCTGGATTCTGGAAAGGATATGGAAACTTCTCTCCGAAATCGAAGATGTGCATCTACTCATGGATCCGGACGATTTTCTCCGATTGAAGAACCAGCTCTCGATCAAAGCCTCGTCCGAATCTGAAGCTTTTTGCTTCCGATCGCGAGGACTCATCGAGATCACGAAGCAATCGAAGGATCTGAAGCACAAAGTTCCGTACATCCTGGGCGTGGAAGTGGATCCGATGGGAGGGCCGAGGATCCAAGAGGCGGCGATGAAGCTTTACAGGAAGAAATTAGGGTTTGAGAAGATTCATTTGCTTCAGGCTTTGCAGGCGATCGAATCGGCGTTGAAGAAGTTCTACTACTCGTACAAGCAGTTGATTGTGATCGTGATGGGGAGTCTAGAGGCGAAAGCAAATCGATCGTTCATGACCGTCGATTCGAACGATTCATTGTCTGAGATCTTCCTCGAACCGACCTATTTCCCGAGTTTGGACGCTGCGAAAACGTTTCTCGGAGAATATTGGAGTCAGGAGCATGGCAGAAACGGTAGTATCGCAAAAAAGTGAGTCAACACAGTTGGACTCGACCGAGTTCATGGCAGTGGACTCGGGTTTCTGAGGGATTATATACTGGGCACACTTGGGAATTATTTAAAATTATTATACTATTATTTGTTGTGTTCAAATTTTGTATACACACATTTTGTATTAGAGTTTTTTTCTTTCTTGTAAAATGATTCTTCTAAAAATGAGATTCTTTATCAATGATCCATACATATTTAAGTTGATGTTTGATGTTAATGATGCAACAATATTTTATGGAGCAATGACATAAAAAATTACCCAAAATGTGGTCAGAAAAATTAGGTTCATTTTGTTTATAGCCAATAGCAATTGAGATTCAAATGACACTGGTCATTGGATTGATGTCTCCTTTTACTTACATTTGCCCATTATATGTTTTATTAGATAAAGCAAGTTACTCTAAATATAGCAGCATAAAATTCTTGCTTCCAATTTCAATTTTAATTCCAATTAGATGCTACTAGAAAATTAGAACTTTGAGTACAACCTTTAAAGCGTGAGAAATTGATTGCAAAAAGTGGAATTATTTTAAAATCTTAGAATCAATTATAAATGGAGAAAATAACCTGCAATTTGTTTCAAAATAAATAAAATTTTCATGTTGATACGTTTTTACGAATTTTTTTGGTGTCGAATAATGTAACTAGTAAGTGGAACCTAGAAAAAAAAATTTAGGCTCCGTTTAGTAAGCCTCTCAAATTATAGTTCCATCCATTGATTTGAGTGTGTTGTTTGTTTTGAGCTTTCAAATCATAATTCTACACCTATTTCTCAAAACTCAATTCAAAACATAATTATTACTTTTCAAAACTCATAACCAAACACATAATTCAAAATTCTTTTCAAAACTCAATTCAAATTAATATTTTAATTTTTTTAATATTTTAAAAATATTTTAATTTTGTTAAGATTTTAAATATTTTAATATTTAAATATGTTAAGATTTTTTTAATTTTTTAATTTTTTTAATTTTTTTAAATATTTTAATTTCAAAATATTATGATTTTAATTTTTTAAATTTAAAATATTTTATAAAAATAAATTCAAACTCTATTTTATAAAAATATTTTTAAATATTTTAATTTTTTTGTTATGTATTTGGTTACGATTTGAGTGTACACTTGTGAAAGTAGTATGGAGTTTCAAGTTATGTATTTGGTTATGAGTTTTAAAAATAATTTCTTAATTGAATTTTGTTTTAAGTGTTTGGTTACGATTTGAGTGTATAGTTGTTTTTAAATTTAAAATATTAACATTTTAAATTATTTAAATTTTTTGAATATTAAATTATTTAAATTTTTACGACTTAGATTTTCTGAATATTTATTTTAATTTTTTACTTATTAAATTTTTTAGATTATTTAAATTATTTAAATATTTATGATTTAAATTTTTTGAATATTTATTTTGAAAAAAAATTATTTCCTTTGTAGTATTTTCAATTAAAAAATTGATTAATGTTATTTTCTGTTAATAATAAATTTTTTTAATTGAATTTTAAAAAGAGTTTGGTTATGAGTGTTGATCAGAATTTTCAATAGTATAAAAGTAGTGTGTTTTGTTATGAGTTATAACAATTTGAATTAAGTTTTGAAAACTCTTTCCAAAACTCATAACCAAACAAATTTTCTTACTTTACATGTCAAATCAAATTTTCAAAACTCAATTTCACACTCAATTCAAAACTCAATTCAACATTCTATTAAAAAACCATAACCAAATAAATTTTCTACACTCAAATCATAATTCCACAACTCACAAACTCAAAATACAATTCATACTCTTAAATCATATTTACAAAACTTTACCAAACGCAACCTTAGAATTTTACTTGTTAATGTATATTATTATTTATGCTTATTATATTTATCTCTATCTCCTTATGTCTCTATCTCCTTATATACTTATTTAGGTTTCTTTTCAACCTGTATATACAAGCTTCTCTTATTGTATTCATTCATTCAATTCAATATAATACAGATATACAATTCTTGCCTATCTTTCAACCATTTTAACATGGTATCAGAGTTTTAGGTTCTACACTTATATCCCTTTTCTTTTCTCTTTGCGCTTAGTTCCGTACACAGTGGCACTACAGCATTCATTCCATCACCCATACACTTTATTATCTCTGTTCTAGCACTGTTTCATCGTTATTTTCATCCAAAATTTTTTCCCTTACCACCAAATTGATTGGAATCTCCTTACGGTTCCAACGGCACCGACCACGTCACTAGAAACTCATCCACGCGCCCTCAAGTGTTGCTTTTGTGTTCGGCGCATCATCGCCTGATGTCAGCCTGCGCTCGCGTATGCCGTTCCTACTGCTGTGCACCGCGTGTATGCCGTTCTGCTATTGTGCGCTCGCGTTTTCCAATTTGCTGCTGTGTCATGCCCCAAACTCGCCCCTAAAAGTTTGGGCATGACCTAATCATAACCGGACTCTTAACCTGACATATATAACATATAGGGCCTGTATGGAAGCATTTAACAATACAAACTAACATAAATAAAAGGACTATATCCATTGAGCGACCTCTATTATGCCAGGATCACAAACTGAACATAAGGCAAACAAACATGTAGTAGTATGCATCTGAGAATTTAGCTATGGACATATACATATATAGACTTAGCCCCATAATTGGGTGCAACAAAAACAGTAAGTAAAAGAATTATAAACACTTCAACCTTAGATAGGTAATCAGGGTATAAAACCAAAAGCTTAATAAAACTCCATAAAATGGCTGCCTTTACTTAAGTGCCTGGACTCTCCGGGGTTGACACCAAAAGGAGTGGATGCCACAGGTTAAGACTGACCTCCAAGTAGGATACCTACAGAACAAACGTAACATAAAGTGAGCCAAGCTCAGTGAATAGTAATACTTAAATAAAACAATGCTTAACTTGAAACATACAACATGTCAATGCTTATATAAATAAAGAGAGCATTTAATTTAATTCTGTCTTAAGTTCAGATTGATCTTGTCGGTTACAAAGTCACAGATTGGCCCTCGGCCTAAAGAGTTCACACATTCACACATTGGCCCCTGGCCTAACAGAACCATAACTTCATAGCCTCACAAATTGGCCCTCGGCCTCTTAGACTCACAAGTTCACAAATTGGCCCGCGACCTCATAGATTCACATTTCATAAATGGCCTTCGGCCACATCATTTCATAAGTCACAAATTGGAATTCCATACTTCACAAATGGCCCTTGGCCCTTTTGTTTCACAAGTTCACAATATTTCACAAATTCATTTAAAACATATTCTTGAACCACGGTATTATTACCCCCGGGCAAGGGCCACAAACCACGGTATTATTACCCCCGGGCAAGGGCCACATAGGTTCGCAACTTCACAATTTCTTTTGATGCTTTCACAATTCCACAATGTTTCTCACATAGCATTCATAAGTTCAGATACTCTTTACAATGTTACTTACATAGCATTCATAACTTCATATACTCTTTGGATGTTTCCATAAGTTCATAAATTCACAAGGTTATGCTTTTCATATCTTCACAAATTATATCTTTCATAATTTGACATATTGTATCTTTCACATAACGGCCATAGGCCTCATAACTTTTATATCGGCTTTAAGCCTAGTTCACATATGTATGGACTCAAGAGGTGGCTCGTACGAATTCTAGAGGTGACTCGCATTGCAGCACTTAGTTCCGTACAGCACTTTGCTCCATACCGGTAATTCATAGGTTTTACAGACCAAACCACACATATCATGTCATATATAAACGGAAACAAAGTCATACATAGTCATTAAGCTTGAATCATAAACAAAATCAGAGTTCATACTTAATTCTACATGGTACATCACTAAGGAGTATTTCTTGTCATACCTTGTCATTATCGTTCACTTAACAAAGGGAGAATAATTCTCATTCTCATGTGGGTCACATAATGATGTTAAATCTTTGCGTTGGTGTCGTCGATTCTGAATATCAGTTCATATGTAACACAACAAAATAACTTCAAGTTCACTTAGGTATACATAGCTCTTTCCACTTGTTCTGATTTTTCGAAGGTGACCACACTTACTTGATAACTTGTAATTGAATGGCCTATGGTTCATTAGTAATAAACAGTATACCCTCATATTTACATAAAAGCCGATCTTTTAAGAATAAACATAAATTCTTTGACGTAGTTCACTTAAGCTAATAATGGATAGCATATAAAAGTATACACAATCGTTTAATCATTCATATACATTAACATAGTTAGCTTACAATTAAGAGAGTGCTAATGGTAATCGTTGCATCATTCATAGCAGTTAACATAGTTTATTTTCGTTTGGCTGAACGTTCTGATAATTATTAATGTAAGGTAAACACAATATACAAATTGTATGAGTCCAGAGATACGTGGATACCATACTTCCGTAATGCTCATATATTCCTCTTGTTCATCATGAACCACTATAGCTATCTTGCAAATAACAGAATGTTAGTATTCTTGTCAACAGTATACAGAATTTACTGCTCAATAATACCTTTAGACTTCCAATCATTATATTATTAACATACTTACTTGTAAAGAACAGAACGTTAACCATAATAATCCTTAACAGTAATTAAATGGACTACCACAGTACTACTACTCACAGTGATTAGATGCTTGGTCCGCCTCTGTACTTGATCCTACACAATTCATAATACACATAGAAATCGGGTCACATATAATTATTCCGTTCTTAACTTGTTTAGTCTCTTTATTCTATTTACACATCACTTTGCAATTCAACATAAATCAAAGGAAATCTTTGAATCTCATTTCTACATTCCACACCTAAGTTCATGTCATCCATATCCTTAATAAATTAGTTCCTTAATTTTTCCGTTACATTATAGCAGGAATTCCAATGTTTATCACATAGTTCATTCGCAAATTGTTACATAATTTTCAAACATCTCTAAATTCCAATTAAACTTGAACACATATAATTCACTATCTCAATTTCATGGGTCTACGTCCAATTTGGGCAAAATCATTATTTATCATTACAATTTAACCTAGGGTTCCCAAGAAAAAAAAATAAAGTTCCATAAATATTCAAACTTCTCACACCATTACCTTGCATCCCAATTTTCTCCTTGATTAACCATCTAAGGGTTATACTCCATCATCTTAACTCATCAATTTAACTCCCAACACCTTCAAACCCCAAAACACCCAATTCTCATACTTTACACTACATGCTCCAAAAATGGAAATTTTTGTATTTAGATAATAAAATACCACCAATCTATCTATCAATGTAAGTATTGAAGAGAACTAGAGTCCCTACCTCAAGAATCAAGCAAGAAAAGTAAGCTTTGAGAGGAATCCTTCGCAATCCCGAATTTCAATCGGTTAAAAATGTAGATCTTCAAGCCTTCTCCATCCTTGATGCAAGAATCATGGTGGATTGTTGATCAAAGTAGAGGAAATCCAGATTTTGGGGCTAGGGTTTCGGACTTGGGCAAAGAGGAAGGAAGAGGGAAGAAGAAAATATAAGAAATGATCCAAAAATCCCGTTTTTAAAGCTGCTGTCCCGTAATTCCCGCTCGAGCGGACTGATTTCCGCTCGAGCGGACCTGTCCTCAGCACAGATTTCGAAACTTTGAACAAGAATAACTTTCCCATCCGGACTCCGTTTTAGGTCGTTCTTGTGTCCAAATTGAAGCCCCGGAAATAAGCTTTTCAATGGTTCTAATCTCACCTCCAAATTCAAAGTGTGGAAAAAGAAAATGACAAGAGTGACGGCTGGTCGTAGACGAATTATTCTAATTAAAGCTTTTGATCCAATCTTACTTTACCATGATATTACCACCTCAACCAATACCCCAAAATAAAATAAGAACATTCCAAATACACAAATAAAAATGTCCAAAAACGAACCCACGTGCCTCGGAAATACAACTCAACCTGGAGACCCGCTCGAGCGCCCAACCTTGCGCTCGAGCGCGCAGACCAACAAAGTCGTCCGCTCGAGCGTAAACTCCCACGCTCGAGCGGAGAATCTCAACTCCCAGA
This sequence comes from Camellia granthamiana, assembly GCA_036172215.1. Classification (NCBI taxonomy): domain Eukaryota; kingdom Viridiplantae; phylum Streptophyta; class Magnoliopsida; order Ericales; family Theaceae; genus Camellia; species Camellia granthamiana. Next base: position 151,031,851 of record CM069903.1, read on the forward strand.
ATCGCAGACCGTCTGCAAAATTGCTGGAAACCCCCGAAGTCCGCTCGAGCGTTAACTCTTCCGCTCGAGCGGAGGGAAAAATTCTGAGTCGTCACATGCTGTGTGCTGAGCGCCCTTTCTGCTATTGGGCGCCGCGCCTCTATTGACATCAACTTCCCTCTTGCTAACATCAGCCTTGAACCCTGTTTGGCAAAAATTTTCGCCTATTTTTTGCACCTTTTTTGATCATTTTGGCCTGGTTTCCAATTATTTTCGACATTCCGAATTCACTAGTGCACTCTGTTTGATCCAGTTCTACTCTACCATTACTAGTTTTCCTTTGTGATTCATTATTTAATCACCTCATGGCTTATTCAGACAGTTATCCTCAACACGGTCACTATTCTGGACCCGCCACAATATACAACCGAGATCAGTTTTCAACACATCTTGCATCTACTCCAGTTGCCTCTGGTTCATCATCAGTTGTTACCCCGTCACTACCCTACATTCTTCAGGACATTGAAGCTATTGTCAAAAAGGTTATTTCTACCTCGGGACACCCTCTACTGTCCTTTCAGTTACTCCAGGTACCTCTTCTTGATATTTTGATTCCGTTTGTTGCAACCATATGACCTCTGACCCTACACTTTTCTTATCTATTACATCTTCTTCTACGTTACCTATTATTCACACTGCTGATGGCTCTCCAATGCATGTTAGTCATTAGGTCATATTTCCACCTCCACTGTTTCTCTACCCTACACTTATCTGATCCCCAATCTTACACTTAATCTTATTTCAATTGGTCAACTCTGTGATCTTGGCCTCACTGTTTTCTTTTCTCCAACTGGTTGTGTTGTCTAGGATTCGAAGACGGGACAGACTCTTGGGATTGGTCGTAGACATGGCCGTTTATATGAGTTCATCGACCTTTGCATTCCCTCATCCAGTTCTTCCACTGTCCAGACTGCTGCTCCTACTACTCCTAGTTTTCCTTTTGCCTTAGGGCATTCTCGGTTAGGTCATGTTTCCTTTGGTTGTTTACGATTTCTAGTTTCCAATGGTCAGTTAGGTCCTGTTCCAAATGATAAAGTAGATTGTCTATCTTGTTAACTAGCAAAACAATCTGCTTTACTATTTCCATCCAGTACCTTTATGTCTCATGCACCTTTTGATCTCATACACTCTGGTGTTGGGGATCGGCACCTAATACCACTATGGGGGGATCTAAATACTTTGTCATTTTTGTAAATGATTTCACTCATTTTACCTAGTTATTTCTTATGAAGTCTCGCTTTGAGTTACCACAAATCTACTATGATTTCTCACAAATGGTCAAAACTCAGTTTTCTTCCACCATCAAATTTTTTTGTGCTGATAATGCCCAAGAATACAAAGAAACAAATTTCTTGAGATTCCTTCATCAAAATGGCACACTTTCTCATTATTCTTATCTTGGTACCTCCTAACAAAATGGTCGTGCTGAGAGTAAACATCGTCATCTTTTAGATACTGTCCGTGCTCTTTTAATTTCCTCTTCTTGTCCTGAGCGTTTTTGGAGGGAAGCCGCTCTTATAACTACTTATACTATCAACCGTGTTCCTTTTCTTACCATCAACAATCATACCTCATATAAGCGCTTATATGGCTAACCTCATTTCTATTCTCCTATCCGTGTGTTCAGATGTGCTTGTTTTGTCTTCCTTCCACTACATGAGTTCCAAAATAGAACCTCGAGCCCGTTTGTGTTGCTTCTTGGGGTATAGGATTGAACATAAAAACTATCGTTGTTGGGATCCTATTTCTCAACAACTTCGTGTGTCTCGTCATATGGTATTTTGAGAAGACAAGATGTTTTCTTTTATATCTAAGTTTTATCTGTCCACTCCTCCTACTACATCATTCTTCACAGATCCTTCTCTATTTTTTAATGAGCTTGATACAGACATTACTTCTGCCCTGCTGCCTCCGACCCATCCTGAGGATCCTACTCCGTCTCCTGATCTTGCTGATGCTCCACTCCCTAATCCTGCTCCTAGTCCTGCTTCTAGTCTTGCCATGTTGCTTTCGACCCGTCCTGAGGCTTCTGCTTCACCTCTTGGTTATGCTTCTGAGGTATCTCTTCGTCATTCTACTTGAGTAACACAACCTTCTATCCTTCTTTGTTATTTCATTGTCAGCTCTATTGCATTTTCCTCTCATGAACCTATTTCCTATCGAGAAGCTTGTTCTAACTCTCTTTGGCAGCAAGCTATGACTGATGAACTACAGGCTTTTGATAAAACCCATACTTGGGATGCAGTTGATCTTCCTCTTGGAAAAAGTATTGTTAGTAGTAAATGGGTTTACAAGCTCTAGACTCATTCTGATGGTTCCATTAAGCGTTACAAAGCTCGTCTTGTTGCCCGGGGGTTTACTCAAGAATATAGGATTGACTATGAAGAAACCTTTGCTCCTGTTTCCCGTCTGACTTCTGTTCATAGCTTACTTGCCGTTGCTGCTGCTTGCCACTGGAAACTTTGTCAGATGGATGTGAAGAATGCATTTCTCAATGGCGATCTCACTAAGGAAGTTTATATGCAACCTCCACCTGGTTCCTCTGTGTTGCCCTCCAAAGTCTGTAAACTTCGTCGTGCTTTGTATGGTTTGAAACAAGCTCCTCGTGCCTGGTTCGCCAAGTTTAGCTCCACCATTCATGATTTTGGATTCTCCTCCAGTGCCTATGATTCTGTCATTTTTATTCGTAAGACAGAGCGTGGTACTATTCTTCTTCTTCTCTATATGGATGATATGATAGTCTCAAACAGTTTCTCAGTCGCCAATTTGAGATGAAGGATTTGGGTCTTCTCAGCTATTTTCTTAGCTTGGAAATCTCTGACGATCCGTCTAGTTACTTTCTCTCCCAAGCCAAGTATACTTCTGATCTTTTGGCTCGTGTTGGTCTTACTGATTGCAAGACTGCCTCTACTCCCGTTGATCCTCAGACTCGTCTCACACCTCTTGACGGTCATCTGTTGTCTGATGCTACTTTATATCGTCAACTAGTTGGCAGTCTTGTCTATCTCACGATTACTCGTCTAGACATTGCTTATGTTGTTCACATTGTTAGTCAGTTCATGGCTGTTCCTCGCTCTCTGCATTATGATGCTCTAGTTTGCATTTTACGATATCTTCAAGACACTATGTTTCATGGTCTTCACTACTCCACTCACTCTTCCTTACAGTTACATGCATTTTCTGATGCTAATTGGGTAGGGGACCCTATTGATCGCCGTTCTACTATAGGATTCTGCTTCTTCTTGGGTGACTCTCTCATTGCCTGGCGTAGCAAGAAGCAAACTGTAATGACCCGGACTCATGTGACGTAATTACCGGTAAATAATTATGTGTTTATATGATTTAATTGAAGAATATCTGTTTGAATTGGAAAATATCTGTTGGAATTATGACTTCGGGACTGAAATCGATGACTGTAATGGTTTCAGAAAACGAAATTGAACACGCCCTTGTGAAACCGGGAATTTTTAGAACCATTCGAAACCATAAATTGAGGACTGAAAATTGTCTGAGTCGTAAAGCCTTGTTTGGCTTAAGTTTTGGCACAAGTTAATATAAGTGATATATATGACTTATGAGATAAGGCTTGACCCATTTTGACTCAAACAAGGAAAGAGGAAATATCTAAGAGAGAGGGAGAAGAAAATTCGTGGAGAAGAGGGGAAAGGAAAGGGGAAAGAAGAAGGAAGAGAAAAGGGGGGAAATCAAGCTTGAATCTTCTTCAATTAAGAGTTTAAGGTAAGAGTCTTCTCTATTTTTCTTGAAAGGAAAGATGGTTTATCGATGATCTCATGGCAAGGATATGGATTGAAAGGGAAATCATGGATAAGAAAGATGTTATGTTGTGTTTTTGAATTAAGTTGCACCTTTGACCATTCATGGCATTACATCATGAATTCATGCTTTAAATCATAGTTTTATATGCATAGTTATGACTTTCCACCTCAATTCATGGTTAATCTTTTATGTAATTCATATAAGTTTGGTTTTGAAGCTTTAATCAAGTTGTCTTTCAAGTGTTTTGAGCCTTATTTGATGATTTTGGAAGTTGGTTTTGGTAAAAAGGGAGCCACGGTTTGCAGATTTTGAACTGATTTTTCGACCCAGTTTTGCCCTGTCCGCTCGAGCGTGGGTATGGCCGCTCGAGCGGAGATTTCGCACATCCAGCATTTTGGTTCAGTTTTCAGTCCGCTCGAGCGGAGGTTGGTGCGCTCGAGCGGAGACCTGTTTTCAGGAAAATTCAAAAGTGGGTTAATGCATGATTTTGGCATCCTCATTGCATTTTTAATATTCTTGAGGCTTAATTATGTTATGATAATGAAGTTATGAGATTGAAACATCATCTAGGGTATACGTGGTCATGATTTAATGATGATAAATGTTAAGGATTTGTATTATCATGTTGATGTTGCAGGTCCATCTGTGAAGACCGTACAATCGGTTGTGGAAACCCGCTGTAAGTAACATTACTGTAAAAATACGTCATTATGAATTATATCCCAAAAGTGTTATGAGTTAATATGATATGTTTTAAAATGTGAATTTAACTGTGAACGAGTGATTATTATGATATGGTTTCTAATCTGATATTTGTTTCTGTAAACGAATGTACTCTATTAGAATATTATGAAAATGTGATGCAAAGGCTATGAGAAGGTACATTATGTGAACGAATGTTTTATTTGTAAATCTAGTATGGCATTTACGGATAGTCCCAAGTCATGGGGGACGGCATGAAAATGCATGGTCCATGACTAGTCCCAAGTCATGGGGGACGGCATGAAAATGCGGGTCCATGACTAGTCGTTAATTCGACGTTATGAAAAGGTGTTTAATCGGTGTACGGACCGGTTACTCTAGTTGTTGACTGTTTGATTATGAAAAGGTTATGTTTTACCACCGACGGTCTATGAACGGGTGGCTATGTGTATGAAAATGTTATGTTTTACCACCGACGGTCTATGAACGGGTGGCTATGTGTATGAAAAGGTTATGTTTTACCACCGACGGTCTCTGAACGGGTGGCTACGCGTATGAAACGGTTATGAAGATGTTATGAAAAGGGTTACGAAATGGTTACTAAAAGGTCCTACGGCATATGTCAATGGGTATTTCTTATATGATTACTGTTTATTGATTACGATAAATGTATACATACATATAGATATGGATTTATGGATTTATGAAATGTTGAATTTCCTTTTACTTTAATGTTACCTGCTGAGCCTTAGCTCATTATTTGTATTTATGTATTATAGGGGAGCCTGCAGGGAGTCAAGCCTAAGCTGAGATTTGCATCAAGCCTAACCAGAGTTGTGGGTGCCTCCAGGTTGGGGCTAGGCTGGAAAGGCCGTTGTGAGTCTTGTCTTATGCCGTATAGTTGTAACTGCATGTCATGTAATGTAAAGATTATGGGTAATTATTATCATCTTGTTATGTAAATGTATGATCATATATAAGCACAGCTCTTTGGACTATTTAGTTTCTTATTTCGCTTCCGCGAGCCCTGTTTATTTATGTTTTGTACAGTAAGGCCTGTGGTAATCTAGGATTACTGGCCGGTCTCGTCATCAAACCTCTCGGGGCGGGTTTGGGGCGTGACAGAGTGGTATCAGAGCGCACGAGTTAATTTACTCACACACGTGTCCATATGAGCTGTTAGGTGCATTAGAAAAGAAATAGGGCATGGCATGAGTATATGTGCATGTATGTGTGTGTTTTATGAATATGAAGAACAGAACTGTAAATGATGCGAATGATGAGACAGTAAAGGAAACAGTTTGTTGAGAATGAAGTATGTTGAAAAGGAAATGTTTTATCTGCTATGAGTTATAGATCAACGAAAGACACCAATGCACGGAATGTAAATGAGACAGAATCAGTGATTGATTAAGGAAGGAAAATGGTATAGGTAATTTCTTCGCTGTGTGAACATGTTATATGACTTTGATTGCTCTGTAATTGAACACGTTACATGATATACTTGGAAGGAAGCATCCCCATAGAAAACTTTTCAAATGTGGATTTCATATTGACTATTAGAAGACGAATTTCTTTTATGATGATATGATAATGGAACTTGGACTTGTTTCCGTACATGTCCTTTCAGAATGATTGTTATGATATGATATTGTTTTCACTGTTATGAGATAGAATCAAGAATTGTTTTGTCATGTTGAATAATTGAATAGAACTGTTGAATTGTTCTTTTTATATGATGACACTTCTGTGAACTATTGAATGGCTACGGGGTGAATAATAACATGTAACTGAGATGTCTGATTGAGATTTTGCCAGGATAAGTAAAGTTTGGAGGACCAAACTTTTTAAGGTGGGGAGAGTGTAATGACCCGGACTCATGTGACGTAATTACCGGTAAATAATTATGTGTTTATATGATTTAATTGAAGAATATCTGTTTGAATTGGAAAATATCTGTTGGAATTATGACTTCGGGACTGAAATCGATGACTGTAATGGTTTCAGAAAACGAAATTGAACACGCCCTTGTGAAACCGGGAATTTTTAGAACCATTCGAAACCATAAATTGAGGACTGAAAATTGTCTGAGTCGTAAAGCCTTGTTTGGCTTAAGTTTTGGCACAAGTTAATATAAGTGATATATATGACTTATGAGATAAGGCTTGACCCATTTTGACTCAAACAAGGAAAGAGGAAATATCTAAGAGAGAGGGAGAAGAAAATTCGTGGAGAAGAGGGGAAAGGAAAGGGGAAAGAAGAAGGAAGAGAAAAGGGGGGAAATCAAGCTTGAATCTTCTTCAATTAAGAGTTTAAGGTAAGAGTCTTCTCTATTTTTCTTGAAAGGAAAGATGGTTTATCGATGATCTCATGGCAAGGATATGGATTGAAAGGGAAATCATGGATAAGAAAGATGTTATGTTGTGTTTTTGAATTAAGTTGCACCTTTGACCATTCATGGCATTACATCATGAATTCATGCTTTAAATCATAGTTTTATATGCATAGTTATGACTTTCCACCTCAATTCATGGTTAATCTTTTATGTAATTCATATAAGTTTGGTTTTGAAGCTTTAATCAAGTTGTCTTTCAAGTGTTTTGAGCCTTATTTGATGATTTTGGAAGTTGGTTTTGGTAAAAAGGGAGCCACGATTTGCAGATTTTGAACTGATTTTTCGACCCAGTTTTGCCCTGTCCGCTCGAGCGTGGGTATGGCCGCTCGAGCGGAGATTTCGCACATCCAGCATTTTGGTTCAGTTTTCAGTCCGCTCGAGCGGAGGTTGGTGCGCTCGAACGGAGACCTGTTTTCAGGAAAATTCAAAAGTGGGTTAATGCATGATTTTGGCATCCTCATTGCATTTTTAATATTCTTGAGGCTTAATTATGTTATGATAATGAAGTTATGAGATTGAAACATCATCTAGGGTATACGTGGTCATGATTTAATGATGATAAATGTTAAGGATTTGTATTATCATGTTGATGTTGCAGGTCCATCTGTGAAGACCGTACAATCGGTTGTGGAAACCCGCTGTAAGTAACATTACTGTAAAAATACGTCATTATGAATTATATCCCAAAAGTGTTATGAGTTAATATGATATGTTTTAAAATGTGAATTTAACTGTGAACGAGTGATTATTATGATATGGTTTCTAATCTGATATTTGTTTCTGTAAACGAATGTACTCTATTAGAATATTATGAAAATGTGATGCAAAGGCTATGAGAAGGTACATTATGTGAACGAATGTTTTATTTGTAAATCTAGTATGGCATTTACGGATAGTCCCAAGTCATGGGGGACGGCATGAAAATGCATGGTCCATGACTAGTCCCAAGTCATGGGGGACGGCATGAAAATGCGGGTCCATGACTAGTCGTTAATTCGACGTTATGAAAAGGTGTTTAATCGGTGTACGGACCGGTTACTCTAGTTGTTGACTGTTTGATTATGAAAAGGTTATGTTTTACCACCGACGGTCTATGAACGGGTGGCTATGTGTATGAAAATGTTATGTTTTACCACCGACGGTCTATGAACGGGTGGCTATGTGTATGAAAAGGTTATGTTTTACCACCGACGGTCTCTGAACGGGTGGCTACGCGTATGAAACGGTTATGAAGATGTTATGAAAAGGGTTATGAAAATATTATGAAAAGGTTACGAAATGGTTACTAAAAGGTCCTACGGCATATGTCAATGGGTATTTCTTATATGATTACTGTTTATTGATTACGATAAATGTATACATACATATAGATATGGATTTATGGATTTATGAAATGTTGAATTTCCTTTTACTTTAATGTTACCTGCTGAGCCTTAGCTCATTATTTGTATTTATGTATTATAGGGGAGCCTGCAGGGAGTCAAGCCTAAGCTGAGATTTGCATCAAGCCTAACCAGAGTTGTGGGTGCCTCCAGGTTGGGGCTAGGCTGGAAAGGCCGTTGTGAGTCTTGTCTTATGCCGTATAGTTGTAACTGCATGTCATGTAATGTAAAGATTATGGGTAATTATTATCATCTTGTTATGTAAATGTATGATCATATATAAGCACAGCTCTTTGGACTATTTAGTTTCTTATTTCGCTTCCGCGAGCCCTGTTTATTTATGTTTTGTACAGTAAGGCCTGTGGTAATCTAGGATTACTGGCCGGTCTCGTCATCAAACCTCTCGGGGCGGGTTTGGGGCGTGACACAAACTCTTGTTGCTCGTTTTAGTACTGAGGCTGAGTATCGTGCTCTTGTTGACACTACTCAGGAGCTTGTGTGGCTTCACTGGCTTCTTTCTGATATGGGGGTTTCTCATTCTACTGTGATTAACCTTTATTGTGATAGTCAGAATGCTATTCAGATTGCCCATAATGATGTCTTGCATGATCGCACAAAGTATATTGAGATTGATTGTCACTTCATATGACAGCATGTTACTAGTGACACTATTTGTCTTATCTTTGTTATCTCTGCCAATCAGACAGCCGGCATTTTCACCAAGGTTCATCCACCTGGTCATTTCAGTAATCTAGTTTCCAAACTCAAGTTGGTTGATGCCTATCTACCTTGAGTTTGAGGGGGCTGTTAATGTATATTATTATATTATACTTATTATACTTACCTCTGTCTCTATCTCTATCTCTATCTCTATCTCTATCTTCTTGTATCTCTATCTTCTTCTATGCTTATCTAGGTTTCTTTTCAGCCTATATATACAAGCTTTTCCTATTGTATTCATTCATTCAATTCAATATAATATAGATACACAATTCTTACCTATCTTTCAACCATGCAGTTTAGATTCAATTCTCATGTAATAAAATTTACAATTATTTTTTCTCTAAAAAAAAAAAAAGGTAGAAGGGAGTGAGTAACCGGTGTAATTCTCTTTGGGTGTGACCTAAGGAACAACTCATTTGGTGGTTGGAAAAGACGGAATAGATGAGCCTAACAAAATGAGACTACTACATATGGAGGTATCGGCATGTGTTCACTCTCAAGACAATCTTGAGCATATATGGTTTCCAACTCCATTAAGGTCCTAACACAAAAGGTGAAGTGAAATTTATATATTTAAAATGAAACTGTGAAAAATGTTATGAGTATTTTTTTGAATATCTAGATGCCAAGGTTAGGTTGTGCTGGCCCAACAGAGAAATTTCACATATTGATGGATTGTGCAGCTTGTGATTCTCTTTTTTATTAGGCCTTGGGCTTTTGTGAGAGAGAGAGAGAGAGAGAGAGAGAGAGAGAGACTCTCAGTTGGGCTTTCCAAACTGGCATATACTGAGGCCCAGCCCGTTTTCTAAGTCCACAACAAAGTATGACTGTCAGGGTTCATGACCCCCCAAAAAAAGAGAGAATTTGAAATAAATATTTCAAAACTGAAGTGTTTGTAAATTTAAATTTAATGTGTTGTGACCTATATTTGGATCATACACGTGATTTTCAAATAATTGTTTCCGACAAAAAAACAAAAAAAAATTGTGTTAATGTTGTTGAAAAACGTTTTGTCAAGTATAGAGTGATGCACTGTCATCTAAATTTTTACTCTTTTTATCCCACATTGTTAATCATTATTTCTATTTGGGACTTCCACAAATATTTTTATGGATAATTTTTAAAGTATTCTAAACAGTCAAATCTTTTTACACATAATTATATGACTAAAATTATTCAATGATATAGTCAGAATATGATTTTTATGATGAGTTACATTAAATAATAGGGTAAATTTACTCCCATATAGTTTGTCATGTGCGGTTTACGCTCATAAATGTTTGGAAATAGCCACATACCCTCCACGTGGTTTGTGGATTAAGGTACATTGTTAGACATTCTGTCTAATTTAATAGCAAGTGTGAAACACGTGACAGACTAAATGGGTTATACACTCATTTTTAAATTTTAAGGAGGTAAATCGCACATGAAATAAAGTACATGGGGTTAAAGTGCACTTTACCTTCCAAACAAATAACGAAAATACAAAAATATTTTATTCTTTTTTCATTAAATCGTTGACGGGCCTAACAATGCACTTCAGTTTACAAACCATAAGGGCGTTACATGGTCATTTCTAAATGTTAGAAAGTAAACTGTACATGACCCAAACAGCAGTGTAAAGTGAAATTTGTCCTAAATAATAATATCAGATTTTTACAAATTATTCATTTTTTGTAACTAAATATTTGTGATAGTACATCCGAGAAAATAACATCAATTTTTAGTGTTGGACTTATCTCAAATTTAAATCTGAACTTGATTGTGCTGTCCAGGCCGTAATGCTACGCGAATCCAGTTTCAATGATTCAAACTATTTATTTTGTAGAGTTTTCCATACACATTATCCATAAAATAAAAATTTAAACTAATGCAATAATTATAATCTTTTCATTATATATATATATATTTTGATAGCAGATGAGTGAGAATTAACAGTAATATCGAAGCACGAGTTGGTTAGAATAGTTTGTTGGATAAAATGGTCTCTATATACTTTTTTCAATTGGCAACCGAACCAAATAATGTACACACTCACAAATAAACCCAGGTTTTGGTACCCATGAAAACTCATGGCTTATACCACATGCCATGCTCTCTAAACCCCAATACCTTGAATCAATCAGTTGTGTGTTGACATGAGTGATATTTTATAGCAAGTATTACATTCGTCTCAAATTATTTGTTCATCACAGAAAATGAGAATTTAAAAATAATATATTTTCATGTCAAAAATTTCAAATTTTTTTTTTTCCATAAACTAAAAGTATTTAGAGAAATCTTTTAATTGATGAAAAAATTTAAAAATTTGGGTACGAAAACAATTTCAGGTTTCGTTTGGGAAGTGAGTTAGCTTTTTAGTTTTTTGATTTTTTGGCTTTTTTTGCTATTTTAGCTTGGTACTAAAAACTCTGGTTTGGGAAGGACTTTTAGGTTTTTTGTGAGAGAAGGAATGTAATGATTATGGATTGAATGTGATATTTTATCTTATTGGACTAAAAAGTTTAATTTATTTTTTGTGGCTAAAATAGCCAAAAAAACCTCAAAATTGGCTTCCCAAACGGAGCTTCAAATTGATAGTTCAAAGTGAAATAACATAAGTGTGATGATTTGAGTGGGTTGTCTGTGCATTAAAGAGAGTGAGAACTGTGTGGCCTCAAATGGCAGTGGCGGAAAAAATGGGTACTATATGTGCATTATTATTAGAGTTTGCTTTAATCATATTGCCTGCCAACATATATGGATTAATTTGCCTTTTTTTTTTTTTTTTTTTTTCATATATGTTGCTTCTCATCCAAGGTTTCATGATATCTTGAGACTCATTTTCTTCTCTGTTTGCCCATGATTTGATCATAACGGTTGCTCTATGACTTACAATGCATTGGTTATAGGAGGGTTGATGATCCAAAAAAAAAAAAATTAAAAGTATTCTTTCTCAAGTTCTTATAAAAAAAAAAAATTATAAATAACTTAATAAATTGCACCAATCTTGCCATTGTGAACTACTATTATGGATTCATTGCTATTGAAGTTCCTTAGTTCTAATTTAATTTCAAGGTTGTCCATGAAAATTCAATCATGGAACTAATAAAATCAAAGAGACATGATGAATTTATAATTGGGAATTGATATTGGGAGACTATAAAATTTGCTCACATAAATTATTAGAGAGATTTAATGAGGAGGTGGGTAGCACCTCACAAATCTGCAAAACAAAGTACTATTAATACTATCTAATTGGTAGACTCTGGCTAGAGGGCATTTCGGTGATACAGTTAGAGATGGTTCTCTAAGAGTGAAATATGAACAACTTCACTTTGCTTGGTTCCATTTTTTCAAAAACACTTTTAAAAAATTTTACTTTCTTATTTTCCGTGTTTTTTTTATTTTTACTGAATTTTTTTTAATATTTTAAGCATTTTTTTAAACTTTTTAGACATACCTAACATAAATATACCTAAAAAGTAAAAAATTTGTCAAAAAATCTTTTAAAAATTTACTAAATACCAAAAATACAAAAAAAAAAACGAGAATTCAGTATATTTTTTTTATATTTTTATGTATTTATTAATTCTTTGAAATATTTTTTCACACTTTTTTTACTTTTTAGATACATCTAAGTAAGGTGCATCTAAAAAAGTAAAAAAAATATTTAAAATTTTAAAAATATTCACTAAAAACAAAAAAGCACAAAAACCAAAAAACACAATTTTAAAAAAATTTAATCTAAAAAACTCAAACCAAATACACTGAATAGTGTTCGGCGAATTTCTTGGTTTTGATTGGGCCCATTATTCTAGCCTAGATGGGTCAGCCCACCGCTCCTTCACCTCGACAAAAAGCAGATAAATTTCTCATTTATTTATTACAAAATAGAGAAATTTCTCTATAACAATCATCACACGAACATAGAAATTTCTATGTTGATAAAGCTCAAGCAATGGATAGAAGAATTTGTGACCTTGAACATGGCCCTCACAAATGATTATGGCTACTATCTCCCGACAAGACTATCTGAATTGGGTAATGTTGGCAGTCTATGCAAGCTTTGTGGTTAAAAAGATGGATTAACTCTGGGAAAATCTGGATGAGATATCACAAACCATTGATGAGCCATGGCTGGTCGCAAGTGATTTTAATGACTGGGAGCCAAGAAGAAGCGTAACTTCCCCACCAATCAAGCTCGAAACCATAACCTGAATCAAAGGCATAGTTTGAAGTTCTCAGAAAGAGTTAACAATTGCAACTTGATGGATCTTGGGTATGTTGGCCCCAAACTAACCTAGACGAACAATAGCCAATGATGGGCTATAATACAATTGTGGGACTTGACAGGACTCTCAGCAACTTGAAGTGGCTCACTCTCTTTTCGAATGGAACTATTAGAAATCTACCATGTACCTACTCTAACCACTGTCCTCTGATGGTCCTTACTTAAGGTATGCACACCTTTAATCCCCTTTTTAAATCCTTTAAATTTGAAATTGCTTGGATCTCTCATAAGGGATCTAGGGTAGTGGTTGAGAGTAGTTGGAAACAATCCCATTCTTCTCTTATGGATAACTTGAATAACATGGCAAGTAAGGTTGTAGATTGGAACAAGCATGTGTTTGGCCATATTTTCAGACGTAAAAGATGGCTGTTAGGAAGAATTGAAGGAATTCAAAAATCCCAGGCTCTTGCACATGCTGGAAATTGATCTTATTTCCCAATATAATTGTACCATCTTCCAAGAGGAGGTTCTTTGGTTCCAGAAGTCTAAAACTGACTGGATAACGCAGGGGGATAGGAATACCAAATATTTCCATATTACAGCCTTAATTAAATATAAGAGATTGCATATTGAGGTGCTTAAGAATGATTTGGGTATTTGGGTTGACCAAGCCACTGACCTAAAACACTTGATCCAAGACTACTTCACCAATTTATTCAAACCCTCTAATACCTCTATCACCACCCAAACCCGCCCATATAGGTTTAGTATCGTAACCGGCCAGTAATCTGTGATTACCAAAGGCTTGTTTAACAATAATGAGAATAAATGGAGCTGGCGGAAGCCAATCATTAATAAAACAAATCATCTAATGAGCTGTGAGGACTTCTATGAACAAAACAACCTTTTATATAGATATATTCACACATTCACTTAAGTCCATAACATAACTTGTACAATAAAAAACATGTTCATAGCTTAGGGATTAAATCCCAATGACAAAACAGTCAAAAATAAAAGTCATGACAAAAACTCCACGACATGTCCATCACATAATATCATAATATAGATGGGCGAACTCTGAATCACCCTAAAGCCTTGACTCATGATGGTTTGGAATCTCGTGGTGGGGTACAATAGTTGGCTTGACAAAACAAGGGTTCGGGTCGACGTTGCTACGATTGATCTGGTACTTGATCACCTACATACATATAATAAATAATGAGCTAAAACCCAGTAAATAACAAATGTGTAAAGGGGTGGGGTTTATGAATGATATCCTTATAACAATTCAAAACAGTCAAATTCAGTATTTTAGACATTTCATAGTCACATGAAATCATAGCAGTCATACGTGATACATCCAATAGCAGAACAGTATAGTAGGTCTTAAAGACTGAACAGTCAATTGATGGCCATCAATATAGTAACAGTAGTTTCAAAGATTGGAACTGACAAAAATCTCTATAACAGTAATAGTAAACAGTAGTAGTAAACAATAGCAGTATGCTATGGATGCCACGAATATAGTTCATAAAATAGGACAATCATTCATTCAATAAACAGTATCGTTTCAAAAACAGAACTTAGCAATATCATTCAGAAAATAATTAACACTTGAACATAGTTTTACAATATTGTTACTCACAATGGGCGCCTTGAAACACGTGCTAAAAATACATTAAATATGAGGCGTCCGACCTAAACAAAAAAATTCAAGTACAACAATTCAATATAGAATTCATTCATTCAGTTGGTTCTATTTAGTTCGTTGTTTACTTGATCGGTTTCTAACTTTTCGTTCTCTAATTCAATCGTGTTCATGAGATGCAATACACATGAAAAACACTTTAAAACCATGCAAACCAAGGCCCGGAAGATGGAAAAGGGAGCAAAAAACAAAACCGGGACTACACTTAGAACTGCACGTGCGCCTCGCACGTGTAATTATTTCAGTATGCAACTCTAAACTGCCCTGTTTTTTGCACGTGCGGGGCCCCAGGCCGCATGTGCGGAATTGGGTAAAATCCAGTCCGAATTTTGTTCTAATTTTTGAACCTTCCTCTTTTCAAATTCTAACTTCATTTTCATGCAATTTAACTCAAAACCCATGAAAATAACCTTGACTTACAAATTCTAATATCAAACACAAGTCATGACTTTAATTCAACTCAAGTTTTCCAATGTAAAACAATTAAACTTCTGAAATGAAATGTATATACATAGATATACAAGTTTGAGCTTTAAAGCTTCAAATCCCATAAAATATCCTTTCAATTTTGAAGACTCATGCATGAAGTGAAGTGTACAAGAACAAATTGTCATGAAATTATGCATGCATGTTAAGTTTGAAAGCTAATTCATCCCACTCTTTCAATTTAAGACATTCATATTCACCTCTGATTCTCTTGAACAAAACTTCTAATTTATGCTTGAATTCATCTTGGTTCAACTTAAATCCTATGAGTTCATGTGTACTATAACTCAATTTTGTGGAATGAGAGATGAATTCCTACCTTAAGGAATCAATTTGTTGGAGGGTGTGAAGTTATTTCCTTTCTCTCCTTCATGAACTCTTTCTTCTTCTCTAGAGGTCTCTACAATGTTGTCTCTACATTCACCACTAACTCCATCTTATTTCATCTTTCCCTTATTGTCAATTTGATGAGTAAAGGATTAATTAATCTCTAATTAATCTTAAGCATTGATAATTTATAGGTTTAACTAATTAAATCAAATTCACTCAAATTAAATTAATCCTTATCCTATTATGATCTCAATTATACTAAATTTAAATAAATTAATGTGAATTTGGCTCTAATGCCCTATCTAATTATTTGACTCTAACTTGTTAAAATTACCGAATCAGACAGGTTATGGGTTTGGAGACTTCGGTGGGCTGTTCAGAGATGAAGCAAGTAGTTGGATCAGTGGTTACTATGGCACACTAAACAATTGCTCAAGCCTAGAAGCTGAAATTTTGGTAGTCTACAAGGGTATACTTCAACGAGACATGTCCAAGGTGGTGATTGAAATAGATGTAGAAAAGGTAGTCAAATTAATGGAGGATGACACAAACGACAACACTTCATTTCGTGGAATTCTTGAAGATGCTAGGATCATCCTAAGAGGTTGTCAATGCACCATTCAGTATATCTTTCATGAAGCAACACCTGTGGAGAGGCCATGGCCAGATTTGGGACGGAGCAACCGGCAGAGATTCTTGTGGTGAATGACCCTCTTGCTGAGCTTAGGAGCTTGTTGGTACGTAGCTGATATTTGGCCTTTCTAGGAAAACGATTTCTCTTTTGTTTTCAATGTATCACCCAAAAAAAAAAAAAAAAAAAAAAAAAAAATGGCCTTACATCCCAAATTGTTTTAAAAGACTAAATGCATCAAACAACTACTCCATCCGTGTCAAAATAATAATTTCTTTTAAGAAATTTAATTTTTTTTGATAATACAAATATTGCACTTTAAAAATATTGATTTTGCAAAACTACCTTTGACAGTATATTTTTTTTTTTTGGAATATCAAGTGTCATAATTATATTTTTTGTGTTGTTAATGAATTTTAAAAAAAGTACAAAATAAGAAATTCATATTATTTTAGTTTTTAATTTTTGAAAATAATAAACAATGAAATAAAAAATTAATATTTTGAAATGAAGGGAGTAATGGAAGTATGACACGTTTGCACAAACTAGTCAGAGAACTTTATGCTAATTTCCACGACAATTTTCCTCCCTAGTCAGTGTTGAAAATTGAAATCTATTATATGGTAGACTTTTTACATACTAGGAATAAATTTATGAAAGCAGACCTAGTTGTCATTTGATAAAAAAAAAATCTAGTTGATTGTTTGGAGTTGAGATTTTTTTAGTTTAGGATTAAAAATTTTATTTGGTAATTTTTTTTTGATTTTTTTTTTAATTTTTGTGAGAGAAAAAATAAAATAATTATGATTTGAATGTAATATTTTATTTTATTAACTTATTTAATTTATATTATTTTTTATATTTTTTTTAATCTTAGCTGGGGTTTTCAAATGAAACCTAGTGACTAACACTTGTGCAATGGCAAGTGTTCTTCATCCCAATTTTGTGGCGGTAATTAATTTGAGTCAAGAAATTGGGTTGTGGTTTGCCAAAAAAAAAATTTAATTAGCTTTTTGAAGTTGGAACTTTTTTTTAGTTTGAAATTAAAATGCTCATGTGAGTTGACCTTTTTTTTTTTTTTTTCTTTTTTAAAGAAAAAATGTAATAATTATGATTTAAATATAATATTTTATTTTATTAATTCTTTAATTTACTTTATTTATGGGATTGCTTGGATGTCCTAAATAAGTGTACTTTTTGACTTTTTGAACTAAAAAGTAAAAGAAAAAAAGATGGTTGTTTGGGATAACTTTTTAACTTTTTACAAAAAAATGTGTATTAAAATATTGTATAACATAGCAAAATTACCATTTTACCCCTAAATATATAATTGCCTACTGACAGTGATGGTATCGTCATGCATACGGTTGGCAGCAAGATGTATAGGACTAGATTGTCTACGGTGCTGTTCGGACTGGACGGTATTGTTCGGCCCGTGAGGGCCCACCACGGGTCTCGTTTTGATAATCGGAACCGTTAATGTGTAGAACTCGTCCAGTATTATATTCTTGTAAAAAATCACATTGATCAGATATCGATAGCTATCTGATCGAAATAGTTTTTTGTCAAGCGTTACTTTGTGCACCGTCTATTTTTTTTTATACAAAGCTGATTTAATCATATAGTTATCGATATCCGATCAATATAATTTTTTACAAGCATATAGTACTCGACGAGTTCTACACATTGACGGTTTAAATTATCAAAACGGGACCTGTGATGGGCCTCCACGGGCCGAATAGTGATAACTTTTTGACTTGTTCTTTTTTGTACCAGCAACTGCAGGCAGCAGCACATCACTTCAGACTATCTTTTTGACTGGTAATTTTTTTTTTTTGTGAATTATGACAACTTTTTGACTTTTTAAGTATTTTTTTGACTTTTTATCTTTTTTTATAAATGTCAAACCAGCCCTTAATTCAAACCAAACCCAACACAACCCAACCCAACCCACACCACACAGCCAAATGAACCCTGAATTTCTTCATAAAAAAATAGGAGTAAAATGCCTACTTACAATCTCTTGTAGATTTGTAGATTCTTCTGATCGGATTAGTTTTTTGTCAAGTGTTACTTTGTACACCGTTCATTTTTTTTATACAAAATTGATTTAATCATATAGTTATCGATATCCGATCAACATGATTGTTTACAGACATATAGTACTTGACAAGTTTTACACATTCAACGGTTCAGATTATCAAAACAGGACCCGTGATGGGCTCCCACGAGCAGAATAGTGATAACTTTTTGACTTGTACTTTTTTATACCAGCAACACTGTAGACAACAGCACATCACTTCAGACCATCTTCTTGACTTGTAATTTTTTTTGGTAATTTTTTTTTTTTAATAAATAGTGATAACTTTTTAATTTTTTTAATAATTTTTTAACTTTTTATCAATTTTTTATAAATGCCAAACCAACCCTTAATTCAAACCCAACCCACGCCACAGCCAAATGAAGCCTGAATTTCTTCATAAAAAAGTAGGAGTAAAATGCCCACGTACAATCTCTTGTCGATTTGTAGATTCACATCATTCAAACTTTCACTTGATGGCAAGAGATTGAGCAAAGGAAAATGTTATAGATTATAAATTTTTTATTAAATAAATGATTAAATATGTTATATGAGTGTGAGATCTATAAAAGTGTAGATCATATATTTATATGAAATATTTGGTCATTTATTTGATAGAAAATTTAGTATCTTTAGCATTAATCTTGAGTAAATTAACCTTCGTTTGGGATGTAATTTGACTTTTTAGCTATTTTAACCTGAACTAAAAAATCTCGTTTGGAATAGACTTTTTGAAGAGAAAAAATAAAATGATTATAATTTGGATGTGACATTTTATCTTGTTAATTTTTTAACCTATTTTATCTTTACGCCAAACATAGCCTTAATTTACTTGTTAGGCTAGCTAGTACAACCTATACTTAAAATTTGAACAATAGTGATTCATCTCCCTAAACTTAGAGCTCTAATTGAGCTTTAGTGATGTAAAAAATCAAAAAAAAAAAAAAAAAGAAAAAAAGAAAAAAAAAAACAAGGTCAAAACATCACATCAAATAGGCCCACACACATATTAGAGCTATTAAAACTTCTTTCTAGAGCTTCCAAATATTTAAACATAATTTATAATACAAGAATTAAATTATGTCATATTCAAATCATGATTTTTTTTATAATACAAGAACCTAGTTGGCTATGTTTGGTATGTTATTTTAGTCACAAAAATATAAAATTAGTTAAAAAATCAATAAGACAAAATGTCATATTCAAATCATGTTTTTTTTTTTTTCTCAGAAAGATCAAAAAAATCAAAAAATTTATTACAAACAAAACTTTTTAATCTCAAGCTAAATAGTTGTAAAAAAAAAAAAAAAACTAAAAAATTAAAAAGCATCTAGAAAAAAACTAAAAAATTAAAAAGCATCTCTTATCCTGAATGAAGGCTGAAGCACAATGAGAAAAAAACTAAAAAATTAAAAAGCATCTCTTATCCTGAATGAAGGCTGAAGCACAATGACACAAGTATTTACGATACCGCAACATACTTGGCGGCATTAGTATAATATAAGATAATGTGGGTGGCTCATATATTTATTTTTTATGGTAGGAGCTAGTTGTGTCCTGATTATTTAGATAATTGAATATGTTTTAAGGTAGAAATTATTCTTTTTGGTCAGATGATTAGCATCCACATGTTTATTCACTTTTAATCATTGTAGAGTAACCATAGTGATTTCTTTAATTAGTGTACGGAGACAAATTAGCAATATACAAATATTGTTTATAACTGGTTCTTATCAATTTCATTATTTGTCACTTTTCTCTTTATGCGCTATTTAGTTCATTAGAATTAAATAAAATAATAATTTCTTAAGTTTTCTTGTGAAATGGCTAATCCTTTAAAGTGGTGAAAGATAATTACATTTGTAATGTATTTGTTATTATTATTTAATTCTAAGAATTGTTTTGGAAATAAACTATTTTAGTTGATTTTTTATTTTTTATTTTTTTTAATGAAAAGATGTACACAAAAATAGAAAAAAAAGGTTGACTTTTTTGGTAATAACTTTTTTGACTATTTTAAATGCTTCCCAAACTTAGCCTAAATTAAATATAAAAATAAATATTTTGATTGAATGATCATTTTATTTCACTTCATTCCTGTAAACCAAACGCCACCTCAACGCATCGCATGATCACCTCCATTATTTGGAAGCCTATTATATTTGGGGAGACTTTTAAATTGGAGATAACCTTGTCTGTAGTCTAGTTTTGAACTAGACGGTGTAGTTAGTTCTCTTTGAGAACATAAGTTACTAATATTTTAAGTTTTTAAATTAGCAATCAATAATTCAATATGATAGTAGAGTAGATAATATATCTCATGTTTAAATTTCACTACTTATTTGATAATTAAAATTTTTACATGTGTAGAAAAATTGATAGCATCGAAACTTTAAAAAATAAACAATTCATATTATTCAAATGAAATCCGTGGCAAGCATAGAGCTCAGACTGTATTAGTATAGTTAAATCTTGGAGTAGCGGCAATCTAATTCCTTTAAATTAGCCTCCAACCAATGTTGTTAATACCATACTAGTCAATGTATTGTATTTATCATACATATATGTGTATGTATTATTTTGAAATGATTAATATAGATATTATATGTATATGATGTCTTGCATTTCTTATAAGTTTATTCTAAACATTCACTTGTAATCGATGTTAGATAGCAGTAAGCTTATGTTTCTCTATTTTTTTTTTTTTTTTTTGTGAAGAAAATATCAAAAAAGTGGAGAATTGAAAAAATAATTTAAAAATAAGGAACGTACAAGTCTTTCTTGCATAAATTTATGCATCAATAACTTGTACTTTCATCATTTTAAATTTACTTTGTCTATCTTTCATTGTTTTGAAATTCTCCTTTTTTTGTTTTTGTTTTTATTTATTTGATGTTACTATACCTT
This sequence comes from Camellia granthamiana, assembly GCA_036172215.1. Classification (NCBI taxonomy): domain Eukaryota; kingdom Viridiplantae; phylum Streptophyta; class Magnoliopsida; order Ericales; family Theaceae; genus Camellia; species Camellia granthamiana. The sequence goes on from CM069903.1 coordinate 151,053,227, forward strand.
TTGTTATTCACAAACTTTCAACTACAATTGGAATACGAATATAAGTGGTAGAAAATGAAGAGACACAAAAACAAAAAACTAATGTAAGCAAAATTATTTGAGATGAATAATATAATCAATATCATCAAGCAAAGCAAAGCTTACCTCACAGAGACAACTTTTGATTTTTTGCATGGCTAATATTCTCGATGAACTCTATAATTTGAACAGTTCGAATTACTGAAAAAAGTTCAATATGAACTCCCATTAGGAGTCACAGAAGGTTGCACCCTAGGTTCCTTGTCCATCATGACTTTCCTAAGGACATAGAGTTAACCTCTTTTTAATGAGGAGTTGAATTAAGAGACAAGCACTTGGCACTTTATAAGAGTGAGGAAACTAGCCCCTATAAATACTAATCTAACAACTAATTTTAGCCGATAAAAAAAATAAGGGCAATTACACTAACATCCCTTGAGATTTGAGTTTAATACATTCCATCCCTGACGTTTGGAAAATTACATTCACAACCATGTGGTTAATAGTCTCATTTTACAAACTCCCATACTTATATAAAAAGTTACAACTCCTAGTAGAAAAACAAAGAAAATTATATTTAAAAAAAAAAGGTAAAGCAAAGGAGAGGAAAAAAGAAAAAAAGAAAAGAAGAAGAAGTAAAGTAAAACAAGAAAAGAGAGTGTATAAATTCAATATATTTTTGATACAAACATTAATTCTGTGTAAATAATTACAATCATAGTTGTAACAAACCCGACTTATGATTAACTGTTAAATTATGATTAAGGATGTCTAATAAGTAATTAAGATGAAATTCTAAATTAATTGCATGTGTGTTACATTATTTGTGTTTCTATCTGTTTATCGTAAAAATATCTATTTGTGTTTCTTTTTTTTTTTTCTTTTACAAATTGAAAGTCTTATCGGCATCCGATCGCGAAATTAACTTAGGTTATTGATAGAAAACTTTGCGGAATATAAACTAAAAACCATTAAGGATTCAATTATATATATGAAAACTATATGAATTTAAACTATACAAAATAAGTGTATACGTACCTTGACCCATGATAGTATGAAAATCTCTTTTGAAAAAAAGAAACCTTTAATAGAGACCTTGATCTTCAAGTTCTTTATTTGTTTAAGGTCTTCAAGTCACTTCTCTTTCTCTAGGCGATAGGAGCTTTATTGTGGTGACAGCTTGAGTTTTGTGTTGGTGAGTGTGGTTTGGAACCTTACACTGTTTATTCTAATATTCTTCCCATCAAAGAATCCATTCATTTAATGAACTTCATTAAATGGATTAATGTATCTTTTACATTCATAGTACATAATGCATCTTCTATATTAATGAACTCATTAGATAGATTAATGTGTCTTCTACATTCATAATAGATACATAATGCATCTCTAAGATTCATTCATAATGAATCTATCACATTTAATGCATTGACACTATCTCCATTAGTCTTCTATACATTATGTATATATAGGTGCATTCATCAATGATTAGTCACCATCTAATTGATGTACATGTATTTTGCTTAATGAGATGAATATAGTATAATCATGTATAAGCTACATTAAGCCATATTTAGGAAAAATTCTTACAATGTAGTATTTGGAATTTTTAGTATTTTATGGTAGGTTTAATTTAAATTCGATTCGGAACCAAATAATTAGAATAAATAATGTCAATTAATTAGTCATTAAGTGAATTCCCTAATTAAGCCTATATAAGGCAATTGTTGACTTAAGGGCCATTACTTACACTCTCATTTCTTATCTTTCGGGTTCAAACGTGGAGGAGAGAGAGAGAGAGAGAGAGAGAGAGAGAGAGAGAGTAGGAAGGATTGAATCTAAGCTTGAGAATTGGTAAGACTTGGAAGGGAAATTAAAGAATTGACTTGTGAGCTCAAGAAATCTTTGCATAAACCATAATTGAGCACCTAAGGTAAGAAATCAAACCCTTAGTTGTGTAATTGAGTTAGTTCATGTAAGGATTCAAGTGGAAGAGGTGGATTGACATGAGAATTAAGCTAGAGTCAAAGAATTATAACTCAAACCATGTATGCATGTACAATTCATGGCATTGAGAAGTTGATTTTAAAGAACTTCTCTCTTGCATGTCCTTATTTTGGTCTTGTTCTAAGAATTCAACATGTCTTTGAGTTAAACACCTTAGTTGATCATGTTTTAGAAGGTTGGAGTTCATACCATTGCATACATGTTGTGGTTTTAAAGTTTCAAGTTTGATTTTGAACAATTGGCATGCTTTTGGGCTTTGATTTTGCGAAATGATTTTGAATTCCCAATGTTTTCCAAGTTTACACATGTTTCCTTAAGCTTTTGGCCCAAAAGAACATGATTTGTTGGGTTGAGTTCGAGTTTTGAAGCTTGGAAGCGAAGCTAGAAATTTCAGAATTCTGCTTTTCCGCTCGAACGACAGATTCTGCTCTTGAGCGACCACTCTTTATTTTTCACTTCTGTTCGAGCGACCAAAAGTTGGCTCGAGCATAAAATGTATGCTCCCAGAAGTTTACAAGTTTTGTAGACCGCTCGAGTGACCAGAGTTGCGCTTGAGCGAAGACCTTAGTCTCACGTTCAAACAACTGTTGAGCGTGTGTCGAGTGGAAAATTCGCACAACCAGTACTTTTGCAGAATTTATAGATCACTCGAGCGATGGAATTTGCACTCGAGCGACCACCCTTATGTTTGAACCTCCGCTCGAGCGAAAGAAGCTGCGCTCGAGTGAGGACCCTGTTTTCATTCTAAATATTTGGTTTCGAATCGAATTTAAATTGAACCTACCATAAAATACTAAAAATTTCAAATACCACATAACCTAAGTTAATTTCATGATCAAATGCCGATAAGGCATTCAATTCACAAAACAAAACAAAAACACAAATAGATATTTCTACGATAAATAGAAAGAAACAAAAATAATGCAACACACATGCAATTAATTCAGAATTTCATCTTAATTACTTATTAGGCATCCTTAATCATGGTTTAACAATTAATCATGAGTCGGAGTTGTTACAGTCTTCTCTTCTTAAAGAGTTTGGTCCTCCAAACTCGAATTACCTTCGTTTTGGAAGAATATTGGATCCAAAGGGAATAAATCAGGGTATTTCTTCATCATATTTTCTTCAGTCTCCCAAGTTGCATAAGTCCCTCCGTGGTTTTGCCAATCAACTTTCACTAATGATATTTCTTTGTTCTTCAATCTTTTAATTCTGCGATTCACAATCTGAATTAGTCTCTCTTCGTACATATAATCATCTTTCAGAAGCACATAGGTCGGCTTAATGACATGGTGCGAATCCCGTAAATATTGCTAGAGCATTGAGACATGAAAAACATTATGCATATGTTCCATGACCGGTGGTAAGGCTACCCGATACGTCACTGAATTGATTTTCTCTAAAATCTCATATGGCCCAACATATCTCGGTGCTAACTTGCCCTTTACACCAAACCGAGTTTGTCCTTTCATCAGAGTCACTTTGATAACGTGATCCCTAACTTTATATTCTCTGTCTTTTCTTCGGACATTTGCATAACTCTTTAGCGGCTCTATGTAGTTTTTAATCTCTGTTGAATCAATTTCATATTTTCCATCATTTTTTGCACAAGTTCCGGTCCCAACAAAGGTCTATCACCTACCTTGGCCCAACAGATCGGAGAATGGCATTTTCTACCATACAGAGTTTCATAAGGAGCCATCCCAATACTTAAGTGATAGCTGTTATTATACACAAATTTGGCTAATGGTAAGTAGGTCTCCCAATTACCTTGGAAATCTAGGGCACACATTCTGAGCATATTTTCCAAAGTCTATATCGTTATTTCTGATTGGCTGTTTGTCTGTGGGTGATATGCACTGCTTAATCTTAACTCAGTTTCCAAAGCTTACTGTAGACTCTGCCAGAATCTTGAAGTGAGCTTAGGATCTCTATCAGACACAATAAATACTGGCACACCGTGTAATCTTACAATCTCATTCACATAGATGATAGCCAATTTATCCGCATTATAAAGAGTTTTAACAGGCAGAAAGTTGGCAGATTTAGTTAAACGATCAATAATGACCCAAATAGAATCCATACCTTGAGAGGAGCGAGACAATCCAACAATGAAGTCCATTGTGATATGCTCTCATTTCTATTCCGGTATTGGAAGTGGCTGAAGTAATCTAGCGGGTCCTTGATGTTTAGCTTTAACTTGTTGGCAATGCAAACATCTTGCCACAAAATCGGCAATGCTCTTTTTCATTCCCGACCACTAGAAATTTTGTTTCAAGTCATGGTACATCTTCGTATTCTCCGGATGCATAGCAAATTTAGAATTGTGAGCTTCAGTCATGATACGTTTCCTCAAGTTAAAATAATCTGGCACACAAAGCTGATTATGAAATTTCAACACATTATTATCAAGCACAAATCCCAGCCTCGATTTTGAGTCGATTTCATACACAATCATCTTTAAATATTCATCTTGCAACTGTTTCTCTCTAATTTCGTTAGTGATTTCAGGCTGTGTAGAAATGGCAGCTAAGATCCCGCTCTGTTTATGCAACATAATTTCAATCTCATTTTTCTCCAAGTCACGTAACAACTCTCTCTGACCGGTGAGCAGACATGACAAATTCCCAATCGATTTTCTACACAATGCATCTGCAATGGTATTTGCCTTCCCTAGATGATATAGAATTTGCAAATCATAGTCTTTTATTAGTTCAAGTCATCGCCTCTGTCTCATGTTTAACTCCTTTTGTGTAAAGAAGTATTTGAGGCTTTTGTGGTCAGTATACATACCATACAGATAATGACGCCAGATTTTCAAAGCAAAAACCATAGCTGCAAGTTCAAGGTCGTGGGTCAGATAGTTCTTTTCATGTGGTTGAAGTTACCGAGAAGCATAGGCAATTACCCTTTCATTTTGCATTAACACACACACTAAACCTTTGTACGAAGCATCACTGTAAATTTGAAACCCATCAGTACCATTAGGTAAAGTCAAAATTGGTGTAGTTACTAACCTAGTCTTTAACTCTTGGAAGGCAGCCATCCTTTGGTCGTTCCAATCAAACGGTGTATTTTTCTGGGTCAGTTGTGTTAATAGTAAGGCAAGCTTAGAGAAATCTCTTACAAATCTGTGGTAATAGCCAACAAGTCCTAGAAAACTCCTAACTTCTGACACATTTGTTGGTCTTGGCTAGTCTATAATAGCTTTAATTTTCTGTGGGTCCACCGATATACCATCCTTGTTGATCACATGTCCCACAAATGTGACACTGTCGTGCCAAAATTCACATTTGGAAAATTTTGCATATAACTTCTTTTCTCTCAAGATCTGTAAGGCAGTTCTTAGATGATTTTCATGTTCTTCTCTACTTTTGGAGTAAATCAGTATATTATCAATAAATACAACGATAAATTCATCAAGAAATTGTTTAAACACCCCGTTCATTGAATCCATGAATGCTGCAGGTTTATTAGTTACTCCAAACGGCATTACTAAAAATTTTATAGTGTCCGTATCTAGTCCGAAAAGCAATTTTCTTAATGTTTTCTGCCTTAACTTTCAATTGATGATAGCCTAATCTAAGGTCAATTTTAGAAAACACCTGGGCTCCCTAGAGTTGGTCAAATAAATCGTATATTTGGGGCAATGGATATTTATTCTTAATAGTTACTCTATTCAATTCTCGGTAAACTATACATAACCTCAAGGACCCATCTTTATTTTTAACAAACAAAACTGGAGCACCCCAAGGTGAAGTACTCGGTTGGATAAACTTCCTATTTAACGATTCTTGAAGTTGGATTTTTAATTCTTTCAGTTCTGAGGTTGACATTCTGTAAGGGGTTTTAGAAATAGGTTGTGTTCCAGGTACTACATCAATAGTAAACTCAATTTCCTTATCAATTAGATCCCCGGGCAGTTCATTTAGAAAGACATCAGGAAATTCATTAACCACAGGAATAGTTTCCACATTAGCACTAACCGAAGATACAGTCAATACACAACACAAGTAGCCTCGACAACCTTTTCTCAATAACTTCCTGGCTTTCATAAATGAAATCAAGTACGGCAGAAGAACTACCCCATTCCAAGTAAAGACAAACTCAGGCACACCGGGTGGTCGAAACACGATAGATTTACTCATATAATCAATAGTGGCATAGTATTTGGTCAACTAATCCATACCTAGAATACAATCAAAATGAGTAATATCCAGTGGTAGCAAATCAGCGTATAACAACATATCCCCAACCATGATGTTACACACAGGATACACATAAGCATGTACATAGAGCCTCCAGATGGTGCAGATACAGATAACAAATAATTTAAAGGTTCTAAAGGTTTAGTTAATTTCTGACAAAAGGCATAGGACACAAAAGAGTGCGTAGAACTAGAATTTATCAACATATAGGCACGTTGAGCACAAATAAAGATCATACCTGACACCACTGACTCAGTGTTCTGTACATCACCAGGTACTAATGCAAACACTTGGCCTTGCCTCAGAGTTTCTTTCCTGGTATTGGTTTTCACTTTTGTTCTTGGTGCATGAGTGGATCCAGCTGAACTTGCCGCAGGACGGTTAGTATCGTAGGATCTCATTGGACAATCTCTAATCATGTATCCAGTCTTACCACACCTAAAACAAGCACTAGATACACGGTAACACGTGACTTTATACTTCTTTCCGCAGTCAGAACAAACTGGCATAGAGCCACTGCTTTGGCTTGAACTGCTTGAAGATCTCGTATTTTGCTTTTTGTATGAGAAAGATGAACGGCCTTTCCGAAAATTAGATTCAAATCTTTTACTTTGTCATTCTATTATTGGTGTTTTAGCTTGTTTCATTACTGCCAGGGTGGCTTCTTCCATCAACGCTCTGTCAAATACCTCCACATATGTAGGCAACTTCAAAATGCCTACTCGATCAAACACATCTAGATCTAAGCCTCTTCAAATTTTTGAGCCTTTTTGTAATCTGTGTCGATCATAAGAGGAGCAAATCGGGCTAACTTTGTGAACTTAGCCTCATATTCGGCTACAGACATCTTGCCTTGCTTAAGTTCTTGAAATTTTGACACTATGGTTTCTGAAACATTGGGGAAAATATTTCTCATAGAATATTACTTTAAACTGGTTCCACGTCATAGTCCCACCGTTATCTCGGATAAGCATCCATCATCGTCTAGCTTCTTCTTTCAAAGTATAGGTGGCCAAAAGAACTTTCTGCGCTTCCGAGCACAGAAACACCTGAAATATCTTTTCAGTCTTTAGCAGCCATGTTTCGGCTTTCAACGGCTCAATACCACCTAGAAAGATTGATGACTTCATTTTGTAGAATTTCTGGGTCAGTGAAATAATGTCAGTGTTTTCCAACTCAACTGGCACTGGAGGTGGTGGAGGGAGTATAGGTTGTTGTCTTATTGTTTATGTCAAAACTTCTATCATTTGTTTCATCTGGCTCATTCGAGCCTTAGAAGATCCAGTTATATCATTACTTCTTGTATTTTCCATTGTTATAGGTAAACAGGACAATAATAAACGTAGACGTAATAATCTCGTTCTTTGTGTTCAAGTCCAATTCAATTCGTTTCATATAAATTCGAATATGTTCACATCATTTCATTTTGGTTTGAGTATGTTCAATTAGTTCACACACCCACACATGCAGATAGAATGCCCCTAATTCTTACTAAGGCATCCTATAGCTTATATAGACTAGTGTGTGCAGTATAACTCGTGCTCTGATACCACTCTGTCACGACCCAAACCCACCCTTATAGGTTTAGTGTTGTAACCGACCAATAATCCTAGGATAACCGAAGGCCTATGACCTGAAAATCATATAAATAGAGAGGTTGTGGAAGCACATACAAACATACAACGTCCATAGAGTTGTGTTAACATACATGAGACAGATAATTTAAAAATTGATACATATATATATATGACATCAAAAGTTCATAAGTCATGTAACATCGAATAGGTATTATCAAAAGGGACCATGCCTAGTGTACAGATAAACAAAAACAAAACTAAACAAAACAAACTCTTAGCGTGGTCCACAAAACTTGACTTCTTTAAACGGGAACCTCCTCGGAATGCACGGTGGCTGGTTGACCCAAAACTCTCTAAGCAGCAGCTTAGGTCTAGTCACGCGCCTGCTCACTTATATACATAACATAAATAGTGAGTAAAAGCCCAGTGAATAATAATAGAGTAAAGGGTTTAATGAATGATATCCCATAACAGATTCGGAAAGTAGAAATAGATTCATATTCTTATTCAGAGTTCAGAAGCATGTACTTATTCAATTTTACATAGAGGATCATATGTGGTACATCTATTAGCGCTAACAAATCAAATATAGAGTATTAAGGGTCACACTTGACCAGTTTGGGTGGTGAGCGCTAATGGATGTACCTGATCTATTAGCACTAATGGGTATACCATGTATGATCTTCTGTGTGAAATTGAATAAATGTATGCTTCTAAACTCTGAATAAGAATATGAATCTGTTTCTGCTTTCCAAATCTGTTATGCGATATCATTCATTAAAACCTTCACTCTGTTATTATTCACTGGGCTTTCGCCCACTATTTATGTTATGTATGCAGGTGAGCAGGCACGTGACCAGGCCTAAGCTGTTGCCTGGAGAGTTTTGGGTTAGCCAGCCACCGTGCCTCCCGGAGAGGTTCCCGTTTAAAGAATTCAAGTTTTGTGGACCACGCTAAGAGTTTGTTTTTGTTTATCTGTACACCAGGGTTGGTCCTCTTTGATAATACATGTTTGGTGTTACATGACTTATGAACTTTTGACGTCATATATATTTGTATAAAGTTTTAAATTATATGTCTCATGTATGTCAACACAGTTCTATGGACGTTGTATGTTTGTATTTGTTTCTGCAGCCCCTCTATTTATATGATTTTCAGGTCAGAGGTTTTCGGTAATCTCAGGATTACTAGCCGGTTACGATACTAAACCTCTAGGGGCGGGTTTGAGTCGTGACAACAGTGGGTCAGTATAATTTTCCAAATGTCAGGAGATAATATGTATTAAATCCAAATTTCAAGGAATGTAAATGTAATTTACCTAAAAAAATAAAGGAAGTGCTCAAATAAAAATAAAATCTATATAATATGGCACAAATGTTTTTGAAAATGTATAAAATGTATCAAAGATATATTTGGTTTAAATGGTTGAGATGAATCTTAAGTGTATATCAATGATTCAGATCAATAGATGGTTCTCGCCCAAACACTTTCTCTCTAAGCATCACAAACGATTTGCCTCTCCACCTACCCACGTTTGCCTCCCCACTTTGCCTCTCTCCCTCTCTCTCTCTCTGTTTAAACATTTTTTCCCTTCTCTCAGCGTTTGCCTCTCATTTCTCTTTCTATCCATTTCTCTCTCTATCTTTCATCAGACCTCACTTCGACTACTCGATCATCACTCTGAGCACTCCAACTGCTCAGTTGTAAGGTTGGTTTCCTGTAAGGTTTGATCTTTTTAGGTTGGTTTCCTGTAAGGCTTAATCTTTTGGGGGGTTTTCTATTGGGTTTATTGGGGTTTTCTATTTGTGTAAAATATAATATGATATGAGATTTTTTATTAGGTTTATTGGGGTTTCAGGCTGAATTTGGGGCTTATTTTTATTTCCTATTCTCTGAGAACATAGGCCCCGTTTGTTTGGAGAGTTAGAGGGGGGATTGAGATTGGTAGTGAGACCCACTAATATTGTGTTTGTTTTGAGAGATGGGGAGGGGATTGATAGTGAGCTTCGGATTAGGATGGGCCTCTCCAACGGGATTCGAATGAGCCTCCAAGACTTGGTATTAGAAAAATAGTCCGGCGGACTAGAAATTTTTTATTTTTATTTATTTTTTGTTTTATTTTTTACATGTCGGGCATTTTTTTTGAACATTAATATTTAATTTTTTTGTATTTTTTGTTAAGTAAAAATCATTATTTTATTTGTTTTATTTTTTTTGGAATTATTTTATTTTATTTTTATTTTTAAATTTTTTTTTACATGTTAGGCATTTTTTTAAAAACATTAATATTTACTGTTTTTGTATTTTTTTATTTGTTTTATTATTTTATATAAAAATAATTTAACAATCTCTACACTAACAACTATCATAAAAATAAACACAATTTTACTTAATCCCCTCACTATCAATCCCCTCCATTTTACTTTTAAAAACAAACGGGGCCATAAACTGAACCAAAAAAAAGCTTCAAAGCATTCATTTTGTTTTTTGTTTTTTGTTTTCTTTTTGCTTCACTCACAAAAAGAAAATCAGAGTGTCGGATTTGTTTATATAAATTTTAAATTTGTTTTGTTTCTATGTTAGAGTTTGATTTGTTTTTTTTTTTTTTTAATTAATCGACATTATCATCATCACTTTGTTTAATTTTAATTTTAAAATTAAAAAAAACAAATTCAGAGAACTGCTCCACCGGACCAAAATCAGAGTGTCGGTCATATTATATGGATTTCATATTTGTTTTTGTTTGTACTCAACAATTAGATTTGTTTTGTTTCTATGCTAGAGTTTGATTTGTGTTAAATCATTGAGTTTGAAATTTTTTTTTTTTCCACATTATCATCATCACTTTCTTTAATTTTCTAAAAACTTTCTAAGATTTTTTTTTTACAAAAAACTTTCTAAGATTTTCTCAAAACAGTCCACATTATCATCATCACTTTCTTTAATTTTCTAAAAACTTTCTAAGATTTTTTTTACAAAAAACTTTCTAAGATTTTCTAAAAAAAAAGTCCACATTATCTGTTTGAGTTTTATTTTTGTCAAATTTAAAAATAAATATAGTCTAAAAATGAAATTAAATAGTGTGAGAGTATGGACCTATTTCACATGGAATGGATCACGTCATTAGAGATAAATTGACGGAACAAAATGAAATTAAACAGTGTGAGTGTAATATTTATTTTTTGTTTGTTTCAATTTTGAGTTAAGACTTTTTTGAATCAGTATAAATATTTATCAGTTCATAAATTAGTAGTTTTTACCAAAAAAATTCTATCATGTTTGGTTGGTGAGAAAGTGGGAAAAATAATAAAGAAAGTGAAATTTGGGCAATTGTCATGAATATTTATTAGGTTCAAATTTTATTTATTTTTATTTTTTTTTGAGTTTCCATTGGCTAATCATTGATTACTGTGTAATTTTGAGTGTTCTTTGGCTAATCATTAGTTTATGGTATCCTCTTTCTGTAATTTTGGGTTAGTTCAAAATGGAATTCTATCATTTTTTTTTAATTGTTATTGGATTAAATTGAATTATTTTTTAGACCTATGTTCTTTTATCTAATCTTTTGTGATTATATAAATTTGCTACCAAGTGATTTGAAAAAAAGATTTGACTGTCATGTATGGTTGTTAATTTTTGTAAGGTTGTTAAAAAAAAATTAAAAAGATTTTTTTATAGTTGTTAATTAGTATTACTAATTTTTTGTTTCTTGGTGTCTAATTAAATTCAATTTTCCAAATTCTTTCATGTTTATTGTTATTTTTTTTTTTTTTAATTTTTCTCTTTTTTTTTAATAAATTTTTTATTCACTTATTTTATTTATACCCCACCTTCAAATACAGTCATACAGGTTTAATTAATAAGATAGAACAAATGATAAATGAAAGGAACACACAAATGATAGTGTGGGCTGCACCGGCCCATGATTTTTATATATTATTTGCGGCACGGCTGTGACAGTCCTTTGCTTTAAATTTTAAGGAATGAACCACCCCTAAATATCAATAACGACAATGCTACGTAGTTCAAATTTTGTGGTTCAAAAGTGACTCAAATGGCCAAAACGATGTCGCTTTGAGTACAGAACAACATACAAATGGCCAAAACGACGTCGTTTTGGCCATTTGAGCCACTTTTGAGCCACAAAATTTGAGCTACGAGACATTTTCCTATCAATAATGATGATAATAATAATACACCTATTGCCATTTGCCACTAGTGACATCAAGTTTCAAGTCTCTTTTAATTGACCGATAATGACATGGAATATTATAGTCTAATTTAATAATATTTATAAATTAACTTATTTAATTTATTTGATTAAAATAAGTTGATCAATTGTGTTTGATTGTAATTCAACTTTTTGAGTTTGTTTAACCAATAAGTAAGATCTTTTAAAGTTACAATTTCTAACCTTTTTATCTTATTTAAAACCTTTAAATAATTATGAACAAAAGAGCTTATCTTTTATTTTATTTTATTTTATTTTTGTACCTTAGTTATATCTTTTGAGAACATTTTGGGTTTTGCACCAAAAAAAAGAAATAAATATGTAACAGAAAAATATTCAACCTTTTATTTTTTATTTTTTTATATATAAATTATAAAAAACTGCACCAAATAATTTATAACTTATTTTAAAACTTTTAAACTAATTATTCATAAAAGTTCACTTATAAGTAATACTAAGATTTCGTTTGGGGACTAAATATTTTAATCAAAAAGTCACTATAAGATATCACATTACTTTCTTTATTTTTTTATATATCTTTCCGTAAAAACTTAAAAAATTATACAAATAGCATGTTTCCAAATGAGATTTGAATGAGACCTATATGCGACTTTTAATTTGTTATAAATTCAACGGTATAAAATTTAAGAGTAATGATTGAGATCCCACTTTTATAAGACTCCTACAAATCTAAATTACTCATGATGTGATCCTGACACATATATGAGTGGATCCCATACATATATGGAGGACCAAGATCACTTTGGAGATGTGGGAGTCATCCCCAAACGACGTTCCAAACATTTTCCAAAACTTAATACCCTTGTCCAAATTTAGAGATTTAAATTATAATTTTATAATAATTTATATTTTGCCTATTTCAAAATACTTTTCATTACTTTCAAAACTTTTTAACTTTTCACACATTTTCAATGCATTTTTTAATTCTAATATTAATATTAAATAATGCTTTACGAGCACTTGTAAGTGTTTATCATCAAATTAAAAGTAAAATTTTCAATTTTTTTCAAAAAAAAAAAAAAAAATAGAAAAATGAAATCACTACCAAGATGTCTTTTTTTTTTTTTTTTTGGGTGAATGCTACCAAGATGTCTTCAACTCTCGTGTTCCATTGCAACATGTACGTGTCAAAATCTTGATGGTCGCCTACAAAACAAGCTTTGTAGGCCACGTGTCGATCCTATTAGCACAAGCCAAACGTGATCTAACTCTCATTCTAAACCAGGGCCCCCCAAGAACTAGAAAGGCCTAAAATTGTATGAATATATATAAAATAAAAAAGAAAAATGAGTGAGAGCACTAATTAGTACTATTATTAATGATGTGGCAGTGGGCCTCACAATGAATGATTTGATGTTTTGATCTTGGTGTTATATTTTTTTTCTTTTTTTATTAAGTGCCATGTCATTAGTGATTTGTTTAGAGCTCCAAAATTAGTGGTCTCTATCATTGTTGAATAAAAAAAAAAGGAGAATAACCAATAATTTTTTTATAAGTGTAATAATAGAAAAAGTATTTAAAATTTAAATTTAAAAATAGTATGTGGCCAAAATTTATTTTACAAATATTAAATATGAATCATTTATTATTTTCGGATAAAATTATTTGAACTTATTACAAAAATGAAATGAGTGTACTATTTTTCCTTAGGCATTATTTTTGTGATAACTAAGGCCTCGTTTGGGGACATGTTTTTTTAATAACTTTTTGATTTTTTAGCTAAAATATGATGTAAAAAAAAGTAGTATGTTTGGGATAACTTTTTGACTTTTTATAAAAAGATGTACAAAAAAATAGAGAGAAAAAAGAATTTTTGACTTTTTGGTATATGCTGTTGACTTTTTGATTTTTTTAATAATTTTTTGATTTTTTAACTAAAATAGTCACTTGCCAAACGAGGCCTACATTATTGTATTAAAACTTGTTTGTATTTGAGGTATTATAATTGAAGCGCCTTGTTAATAACAATCACATGAACAATCACTAGAGAAAATATCAAGTAATTAAAATTTTAATATGCCTTTTGTATGTGTCTAACTATTTTTACATATTTTTAGATATTTATTTTATACTTTTCAATACATTTTTACATATAAATGGAGACTAAAGACTACTTATTAAGCCAAGATTAGTGTTTTCTAGAATTAGATTAGTAAATAAACATAAATAGGACTAGATGAGTTAGAAGAATTTTAATAGGATTAAATAGTAAAATAAAAGTTTCCTAAATGAGATTTACTAATAAATATTCCTATCTTTTTATGCATTGTACTAAAACATAAATAACATATATGTTGTATTTGAATTACAAATTCATAAAAAAAAAAAAAAAAATTGTACATCCTAATATTTTTCCCTGCTTATTCATTTATAAATTCAACAAAATACAAACATGCCTTGATAATTAAATTTAACTACCAAAAAAAAAAAAAATTCAAATTAATGGTAAACTTTTCCAACTTTGATAATTAAAGTTATAAATTTTAACATGAATTTATAAACTTTTGTGAAGATACTACTGATTTATAATTTTCTCTTATTTCAATGGATAATAGAGAAATAATTTTATTTTCATAATGATGCAATGCGTATGGTATAAGTCAATTTCTATTCTTAGTACAAGTCTTTTATATAAGTCAAAAGAGCAATGTCAGATACCCTAACATTTTTATCAAATGTACTTATATAAGACATTTGATTAAAATATTGAGGTCTCTAACATTTTTCACGTCAAAATTACACTAAATTTTCTTTTTATCTATGTTATAATTATTTTATAAGTGTTCTACCTATTTTTAATGACTAGTACTACAAACTCACTCTTATCAATTTAAAAATTAATCTCTATTACACTTTATATAAACTCTATATAAATTTCACACCACACAAATTAATTTGGGCAAACTTCATTTTACCCCCTGTAGTTTGGACCGGGTGCGGATTATCTTCTTGACATTCGGAAATCACCACATAACCTTTATGTGGTTTGTGAACTAAAACGCACAGTTAACATTTCTGTCTAAGATTACAGACAGTGAGAGTCACGTGTTTCTGTGGAAAGTAAGTCAATTTTTAAGACGGAAATACCCTTCTTATATCTTTAAATTTACCAAAATGCCATTATTTTTCCTCTCCCCTTATTTCCATTGTTTCCCTCTCTACTCTTCTGGTTAATCATTGAACTAGATATATATATATGATTGTTATCATTTTCAAAATAAAAGTTAGTATCAATTACTTGAGAACAAAACCCACAATTATAATGCTTGTTGATTCATTAAACCCTCATTTTCATCATCAATATATACCTCGACCTAAAAAAAAAAAAAAAAGAAAGAATAATAATAATAACCTTTAATGTGTAAGTGTTTAAACAAAATCAATTTTCAATCTTCACTATGAAAAAAAAATATATATATAGATAAAACACGAGCATACAAATTTTTTTTTTTTTCAATTTTCACTGTGCATCTATATATATATATATGTGTGTGTGTGTGTAAAATATAATTTGGGGATATTTGATGAGCTAGATGATTTGGTGATGTTTGATGAATCAAAAATTCAAAATTATATTCTTTGATTCACTAGGTATATATATGTACACATTCTTAAAGAAGATGATCAAACGCATCTAAATTGGACAACACCAATGGAAGCCCCAATCTCAATTTGCAATTATGCACCATGTCTTCTTCAATAGGTGAAACTTATTCAAAACAACTTCTATTATCATCCAGCCTCCATGGGTTTCAATATGTGTGTGCAAAATATAATTTTAAGGATATTTAATGAATCAGATAATTTGATAATATGTTTGAGGAATTAAAAATTAAAAATTTTATTATTTGATTTCATTTTCTTCCCTGTATATATATATATCTTTAATCGAGAAACATTATAATAAAAAAAAAAGAAGAGAGAGAAGAAGAAGAAAATAAAGATAAAAGTATAACTGTCAATTTACAATTTCTATTAATAGAAGTTAATATACATTTCAATTTACAAATCCCATAAGAGTTATGTGATAATTTTTAAATGTCAAAAAATAATTTACACCCAATCCAAATTATGGAAAATATAGTGAAATTTGCCCAATTAATTTTCATTGCATAATTGCCCATTCAAAAAAAAAATTCTGAAGGAGTGAGTCTGCGTCGTCAGCCCAACATTTGATCACATCCCTTCTGCACATTTTTAATTAGTTCTAATAATCGAGAGGTTTGGGCGGTGCAGCTCATATCTGTACGTTACAGAATGGTGTGGACGTGCTTTTGGCAGCTCGGACATCACCACAGAGAAAAAGGCCAACCGCCCAAAGACACGTCCTTTTCATGAACTCCCAATTACCAAAAAGACATTTAAGTCCTTCGAAAAAACAAAAAAATAAAACTAGTAAATGAACTGATTATGGAGTAGTAACGTCGGCAATAGGATAACAAAATTAATGGTGCGTTTAGTTTGTGTTTATAGAGTATTTTTTGAGATAAAAAATACCAAAATTTGTTTGATTTATTTTTTTTTAGACTTAGTTTTGAAAAATTATTTTGGAAAGTGAGTTTTAAAAAAGTAATTAATTTGATGTGTATGAGAGAGAGTGTGATTTTGGAAAGTAGGTAAACCAAATAAAATTTTAAGATTTTTTTTGAAAAAATTTGTTTGGTTTGATTACTCTTAAAAATTTGTTTGTAGAGAATTTTTCCAAAAAATTTTCTGAAAAACCAAACCAAACAAATTCATCATTAGGTCCCACCACCCTCCCCCAACGTCTACAAACCCCACTGTATATAATCCCACCACCTCCTCACCACTCTCACTCACTCATTCCACTCCAATCACAAACCATTCCAGAGGGAGAAAAAGTGTGACATTTGTTGTTCTGTTTTAGAGAGAGAGAGAGAGAGAGAGAGAGAGAGATGGAAGGGAAAGAAGAAGATGTGAGATTAGGAGCCAACAAGTTCCACAGGAGAGGCAGCCGATCGGCACTTCGGCGCAGGGCGGTGACAAGGATTACACGGAGCCACCGCCGGCGCCGCTGTTCGAGCCGGACGAGCTGACCTCAGTGGTCGTTTACAGAGCTGGGATCGCCGAGTTCATGGCAACTTTTCTGTTCCTGTACATCACCATTTTGACGGTGATGGGGGTTGTTAGCTCCAAAACAAAGTGTTCGACGGTTGGGATTCAAGGCATAGCTTGGTCGTTTGGTGGCATGATCTTTGCACTTGTCTACTGCACCGCTGGCATCCTCAGGTTAATTTCCCACCGTCTCTGCTCCAATTTTTTAAAATTCTTTTGCTTTCATATTATCATACGCCTGTTTGGAATGGATTTTTGGACTAAAATAACTAATAAAAATAAAATAAATTAAAATAGTCGATAAATTATTATATTTAAATCATAATTATTTTAATTTTTCTCTCTTAATCATCGAATCAGTTACCAAATAAAATAAAATAAAAATCAATCAACTTCTCAAATAATTTTATTTTATTTTAAGGCCAGCTAAAATAACACAAAAAAAAAAAAAAAATGAAAAAAAATGAAAAAACTAACTAAAATAACTAACCTCCCAAACAAGTCCAATATTAATTCATGTTCCATCGTGATTTTAGATAGTGATATAAGAAATTACTAGTCGTGATATAATGATTAATTTTTATTTCAATCAATAAATATATCGTAATATATAAATTAAAAAAAGATACTAATAGGTACTCAAAGGAAAATCCCTTGGAACCCAGTGGGGTGACCCCACCACTGCACTGAATTTTGATTGGCTGAAAACTGTTTATTTATTTATTTATTTATTTTTGACCTTTCTAGTTCCCAGCAGTGCTCGTAGTCAAATCAATAAAAATTTTCTTTGAAAAAGGTAAAATTTAGGTTTATTTTTTAGTTAGTTTAGAAAAAGAAAAATTACACATAAGGGCTAATTTAACAAAATATTTACAAATTGACGGTAAAATTTTTAAATCTAATTATTAATATTCGTAAAATTTACCACTAGTTTGAAATTTTTTTTCAAAGAAACACTGAAACGTGATTTTCCGTTAACAAAATTAGTTTATTCAGTAAAATAAGTTTACAAATCTAATCTTAAAAAGCTTGGTATATTCTTAATTTTTAAATTTTCCTAATAATTTTTTAAAATACTAAAAGTTGGCATGTGATGAAAAATTAATTTGACAAATGAATCAAGTATTTTTTTTAACTAATAAATTCAATTTTAAACCACAGTCAAACCAATCCTTCCAATCGCTTTTGCATATTTTGGGATTAGGCCTCATTTGGAAACTAATTGTTTAGTTAAATATATATCTATATATTTGGGATTAGGTTTAATTTTTTTTTTTTCCTCCCAACTATTTATTTAATTAAAAAATCATTTCAACATGCTAACATTTTATTTTCAAAAAAATCATTACATATGCATAATTTTTTTTTTGTAATTTTAATTATTATTATTAATAAAGTTTACCATTAATTTATAATTATAATTATTTTTGAAATTATACACTGATGTAAGTTTTTTTCTTTTTTTACCTCATTAAAAACTCAAAAAAATATCAAAAAAAGCCAAACATCACTAAAAAAAGGCTAAATTAATGATCCAATATTTTGATGTGTGGAATTTGTGTAGGGGGACATATTAACCCGGCGGTGACATTTGGGCTGCTACTAGCAAGGAAGTTGTCATTGACGAGAGCAGTGTTCTACATGGTGATGCAGTGCCTTGGTGCAATTTGTGGTGCTGCTGTTGTCAGGGGCTTCGAGGGAACGACCCAGTACGATCTTCTTGGTGGTGGTGCCAACTCTGTCAACCATGGTTACACCAAAGGCGACGGCCTCGGTGCTGAGATCGTCGGAACCTTTGTCCTCGTTTACACCGTCTTCTCCGCACCGACGCCAAGCGTAGTGCCAGAGACTCCCACGTCCCTGTAAGCACAAACACTTGTTCTATTTTACACATAATTTGATTATAAAATCATAAACAACTCTTTCATGGGAATGAAACCTATATGTTTGGTCTAAATTTTTGAACAAATTTGATGTGAAAAAAAATAAAAGGGTTGGACATGCTTAAGTATACAACATCTAGTATCAAATTGGACACAACTTTATCACATAAATCTGCTTTATATTTGCATATTTGTGTATCGATTGATTTGGCTTATAATTTTTTGGTCACGGTGGGATGTAGATATTGGCACCATTGCCAATTGGGTTCGCAGTGTTCTTGGTGCACTTAGCCACTATCCCCATAACTGGCACGGGTATCAACCCAGCAAGGAGTCTTGGTGCTGCGATCGTCTTCAACAAGGACCGCGGTTGGGATGACCATGTAAGTACACCACTCATTTAGGGTCACATGTAAAAATAATAAAGCATTGAGAGACGTTGATTAATGTTTTGCTAATTTTTGTTTGGCTGTGAATGGCAGTGGGATTTTCTGGGTGGGCCCATTCATCGGTGCAGCACTCGCAGCTTTGTACCACACAGTCGTGATCAGAGCCATCCCCTTCAAGTCCAAGTGATGATCATGTTTGGATCCACCATATGAAGCTTTTATTTGTGGCCACTCATTCTCTGTTTTATTGTTTTTGGGTGTGTATGTGATGAATTTCGTAGAAAATGTATTATATATCTATGTAATGGGGTTGGTGGGCAAGTTTGGTATTTTGATAATATAATCCAAAACAGAGGGGATGATGGTTGATGGGGGGCCCAATCAGAAGGTGGAGATGGGGTTTGTCTGGATCATTGCATTTTGCGTGGAGTGGAGTCGACTCTGTAATATCAATTTGGTCACAAGACAATAATAACTCACCGACCAAACCAAACCATGGTGTTTTTTAATGATTTTGGACATGTGTGCTTTGTCTCTTTTTGTAATGGGAAAAGTTAGGGATCATAAATTTTTTTTATGAAAATGAGCATGAAAAATTTATGATCCTTGAATTACCTTAATTAGTATGTGGTGCTTTATTTTAAGTGTAATTCAAGGGTCATAAAGTTTTCATGATTCTTTTCATGAAAGATTTTTCATGATACCCTAGCATTGCTATTTTGCAATTGTTGTTGCTAGATAGGTCATTTCATGTTTGTTCCAATGAATGAGATTGTGCCTGTTGTATTCAAGATTTGGAATTTGAACTTTGAATGATGTCTCGCCGTGAAAATAATCTATGAATGAATGTGGAGGTGAGGTCTATTACATTAAAAACAGTAATGACACATAATTTTCTAAGCAAATTTGATATAAAAATTTAGTTATATCTTGGCATTACTCAAAAGTATAATTGCTAGCTTGTTGCGATTAAATTTTCTTAATTGAAAAAATATCAAACAAAACCTCTTCCAATTCAGGATTTCATTTTTTTTAATCTTTTGCTAAGATTATTATTATTAGTAATAATAATAATAAAAAAAACCCTAAAGCTTGACTTCTGTAATAAAGCAAATACTAACTTTTTAATTGTTTGAAATTTTTTTGATCAGGTGCAACCGATTGTATTAGTGAACAATGGAATATTATATCGAAGTAATACATCAATACAATCCAGAACAAGAAGAAGGAACAACCAGCAACACTACCACATTGGAGAGGTTCCAAATTGGTAGCAAAGCATAAGAGATGCTGAAATAAAAAGAAACTCATAATTGTTTCAAATTAAAGCATCAACATTTAAAAATATATCCATTCTAACCTTTGAAACCCTTATCACGTGTTTTCCTCTACATCTGAATATGAATTTCTTTTTTTCTCTCTTTCAAAAGACTCATAGACAAATACACTTAACATGCACAGCCATAATTTAATTAATAAAATACTTATATATGACTTTGCCACTATTGAATAAATATTTCAATTTGAGATTTAAAATGAAAAATGTAAAATTCCTGAGATATTGATTTATGATTATATATATATTTTAAATAGTAAATAATAATCCCAATCAAACAATTAAAGATAAATCCACACAACGATTTAACGTGGAAAAATCACAATTGGAGCGCCTCCAATTGTGATTAAAAAAATCACGGGTCAAAATCATAAAACAATTCACTAAAAAGACTAAAAGAAATTACACAAGTGTAACCTCAATTACTTAGCGAATCTACGCCTAAATTGAACCGACCCCTATATAGCTTTTCCACCACTGTCTTCACATTAGAATTATCTTACCCAACGTTGAATCCATAACGCCAATGTCGAATCCACAATGCCAATGTCGAATCCACGATAATGAGTCACTCCGGAATCCACCAAAGCTTCATATCCAAGTTCTATAGAATCCACTGAAGAACCACTCTTTCTTTTGTGAATAAATGAAAACAAACAAACCCTTGATGATGTTGATATGATGTTCATGGATCCATTGATAATCACCATAGAAACTAATATAAAACACTCTCTAATATAAAACACTTTGTATCTTATTTCTCTTTGAAAATCTGAATGGCCCAAAACTTAGAAACAGCAAACTGAGCACACTTATAGTAAACTGAACCGCAAAGACCGCTCAAGCGCACATTTCACCGCTCAAGCGATATGAGCAAAGGCGGTGCTAAACATATAGGCTGACTGCTCGAGCACAACTTTTACTGCTCGAGCGGTAAAACTTTCTTCCTAGAAGTTCAGGCACTCTGCAAAAATACTGGATGATCTGTTTTTTTCGCTCGAGCACACAAATGACCAGGGCCGGCCTTGGCCTAAGGCCCCAAAATTTTGACCCAAAAATAAGAGCCAAATTTAGTAAAATGTTATAGGCCTAATGTTTTTTTTTTTTTTTAGGATCAATTTAAAGAGCCCCAAAATATTTTATTGGTCCATGTATGGTTTAATCCATATTTATTTATAAGTGTAGTTTGGCACATATTTATTAAAATGAAAATATATATTAAAAAAAAAAAGTGTTTGGGCCGAAGAAGAACAATACATACCATATATGGGCCCTAATTTTTTTTTTTTTAACCTTCTTTATCTATTAGATTTTAGTGGAATAAATAATTTAGCCCTATTTTTTTACCTAGGTCTTTATCAGTTTTAATTGAATAAATTTTTCCTAATTTTGTTTCATTAAATTATTTTGTTTATAATTTTAATGATTATATGTGTAAGTAAAATTTTTTTGTGGCTGCAAACGAATAAAAAGATTGTAATTTATCATTTTATCCATAAATTTTTTTTTTCCAATGTAAGAAGGGCTCTTATTTTTGAAATTCGCCTTAGGCCTCCTAAATCTCAGAGCCGGCCCTTCAAATGACCGTTCGAGCGGTCAAATAACTCCAACTACATTTTTACTTTTTGCTTCAAGGGCGCTGCTCCAGACTCACCATAGGCGCTGCCTCCGTACATAGTCAGCGAAGTGACAAAAGATTAAGATCACAAACTCCTCTGCAAGACACAATTCAAGTTGGATTCGTATCTAAATGCTCATAGTTTCACTGAAATAAAATATCGAATAAAATTACAACGGAATGGAGTTTTATCAAACGAGATTGCTAATAAAAAAAACTTAACAAAAAAGGACAAAAAATTCCTCGCAAGAACCAGCCTAATACAATACAATAATTGGAGGAGGCGTTATTTTTAGCAAACAATCACTAATTCCATACATACATACATACATAAGGTAAAGAAATTAAAACTTCATGTTCAACTTCTCATTTCTTCCCAGCATTACGATTTGTGGGTATCACAGATTCAAATCAAGAAAACATTCTCTCTCCACACGAGCAAAAAGCTTTCTATATTTGACCCTTCTCAAATCTTGTTGTGCAATACATTGGCACAACCCTTTAGTAGCATATATGTGATGGGGACTATAGTTTATTTCACAACACTAAAAAACTATCCAACAATCTTGGAAAGCACTAGAGTGATACTTGTGGTCTTCGGTATCTTTGCTTCCAAATCTGAAACTACAATGTGAGTGAACTTGTCATATAGTTTGTCCATGATTTCATGTCCAAACTGGTTTGAGATTATAGGCTCTGTGAAGGCCCTGATAGCCTTGGCAAGCTTTTCCCTCCCAGCCCACTCATCCTTCTCTTGCATGTGTGGGCTATCAAGTTCAAACCCCTCAATATGATCAATTGTGAATGATCCTTCCCTCTCCACTATATCTTTCATTTCCTCAAGTGATGGAGTATAGTAAGGTACATTGAAGGTGTCTAATTTATCTTCATCTATCAATCCCTATTATCACGAAGGAAAGAGAGAAAATTAATGGATTGGAATAAATAAAGCAAATAATTTTAGAGTAGTGCTATGCCAAATATATATATACAAATGATGTGATAAGTATTGATTTTATCATTTTCAAGGAAAAGACTAGTCAAGATGACTTGTATTTTTAAAATGTTGGGGAGAAAGATGAAACAAAAAATTAATAATTTTGGACACATTTGGACTCTGTTTTTCATGATCCGAAATAGTTGGAAAGCTTTAAGAATCCAACTGGTTTAAGCACCAAACTCTTAGTATGTTTTTGAGTTATGAATATTTTACATTCAGAGAGTAAAAATTGAGTCATTGTGGTAACATACTCATAATAATTTCATTTTAACTCTGATTAAAGCGTAGTTTATATATATGAAACACTTTTTGAGAATAATGAAAAATACTCATTTTTGTAAAATGCTAATAACTATTTCATTTTAACTCAATCAAGGAATAGTTTATATATGTATGTAAAGAATTTTGAGAGTAATGAAGAATGATTGAAACCAATTTTGAGAAACGAGAAATTTGCACAAAAAATATATAACTAGCAAAATCAGACCTTTGTGGACGGCATCTAAGGGAATTTTCGGTTTATATTTTTGCATGTTTTACCATTTTTAGACCTAGGAAAATTGTGTTCTAGAGGTATGTAAGAGCTTGTGAACATCAAATGAAGACATTTAATGGTAAAGAAGAGTTAAAATATCATTTACCTGTGAAACCAATTCAGAAATGGCTATAGCTAATAGTTCCCAAGTGAAGCAGCTCTCCATGTTTGAAGGATCAGAAGATTTCCTACCGTGAAGTATCAACACCATACAACCATTTGGAACCACCTCTTGGGATCTAGCGTTTAGAAACATTGTGAAATCTTCATGAAATTGAGATAAGTAGGCTTCTCTTACAACAGGAGGGCTTGTCTTTGATATGTAAATCTTCCCCTTGTTTAATGCCAAGCCTTCTCTGCTTCTGAGTCCTTTTGGTGCCTTTTATTTCACCAAAGTAACCATTGAAATGGTTAGTGCGCAAGCTTATTACACATCAAAAGCAAATGGGTCATATGAAATAAGTAGTACAACTTATACAAGCAGTACAATGATATTACATTAACAAAAAGAGAGTAGGATCGAAGCATCATTCATTGCTTAAGAAGCACATCCCAATTAAGTTGGTACATGTACCAAGTCAATCATGTGAAAATTCCAGACTTTATGAGATTTTTTGTAAACACTAGGAAAGAAGATCTACTGAAGTACCAAAGGCGAACGGGGCTCCCAGGCTGGGACATCTAGCAAAATGCTTGGCCTCCTGCGCTGGAAGCGACATGGAGAAAGACCTTTTTTACGCGTGTTTATATTATCCATTTTTCTTAGTCTACATATTTTGAATAATTTTACAATTTTTCAAAAACTTTTATATGTATCCATACAACAAGTACAAATAAATACATATAGTAGCGGTCATATAGTTGAGAGTAAATATTGATCTTTCTCTAGTGACATGGCTTGGTCAATGAAAATTATTCATGTGTCCATCACAGTATGTGACCAACATCTTACTCCTCTGCTCATATTGTGATGGGAATTAACATAGGATAATTTGATAAGTACAAGGTTAATTACTAGTTGAAACAAATGGATGTACAAACCTGAGAAAGCCAATGAACACTGTAAGAGGAATGAACTAAATGCAAGCTGTTACGAGGAAAAAGACGGCCATGGAAAGACCCCGGTACTCCCATCACATAATAAGAAACTTCCTCGCATTTGTTACCAACAACCTTGGATGACAAGCCTTTGAAGAGGGTATTGAAATCGTTTCCAGGAAGATCATTCAAGTAAACCTGAAGTTCCAGTGGTTGGCAATTCAATTCCCTGCATTTCTTTTCCATCATTCTCTTGATCGTAAAAATCACTGTGAACGTGTTTGGACCCGCTGCACAACCCAAGTCCGCTGCGTTAAGAGCTTGCAGAAGGTGGAAATCTTTGGAGAAGAGAGTTTCAACTGCATTTTCTAGCACTGGCATTGTCAATGAGGCCACTTTTTGCTGCAATAGAAAACAACTTTTGAGTTTGTTCCGGAAAAAGTCATATAATCTGAGCAAATATCACTAAAAGTATTAAAGTGTATTGTAGATTTAAACTTGTATGATGTATGTTAAATGTAAAATAAATTTGGTTCACACGTTTCATTATTTAAGTACTTTTTTTTTGGTGTGAATGATAGAGTTGTTACTTATCAAATTAAAGATTCGCATTTTTTTATTTTAATTTATGAATATTAGAAAAAACAAAATTATTTATAAAAATACTACACTTTTCAAACTATTTATCAAATTAGTGCATTTTTTGAAAGTCTTATTTTGAAAATGTGATTTCAATATAAAATTGCAAGTTAAAGACATGATTTCATCATGATATGACCACCCCAAGCATCCACTAGCATTGCATAGGGTGTCAACGTAGCAGGTTAAAAATACGTTTTCAATATTGCGATGTCTTATTATAATTATGTTTTTAATATGCAATTTCACACGTGATTGTAATATGCTTATTGTGACAAATTAGCCAAGTGACTAAATTGTAAAATTGTTATACGGGTCTTGTAGTGTCGTTTTTCAATTTCACTCCAGACGATCCATTTTTAGTCTTTTAAGTACATAGCAAACGATCTATTTCTAGTCTTTAAGTACATATATATGAGTTTTAAAATTTGCTTGTAATTCTCTAATCGGGAGTTTTATCACTGTCACATACGATCTATTGTAATATCTATTTTTTTATTTATTAAATTCATTAAAAATAGACATAAAATCATAGACAAAAATATTATAGAGTAACATGAATCAATTCATATCAGTGATTTGTCGTGTCATGCTATTATTAGTGACTTATTACATCATTCTATCTTAATGATATGAATGCAATTTAAATAACTATAATTTTTAACTATCAATGACTTATGTCAAGTCGTCAAGTTATTTTTATTGTCAGTGACTTATCAAGTTTTAGTAACATGGCTACAGTTCCTATTGTAGTTAAAATTAAAGGAATAAAGTTTGATCCACAATTATTTTAGGGAGTGGAAACAAAAAAAGGCACAGCCTAACAATCCAATAAAACTTCAAAACTGTCATTTCATTTGGGGGATTTGGAATAAAAAGGAAAAAATAAGTGAAATGAGAATAAAATATACTTACATTTCACTTTGTTTCACACACTTTTTTTCTTTCATTTTACAAATGCCTCTCTAAATTCCTTAATCAAACACAGGATAACAAAAACTATAATTTCGATACAAATTGCAAGGTATAACAATCGTTGAGCTAGCAGAAATTTTCAACGAAGTGATAATTCGACATACCATGAATATGAAGAGTAATGCTACTATACAAATATACAAACATTTTCTTACTGTGAAAGAAGAGTTTTGTGCATAACTACTTTCTCCTTCTCCTCTGTTCATGAACAACGCTTCTTTCACCTCCATCATATCTCTCTCTCTCTCTCTCTCTCTCTCTCAGGTTGTGTGTGGTGCCAACTGCAATGGCATCTTCCTTTATTATTATTATTATTATTATTATTTTCTCTCGACTTTTTGTTGCTTCAATTTTAGTTATGTGGTTATAAACTAATTCCTAGTCCGCTGTCAGTCCTCTATTTTCGATTAGTCGAACGTGGTTGGCCCCTTTGTCCTTCATGAAAGAACGATGGATGTGATTGTGCTTCAATTATTTAGTTATTTAGTACTTTTTGGGCATGTGATTCATAAGATTAGGGCTTTGGTTGGTAACTCAAAAAACTGTGACTTTAATAGCCCTAATTTCCATATCAGGTAAAAAAAAAAAAGAAAAAAAAAACAAACTTACCCAAAAAGGAAATTAGGACCATTAGGGCCACAATTTTTAGGGTCACAAAACATTTTTCATAAGATTAATAGTGAAATTATTAATAAGTCTATTAAATTAATATGGTATTCACTATCTAATGAATTAGTAAGATAAATTATCCCTTATCTATTGCTTGATTTGCATTGGATAAGAAAATATATGAATGCAAGATTATAACTATATTTATCTTCTTTTTCAATCTTATCTTCCATCAATATTTCTTCACAACCTTTACTTTATCAAAATTTCTTCATAAACGTGGTTTTGAAAAAAATTATAAATAAATAAATAAAAGCAAAATAAAAATACAAAATACAAAGTCATGTTTGGTTTGTTTTTTAATTTTTTATTAAAAAAATATAAACTAATTTGATAAAATAAATATCAAAAAATATTTTTAAATTTTTAAAAATTATTTTTAGCCTTCTAAAATATAAAATTATATAAAAATAATAAGAATTTTAATTTTTAGTCAAGGGTAAGAGAGTCTTTTTATTTTTTTTCTCAATTCAGGATATATAATCCCACCCCTATCCCATTATTAATAATCTTACAAATTTATTGGATTAATTATCTATTGAATTAATAATCCTGAAACAAAATTTCAAAACAAATATAGGATTATTGGGCTCACAGATTAATAATCCCGATCCTATACTCTAATCCTATCAATCAAACATGCCCTTCAAGTATTGTTCTATTCCACAATAAATAAATAAAACTTGCTCTAGGAGCACCAAATTCAAGGGGTACAATTTGGCTGAGCTCAATTTGAGTAAGTCGAGTCTAATTCTAATTTTTTTAGGATTTGTATAAGGTATTTTTGAATTCAGTACATGCCGAAACCAATTTCTACTCGGATCAAAATGAAACTCTTGAGACGCTCTACCTTTTTAACAAAGGGACATGGATAGAGAAACCCACGGATCTACGTGAAAATGTAGAGAGAATGTAGGTTTTAGAGAGAGAGGCTCTAGATCTAGGGTTTTTGAAAAGGAGAGAGAGAGAGAGAGAGAGAGAGAGAAGTGAAAAAGTGATGTAAAATGACCTAATTACAAATTGATATATGCACAGTTTGCTCAAGCATGAGAAGTGACGCTCGAGCGCTAAACACATTGTTCTGCTTAAGCACAAGAAGTGATGCTCAAGCGCAGAATACGCACTTTCAGAAGTTTTGCAGACGAAGGACATCGCTTGAACTCAAGATTGGTTGCTTGAGCACCCACCTGTTCGAGCGTAGGAAACGCTGCTCGAGCGTAGAATACACTCTTCCAGTATTTTGTAGGTTTGAAAAAATACTAAGAGTTTGCAAAGCCCGCTTGAGCGCAAGAAGTGCTGTTCGAGCGGAGGAAGAAAAATCTAGGAAACAAAGGTTTGAAAAACAAGCAACCAACCTATTCCAAACACAACAACTATGATCCAATAACCAAATTTAAGGAAGAATAAGAGGAAAAAGACATGAACAACCATACGGGGCTATGAACCCTGAGTCTAGAATACACAATGGGTCGAGTCTAAACCAAAAATGCTATAACGTCTCCCTCTTAAAGAATTTCGCCCCCGAAATTTAAAATCAAGTTAAAACCAATAACAACAATGATAACCATTCAATTCCATCACCATGACCTATCTTCCGGTCATTCATTCTTATCAACTCAATACACAAGTTCCAAAATTGAAAGTACTAGTCGCATTTTTCAAAACATATACAATGTTTATATTAAATTTGCATTTCCATAACACATATAACATATAAAATATTCCGATATCTTCCAAAACATATACCATGTTTTCACATTCTCAAACATATACAATGCTTTCATATTTCACTAACATAATAAAATTTCATTATATGCTCAAACATCAACAAATAAGTCCAGAATCTTCTCACAGACTTCCAACTTACTTCCAACTTGCATTCCCAAGTTGCTTCCTCAATTCCGTGATGTTTCCACAATACCTTAATCAAGGGGATTGTCTTGCCTCGCAAGACTTGGTCCCGGGTATCCAAGACTCTCATCGGTCTCTCCTCATACGAGGTATCCTCATCTACCTCTAAGTCAGTCCAATTCAATACGTGCGATGGATCCGACTCATATTTCCGAAACATGCTAATATGAAACACATCATGAACCCCGAAAAGCTGTGGCGGCAATGCCAAACGGTAAGCAATCTCTCCGACCCGCTCAAGGATCTTAAAAGGCCCAATAAATCGAGGAGACAACTTCCCACTTTTCCCAAATCTCATCAAACCCCTCTTAGGTGATATCTTCAAGAACACATGGTCTTCCACCTCAAAAGGCAAGGGTCTTCTCGTATGGTCCGCATAACTTTTCTGATGACTCTGAGCTGTAACCAACCTTTTACGAATAAGTGTCACTTTCTCTGTCGTTACCCGAACCAACTTTGGATCCAACAAAGATGTATCACCCACTTCGGCCTAACACACTGGAGATCTACACGGTCGGCCATATAAGGCCTTAAATGGTGCCATGCCAATACTCAATTGGAAGCTGTTATTATAGGCAAACTCCACTAAGGGAAAATGCTTCTCCCACGACCCTTTAAAATCATGGACACAACCTCGAAGCATATCCTCAAGGATTTGAATGGTATACTCGGACTGCCCGTCAGTCTGAGGATGATACGCAGTGCTAAAAGTTAATTTAGTGCCTAAGGCACTCTGCAAACTCTGCTACAATCGAGTTGTAAAACGCGGATCTCTATTCGAAACAATCGCCACAAGGACCCCGTGTAACCTCACTATGTCCCTCATATAAAGGTCGGCAAGATAGTCTACTGAATCGCTTACATGCATAGGTATAAAGTGCACCGACTTGGTTAACCGGTCAACTACCACCCAAATGGCATCACTGCCTCTTTGAGTCCTCGGAAGGCCCACAACAAAATCCATTGTGACATGCTCCTGCTTCCACTAAGCTATAGGTAAGGGTTGTAACAAACCTGCTGGCCTTTGATACTCAGCCTTCACTTGTTGACAAGTAAGGCACTTCGATACAAACACTGCCACATCCTTCTTCATACCCCTCCACCAAAATTGGTGACTCAGGTCGTGATACATCTTAGTTCTTCCCAGATGCACCGCAAGGCGTGAATGGTGAAACTCTCGGAGTACTTCCTCCCGACAAGACTCCAGCATAAAGAGACGGTCAAGGTATCCAACACTCGAGTCTGAATATAGGTTCAAGCCCTTTTCTACCTTCCTACTAGAAATCTTCTCTCGGAGGGTTTCTGCTTCGATATCACTCTTTTGCATTTCTAGCACTTACTTCACAAGTGTGGGTTGTGTAACTACTGTAAACAAGGCTTTGAACTCCATGGGCTCGCCAAGATGCATGTCAAACTCACCGAGAGTAGCCAACATCTCCCATTCCCAGATGGTAACACAAGCTACACTTTAATTGATTTCCTACTCAAGGTGTCGGCTACAACGTTGGCCTTCCACGGATGATAATGTAACTCAAAGTCATAATCCTCTATGAACTCCATCCACCTCATCTGCCTTAGATTCAAGTTTTTATGTATAAACAGATATTTCAAACTCTTGTGATCAGAAAACACCTTAAACTTCTCTCCATACAGATAATGTCTCCAAATCTTTAAGGCAAAGATCACCGTCGCTAACTCTAGATCATGAGTAGGGTAGCTCCTCTCATGTGTTTTCAATTACTGCGAGCCATAGGCTACTACATTCCCCTCTTCCATCAAAACACAACCTAAGCCTTCTCGTGAGGTAACACAATAAATGGAATAACCCAAACCCCTTTTCGGAATAATGAAGACTTGAGCAGTGGTGAGTTTAACCTTAAACTCTTGAAATGACTCTCACAAGTTTCACTCTACACAAATTTGATCCATTTCCTCGTCAGTCTAGTTAATGGTGAGGCTAGCCTAGAGAAATCCTTAACTAATCTACGATAATGCCCGGCCAACCTCAAGAAACTACAGATCTCAAAAGCATTCTTAGGTTGTACCTAATCTTGTACTACCTCCATCTTGGATGAATCTATAGTCACCCCTTCCTCAGATACGACATGGCCTAATAACTTAACTTCCTTCAGCCAGAATTCACATTTTCCAAACTTAGCATACAATTTGTGAACCTTAAGCAACTCGAGCACCATTCGCAAGTATTCCTCTTGTTCCTCCTCAGAGGGTGAGTAAATCAAGATGTCATCTACAAAGACGACCACGAAACGGTCTAGGAACTCATGGAAGATCCGGTTCATCAAATCCATAAACACAACCGATGCATTGGTCAACCCAACAGGCTTCACTAGGAACTCGTAATGGCCATACCGCGTACGGAATGCCGTTTTCAGAATGTCCTCCTCCCTTACTCTCAACTGGTGATAATCCGATCTCAGGTCTATCTTAGAAAAACAATTGGTGATAACTCGGTCTCAGGTCTATTTTAGAAAACAACAAGACCTCTTCAATTGATCAAACAGATCATCTATACAAGACATTGGGTACTTGTTCTTAATAGTTACCTAGTTCAACTTCCGGTAGTCAATACAAAGTCGAAACGCACTATCTTTCTTTTTGGCAAAAATAGCTGCTGCTCTCTAAGGCGAAGTACTAGGGCAGATAAAGCCCTTATCTAACAATTCTTGGAGTTGAATATTTAACTCACTCAATTCAGTAGGTGCAAATCTATACGGTGCCATAGAAACCGGTGCCGTACCAGACACTAAATCAATAGAGAACTCGATCTCTCGGTGATATGGTAAACTAGTGAGGTCCTCGGGAAAAACATCGGGGTATTCACAGAACACTCTTGGCAACTCAACCCGGACTTCGTCACACTCACCATTCAAGAAGCTTGCAAGAAGGCAACTAAGTTCACTCCGTCCATGCAGATCATATACCAGTGATAAGACTCTATCCACCCGGTCCCCCAAGAAATAAAAGCAATCACCACTTAAGGTATATATAGTAACCCTCTGATGGTAGCAATCTATAACAGTCCGGTATGACGATAACTAGTCCATATTCAAAATGACATTAAAACTAGACATGTCAAGCAACACAAATGCCAAAGGTAGTTGGCGACCGGCGACCGGCGATCGGCAACCTCTATGTCATAACCCCGACATCCCTATTTCAAGATAACGTCACCCCCATTAGGTGACTCTACACAGATAGGAGATGTTAATTAAGCCAATTGTAACCCCAAAACTAATGCAAATGCAGGCGAGATAAATGAATGGGATGCACTCGTATCAATCAACACATTAGTGATTGAATTGTAAAATAAGAAGACACCTCTCACTACAGAAGGAGCTGGTACTAGATCCGGCACTGTAACAGCATATATACGACTCGTAGGTCTCTGCTTAACCTGTTCACCCCTCGGAGCATAAACCTGATGCACTGACTGAGCCGAAGAGGCTCCCTGATTAACCCTCGAGGTCTGTGCCGAATGTGCCGGTTGGTGGCTTTGTGTCTTCCTTGAACCAGACGCACCAAGTGTGCCACCCAATTGTGGACAAAACCTCTTCATACGCCCCGCCTGCCTACACTGATAACAAGTGAGCTGCTTCGGCCATTTCGTGGGCTAAGGCATCTATGGCCTGTTGACCCATTGGTTTGGCCACATTGGCCTGACAAACTCTTTCCTCCTCCGTCGGAATATCATCCGGTATAGGCACCTTGTACCTTCTAGGCCTACCACGCCTACCACCACCACGTCCACGTCCTGACATCCTAGTGAAGGTAACAAAAGAGATTAGCACATTTACAAATGTGCCGAAGCTAACTCACTCGCATCCTAATGCGTTGACAACAGTAATTCACTCCATATAAGCACGTAGTCACATAAACACATACAGATTTCCTTTCTAGATAATGACCGTCCTGCGGCGTTGCCGGAGTTCCAATTAGAAATAGCAGTGATTAAGTGCTCTTCTAATAGGACTTCTAGAAACCCGTAGACCCAATCAATATATTAGGAACTAAATCCCATATCCATATAATCATATAAACATGTTATCACATATGCATACAATATATACTAATGTCTCAGCTAAGCGAGACAAACCCATTGTGGTAATAACCACTCCCCATGTACCCAAAGTATTCAAACTCGGTACGCTTTGATATCCAGTTGTAATGCCCCAAAATAAATACAATAAACCCAATCCATAAGTGGAAGAATAATAGAAATAATATACTTTCATTAATCTGAATTGATAAACAAAAGTGACATATGCAATATACATTCATAAATAGTTCATCCTGAATCTACAACACATGCTACAAGTAGTAAAGACAAATAAAAGTTAAACAAATATTTATATGCCCTAAAAGCTTACATCTTTCCAAGTCATTGTTCGGTTACAACAAAAGTGAGACTAGCTTAATACAAATAAAGCCCTTGGCTATACAAAATAAAATACAACAAAAGGAAGCTCTTGCTCCAAAGTCCCTCAAAGCTACTCAAAGCTATTGCCTTGGCGGAGACATATCACCAACACCTGAAAATGGTTTTTCCCAAATAGGGTGAGCCAAAGCCCAGTAGAAACAATCTAACACAATATATGAACATGAACAAAGTTATGAACATGATGCACATGATCAATGCTCAAAGATAAGATCATTCACAACTCTTTTTCCAAAACTATATTATGCCAAGTATTATATCCCAATCCATTTTATATCAATTCGTTTCATGTCATTCATATCTCTTCAATTCATGAGTTATATCCATTGTTATCTAGACAACCCAACTAAGACTACAACTTAGTGGTTTTCTTACCACACAACCATTACACACAAACACTTCAATTTGCCATTTTATGAAAATTTTGTCTGCGGGAATCAGCACCCATGCATACGTGTAGTTTTCGGGACTTTCACCCAGGACACATAGGCCAACTTAATTTAATGGAGTCCATCCCATTTCTCCTCATAAATGTCATACATATACAATGTACTAAAACACAGTTATATTCAATAACAACCAATAAGGAATTAGTTTCAATTTACCTAATCCTCATGCAATTTCTGCAACAATCATGGCTATCCTCCACCGATAGCCTAAAACAGATATTTCTAAACAGATATACAATCTTCTCAACAGATAAATTATTCAAATTTTCATAGGTGAGAGATAACACGTATCTAACTACACCATTTATATAAATGTCTAACCAATTTCAGGTTTCTTGTACAATTTTCATTATTTATACAAAATAATTATTCAAGGCATTTTAGGGTAAAACTTCCATTTTTCCTAATCTCATCCCAAATACCAAATATCAACCATTTGAACATAACCCGCGGTCATATCTATTCCCATAACCATTTTCAATCCATCCATTTGAAAACGCCTCTTTGGAATTTAAACCCCAAACCCTAGGTTTGTTAAAATCATCTCAAAACCCAATGTTTCTCACACATTAGGAAATAACCAAGTTAAAACTCATAGAAAGTGTAGAAATTCCCTACCTCAAGCTTAGATGACCAAAGCAACAATGAAGGAACTTCAAAGACGCCGAAACCAACTTCTACTCGGATCAAAACGGAGCTCTTAAGACGCTCTACCCTTTTAACAAAGGCACATGGGTGAAAAACCCATGGATCTAGGTGAAAATGTAAAGAGAAGGTAGGTTTTAGAGAGAGAGTCTTTAGATCTAGGGTTTTTGAAAAGTAGAGAAAAAGAAGTGAAAAAGTGATGTAAAATGACCTCATTACGAACTGATATACGTGCAGTCCACTCGAGCGTGAGAAATGATGCTCGAGCGTAGAATACACACTTTCAGAAGTTTTGCAAACAAAGGACATCGCTTGAGCTCAGGATTGGTCAGTTGAGCGCCCACCTGCTCGAGCGTAGGAAATGCCACTTGAGCGTAGAATATACTCTTCCAGTATTTTGCAAGTCAACAAAAATACTGAGAGTTTGCAAAGCCCGCTCAAGCGCAAGAAATGCTACTCGAGTGGAGGAACAAAAATCTGGACAACAAAAGTTTGAAAAACAAACAATCAACCTGTTCCAAACACAACAACTACGGTCTAATAATCAAATTTAAGGAAGAATAAGGGGGAAAAGACATGAACAATCATATGGGGCTGTGAACCCGGAGTCCAGAATACACAATGGGTCGAGTTTAAACCAAAAACACTATACGTCTTGTCTTCAACGTCTTAATTCCCCTCTTCTATACAAAAGAGCAACAATAAACCCTAATTGACTCTTAAAAACATGTTTGTATTGATGCATAAAAACTAACTAAATCCAGAGCTTCAAGTTCAACTATATGCAAATAAAAAATAAAAACATCAAAGAAGTGAACACAATTAAGAAAAACAAATATCATATCAAATACCAAAATGATTATAGATTCAAAATATGTTTATAAATTAACCACGATCAATTTAGAATCATATATATATATATGTAACAGTTCTCATTTTTATTTATTTATTTATTTTTTTTCATATCTTAGGCTACCGAATTGTTGAAACCTTCGAGCTCGAGGAAGAAAGAAAGAAGCAGACGACTTAGAGAAGGGGGAGAGGGGTTTTTCTTCCCTCTACATCTGTCAATTTTGTGTTCTCTGTGTGAAGAATGTGTCTAAAGTGGTCATATGTTTTTATAGACACCAAAAAAAAGTCATTTATTTATTTATTTTTATTTTTAGTGATTTTTTAAAAATTATGTTAAAAATTCTATTTTTTGGGTATAACTTGTATAGACAAATTTAAAAAGTAAATTTTTTAAAAAAGAATCCTATAAACAAAATTGGAAAAGCCAAAAAAAAAAAAAAAAAAAAATTTCTTTTTTGAATTTTTTTGAAACTTTCTAATTTTATTTTTTTTAAAAAAATTTTATGATTCATCTTGTTGAGTTGAATCTAAAGACCTAAAACTTTTTGAAATTTTTTAAAAACTAATCACTATAACTTTTTTTTGTAGTTTATTTTCATCTGTAATTAATTTTTTTTAAAGATTCAAACAAATTTAGGCTTTTCTTTTGGCAACTTAAAAAAAAAAAAGCCACCTTTTTTTATCAATTTTTTTTTTGTCTTTTTTTTAAAAAAAAAAAATACATATGTCAAGTTTTTTACTTTTTCAATCTGCCTTGTCGTGATGAATACAAAAAGTATATATATATTTTTTTGAAAAATTTCAAAAAACAAAAATAAGAAAAAAAAAAAAAAAAAAAAGAAGAATGCCTATTTTTGTCTTTTCTAATTTTTTTTGGAATTTTTTTAAAAAAAAATTATAATTTTCCGGTTTGTCTTGTTGAGTTGAATTTAAAAATCTAGACAAGCTAGTGAAGGTGGCCTCAAACTCGGCCACTGGTGTATTCAACTGCACTAACTTAGAGAATTGGTCTCTCAACTTCTCCCTAACTGTGGTAGGCAAAAACTTATCCTAGAAGGCGCTGACGAATGCCTCCTAAGTCACCCCAATGCGCCCATGCGCATACTTTCCCCACTGGCCCGCATCCCCCTTCAGTTGGAAGGACACTACGGTCACCCTTAACTAATCGTCTTCGACACCAAGCATCTTGAATGTCTTCACTATTTGCTCTAGCCACTTATCTGCCTTCAGTGGCTCCTTGGGATTACCCCAAAACTCGTCCAGATTCAACCGGAAAAACTCTCTTCAGAAAAGATGGCCCTGCTTCAACTACTTGGGCCTGGACTTGATTCTCAGCCCTAAGAGTGTCCATGGATTCCCGCAATGCTCTAGCCATTTTGCGGGCTGAGGTGCCCATGGCCTGCTGACCAACCAGTTTGGCCACATTGGCCTAACCAACCTTTCCTCCTATGCCGGAATATCATTCGGTAGAGGCATCTCATAACTTCTAGGCCTACCACACCTACCACCACCATGTCCACGTCTTGACATCCTAATAAAGGTAACAAAAGAGATTAGCACATCTACAAATGTGCCGAAGCTAACTCACTCGCATCCGAATGCGATGGACAACGGTAGATCACTCCATATAAGCACGTAATCACATAAATACATACGAATTTCCTTCCTAGATAATGACCGTCCTGCGACGTTGCTAGAATTCCAATTAGAAACAGTAGTGATCAAGTGCTTTTCTAATAGGACTTTTAGAAACCCGTAGACCCAATCAATATCTTAAGAAATAAATCTCATACCCATATGATCATATAAGCATGTTATCACACAAGCATATAACACATACTAATGTCTTAGCTAAGCGAGACAAACCCATTGTGGTAATAACCACTTTCTACGTACTCAAAGTATTCAAACCTGGTACGCTCTGAAACCAAGCTGTACTGCCCCCAAAATAATATAATAAATCCAATCCATAAGTAAGAGAATAGTAGAAACTATATGCTTTCATTCATCTAAATTGATATACCAAAGTGACACAAGCGATATACATTCATAAACAGTTCATCATAAATCTACAACATGTATTACAAGTAATAAGGTGAAATGGAAGTTAAACAGATATTTATATGCTCTAAAGGTTTACATCTTTTCAAGTCATGGCTTGGTTATAACAAAAGTGAGACTAGCTCGATACAAATAAAGCCCTTGGCTATACCAAAGAAAATACAACAAAAGAAAGAAGCTCTTGCTCCCAAAAGTCCCTTCCAGCTATTGCCTTGGCGAAGGCATATCACCAACACTTGAAAATGATTTTCCCAAATAGGGTGAGCCAAAACCCAGTAGAAACAGTCTAACACAATATATGAGATTTAATAAAGATATAAGTACGATGTGCATATAAAATGCCTATGCCAAAACATCCATATTATACATGATCATTAAGTACCCAAGTTCATATTTCAATCTGTTTTCCTTTATTTCATTTCAAGTTAGTTCATATCATCTCAATTCATGAGCTAATTTCATTATCTTTCAACAATCCAATCGAGACTACAACTCAGTGGTTCTCCAATCAATACAACTAACACATAAACACTTCAATTTGCCATTTTACAAAAATTTCCTCCGCAGGAATCGGCACCCATGTATACATGTGGTTTCGAGACTTTCACTCTAAGCACTCCGGTCAACTTAATTTCAATGGAGTCCATCCCCTATCTCCTCCCAAAACATGGAGTACATCCTCTTTCTCCTCCCAAACATCATACATATACAATGTATTTAAATCATAGTCATATTCAATGACAACTAACAAGAGATTAGTTTCAATTTACCTAATTCTCATGTAATTTCTACAATAATCATAGCTATCCTTTACCGATAGCCCAATACAGATATGTCTAAATAGATATTCAATCTCAAGAAAGATAATTTATTCAAATTTCTATAGGTATGAGATAGTACATATCCAATTCCACCAATTATACCCATATTCATCCAATTTCATATTTACATCACCAATTTCATCTATTTGTGCAAAATAAATATTTAAACTATTTTAGGGCAAACTTCCTTTTTCCCAAATATCAACCTAAAGGCCAAAATCAACCATTTTTCCACAAGAAACCTTATATTCAAATCCCATAATCATCTATATCACATTCACTTAGAAATCCCTCTTTTGATTTTTAAACCCAAACCCTAGGTTTGTCCATACTTTTCCCAAATCTCACCATTGTTACACAATAACAAATAACCAAGTTGAAAACCATATGAAAGTGTAGAGAATCCCTACTTCAAAGAGAGAGAGAGAGAGAGAGAGAGAGAGAGAGAGAGAGAGAGAACAAAGCAAAGATGAAACTCCAATGACGTCAAAACCAAAGTCTATTCGGATCAAAACGATGACCTTGAGATGGTCACTCTTTTTAACAAAGGCAAATGGATGGGGAAATCGCTAGAACTAGGTGAAAATGTAGAGAGAGAGAGAGAGAGAGAGAGTGTGTGTGTGTGTGTGTTTTAGAGAGAGAGGGTCTCAACTTTAGGGTTTAGAAGGAAATAGATCTGAAAAGTGATGTAAAAGTCATTTTCACGATCTGATATATGCACAGTCCGCTCGAGCGTAAGAGTTGACGCTTGAGTGTCAAACATAATAAGTTGTTTCACTTGAGCGCAAGAAAGGGTGCTCGAGCACCAAGACACAATGAACAAGACGCTTACCACTTGGGTGCAAAAGGTGATGCTCGAGCGTAGAAAACACACATCCAGTAGTTTTGCAGGCAACAGACTAACGCTCGAGCACAAGAAAGGCTGCTCGAGCTCTCACCCACTCGAGCGTAGAAAATGTCGCCTGAGTGTAGAAATCACCCTCCCAGTAGTTTTGCAGACCTGCAAAAGTACTGATAGTTTGCAAAGCCTGCTTGGTGCAGGAAGTGCGCTCGAGCAGAGGACCAAAATTCTGGGCAACAAAAGATTTGAAAAACAAGCGACCAACCTGCCCAAACACAACCACGACAACCCAACAACCAATTTCAAAGAGACACAAGGGAAGCAAGAGATAAACAACAAGATGAAAGCATTAAACCCGAGTTCAGGATATCACAAGAGTCGGGTCAAAACCAGGATCGCTATAGAACCATCCTACAACCTTCTAGAAGGTTGTTTGCATAATTAAAAATGAATATTTTATAAAAATAAATTTTAGAATAGAGAGTCTGACGAATGTGTACATACAAAAAATGTTAAATAAAATAAAAAAGTAACTTTTTAGTTATAATTTTGCTCAAAATTTGTTGAGCCAGATGTGGAAGCTCTTAAGCATAAAATTATAATTTGCTGCACGTCACAACTTTTAGGTCAAGATGGATTAGGGTTGAGAAATTCTATTTTCACACACTTACTTACTTAAGTACACTTCATTTATCAGTGCGCACACTTACTAATTTGGCTATTGATTATTCTTCTCATTCCACACACTTAATGTTCCAGTTATATCCTAACACACATTCTTTTACACACACTATCTAAACCCTCATTCCAAACACCTTTACCTATTTAAGTGTCCTTTTCCACACACCTGATGTATCAAAATGACACATGAAGAAGCATTGAAGAAACAAAGGAGAAGCAGTGGTGATAAAATGCAAAGAGTGGGCCATGTTATGAAATTTAGATATATATTAAATTAGAACATTGAAATTCAGTGCTGCTACTTTTCAGAAAAAAAAGAGTAATTAACGAAATCAAATGCGGTCCTGATAAATATTCAATGAAAAAAAATATGATATTGTGAAATCAAAAAGTTCTTCTCAAGGCTTTGTTTGATTCTCAGGAAGAAAGGGAGGGATAGAGATGGTCACTATCTTTCTCATCATTTTTTAATACTTTTCATTTCTTTTTCCATGAGCTTGACTGAACTGAAAAAGAACGGTAGCTATGAGGACGTGGAGAGAAGAAACCTTACTTTAGTTTACGTATGGAGAGAATTTGCAAGGGTTCATAATTGTTTATTAACTAAAGAACTTATGGATTGCAACATTACAATCAAAAGGGTCAAATTTCTGTCTTCTAATGAGAGATGCAGAAGATAAGAAGAAAGAATAAGTTCTAATTTGTTGGGGGTTTGGAAGAGACTAGCTTCGCAATGTTCCTCCACATAATTGTGTAGTTCTTTGGGTTTGGTTGAAAATTTGTGAGTTTATCAAGATGTGCACTGAGATTGTTTTGTTTAAAAAAGATGTGTATAGAGAAAATTTGAATATAATATTAAGAGTGTGTATTGATATTATAAACATTTTACTTTAGTGTATAATTATCATTAAAATAATATCTCATTAAGTGTGTCCACTGAGATAAGTAGGTGTGTGCAAATATAATTTCCCATTAGGGTTGGCTTGTAGAGTTAGGCTAGACATTACAAAGTGACTTAAAAGTTAGTTGATTTAACTATTTTGCCAACTTCACCCCTCACTTAATCATTACAATATTGTCTTAGTATATGTCCAACTTATGAATCAATTGATCTATTTTACAGTATTAAATCGAATTTGTAAGTATTTTTTATAAATAAAAAAAATAAAAATATTTACATATTTACGCATATTTATTTAAAAAACTGAACTTTGCTAAAAAAAAAATGTGCATTTATGTTTAGAACTATTAAATGAATAGTTAGGCCTTGGTTGGAAACAAACTATTTTAGTATTTTTTTGATTTTTTACAAGAAGATGTGCAAAAAAATAGAGAGAGTGATGTGACAACTTATACTGACTTTTGACTTTTTAGCTAAAATATATAGTTGACAAACGAGACCTTAGTTATATTTATGTATGAAAAATTATCTAATATCCGGTTGTCTTAAATTTTGAGCCATATTCTAACCCTAGCCTTACAACTAATCTAAAAAATTGATCGGTTAATTAATAAAAATATTTGATAATAATAAATTTGAACTTTATGTTTACATTATATCATAGTTTCTCAAGTTGTGATGGGTATGAATTAGTTTGAAATTTTCAGTATTGAATTAAATACTAAAAATAGCCTAAAAACTAAGTTTGAGCCAATTTTTATGAGAACAACTCTCGGCTCAAGCCTAATCCTTAAAGAATTATCTTGGTTTATATCCAATCCATAAGTTACTTGGCCAATATATTTATTTAAATTTTAATTTGTAAGTATATTTTTAAATATTTTTTTATAACATAAATAGAAAAAATATATACAAATATTATTTTGGTATATTTATTAAAATTTGTAAATTTTAATTAAGAAATTATATATTTAGCTTTAAAATGTATCTAACATCTATTATATCATTATTAAAGTATATTTATATCTCAAATATTATTTAATGTATTTTTAAACATTGAATTCACACATGTAATTTTTTTTCAGAGATAATTACCTAAAAGTCCTATCTATATATTTGGTGGTAACTTAGGTCCTATCAAAATATTTTTGAACCAATAAGTCCCATTTAGAGTAAAAAGACATTTTGCCCTTTAATCCCCAAACTAAGAATGTTCTCAATTTCAAAACTGAGAATGTTCTCAATTTATAATTATCAAAGCTAAGAAATTTTTCAATTTTTTTTCTAGTATGAACTGAAAATATTATCAAAACTAAGAAATTTATAATTATCAATTTTGAGAAATTTCTCAATTTTTTTCATGATTAAAATTGAGAATATTATAAACTAAGAAGGTTCTCAATTTCAAAAAACTCTAGATCTCTCTCTTTCTCTCTAATGGCAGTGGCGTGGCATCTGTGAACTTAGTGAAAACCACCGTCCTCCAAACATATACATTATCTCTCTCTCTCTATATATATATTTCTATCTATCTATCTAACTATCTATAAAGCCCCATCCATTACTACTGCCAACATCAACAATGGAAAGACCCTTTCAATTCGTTCAAGTCGAAGAAGATGGTCAGTTCATCATCATTGAAGCCGTTACCGTCCGATCAAATGACCAAAGCTCACTCGGATTTGACTCTATGGAGCTCCAAGACCCCCGAGAAGCCAGCGAACCCTCTGGGTCGAGTTCGGAATCACCAGAAGTCGGATCGAGGTAATGGATTTCGTTGAAGACTCAGGAGTAGTATGTGCTGGTGTTCATGACTTGATAATTGGATCTATTCACAGACTTCATCTGTGTCAACAACACTCTAATGAAATTGTTGTTCATCGGAAGCTCGTTGGTAATTGTGTGGCACCGAGTCAAGAAGGGTAATTCAGTGTATTAAAGATTAATGGGACTTATAGGAGTAAAAAAACTTATTTAGGATTTAATGGAGTATAAGTACACAAAATAGGACTTGTGTGTAAATGCCCCTTTTTTTTATTAGCAAAGAATAGGAACTTTATTGATGAAACAGAAAACTGTTACATCAATAAAAGAAAAGGGAGGATGAATACAAAAAGTATAATAGCAAACCAAATCAATCCCAACTAGGTTGGCACCAATAAAATCGTTTAATCATATGCTAGCACAACATTAAGAATTGGTGAGAAACCAACACAAACACCAAAATCAACCCCACCCAATAAAAATCTAACCAAACCTAATACAAACCAAACAACCAAAGCTACCGAACAGCAAGGAAACAGGACAACAAAAGCAATTCACTGCCCATACAAACTAGCAGCAAACCATAGCAGCAGAAAAAAGGACATCAAAAAAAGAACATCATCAGTAGCGGCAGCCAACTGAAAAAGATCATTGCCCACACCACCAGCAATTCATAGCAGCAGCCGCCACCACAGAGTATATACTCTTTTTCACCTTTCTGACCTGGGGTATATTAGCCTTTTATTTTGCTCTAGTAATAGCGCAAGAGAAATTAAGCACATCAGTCTTCATCAGCTTCCATGACTTTTGAATACAAGCCAAGTTAAACCCATCTAGGCCTGGCACCTTATTACCAGCACAATCCTTAACAACGCACCTTATCTCTTCCTCAGAAAATTCTACTTCCAACAAATCAAAATATGGGTTATCCCTCATTGACTTGAAAGGACCCTCCAATATAGGTCTACACTACCAATTCTTAGTAAATTGTTTTTGAAAATGAGCTAGAACCTCTTGCTTAACTTTGCATGGATCATCAAATAATACATCCCCAATAGTTAACGAATTGATTTCATTCTCCCCTGTTTACACTTAACTATCACATGAAAATATCTTGTGATTTTATCACCATTCAGATTCTAATTCATTTTTGATTTCTGAAGCTTCAACCATTCCACCATTCTATTTAGTCTATAAGCTTCATCTCTAACCTCTCTTCTTCTTGCTTTTTCTGCCTCTTCAAGCTCTCTTGCCTCTGCTATCAGATCAATCTTATGAAGCTCTTCCTCTGCTTGCTTCAACTTGGTATTTACATTACCAAATACATCACTATTCCATTGTTTAAGTGCTAATTTCAGCTCCTTCATCTTCTGAAATAATCTGAAACCAGCCCAACCCTCCACATGATGCTCCAACCACCATTTTTCCACAAAAAGGTAAGAAATTTGGGTGTAATAACCATGCATTTAAAAGCCTAAATGGTCTAGGACCCCAATCTCTATCATCTTCCATCAAAAGTAAAAGACTATGATCAGACACAGCTTTGGGTAACCCCCGTAACTTCAGATTGAATGATTCCAACCATTTTGGTTTTACTAGTACCCTGTCAATTCTGCTCCATTTTTTCCATTCCCTAGCACTACACCACGTGTACCTTCTACCTAATAAGGGCAAGTCATTCACCTCACTTTTATCAATAAAATCATTCAATTCCTTCATACCTTTCTCCCTTCTAGAACGTCCTTTTCTCTCTCCAATGTTTCTGATTTTATTAAAATCACCCCCCAAGCACCAGGGATTTGAAAA
Organism: Camellia granthamiana; assembly: GCA_036172215.1. Taxonomy (NCBI): domain Eukaryota; kingdom Viridiplantae; phylum Streptophyta; class Magnoliopsida; order Ericales; family Theaceae; genus Camellia; species Camellia granthamiana. Next base: position 151,097,638 of record CM069903.1, read on the forward strand.
CTACTCCTTTAGGTTCAAGAGACACTCCCAAAGTTTCCCTCTAAGGCCCATTTCATTTGGTGCATACAGATTAATTATAACACATTTGAAAGAGAAGAATAAGGTACCAGATAGAAGAATAAATCTTCTATTATAGCAGTAGATGAAGACCTGTGTAACAAGCCCGCGAGGGGGGGCCTCGCTACAGCTCGGACTCGATTTTTGTTGCGGTTCCAAATCTTGAACCAAAGAGTCCAAATCCGGCAAATCGTTTTGAGAAAAACAGATTTTTTTGAAAGAAGTGCCAAACATGGACTGTTTTGCTAGATACAGAGTCGCCACCTAAATATTTTAAAATGGGAAATTTAGGAAACCCTGACTCGGTGCCAAAAGGCCACGTGTCCGTCATCACCAAAGTTGGCTCGGGAACTTGGGTACGATTGGGGAAGGTCACATCGTGAGCACCCCCGCTCGCCCGGTCAAAGACCGGCCTCTACTAACCATGATATCAGTTTTTGAAAACATTGTGAGTTCTTATTCCGGTTATTAGCCTAGGTTACTATGTGATGCTCGCAGCAAACAAGTATAGACTGAATCGTCTGAATTGGAACTAAACATTTCATGTTTGTTTGTTTGAAAATGGTTTGATGTTGCTACCCGCGGGTAGGCTAAAAATGCGGATTTGCCACCCTCGAGTGGGCTTAGAAAACATGATTTTGCCACTATCTAGTGGGCTTAAAACAAACAGTCAATGATTTGTTCTACTTCAAATAACTCAACCTCCACCCCCAGGCACTCAAGGCAGTTATATCACATAAGCAGTTAGCCTCATGGTAAGCATGCTATTCATGGCAACACTCACACGCATGCAAGGATGCTAAAGCATAAAACTCACCGAGTACTCCAAGCCAAAACAGAAACTACATTAGAAATCGTGCATGATCCTAAGTATACAAAAATGCCTAATGCAACACATGCAAAATGCAACTATAGCAGGCTCGGCTATTCTAAACATGGCATATGGAATGCTACAGCTATCAAGTATTCAACTTGGAATTGAAATACAGATGCAGTTTGTATGATGCACCGAGCCCGGTGCATGCAAAACAGATGAATGATGCAAACATGCTACCATACTGTATGCTAATTTAAACATGCCCTATATCTAACCATCCAAAGCGGGTAAATAAAAGGGAGAAAGAAATGGGGGTTGGAAGACATACACCACACTCACGCACCCTTATTACAATATCGCCCTCGCGCAGAGGGTCCGAATAAATAATGATACAGTCCGAATAAAAGAATATACAGTCCGAATAAATATACAGATTTCTAATTAATTAACAAATTAATTACAGAAAAGTAAAACTGGCATGCAAGCCAGGGACTGCCTTGCTCCTGATGAATGGTATATGCTGGGCTGCTTGGCGCAGAAATCCACTGGGATGCCCTGATTAGCCTCTGTTTGCAATTTTCTCGAAACGCGTGCCAGCCTCCGAAAAGTTGTTGATTGTTGATTTTGCTGCAACAGAGAGCAGGAAAAGGGCATAGCAATGTATTTCACAAATATATGCATGCCTCGATCCTCGTGCCACCAATCACGCATCTCGATGCATGATGGCCGAGGAACCGAAATGCACAACTCAATATGGGATGAATGCAGATGAATGCTACAACAAAACCTAACTCCATCATGGGTAATCCGGAGTGTCGGTGACTTGGGAATTGAGACCCGTTCCGTCACTCGGAGTACGAAACGTGCCTCGTTTCCCGTGTAATATGCATGATATGCATGAAATGCAACTAACATACAACCTAGCGTACACGATGCTATGAAAATGAGATGCCTCGAAATGCGTGTCCACGGGCACGCAAACCGAGGCGATGCAGAATGACATGCGAAATGCAATGATGGGCTTACACCAATATGAGAAGGCCTCAGCCGCACTCACATAGGATGCCGGAATGATAAGAATGAGGTGCCTCGAAATGCGTGCCCACTGGCACGCAAACCGAGGCAATGATGAAATGCTAATCTGATAAAACAGAGGCGCCTCGAAATGCGCGCCCACAGGCACGCAAACCGAGACAGAGGCATACGCAATGCCAAGCGGATAAAACAGAGTGCCTCGAAATGCGTGCACACGGGCACGCAAACCGAGGCGATGATAAAATGAGAAAATCAGATAAAATCGAAGTGCCTCGAAATGCGCGCCCACAGGCACGCAAACCGAGGCGATGATGAAATGAGAAAATCGGATAAAACCGAAGTGCCTCGAAATGCGCGCCCACAGGCACGCAAACCGAGGCGATGATGAAATGGGATGAAATGACATACGGAATGCAATGATGGGCTTACGCCAACATGAGAGGGCCTCAGCCGCACTCACATAGGCTGCCGGCGGATAAAAACAAAGCTGCCTCGAAACGCGTGTCCGCGGACACGCCAATCGAGGCAATGATGTAGAAACATGAAAATGCAAATTGGGCTTACGCCAACATGAGATAGCCTCAGCCACGCTCACATAGGCTGCCGGAATGATAAAAATGAGGTGCCTCGAAGTGCGTGTCCATTGGCACGCAAACCGAGGCAGTGCAAAAATGATACAAATGGTCATGGGAAATGATATGCAAGCATGGCAATGGAATTTCAGCACTTAAATAAAGGGGAAAACAGCCCCGAAACAATTCGAAAAGACACTCGAAGCATGCATTCATCCCGAAAATGTGAAATTAAGCCCCGAAATGGCCTATAGCCATGCTATACATGCAAAATATGATCATGGCAGCAAGAACAGTAGCAAGACAGTCCCAAAAATGGCATTTTTTCAGTAGTAAACATGGCCTAAATGCAAGCATAGATAGATCAAACAAAGCATGCAAAGTTAGTGGCCAAAAGAGGGGTATTGAGACAAGTGATAAATGCAAACCCCAAATGGATAAACTTTCTTCTACAACATTGAAGATTAGCTAAAAATAAGCATATATGCAGAATATGACATCCTCAAAATCAGAACACAAACATGCTAAAAGATCCATGCAAAATAGGCTCCAAATATGCTATAACAAGAGACATGCCAAACTATACATCAAATGACCAAACTTCCTTCATGAAATATGTAAAGGGGGTCAAAAAGAGACTAAAACCAGTAGGGGTCGAAGTCCCAAAAACAAACACAAATAGGTCAAAAAATGCATGCAAAAATGGCACACTTGATGAAATTTGAAGGAGATGGTATATACAAGCACCAAATGGGATTGAGCCTCTCTACAATGTTGTAGAGGGGCTCAAAATAAGAACAAAAGAAGTAGGGGTCGGACCCCTAGAAACAAACACAAATAGACCAAAACTAGCATGCAAGAAAATGGCATAAAAGCTAGGTATTGAAACAAGTGTATCATAGAAGCATCAAATGAAGTTGAGCCCTTCTACAAAGTTGTAGAGGGGCTCAAAATGAGCACAAAAGCAGTAGGGGTCGGAGCCCCAATTCTCAACCAATTAGAGTATAGAAATGAATCAAGAAAAAGCCCTAAAAGTTGGTTTTGAAGACTTACCCTTGAAGACTTGTCTTTCTTTGATTCTTGGCTTTGATTTGGAGCTTCTCAACCTCTGAAATTCACTTCCTAGCTGCTGGAGTGGTGGTAGGGATGGTGAGGCTAGGTGTTGATGAAGAGAAGACCTTGACACTTGAAGCTTTTTGAGGTTTTGAGTTATGAAAATGGAGGAATTTGAAGATGATTCCTTGAGACCAATTTTTCCAACCTTGAAGAAGGAGAGGGAGGGCCCTTCAAATAGGCAAGAAATGGGGTGTAAAAGGGGAGGGAAAGCACCCAATCTTTCCCTCCCGAAATATCCCCGGATGCCCCGGGATATGTTGGAAGATATCCGGACAGCTGGGACAGGCTGGAAAGCAAGAATCTGGCCGGCCAGGTGTTTTTCTTCAAGGTGGCCGGCCAGCCACCCTCCATGGCCGGCCAGCCACCCTACATGGCCGGCCAGCCAGGTGAAAAAAATGAAGTCTTGAATTAGTGGCCGACCACCATGCAAAGGTGTCCTCCTAGGTGTGTAGAACAAGGATCCAAGGTTGGAATTTGGCAACACTGAAGCAGGAGCCACAACATAGAGCTTGAAGGAGAGGCCCAAAAATGAAACCAACAATTGCTGGCCGACCACCAACTTTTTGTGTCCTCCAAGATGCGTAGAACAAGGTTCCAAGGTCGGAAATTGGCAACACTGAAGCATGAGCCACAACATAGAGCTTGAAGGAGAGGCCCAAAAATGAAATCAACCAATGCTGGCCGACCACCATGCCAAAGTGTCCTCCAAGATGCCCTCATCACAGATATGTAGCTTTGGTTGGAAGAAAATACCCCTAGGGTGTTCAACATTGGCCCGGAAGTGAGAAAAACGGGCTCCGAAGGAGCGAAACTGGTTATCTGGGATAATTGCTGGCTTCTCACCCCCCAGTGATCTTCCTGATGTTGAAACAGAGGTACCTGCCAAGTTTGAACAAAAACTAAGGAGAAATGAACACTCGGAGCCAAAACCGAGCAATTCGGGATCCCGAAAATGAGCTGCGGGTGCCGGAAGTGGTGTTCAGCAGCGAAGTGGGTATCTGCGACCCCAGTGTCCTCTGGAATGATGAAACAGAGGTCTCCGCCAAAAACCGGAGAAGGCTGATGCAAAATGAATGCTCGGGGCCCAAATCACGCAGTTCGGGGTCCCGAAAATGGGTCGCCGGGCACCGGAAGTGGTGTTCGGCTGCGAAGTGGGCATCAGGGGCCCCAGTGTTCCTCGGAACATTAAAACAGAGGTCTCCGCCAATAATCGGAGAAAGCGGAGATGGTTGGGCGGTCCCGAGCCGAGGCACACGGCCTAACGGCCCCGAAAACCGGGAACCGGGCTCCGAAATGGGCAAAATGGCCTACGGCCACGAAAAGTAGCTCACGGCCACCGGGAGATAATCTGCGGGACCACTCCCTTCCCTTAGGGAAGAAAACAGAGAAAACCGAGCCTGGTTCGCAAACCGAGACAAGGTAGGGAAGATGGTTCGGAGGTCCGGAGGCAGGGGCGCGCGGCCGCGACTCTGAGACTTCGGAACGAGCACAGTATGCAACATCACCGAGCGCTCAACCGGTGACGTCTGAGTCTTAAGGTCGGTCAAAAATGGGGTGTCTACAACCTGCAGTACACCAGGATCCCATATGCATAATAAGCCCCCAGCAGTTCCTTCAGCATCAACTGACATGAATTCCATCCTATCCCTGGCCTATAATTCCTTTACCTCATTTTCTAACATAAATGCTTTCTTTGTCTCCTGGAAAAGAACAATGTCAACCCTTCTAGCTTTCAACATGCTTTTTATTTTACTCATTTTTTCTTTCCTTCCCAAACCCCTCACATTTCATGATAGTACCTTCATCATTAACCCTTATCACTGACCTTTGACCACCAAAGCTACACTTTAAACTGCAGCATCAGTACCCTCTCCCATTCTTGCTCTATCCTTTGCCTCTAGCTCCATAATTTTAGACATCATTTCCTCTTCATTACCTTTGTAATTTACTCTCAATAATTTTCCCAGTTGTAGAGTTTCATGAGCCTCTTTAAGCATTTTTCTATCTCTAGCCACTTCACTGGCCGATGATAAGGAAACAGATGCTATCGCAGCGGCTGCTCTCTATATTATCCCTTTTGGGCCCAATTTACTTGATGAAGCTCTTTTGTGGCCATATCTTTTTGTAAGCTCAAGATAACCCTTCGTCATATCTTTAATCTTCTTACCAATTGATTTTCGAACTACACTCTTTCTCCCTTTTTTCTTTTGAATCTCTTTACTTAAACATATTGCATCACTATGGGTCTGTGATATGTTTGAATAGATTAGCATAGGCCCTAATACACTTTTAAGCCCACATTGAAAATCAAACTTCAAGCCCTAAGCTTGCACCTCTACCCCTTTTATCTTATTATCTAACCCATCTCTTCGGCCCACCTCATTACCTAGGCCTTGCTCCACCTCTAACTCCACCCCAGGTTTAAGTAAACTAGAGCTACTTAAACTTCTAACAAAACCATGCGTGATAGCCTAATCAGAATTTTTATGATTTTCCAACTCACAGTCGTTGCCTATGTTCCCAGCTACCTTCATAATGCCTTCTGCCCTCCCCTCAAGCTCATTACCAGCCGACTTTGCCACCACCATCTTAGTTCTCCCAGGTAACTCCTTCTCCACCTCATCACTCCTCCTAACTCTACATGACACATCCTCTTTAGCCACTTCTTGAGCCTTGTCCAGCTGTTGTGCTGACTCATCAGCCTAGTCATCATCTTCTTTATCCTCATTTCTTGCCTTTTTCCCAACTCTAATCTTCTCACCATTATTTGTACTATAGATTTCTTCCCCACTGTACTTCTTTTGGCAATTACACATCTTTACCATGAGATTTGATAACCCAGATTGTTGTTCCCACACTCTTACCGAATGAGCAGAACCTTTGCATTCCAGATTAACAACTTTGTTGATTGGCTTCATACACCTAGTTACAAGTTGAATGCTTGCACATTCAAACGATGCTAGGTTGCAGAGATCACCCTCAATACAGATAACTTCGCCCCAAGTACTCCCAATTCTATTCAATGTGGTTCTATTCCACAGATTCCATGGTAGTCCATAGCAGCATAACCACACCTTACGTTCTTTGACTCTAACAAGACCCGGTTCTCACTCCACTATTTCTTCACGCCAATTCTGTACCCATTCCTTTATGGTCCCCATATTTGTTTTCCTTTCCTCCTTTGATTTGAATGTTAACAACACATCCCTACCCCCTCCATCCCTTACCAATATATTCCATACCTCTTTCCTGAATTTCTGCTTGGCATATTCTGATTTAAGACGAACCACAACACTATCATATAGCCACCCATTTTCTATTTCCTCGGCCTTGATTGTGATAATTCCTTCTTCCATGATGCTAGTGTTCTTAGTGACCTTAGTATAAGATCAAATTCCTATTGCTGGCTGCCAACCACAGCTTCCACCCCTTCCATTGTTGAAAGGGCCTTTTGGTTTAGGTTGATTGTGACCTTTGTCCTCCAGAATCTCCTTGCCATAATCTGCATGCTTCATTTCTAGTGGCGTGTCCACCACCCATATCCCATTTGCCTTTTGCACTGCTATTTCTGCTGCCACTTCACAATCATATCTGACAAAAGCAAATCTAATATTCTTGACTTTCCTTCTCTTCTGTGGGATGTATAAATCCTTTACCACACCAAACTTCCTGAAAATGTCGAACACCATCTTCGAATTCATAGAGCTTGGCATAGCATCCACAAATATTGTGAACAGTCTTCCATTAGCTTCCTTTCTACATCCTCATTTCCTTCCTCTTCGACTCAACACAGGGATCCACCCACCTTACCTTCCTTTCTCCATTGCTTCAACTGAAGATTTTTCGTAACTATCAGAACCTCAAATCTCGTCTTTTTGACAAAGAAGATCCTAATTGGAAATTCCTTGCTATTTAGATAGATGGTGTTGAGTCTCCGAACAATATTTTGCTGATTGGGATGACCAACAGGAAGGATTTTCATACTTTCATTATATAGTATTGCAACAATTCAATTTTCACCTCAAAGATTGCTTTCTAAGTTGGTTTGATCACCACACATCTAATTTTTGATGTAATGTAAAAGGGAAATTTTAAATAGAAAATATATATTTAATATTTTTTATAACATAGATAGAAAATATATATACAAATATTATTTTGGTATATTTATTAAAATTTTTAAATTTTAATTAAGAAATAATTTTTTATATAAATATATCTAATATCTATTATATCATTATTAAAGTATATTTATATCTCAAAAATAATTTAATGTATTTTTAAACACTGAATTGACACATGTAATTTTTGATGCAACGTAAAAGGGAAATTTTAATATACACCCGTTTAAAATGGGTGTATCATATACACCCTTAGTTATGTAATTTTTTTTTTAGTTATAACAAATTTTTTTTTTAATTATGACATTATTTTAGTTATTACTTGTGAATTTTTTAGTTATAACTCATGTTGGGCTTAGTTATTATATATATATATATGTATATTTAATTATGACTCAAAAAATTGAAATTATGCCATTCTTTTTTTTAGTTATAAGGTGCACACAATACACATTATTTGAATGTGTGCACCATAGTGTTTCCCAATATAAAAATATGCATTGAACACACACACACACATATAATTTTATTTTTATCTGTATCAAACCAAATTTTCTTTTTTTATCAATAAATGTGTCGTAATATATTGATGCCTAATAAGTTTTTAAATTTTTAGAGGTCACATGTATTATTTAGTTTTTAAAAATATAACAAAAAATTTAGAAGTAAATATTTTTAAAATGTGAAATTATATAAGACTAAAGTTACATTGAAATTTCCTTTTAAAATTTTTTTACTTTCAAATTTGAAATGAGTTAGAAAAGCGTTTTTTTTTTTCCTTTGACTTTGTTTTGAGGATTTTAAACTTTTAACAGGTGTATTTGGTAAAATTTAAAATTAAAAAAAAATTAAGAAATTTAGATTAATGTTTTAGAGCTATTTTAGATGAAAAATCATTATAGTTTTCTATCCTGCAATGCAATTTTGTAAGAATTTGTTCAAAACAAAGTCACCAAAAAAAAAAAAAAAAAAGTTTAAATTTAATTTTTGTCCAAATAGATTAAACAAAAAAAATGACAATAAAGTGTAGGTAGGATTATAACCTTGCGTAGGTTTCATTATAGGAAAATGTTTTGTGACTCGAAAAGCTGTAGCACGAAAGCTCCGAATTCGTGAAACGACGTCGTTTCACATTTTTTTTTTTTTTTTTTCTTCTTCTTCCTCGCGTCTGCAACTCTGAAACGGTGAGGGAGAGGGAGAGGGAGAGAGAGGGAGAGAGGGAGAGGGAGTCCGCCGCCGATCGCGTCGCCTCAGCCGCGATCGCCGCGCCTCCGCCGATCGCATGCCTCTGCCTCGCCTTCAACCCCATTTTTTAGGGCCCCCTCCCCCTCCCCCTCCTCCTCCCCCTTCCCTCCCCTCCCCTCCCCTCCCCCTCCTTCGTCTTCTTCCTTTGTCTGCGTCTGCGTCTGCAGAAAAAAAAAAAAAAAAAATATAAAACGACGTCGTTTTCATTTTTGGGGCTTTCGAGCTAGCTATTTTCGAGCTCCATATTGGAACTCTTTTTTGTTTTATATATTTTTTATCAATTATTTACACAGCGGCTTAAATAATGAAACAAGTAGACTATGGGCTTTGACTGAACGATGCAATCTTAAAGATAATTTTGACCCATAAATATATATATATATATTTTTGGTTATAGACGATGATAATATGTAAGTTTGTCGTTTGGATACAAATAAGAGGGGTCAATTTAGTAGATTAGCAAATGCGGGGGTAAATATGACATATATGTAACATAACTCTAATAAAATATAAAGATTGTCCAATTTCATTGGCTAAATAATTGTCCCATTTGAGCAAAGTTTTTAAAGGTGAATGCGTAACTCAAGGCATTTTTCCTTTTATAAGGCGAGGCGTAAGCCTTAATGCATTGAGGTGTAAGCGTTTTGAATTTTAAATTTTAATATTTAGTAAATAAATTAAATATTTCAAAATAGTGAAAAAACAAATAAAAATTAAATATAAATGTATAAATACTTTTCTCTTTAAGACATCGAACATTTCACTACAGAAAATAAAATTTGCCTCCATTGAAAGTGAAATTGATATTTTTAGCTTTAGTGATTGAGCTTCTCACTTGAGCATTAATTTTGTATTTTTTGTTCATTGTTCATTTACTTAATTTTTTCTATAGAATATAGTCACAAACGGAGTTCTTTTTTATTTTTGGCATTTTGATGTTTAAACTATCTACTAGACTAAGTTTGACAACAGTCTAAGGCAACCTATTCATATGCGTACTCGTCATAGGTTTATGTGCAAAAGGCATACAATGCGCACATAAGGCACATGCCTCAGATTGTGATGCGCAAGCTTTTAGGGAGTATAGCCTAAAAATCAAAACATTGATGTGTTTTACCTAAACCTTGAGGCAAAATGAGCATTGAGGCGAGCCTCAGTTAGCCTTTGAAAACTTTGCATTTGAGGATGTTTTTCCAACTAATTTGAAAGTACGAAGACAAAAACCCATCTACTTTTTGATGTGTAAATAACATTTCAGTGGAACTTTGATGAACTAAAGGGCACCGAAAGGACTCTCAAGTGAAGAAGGCTTGGCATTAAACAAGGGGAGGATTTACATATCAAAGACAAGCCTTCCTGTTGTAAGAGAAGCCTACCTTTCTCAATTCCATGAAGACTTCACAATGTTTCTTAACTCTAGATCTCAAGAGTTGGTTCCAAATGGTTGTATGGTCTTAATACTTCAAGGTAGGCAATCCCATGATCCTTCAAACATGGAAAGTTGCTACAAGTGGGAACTATTAGCTATGGCCATTGCTGAATTGGTTTCACAGGTAAATGTAATTTTTAAAACATCATTTTTGTCATTAAATATACCTTGACTTGATGCTCATTTTAGACACTTCATATTGACACAACTTGAATACACTTTCTTGTTTCTCATGTGATGAGAAATAAAATGAACAAAATCGTAGGAGTAATGCTAGAGATCTTATACTTTTTACCAAAATTTCTATCAAATGTCTTACATCGATGTTGGACTTATATGAGACTCACATGGTGTGGGTCCAACACTCATGTGAGACATTTGATAGAAATTTTAATAAAACTTTTGAAGTCTTTAGCATTTTCAAATCTTAATGAATTTGCAATAAAGAGTACTTTGATTTTATTTCAAGCATGTACAAGTACAAACTTCCCGAACACAAATGGTTGGCCTTGAGGATAAGCAAGCAAGGCAGTTACCTTAGACCCCAAATTTTGTTTAAAAAATATGACCCAAAACAATTTAGTCTTTATAGTATCAATAGTTCAAAAATGAAGTTCTATTGAAAATATTTAAAAAACAATTGAATAGATAAATTTTTTAAAAGTAATAGATAGCTATTTGCCAATTATATAGATTATTTATAGAATATTGTTGATTATACCAGTTATAATTCTATGTTTTGAAAAATATGATCGGATCATATATATGGTGTGTTGTTTATCTCTTTATTGATCTCTTGATCAAAAGTGGGGTCCGATTTTTTTCCCCTTACACCCTTGCTATTGGATAAATACACAACCAATATATGTTTTGAAAAAACATGATAATTACTAGTCAAATTACTTGACAAGTGTACGGGGACGAAATATCCTCTGTTTTCCGTACTCCTTGCACTCCAAGCTTCTCTTGACAGCGTCTAACCTGGAAACACAGAAACGGTGAGCTGCCCGGCGGCGGTGTGCCGGATAGACCCTCCGACGATCAAGTCAGGCCACTTGAGGAAGAAGGAGGCTATTAGAGAGAGAGAATTTGTGATAGATTCAATTCGCTTACCTCTAACGTGCGTCTTCTTTCGTATTTCTAGGCTGGCCATGCAGCCTCAAGATTGTGCGCGCACTACCTCTGTCGTCCTTCCCTGGACAGGTAGTAGCGCTCGCCCTCTTACCACCTTACATGTGTAAAGGCCTAGTCCTCCCACCAGTACACACAGAACTGCCCAACGGCATTGAGGCGTGCGTGGAGCAGATGTCCTCTCCCTCACGCCATTGGCCCAGGTGGCATACTTAACCGGAGTACCACGACCGGCCTGTCACTTGTGGAGAGTTGCTATTACATGCACAAAACCGATCTTTGTGTCGCCGACCTATAACTTGGAATCAGGCGAAAGCTTGACCACCTCGGCCGAACTATTCTTGATCGGTTCATCATGGCCAACCGGTTGCGAGGCATGCCGGTTTCCAATCGTTCTACCTTCAATCTCGGTCACACGTAGCCACTTTATATCGACTGATCGGTCCAAGGCGTACCGGCCCCGATCGCGCCTTCGGTCTAGCTCGGGCTACCTTTTAGCTCGGTCAACATCCGCTAACCTGAGTTTCGTCCAATACGTGTAAGACGCAGCTCGGCTACGCCAGTTGGTGCCCGACCGGTCAATATTTCCGACCGTGCAAGTCAGGCCGCTGGCCGTGTCAACAGAGGTTAGCTCGGCGCCGCGCGGTCCGTCACGTCTGACGTTATCTTAGCTCGGCCATACAGTTAGGTGCAAATCTCCCCTCTCAATTGCCCCTTAACACTATCCGAGCTAATCGTGATTGGGGTTACCACTCTATCCGAGCTACGGTTGTGTTGCGCCCCTGCCAGGCCGAGCTCGATTGGGGAAATGTCTGCCGCCGAGCCATGGTTGAGTTGCGCCATTACCAAGCTGAGCCTGATTGGGGATACATCTGTCGCCGAGCTGTCCCGTTTGGTCGGCCATCACCTCGGTAGTCTTATCAATGGCTATGCAGCCGTACTGACAGCCGCTTTTTCAGTGCCACGTGGCGTCTCCCCATTGGGCCGTACAGCCCAGCTGTCTCCCACGCTCTGAATTTCAAACGGCTGTGCCGTTTGGTGTTTTCCCCCCATTTTATGTACAAACGAAGGGTCCTTTTGGCCCTTTACCATTCATCTTCTCCTCTGAGTTTCAAACCCTACCCCCCAAAGCTTTCAAACCTCTCCATTACTGTCTTTGAGCCCCAACCCCCATTTCCGTTCCTTTCAAAGGCTGCGGTTAAGCTCTTGAGGTTGCACTAACCCTCTCATCCACCTCTGGTAAGTTTTCCACCCCTTCACTGCTTTCGGTTTCCATTTTCCAGTGCTCAATGTTTGTACTATCGTGTTCTTTGTCTTTCTTGTGTTGTCCTTTATTTGTAGAACCCTTACACCCTAGGGCAAATGGAAATGAAAGACTGGATGGGGCCTTCGTGCCCCTATTCCCTTTAGTTTGAACGAATGCCTTGAACATAGGATGAACTAGATGAACATGATGAACACTGTGCTAAACCGAGCTAAATGCTCATTTAGATCCGTAATCAGGGCTTCAACCGATCAAAAAATGGTTCGTGGCTTCTCGCTGAGGCTCCAGCCGAGCTGAGAACTCAGTCTGATCGGTAAGCAAAATGGAACCGAGTTAAAAGCCTAAGATCTTGACACGGGGCCTTGACCGGGCTGAAATCTCAATTAGATCCGTAAATTGAACTGAACCGAGCTAAAACTTGCCTTCACTGAGCCGAAACAAAGCGAAATTGGGAAGGCTAAATCAGCCATGTAGATGAGCCGAGATAGGGGATTAGCTTGGCCAAACGCCGAGAACCTTTCCTCGAGCTAGGATTTCCAATATGGGCCGTGCAGTTTATGCCGTGCTAACCCTTGGCCTTATTTTTTAATATGCAGAACAAATAGGACCGACCAATCGAGTCCAGCATTATAATTGGTGGAGCTCAAAGTCCGAACAAACACAAAACATTTTTGACTGAGATACAAAACCAAATAAGACCAAGATAAATGGGGAAGTACCGATTTATGGTTAGCACGCCCGGTGCGATGGCCGAGTTCCGTAGGGAGTACAACGTCCCGGATGACGTAGTCTTAGAGCTCGCCAAGAAGGGGGACACTCCTTGGGGAGATCTAGATCGGTGCCCCTTCACCGTCGTATCTATAGTCGAAGATGGACTTCGCTTCCCGGTCCAACCCTTGATCTGCGAATTTTTGAGGCAGACAAGGCTTTGCCCGACCCAAGTCTCCAACAACACGTACAAGATAATAAATGGCGTTGCCGAGCTGAACCGAAGGCTTGGTCTCAATCTCGGCCTCGCAGAAATTTTCCATAAGTATAGTCTAAGTAGAAATAAGAGTGGGCTTTGTTGGTACCTCAAAGTCAAGAAGGGCCGAGCAAAACTCATTGAGGGCAACCCGGACAAGGAGGCGAACGACGACGACTTCCTGTGGGTGTCCGGTCATTACGAAGACACCGAGGCACCCATACCGGGATGGTATATTAGGAAAGATTTTGGCGGTGCTGGTAAGTAGCCCGACTGACCGCACTATCTTCTTTCTGCATTTCATTGTTATTATTTTGCACCAGTCTAACACTTGTCTCCTTTCTGCAGATAAGTACCTAGCAGCGGACTACCACCAGGCCAACCAAGAGGCCATCAGAGTCCTGCTGCGCCATCCTGCCGAGGAGAGGGAAGCTTCGAAGCTGCTCGGTTTCGAACAAACTTATCACTACCAAGCGCCACGCAAGAGCAGAGTTACCGACTTCCTTCGTGCGCCTTCTCCAGAACCAGATCCAAACTTGCCACCGATCAGACTAGTTCCCCTTACCGCCGAGCAAGAAATGGCAAAAATCAGGGCCATCAAGTCCATGATAACCGGAGACGAAGGCGAGTCCCAACCACCTGAGGCGACCGGGGGGACATCCTCCACACCCGCCGTGCAAAAGGAAGGCGCGGTACTAGCGCTTGCCAGCGAACAACCGGTTGGCCGGTCAAAGAAGAGGCCGAGGAAGGGGAATGCCGGACAAAGCCTTGTCGACGAAAACTCCGACGAGCTGGCCTCCACAGAGCTGGGCGACCAGACCGAGCAGCCACAGGCTGGCAAATCCAAGGGCAAGGGCCCAGCCACCCCCCCCGGTCTGGATGCCCGAGTTCACATACCAGGGCCGACCAGTTTCGGCGGAGGACTCGGTTTATGTTGATAAGGATTATTCCCTTGGTTTCAACATGACCAAGGGGCTAATCCTTCCAGCAGACATGAAAAAACATGATGAGCTTGCCGACCTAAAGGTCCTCTGCTCGGCGGCAAAGTCCATAGTGCTTGTAAGTTCTTCATTTTTTGCTTCAACTGTTTGCTCGGTTTCTGAAAGCTAACGATCTGTTATTTGTTTGCAGGCTGCGCAAAAGAACTACCTGGCCCACGATCGGATGATCAAACTGCGGCAGAGCCTGCGCGATGCCATCTCGGAGAACAAGGCCCAGAAAGGCGAGATAGCAAAACTTAAGGCCGCGTAAGAAGCAGTCGTGGCGGAGCGAGATACCCTGCTCCAAAAAGTCGACCGAGCTAACGAGGACAAACAACGGGCCGTGAAGTTGACGAAAGCTCGGTATCTCGCCGAGCTGCGCAAGCTGCACGATGCCCATAAGGAAGAAAAGGACAAAGCGGTTGATGAGGCAGAGGACCGTGGATATAAGCAGGGGGAGAAAACCTATGAGCGTTAAGTCCAAACGACCAAGGACATCTTTTTCCAGTGCGGCTGGAAAGCTTCCGTGGAGAAAGTTGGCCTTGGTCAGGACTCTGACATGTTCGTCAATCCGCCTGCTGCCGATATCCCGGTCTACATGCAGGGGTACGCCCAGGCCACTCAGAACCGGCTTATTGCGGAGGCAAGGAAAGAGGCCGAGGAAGAGGCCGCCGCCGAGCAGCAAACCGAGCAATCTTCTCCTGCTGCGTCTCATGATGCCGAAGACGAAGTTATTGATCGGGATGTTGTCAGGGTGGAAGGCACTGACAATGAAGCCGAAGAGAACCTGCCCGAGCAAACTGTTCAAATAGTCGAGCAGACGGCGGAATTGGCCGAGCAGACTGCTGATGTTGAACTCGACTGATCATTTTCCCTTTGTGTCCTTGCTTTGTTTTCTTTTTTGTTTTTGAAATGTAACCGGGCTATGTCCCCCCTTCTTGTATCGAATTTTCACTTATCAATGAAACTTTTACTTTTTGCTCGTTCATTGTCTATTTCTGTTCGGTTGGCATATGCATGAATTTCTTGGTTCAAACGTCGATAAAACACAACTGCCAGGTCGGCTAAGCCGCGCAATACGCCAGGCTAAAATCACCTAGAACGCTTTTAAACAAATATGGAAGCTCGGCTCCTTGAAAATTTAAATGAATTGACATTTTTAATTTGGCCGAGCAAAATCTGCTGTTGGGTAAGCCGCCAACATTTCCTCTCTGCCGAGCAAAGTCAGCTCGGCCTCTTATTGGTTGGACAAAACACCAACACTGAGAAGTTCTGCCGAGCAAAATCCGCTCGTTTTACATATTGGACCACACACCAATATGCCGACTGGGCCGAGCAAAATCAGCTCGGCCCTTACATTGGACAAAACACCAATGTTAGTTAGGTTGGTCATGGCGCCAACATCTCAACAGGGCGAGCAAAACCAGTTCGGCCCTAATGCGCATTGTTCCATACGCCAATTATATCACAACTGTTTGTGTGGTCTGCTTCCATTCCGCCGAGAGGGAACCAGTCCGGTTCCATTCAGGTCGGTCTCCCTGCCCCTAGCATCCACAATTGCCTTGTGTCTTTGCAATGTCATTGTACAAAGATGCAATACCACACAACGAGAAGGCTATTTTTCATTACAAAAGCATTGCTATCTTTTATATCAAGTGCCAAAAGGCTAAAGGTCTAGAAAAGCTAAACATTATAAGCGAATTACATCTTAAAAGTAAAAGACCTTAAGGTTGGCTGCATTCCACGGTCTGGGGACAGCCTTGCCGTCTAAATCTTCCAAATGGTATGCCCCTTTGCCAGCAAGACCAACCACCTTGTATGGTCCTTCCCAATTTGCACCGAGCTTTCCTTCGCCAGGGACCACCGTGTTGCCAAGCACCTTTCTTAGGACCCAGTCCCCAATCTTGAATAGCCTGGGCTGCACAGCCTTGTTATATTTTCTGGAGAGTTCTTGTTGATAAGTCGCAATGTGGATTAGCACTCGCTCTCTCCTTTCCTCAGCAAGGTCCAGTTCCAATGCCACGGCTTCATTGTTCAGATCTGGTTGGAAACTTTTTGACCGGATGGTTGGCATGCCAATTTCTAGTGGGATGACGGCCTCCATGCCGTAGGCCAAAGCGAATGGGGTCTCTCCGGTCGATCGCTTGGCGTAGTGCGGTATGCCTAGAGCACATTAGGGAGTTCTTCTGCCCACTTTCCCTTGGCCTTCTCAAGTCGCTTCTTCAGCCCGTCCAGGATGGTCATGTTTGAGGCCTCCGCTTGACCATTTGACTGAGGATAGGCCGGTGTCGAATTGTAGAAGTCGATCTTCAACTCTTCGCAAAATCCGCGAAAGAGTTTCCCATCGAATTGAGTGCCATTATCCTAGATGAGGGCCTTGGGTATACCGAAGTGAGTGATTACATTTTGCCAAACAAATTTCTTCACATCCTTTTCCTTTATGGTCACTAGTGGCTCGGCCTCGACCTACTTGGTGAAGTAGTCGGTTGCAGCGATGAAGAATTTGCGATTGCCCGGTGCAGCTGGGAGTGGCCCAACAATATCCAATCCCCAAAGCGCGAACGGCCAAGGGCTTGTGAGGGGGAGCAATTCTCTTGATGGCTGGTGGATCTGGTGAGCGAATTTCTGACATTTTTCACACCGGCGAACGTATTTCTGTGCGTCCGCTTGCATGCACGGCCACCAGTAACCTTGGGAAATTGCTCGGTACGCCAGAGACCTGCCTCCAGTATGGTTGCCGCAGATGCCTTCATGGATCTCATAGAGAAAAGCTTCCACCTTAGAGGGGTGGACACACTTCAGATACGGCCCAGTGAAAGACTTCTTATACAAGGCTCCGGACGGGGAGAGCCAAAACCGCTCTGACTTGGCTTGGATCTTATTGGCCATCTTCTTTTCTTCCGGCAGAACTCTATCTTTCAGGAAGGCAATGATGGGATCCATCCAGGAAGGACCCAAGTTGGTGCAAAGTACCTCGGTGGTCTCCGGTCCTTCAATACTTGGCCGTGGTAAGAATTCTATCATCAAGGGATTGGGGAAGGCTGTCTGAGTAGAGGCGAGACCGGCCAATTCAACAGTCGTGTTGTTTCCTTCGCGGTTGATCTGTTCTACTCTTATGGCGTCGAACTTCTTGATTTCTTTACGCACCAGCGCCTGATACTTGGCCATTCTTTCATCCCTAGCCTCATATTCTCCTGAGACTTGATTGACCACCAGCTTGGAGTCGCTGAAGACCATAAGGGCTGTGGCTTTCATTCTCAACGCGCTTCTTAGCCCGGCAAGTAGGGCCTCATACTCCGCCTCGTTGTTGGAAGCTGGGAAGCCGAGCGTAATTGCTTGCTCGATAATCAGCCCATCTGGTGAAGTCAACACAATTCCCAGCCCAGCCCCATGTCTGTTGGACGCCCCATCGATGAAGAGCTTCCACATCTCGCCGATGAACAGTTTCCAGCAATCAGAGGGATTTTGGGAACTCCTCAAATCCAAGTTCCTGGTCGGTTCATTCTGGTCTCTTTCCTTGTCTTGGTTGGGTTCACCTGCCAACAAATCGCCGGACTTTGCTAGTTCGGTGGTGCTTCGCCCTTTTCCCTCTTGCGAGCCAACACTTGTTTCCGTTGCCAGAACCCTGGGTTGTGCTAAATTCGCACCAACCAAATCAATCGGCCAGACTGGGTGCGTCCCAGGGGAAAATTCCGCCACAAAGTCTGCAAGAGCTTGAGCTTTGATTGCGGTGCGAGGGCGAAACTTGATGTCGTACTGTCCCAGTTCCATGGCCTATTTCAGAATCCTCCCAGTGAAGTCCGCCTTTTCAAAGAGCACCTTAAGCGGAAACTCGGTCAGCACCACTATTGTATGGTCATGAAAATAGTGTGCCAGCTTCCTTGACGCCATCATCAGGGCCAGTGCCAATTTTTCCAAAGGAAGATATCTCGTCTCGGCTGGGAGCAAAGTCTTGCTCACATAGAAGATGGGCGAGTGTTGGATGCCTTCAGCGCGAACCAGGACGACGCTTACCGCATGTTGAGAGACCGCCAAGTAGAGATACAACTTTTCGTCTGGCTGAGGTGTTACCAAAATAGGGGCTGAGGAGAGGTACGCCTTTAGATCCACCAGTGCGCGGTCACACTCGTCATCCCAGAAGAACTTGGTCTTCAAAGTCTTGAAGAAGGGCCTGCAACGATCCGAAGACCGGCTGATAAATCGGTTCAGCGCGGCTGCCATCCCGGCAAGATGTTGCACGTCTTTCATGGAGTTTGGGCGCTCCAGCTCCTATATTGCCTTGATTTGGGACGGGTTGGCTTCGATTCCTCGGTATGTGACCAGAAAACCCAGAAACTTCCCGGCGCCAACTCCGAAGGCACACTTGGAGGCGTTCAAGCGAAGCTTGTGGTGCTTAAGTATGGCGAACATTTCTGCTAGGTCAGCGAGGTGTTGAGACTTCTCCTTGCTCTTCACCACCATATCGTCTATATAAGCTTCCATTGTTCGGCCCAATAGAGGAGCGAACATCTTCTTCACCATTCACTGAAAGGTCGCCCCGGCGTTCTTCAGTCCGATCGGCATGACCTTGTAGCAATACAAGCCTCTGGGGGTGGTGAACGACGTGATCTCTCTGTCCGGTTTATACATGGCTATCTGGTGATAGCCGCGATATGCATCCAGGAAGCTAAACCTCTGATGGCCAGCGGTTAAGTCCACCAGCTGGTCAATTCGTGGGAGGGGAAAGCTATCCTTTGGGCAAGCTCGGTTTACAGTCTTGTAGTCGACGCAAACTCGCCACTTGCCGTTCTTCTTGGGGACCACCACCGTGTTGGATATCCACCGAGGGTATTGCACTTCCTCTATGGCCCCAGCTTCCAACAGGTTCTTCACTTCTTCGGCATGGTGCAAGGCTGAGCGATGCGTCCTCTGTATGACTGGCCGTGCATTGGGGAAGACATTCAACTGGTGGCAAATAAAGCTCGGGTCGACGCCAGGCATATCGTAAGGCGTCCACGCAAAAGCCTCCAAGTTGGAAACTAAGAAGTTGACATAGTCTGATCGCTCGGCGCTAGACAAAGATGATCCCAAGAGGAAGAACTTAGTCGGGTCGTTTTCATCGATGTGCACTTCCACCAACTCCTCGACCGATTTCTCCTCGGCCTTTCTTCCTACGTCTTCAAGGACCTCCTTTCCCTCGGGCCCTTCGATCATCTGGACAAACCCTTTAGCTGCTTGGCTGCCATTCACCGCAACGAAGCATTGTTTGGCCATTACCTGGTCTCCCCAAACTTCCTCTATTTGCCTGTTCGATGTCGGAAAGCGCATGACTTGGTGGAAGGTCGAAGCAACTGCTTGCATGGCGTGTAGCCAGCCCCTGCCTAAGATGAAGTTGTAAGTGGATGGAACTTTGAGCACCCAGAACTCCACTTGCTTTACTATTGAACCCGCTTTGACCGGCAAAATAATCTTTCCGATTGGCCACTCCGGCTGTGAGTTGAAGCCGACCAAAGGAGATGTCTCAGGGGCCAAGTCCTTGTCCTCTAACTTCATTTGTTTGAACGCGTCATAATACATGATTTCGACCGAACTCCCCTGGTCGATCAAGATTCTCTTGATATCAAAGTCTTTGACGCGAAGAGTCACCACCAAGGCATCATTGTGCGGCATCTGAACCCTCTCCAAGTCTTTGGTTGAGAACGAAAGGATGTCTCTTTCTTCGGCCTTTCCCTTCTTTACGGCGGGTTGGACAAAGAGCACTTCCCTCATGTGCTCGGCCTTCTTAATCATCCCTCTCAGCTCGCAGACCCTTGCTGGTTCGATGATGCCGTGGATGACGTTAATTACACCTTGCGGGGGTGCTTCTAGGGCGGCCATTCCATTAGGCTCGGTTTGTCCAGTTGGCGCGGCCTTGACCCCCCCATCTATATATTGGTCAAGATGCCCCGCCGCCACCAATTCCTCCAAGTGCTGCTTGAGCGGCAAGCAATCCTTTGTCCGGTGCCCTCGTTCTTCATGGAAGGTACAGTGGTATTTTGGATTGAAGCCTCGCTGCGCACTTCCTAACTTGGCCGGCCAACGGACAAAGGGCTCACCTCGGACCTCACTCAAAATGCGGTAGATGGGAATTTTGAAGATCGTGGTAATTCCTGTCCGCGCCTTCAGTTTTCTTTTGGCATCTTCCGCTGCGTCGCGGGGTGCGTCAGCTCGGTCATTTCTGCGACCCTTGTATCGGTCATCGCGGTTTGGGCCACGGCGCTGATCTTTTGACCGGTCGTTTGGGCGGTTGTCCTCCTGCCTGACCGAGTGAACTTTTCCTGCCACCTTTCTGTCCGCCTCGACCGGATTACCCTTCTCGGTCGCGGAGGCGGTATCATCCTCCACGCGAATGTGCTCATTGATCCGTTGCATTAGAGACTCCATGGTTGTAGGTTGGTGCATCGTAAGTGAATCTCCCAGCCTATGCCCGACTGGGAGACCCCGTTTGTACTGAGTGATCGCAAGATTGGTAGGGCAGTCGAGGATCTCGTTGTAAGTTTCCCAGTACTTCGCGTTGTATGCCTTCAACGAACATCCAGACTCCATTGTGACGCCTAGGAGATGGTCGACCTCCTTCGGCGTTCGAGTATTGGTTTTGAATCTGGTGACGAAGGCTTCCGCTAGTTGCTGCCACCCCTCAATACTCCCCTCCGGGAGCCTTTCGAACCACTTCAAACCCAGCTCTCCCAAGCTTGCTGGGAATATGAGGCACATCAAGGTGTCGTTTCGCCGGTGGCCAGCCATCACTTGCCGGTAATGACTCACATGCATGTACGGATCCGTCTTGCCGTCGTACAAAGTGAACTTGGGCTGGTGGAATCCGGTAGGGAGTGGTGTGCTCTCAATCTCTGGGGACAAAGGTGTGGCTGTAAGTCGCGCCAGCTCTATGTCCTCCAGCGCAGGGGCTATGACTCTGGGCGCCGGCATCACCACTTCTTCACTGCAACGAACTGGGGCACTCAGCCTCTGGAGCGCCGGTACCCTCTGAGCCTTTCGACGGCGCGCTCTTTCCTTCAACACGTCCCTGAGATCCCTGGAACGGGAGGAGGCAGAGTAGCGTGACGTCGACGACGGGTGTGAGGGGCGGTAGGTGCTGTCGCGAGGGAAGGATCTGCCCTCTCTTTGGTTGGAATCTTCAACCCCATAGTTCCTGGTGATGGAGAGAGAATGAGTCCTCTGGCGGCGACTGCTAGAACGAGGGGAGGGGGTGTGCTCACTAAGGTTGTCCTCTCCAGCAACAACCTTCCCTTTATTCTGGCGCTTCAGCAGCTCCATCTCCGCCGCCATCTTGCGAATGAGGGCGTCTTGGTCCTTGAGTTTGTGGTCCAGGCGCTGCTCATGGGACTCCTTCCGGCGTCGACGGCCCTCTGGACTCTGCGAGCGATCAGAACTCCTCCCACGCTTGTCTCGCGTTCCTCGCGAAGAAGTTTCCAGGCCCGCCACGGCTGGAACATTCGGGGGGCCTTCTCTCCTTCGGACATACTCTGGGGTGACACCATTGACGACGGACAGCGGAACTTCGTCGTTGTTGGCCATGGAAATGGTCAAAGAAGCTCGAAGAACAAGAGTTGAATATCAAAGACTTCCCACAGACGGCGCCAATTGTACGAGGATGAAATATCCTCTGCTTTCCGTACTCCTTGCACTCCAAGCTTCTCTTGACGGCGTCTAACCTGGAAACACAGAAACGGTGAGCTGCCCGGCGGCGGTGTGCCGGATAGACCCTCCGACGATCAAGTCAGGCCACTTAAGGAAGAAGGAGGCTATCAGAGAGAGAGAATTTGTGATAGATTCAATTCGCTTACCTCTAACGTGCGTCTTCTTTCGTATTTCTAGGCTGGCCATGCAGCCTCAAGATTGTGCGCGCACTACCTCTGTCGTCCTTCCCTGGACAGGTAGCAGCGCTCGCCTCTCACCACCTTACACGTGTAAAGGCCTAGTCCTCCCACCAGTACACACAGAACTGCCCAACGGCATTGAGGCGTGCGTGGAGCAGATGTCCTCTCCCTCACGCCATTGGCCCAGGTGGCATACTTAATCGGAGTACCACTACCGGCCTGTCACTTGTGGAGAGTTGCTATTACATGCACAAAACCGAGCTTTGTGTCGCCGACCTATAACTTGGAATTAGACGAAAGCCTGACTACCTCGGCCGAACTATTCTTGATCGGTTCATCATGACCAACCGGTTGCGAGGCATGCCGGCCTCCAACCGTTCTACCTTCAATCTCGGTCACACGTAGCCACTTTATATCGACTGATCGGTCCAAGGCGTACCGGCCCCGATCGCGCCTTCGGTCTAGCTCGGGCTACCTTTTAGCTCGGTCAGCATCCGCTAACCCGAGTTCCGTCCAATACGTGTAAGACGCAGCTCGGCTATGCCAGTTGGTGCCTGACCGGTCAATATTTCCAACCGTGCAAGTCAGGCCGCTGGCCGTGTCAACAGAGGTTAGCTCGGTGCCGCGTGGTCCGTCATGTCTGACGTTATCTTAGCTCGGCCGTACAGTCAGGTGCAAATCTCCCCTCTCAACAAGTGCATGGTCTATTGATTTTCTTTCATTCATTTCTTGACAACAGGGATTGATGGATGAAGATAAGCTAGACTCCTTCAATGTGCCTTACTATTCTCCACCACTTGAGGAAGTGCAAGATATAGTGGAGAGGGAAGGATCATTCACAATTGAGCTTATGAAGGCCTTTTCACATGATGCTATGGACAAGCAAGAGAAGGATGCGAGGGCTAAAGTGGGAAAGTATGCCAAGGGTATCAGGTCCTTCACAGAGTCTATGATCTCAAACCAGTTTGGAGATGAAATCATTGACAAACTATATGATAAGTTCACTCATATTGTAGTTGAAGATTTGGCCAAAGAGTCACCAAAGACCACAAGTATCATTCTGGTGCTTACCAAGATTGTTGGATAGTCAGGGCCGGCCCTGGGCTAAGGCTGGTGAGGCCTGTGCCTAGGGCCCCAAAAATTAGGCCCAACAAAAGGCCCCAAATTTATTAGTCTTGCACTATATTAAAAATTTAAAATAGTCCAATTCTGTTTAATTAATTTAGGCTATTTTAAAGGGGCTTAAAAAAATCTATTTGACCCAATTGATAAAAGGCCCAATTAAAAAATATTTATAAGTATTAGTTGTTAGTCCAATTAAAAAGATAAAATATAAAATATAATATGCATATGGATTAGTTGTTAGCCTAATTTTGTGTGGCCTATTTTTTTTTTTCTCTTTATGGCCTAATTATGTGTTTTTTAGTATTTTTTAAAAAATATATTTTACACAATATTTATTTATTTATTTTGTAGATAGATACCTCTAATTTAGATACATTTAAAAACTATAATATTTGTATTTTTAAAAAAAAAAAAAAAATTACCAAATACAAAAAATTTATAAAAAAATATGAATTGCAAACTCAGACAATTATTTTTAAAAACTCTAAACCAAACATAGTGATTTTTTTTTATTTATAAATATCTAAAAAGGCCCCGAAAAATTAATTCGCCTTAGGCCCCCGGAAACTTAGGGCCGGCCCTGGATAGTTTAGTGTTCCAAATCATTTTTATTGTCCACCTTTACAAAAATAAATATGACAAAAGTATAAGGCTACTATGGGATCAGTTTATTTACTTTCATGAATAATCTATTCACATATGCATAAAAAATAAACTGATTAGATTATCACAATAGACTTTATGGTGAAGCCCAATGGCTCAGATATATGATAAAATTATGAGCTTAAATAAAACAAAATATCTATAAGATGCTTTTTAATGTTAAAAAAATAAATAAAGAAAAATTCATTTTCTTCTTTAATTATGATTAATTTTTTTTTTTAAGTTATGACTCATGAGATCTTTGGTTATACCTCATGTGGTTTTTGATTATGATTTTTTTTATGTTTTTTTTTATTTTTTTATATATTTATAACTCCAAAACTATGGAGTTATGACAATTTTTTTTTTTAAAAATTAAAAGGTACATATGGGCGTGTACTAGTCTTTCCCTAACCCTATCTATTTATATATTAAGAAAAATGAGATTTTTACTCAGAAATCCTCTAATACCTCCAAAGTCTTAAATTAAATTTTTTGATTTTTGATAATTATAAATTCACTCTATTTCTTGTGTGGCTTATTCTTCTCACTCAATCCTTATTTTTGTTGATTATTTGAATTTTAAAAAACTCCACCAAAGGCACAATCCCTTCTCTCAAATTTCTTTCCACTATTTCATTTACATATATTTACCCTTCCGTTTCTCTCCTCCTCTTCTTCAACTTCGGTTTTCAAGTTTCCATAGGCTCGTGTTGTTGTAGGAATTGGGCTTGCTGCTCCGCAGCCTGCGCAGCAGCAACTGTTATGCATTGAAATAGGCTCATTTTGGGGCTCATTTTGATAATCCGAACCGTTCATATTTTAGAATACATCAAATAGAACATACTTGTAAAAAATCAAGTTAATCGGATATCATTTATCCATTCATCCACTCACATTGTATCTACAAAAATAAATAATAATTGTGATTTAAAGTACTAAAATAAATACAAATTATCTCCGATTAACTTAATTTTTTACAAGCATGTTTTACTTGATGTATTCTAAAATGTGAACAGTTCGGATTATCAAAATAGATCTCAACATGGGTCAATTTCGATGCATAACAATTGCTGCTGCGCAACCCCAAGTCCATTTGAGTTTTGGAGAGTAGGATGTGATTAGATGCACCATGCAGTACGATTGGGAATATATGGTTTGGGAGTTTGTGTGCAAGAGTGATTGATATATGTTCTTATCGATTAATCTAATTATGTTAGTGGGTTCGTTACTCATTCATCAAGTAGTGAGTATTCTCGCCTTTTTCCCTCTTTCTATGCTACATCCAGTTTTATTAGAGTAAGTTCATGTGCACAGAACACAACCCTCTTACAAGGGATAGGACCAACATATGTAGGACTCACTCACATGTATGTGGGACCTATCCCTTGTGAGAGTTATATGTTTGATTTTTGTATTCTTAACATTATTGTTTTGATTATTTATTTATTTATTTATTAATTATTTCTTTTTATAATGAAACCTACGCAAGTTTGTAATCCTATGCACACTTTATCGTCATTTTTTTTGTTTAATCTATTTGGTTAAAAATTAAATTTAAACTATTTATTTTATTTTATTTTATTTTTGACTTTGTTTTGAACAAATTCTTACAAAATTGCATTGTGGGATAGAAAACTATAATGATTTTTCATCTAAAATAGCTCTAAAACATTAATCTAAATCTCTTAATTTTTTTAATTTTAAATTTTAGTAAATACACATTCTAAAAATTTAAAATCCTCAAAATAAGAAGTCAAAAAAAAAAAAAAAAAAAAAAACAAAAAAAAGGCTTTCCTAACTCTTTTCTAATTTGAAAGTAAAAAAATTTTAAAAGGAAATTTCAATGTAACTTTAGTCTTATATAATTTCACATTTTAAAAATATTCACTTCTAAATTTTTTGTTATATTTTTAAAAACTAAATAATACATGTGGTGTCTAAAAATTTAAGAACTTATTAGGCGTCAATATATTACAACACATTTATTAATAAAAAAGAAAATTTAGCATGACACGGAGAAAAAGAAAATTATATATATATATGTGTGTGTGTGTGTGTTCAGTGCATAATTTATGTTGGGAAACACTATGGTGCACACATTCAAATGGTGTGCATCATATGCATTTTATAACTAAAAAAAAGAATGACATAATTTTAATTTTTTGAGTCATAACTAAAACGAGAAAAAGATCATAACTAAACCCAACATGAGTCATAACTAAAGAATTTATGAGTAATAACTAAAATAATGTCATAATTACAAAAAAAAAAAAAAAAAACTAGTCATAACTAAAAAAAAAATTGCATGACTAGGGGTGCATATGGTACACCCATTTTAAATGAGTGTATATTAAAATTTCCCTTTTACGTTACATAAAAAATTACATGTGTCAATTCAGTGTTTAAAAATACATTAAATAATTTTTGAGATATAAATATACTTTAATAATGATACAATAGATATTAGATATATTTAAAAATAAATGTATAATTTCTGAATTAAAATTTGAAAATTTTAATAAATATACCATACCAAAATAATATATGTATATATATTTTCTATTTATGTTATAAAAAAATATTTTAAAATATACTTACAAATTAAAATTTAAATAAATATATTGGCCAAGTAATTTATGGATTGGATATAAACCAAGATAATTCTTTAAGGATTAGGTTTGGGCCAAGAGTTTTTTTTTTTGGGTGGGTAAGTCATAAATTAAAGATAAAAAATTTACACGGTTACAGGGGGCATACTCTAGGTAATACACGAAATCTAACTATACCCCCATAAAATGGGGGAAATTGAAAATAAAATAAAAATAACAATAAAAACCCCACACTGGTGAGGAAGCCAATGAAAATTAAAAAAAAAAGAATCCTAATTCTGCCCATATTTCATTTTTACCCCTGTGCATACCAGATTCTGCACTAGATGAAAGTGGATCGGGGCTCCGCTCTCAGTTGGACTATCTAGGGACTGAGGTACCTGCCACAGGAAGCACCGTCAGAGCTGCCTAGTCGGGGTTGGCCGGATAACCCCTCCGGCGTGGGAATTAGCAGTCGGAGACGCAGTGTATAGAGGGTTCGATTTGTATATAAGTGTTGTTTAGCTTGGAATAGTTCAGTTACCTTCAATGTGAAGTTCATGTTGTATATATAGTGTTCCTTGCTTGCTTCTCAAAGTGGATTCATGGAGGTTGGATGCTTCTAGGTGTCCTTTTGACATTACTCATGGTGGGGGACCACCTGTTAGTTGCCAATAAATGCATATACTCATTGTAGGCATGCTGGTAACAAACCACATTCCTTTGGATCAACAACTTCCGTGATTCTAAGTGTGGGGGACCAGTTGAGGTGGCAACGTGCACATGCTTGCACTCACAGCTCCCACGTTTCCTTGAGAGGTTTCTCCAGCTCGGTACTAATGTACTTCGGTTCGGTACTGATGTGCCTCGGCTCGGCCTTTTTTGGGATCATTCATGGAGATGGGCTGGCCCATTATCTGTTCGGACCACAGATTCCGTCTCGCAGCTTGGCCCAGACCAGCACTACGGCTGGGCTAGCCTTTTCATTGCGGGTTGGGCCCAAGTGCTTGAGGACTTGGATGGACTATTGATCATGAAGTTGGGCTCAACTGGTTTGTCCATATACTCATCTGATCCACTTGGATTCGGACTTTGTCGGGTTGGGCCGGCCTAAAGCTTGGACCTGACCCATTTCACATTTAGCCCCTTCATTTGCCCCCTAGCTCGCGCTAAGGTTCCCCTTGGTGGGAGCTATTGTTCTGCTTTCCAAGCGTCGCGTCATTTTGGTTCTCCCCCAGTTCGGCCTTGGTGACGGTTCAATCCTGACACACAATTCCTGCATGCGTCCTTTCATGTAACACGTGGCGACGTGTGATAGGTGTGCAGAGATAATGCGTCGACTCCATACCGAAGGTCGTGATTCGTGTTCCTGCGCGCTGACTGGTGTAATAAATGGTCAGGCCGTCAATTCAAATCCCTTGATTTACTTTTCTCATTCCTCTAGTGAGTTCCAAGGAGAGAGAAAGAGTTTCTTCCCATCCCTCTGGACCGATCTCGCTGGTGCTCTGCTTGGGCTTCTTCGCCGTTGATCTTGCTTCGCTATCACCGTTGTGATCTCTGTAAGTCCTTTCATGACTCTTCTTCTCTTTCCCCTTTCTGTTTTAATCATCTTGTTTGGCCCACTTGCTATCCGTGTCCCATACTCTGTTATCTGAATCCTACTTCTGTCCCATTAGGTTGGTCGAATGGGGAAGTTTCATTCCTTGGTTGATGCCCCTGAGGCCATGGCTATGTTCCGTCTGGATTACAATATTCCCCCTGACGTTACCCTTTCACTAGCGAAAGTAGACGCCAAACATATGGGTACGAGGAACACCGTTGCCTTTCCCGTCGCGACAATAGTCAAGGGAGGGGTTCGGTTTCCTCTTGACCCGTTAGTGCGTCGTTTTCTGCATCAAGTCCAGTTAACCCCAATGCAAGTATCTGTGAACCTTTTCCGTGTTGTTTGCAGCGTATCTACCCTCAATAGACGATTGGGCCTGAACCTTGACATATGGGATATCTTGGGATGTTACACCCTTTCTCATAACAAAGACCATAGTACATATTACCTGCATGTTCGCTCGGCTGATTGTCACTTAGTTACTGGACTACCTGATTCGGATAAACACAATGACGATTTCCTACAAGTTGGTGGAAATTGGGAGTTCCCCGCCGGAATCGAGTTTCAGTCTGAACGGATGCCACAGAAAGATGGCTACCTAGGTCCGGGCCTCTCATTTTAATGCCTTTGGTGTTTCTTACTCTATTTTGAATATTGCTCTGATGGGTTGCTTTCTTTTTGCAGAGTCCTCCCGTTTCCAACAAAGGCCGAACCGAGAGAATGCTGAAGCTATCAAAGCTGCCTTGAGGTATAAAAAGAGATTTGCACCTGAGTTATTGGACTACCAGTCAACTTACCGTTATGTTATTCCAAAGAAGGCAAGGCTCGCTGCTGCCCTTCTGGACTTTGATACCGAGACTGACACGTCTCTCACCTCTCTGGTCTCGAGCCGTCACAGGAGTCAAGATACATTTTCTGAGAGAGCGCCCTCCCCTGCCCCCAGTTTCGCAGGGAGCGGGTCTGTGGCGAAGAGAAGGGTGCTGGTGGATTTAGAGGCCGAGGCCTTCGGAGCCTCCGGCGCTTTGCAAACCCCTCTGGAGAAGACCAAGGTGAAGAGCCTCATGGAGGTAAAGATGGAAGTTGGAGCTTCTGGGACCCCTGTGACTGCTGCTGAGCCCTCAGCTTCAATTGCTGCACGAGCAAAAAAGAGGAGAAGGGAAACTGGCAAAGCAGTGGTGGGGGAAGCTTCTCAGGATCCTGCTGAGGATGATGCTTTTGAGAAATGGGAGCCGCCAATATCGCATGAGGGCAGGCCCATTTCCACCTCTGATTCAGTTGTCGCTTCACAAGATTTTGCCTTTAATTTGACCAAGTTTTTGTTGATGCCGGTTGATATGGCCGACCATAATGGGCCTCGTGACATTCCTATCTTGAATGGGACCCTTCAAATGATGACTGCTGTAAATGTTTTCTTTGCTTTACTTAACTTCGCTGTTGCGTTGCTGTCTTCTTTTTTCTAAGTTCTTTGTCGTCCTTTGCAGTGTATCCAGAGAATGCACCTGTCTATTACCCGTGCTGAAGAGCTGGAAAGGGCCGTGCTAGAGGCTGCAATGAATATAGAGAGACTGACGGTAAACTTGGAGTCAGAGAAGGAAGGACGTCGAACCGCTGAGAGGGAAGCCTTTCATTTGAGCAAGATTGTCGCTTCTGCTGAATAATCGAAGGAGGCTGCCATTGGGACACAGGCTCAACTCGAGGGGAAGGTGGCCGAACTGGAGGCCGTTATTGCTGTGATGGCTGCCGAGCGTACTGCGCTGGAGGCCAAGCACTGGCAACAAGGCTGGGATGAAGCTGGGGCGGCGTACAAGGAGGAGGTTCTAGTGCTGCGAGACAAGCTCTTTGTAAAGGGTTGGACGAGTGCTTTAGTTGCTGCGATGGTTCCTGAAGGCTCTTCTCTGTATCATGATGTCCCTATTCCTTCGAAATCCTTGGGTTTGAAGACTATTCCTACCCCTGCTGTTCTGCCAGACGATGTTTCCCCAGAAGATGATTCTGTAAGCAAGACCCAGAGCATGAATGTTGCCGCTAAAACGGTGGACGTTGAAGGGGTTGAAACCCTAGAGACTGAAGCCACGGGAGATGTGGTTAAGGTGGCTCCTATTTCTCAGGAAGTTGGAGCTTCCTCTACTTTTCCTCCCGCAGATGGCCTGGACAAAATTGCTGATGCTGCTCCTGAGTTGCCCACTGTTGATGAAAATTGATGTTGAAAGGATTGAACTTTTTTCTTTTTTGTTTTGGTGGAGACAATTTTTCCTTTTCTTTTTTGCTGCTGGTTGTGAGGCCTTTTGTGCCCTTTGCTGGATGATATAATTTTCTCTTTGAACTTGCAATTTGATGCTGCTTGGCTTTTATGTCTGAATGTATTCTATACTGCTTGCCCCCGGCCGAGCTCTGTTGGGACCTTCGGGCCAAATAGGTGCTCGGTCTGACTCTATATAGTCCTTAAATAGATGCTCTGTTTGATTTTTGTACTGCTTGCCCCCGGCCGAGCGCTGTTGGGGCCTTGGGGCCGGACTGATGCTCGGCGTGGCATTGAACTATTTGCCCCCGGCCGAGCACTGTTGGGACCTCGGGGCTGAACTAGTGATCGGCGTGGCTAACGGATATGTGGTAAGTGGGTCTTACTTAGGTCCAGGTTGGTTTCGAAAGAAAACAACTGTTTGCCCCCACCTGGAGCTAAGTAAGATCGATACTGAAGAGTTGTCCCTTGTATAGAACTGCTCGAGTCTGTTTCGACTTTGATAGTACAAGTGT
This sequence comes from Camellia granthamiana, assembly GCA_036172215.1. Lineage (NCBI taxonomy): Eukaryota > Viridiplantae > Streptophyta > Magnoliopsida > Ericales > Theaceae > Camellia > Camellia granthamiana. The sequence goes on from CM069903.1 coordinate 151,128,940, forward strand.
ATTTGAATGAGAGAAATGCAAAGAGAGATGTCTTACTCAGGTCCAGACAGGTTTCGAAAGAAAACAATTATTTGCCCCCAGCTGGAGCTGAGTAAGGCTGATGCTAGAAGTTTGCTCTTGACGTAGCTCAGTTGAGTTTGTTCCAACTCTGCTTGTTTGAATCAATACTGGAGTGTTGATGTGCTGATACTTAAGAAGTTCTGTAGGTGCAAAGATGTGTGCTTAAGATATGTCAGTGTAGTTTCCACTAAGCAATTCCACTTGGCTAAATAGAGATATTTTACTTAAGATACATTTGTGTGGTTTCCACCAAGCAATTCCACTTGGCTAAATAGAGATGTTTACTTAAGATACATTAGTGCGGTTTCCACCAAGCAATTCCACTTGGCTAAATAGAGATGTTTACTTAAGATACATTAGTATGGTTTCCACCAAGCAATTCCACTTGGCTAAATTCCAATTTAGTTGCCAAACATTTTTCCACCAAGCTATACCACTTAGCATGTTTGAGTGCTAACCAAATTTAAATTCCGTTCAGTCGTTCTGAAATTGAGCCATTTGGGTTAAAACCAAAGTTAATTCCGTTTGACAAACATCAAAGCTAATTCCGTTTGGTGAAGACCAAAGCTAATTCCGTTTGGTAAGAACCAAAGCTAATTCCGTTTGGTAAACATCAAAGCTAATTACAAGAATTGGATAAATCTGAGAGGAGTGGGAAAACATTTGCATTGGTCAACAAATAAGTGCCTTTACATCCTGATAGAGAAGTTAGGGAATGATTCTATTGGTAGTATTTCTTGAGGTTTGCTACGTTCCAGGGCCGAGGTATTGCTTTGCCGTTCAGATCCTCTAGGTAGTAAGCTCCATTTCCAACAACGGCTGTGATTTTATAGGGACCTTCCTAGTTCGGCCCAAGTTTGCCCTCACCAGGCACCCGTTTGTGATCCATGACTTTCCTCAAAACCAATTCTCCTGGTATAAATTGCCTTGGGAAAACTTTTTGGTTGAAACTTCTGATGAGCTGCTGCTGATATGCTTCAAGTCTGATCAGCGCTGCCTCTCTTCGGCCCTCCGCCATATCCAGTGCTTGCGCGATAGCTTCCTCATTACTGGAGCTTTCAAATAATTCAGACCGAAGGGTTGGGAGACCTACTTCGAGTGGGATGATGGCCTCCATTCCATAGGTTAAAGAGTAAGGTGTTTCTCTTGTGGGGCGTCGTGCTGTAGTTCGGTAGGCCTATAATACGTGAGGTAACTCCTCAACCCATTTGCCTTTGGCATGTTCAAGCCGCTTTTTCACTCCGTTGATGATGGTTTTGTTCGACGCTTCTGCCTGACCATTGCTCTGCGGGTATCTTGGAGAAGAGTTCCTATACTCGATTCTGAGGTCGGCACAAAATTTTCTGAAGATCTTACCATCGAACTGCGTTCCGTTGTCCGCAATCAGTACCCGCGGAATGCCGAAATGCACTACCACATTCCTCAAAACAAACCGCTTTGTGTCTGCCTCCTTGATGCTTGCCAATGCCTCAACTTCAACCCACTTGGTGAAGTAGTCGGTTGCAGCAATGAAGAATCGCCTGTTCCCAGTGCCTCGCGCCAGTGGTCCAACAATATCCAGGCCCCATTGCGCAAAGGGCCATGGGCTGGTGAGTGGAGTGAGAGTTTTGGCTGGCTGATGAATGAGTGGAGCAAACCTTTGACATTTATCGCACTTTTGTACGTACTGCTGTGCATCTTGTTGCATTTGTGGCCAACAGTACCCGTGAGTTAGGGCTCGGTGCGCCAGTGACCTTCTGCCAACGTGGCATCCACAAATCCCATCGTGAATTTCGTAGAGAACATTCTCGATGAGATTTGGATGCACACATAGGAGGTAGGGGCCAAGGTAGGAACGTCTGTAAAGCTTTCCAGATGGTGAGATCCAGAATCAGGCTGATTTATGCCTGATCTTGTTGGCTTCCCTTCTGTCTTCGGGAAGTTTACCAGATTTCAGAAAGAACAATATTGGATCCATCCAGCTCGGCTCTAAGTTGTTGCAGAGGATTGGAGATGCAATACTTGGTTCTGGTACGAACTCAACCCAAACTCTTCTGGCATCCTTTGTATCCACTGATGAGCCGAGGCATGCCAGAGCATCTGCGTGGCTATTTTTGTCCCAACTGATTCGTTCCACTCGTATGGATTGAAATTTTCTGAGTAGGTCTCTGGCCTTGCCTGCGTACATAGCCATTCTTTCATCTCGAGTTTCATAGACCTCAGAAAGCTGGTTTACCACTAGTTGTGAGTCGCTGAAAACAAGAAGCTGTTCTGCACTGAAGTGTTCGGCGCTACGCAAGGCAGCCAATAACGCTTCGTACTCGGCCTCGTTGTTTGAAGCCTTCCAGCCCGTTCCCAGATGAATCCTTCTGGAGAAATAAGAACTACTCCTGCCCCCGAGCCTCGGTTATTGGACGAACTATCGACGTAGAGTTGCCAGATGTTTCCAATAAAGAGTTTCTATGCTTCCGAAGTGCTGGGTTTTCTTTGTTCGGTGGCGCATGGCACCTGTGTCGAACTCAGATTCCCCGGTTCAGTACTCTGGGTGGGAGTAAATTCTACGACAAAATCCGCCAAGACCTGGGCCTTGATTGCTGTCCTGGGTTGATACCGAATGTCAAACTCACCAAGTTCTACAGCCCACTTTGCTGTTTGGCCAGAGAAATCGGCTCAGCTGAATACAGATCTGAGGGGGAATTCAGTGAGGACGTTAACGGTATGCCCCTGGAAGTAATGTTGCAACTTTCTTGAGGCGATAAGCAGCGCGTAAGCTAACTTTTCCAGTGGTAGATACCGTGTTTTGGCATCTAGTAAAGTCTTGCTAACATAATATACTGGTCTCTGTTCCTTGTCAACTTCTCGAATTAATACTGCGCTCACGGCGTGATCTGAGACTGCTAGATAGAGGTACAGCTCCTCTCCCGGTTCTGGAGTGGACAGTAGAGGGGGTGTGCTGAGGTATCTTTTGAGACTCTGTAGTGCTTCGGTACATTCGCTACTCCATTCAAATGCTGCCTTTTTCCTCAAAAGCTAGAAGAAGGGCTTCATCCGATCTGAGGATTTGCTAATAAACCGATTCAGTGCGGCCGCCATTCCGGCTAGTTTCTGCAGTTCCTTAGACTTTGTAGGCACTTTGAGATCCTGTATTGCCCTGATTTGATCTGGATTCGCTTCAATTTCTCTGTGAGTGACCATGTATCCCAAGAACTTCCCTGTTCCTACCCTGAAGGCGCATTTCGAGGCATTGAGGCGAAGCTGGTGGCTTTTCAGGATGCTAAAAACTTCTTCCAAGTCTGTGAGGTGGTTTGTAGCGCACTTGCTTTTTACTACCATATCGTCTATATAGGCTTCCATGGTTTTCCCCAGTTGGTCTTTGAACATCCGAGTGATCATTCGCTGGTAGGTCGCCCCGGCGTTCTTGAGGCCGAACGGCATTACTCTGTAGTAGTAGGTCCCTTCCGGAGTAATAAACGCTGTCTTTTCTTGATTTGGACCGAACAGTGGTATTTGATGATAACCGTTATAGGCGTCCAGAAAGCTCATGCGCTCATGCCTTGCTGTTTAGTCTACTAATTGATCAATGCGAGGCAGCGTAAAACTATCTTTAGGGTAGGCTTTTTTCAAGCAAGTGAAATCAACACAAACTCTCCATTTTCCGTTCTTTTTTTTGACTACAACTGTGTTAGACAGCCATTGCGGGTACTGAACTTCTCTGATTGCTCCCGAGGTTAGGAGTTTTTCGACTTCGGCAATTACTGCTTCGGTGTGCTCAACTGAGGATCTCCGACTTTTCTGTACGATGGGCCGAGTTGAAGGATTGATGTTGAGCTTGTGGCAAGCAAATTCTGGGTCCAACCCTGGAGTATCATATGCTGACCACGCGAATACCTCTATATTTTCCCTCAGCAGTTCCAGCAGCTGAAGTTTCTCATCAGCGCCTAGCGAGGTACCAATAAGGAAGTACTTTTCCGGGTCATCTTCTCTTATCAAGACTTTCTCCAAATCCTCTACCATCTTTTCCTCTGGAGTTCCCCCCACATCTTCCAAGACTGGTTGTTTGGCCACTTCTACCGTCTGTACCCGATTGCAGAGCTGCTTTGCCTTTAATACTGCCATGAAACAATGTTTGGACGCAACTTGATCCCCTGAGATCTGCTCTACTCCGTGTTCCGTTGGGAAACGGATGAGCTGGTGATAGGTCGAAGGGACTGCTTCCATTCGATGAATCCACGGACGACCAAGTATGGCGTTATAAGGGGATGGTGTATTAATAACCAAGAACTCTATCTGGAGGGTTTTTATCCCCGCTACGACTGGCAATACTATTCTGCCGAGCGGCCATTCCAGCTGTGAATTGAAACCGACCAACGGGGCTGCCGCTGGGGTGAGATGCTGCTCGGAGAGGCCGAGCTTTCTGAACAAATCATAATATAGTATGTTTGCTGCACTGCCCTGATCTACTAGGACTCGTTTTACATCAAATCGTTTCCCAATCCCAACAGTTATAATCAATGCATCAGTATGTGGGTGCTATATGCCTTCTAAATCTTTGCTAGTAAATGAAACAGTGCACAAGGGGGATTTAGGTACGGTACGCACCTTTTTCAATGTCGGCTCCACTGACATGATTCGCTAATTTGCGCAGCCTTAGCGATCTTTTCCTTCAGTGCCTCCTCAGATTCTTGAGCCGCTGTCCCATGGATCACATTTATTATTAGCCGGGGTGGGTGCTCAATATTTGCTTCTGGAGGTGGGTTCCCCAGCTTGGCCACTTCTTTATCCTGATCAATGTATTCCCTTAGGTGCCCAGCTGCCACCAGGTCTTCCAAGTGTTGCTTCAGTGCCCTGCAGTTTTGAGTCATGTGTCCCCTATCTTGGTGGTAGGTGCATCTGAGCTTCTGATTGCACCGGGTTGGATCTCCTAACATTTTCGGCGGCCAAACAAAGAAGGGTTCTCTCTTGATCTTTTCTAGGATTCGATAGATTGGCTCTTTGAACACCGTCACAACGGCTTCGTGGGATTTGGACTTATCCACCTCATTTACTGCAATCCCTCGGTGTTCTCCTCGATCCGTTCTCTTCTTCTGCCGGGCTACTTGTTCTGCTGACACTACCTCGATGGGGATCTGATCGTCTTCGAGACGAGCATACTGCTCAATCCTGGCGCGCAAGTCTTTCAAAGCTGTGGCTGGGCGCTTGGTAAGTGATTGTCTCAACTTACTTTCCGGGCGCAAACCATGTTTGAAGGACATGACGGCCATCTGCTCGTTGCATACATTTTCTTCCAGATCGTTATACTCTTCCCAGTATCTCCTAGCGTAATTGCGCAGCGTTTCCTCTTGCTCCTTCCTGAGGCCGAACAGCGTATCCGGCTTTTTTGGGATCTTAGTATTGGAGACGAACCTGGCTAGGAACTCTTTGGAGAGCTGCTTCCAACCATGAATTGATCCAGCGGGGAGTCGATCGAACCATCGGAGTCCGATTTCTCCCAAGCTAGATGGGAAGACTTTGCATATCAGTGCCTCATCTCGGCTCCATAGGGACATCATCTGTCTAAAATGGCTGATATGTGTCAGAGGGTCTGATTTCCCATCGTACGAAGTGAACTTTGGTGGAGTGAACTTCTTTGGAGGTCTCATAGTCTCAATCTCCAGAGAGAATGGCGAAGAGACGAGCCTATCCAGGGCTTAATGTTCTCTCTGGTGAACAGTACGGTCCAGATGATCTCGATGTTGCTCGTTCTGCCTATTGCCAATCAGCTAAGTGCGAAGGTCTTGAGGAGGGTATTCAGTTTGTTGACTATCCGTCTTTTGCCTCTTGGCCCTCCTCCGCCGTGACCCACGGGTGTGGCTACTCGCCGCTTCACTCTGTGCTGGGATAAGTTGGCTTCGTTGCCCGGAGTCATTCCTGGGGAATTTTTTCACTGGTAATTCTCTAGACGAGCTTCTTCGTTGCAAACGAGAGGGCTCTGCTTCCGTCCTCTTTTCCGTCGGATCACCCAACACCTTCTTAAGTTGAGCTGTCAATTCCTGTATTTCCATTCCCATGGAATCTATAATTCGATCTCTATAATCTTTTTCCAGAAGGAAATGATGAGAAGAACCTCCGACGAAGGGCAGTCGATGCTCGACGGATTCGGGGGTTCGATTATTGTTTCCAGTTTGCTCCTCCAGAACTGTTGGGAGTGCCAAACCTTTGTCCTTCATCTTCTCCGTCTGCGGAGTATGTGCTGAAGGCGGAGCGTCCTCAATCCCCCTTGCCGGAACTGAATGCAGAGTTCAGAGATAAAGTGATCCACGCTCACCGCACCAATTGTGCGTACCGAATTCTGCACTAGATGAAAGTGGATCGGGGCTCCGCTCTCAGTTGGACTATCCAGGGACTGAGGTACCTGCCACAGGAAGCACCGTCAGAGCTGCCCGGCCGGGGTTGGCCGGATAATCCCTCCGGCGTGGGAATTAGCAGTCGGAGACGCAGTGTATGGAGGGTTCGATTTGTATATAAGTGTTGTTTAGCTTGGAATAGTTCAGTTACCTTCAATGTGAAGTTCATGTTGTCTATATAGTGTTCCTTGCTTGCTTCTCAAGGTGGATTCATGGAGCTTGGATGCTGCCAGGTGTCCTTTTGACATTACTCATGGTGGGGGACCACCTGTTTGTTGCCAATAAATGCATATACTCATTGTAGGCATGCTGGTAACAAACCACATTCCTTTGGATTAACAACTTCCGTGATTCTAGGTGTGGGGGACCAGCTGAGGTGGCAACCTGCACATGCTTGCACTCACAGCTCCCACGTTTCCTTGAGAGATTTCTCCAGCTCGGTACTAATGTACTTCAGTTCGGTACTGATGTGCCTCGGCTCGGCCTTTTTTGGGATCATTCATGGAGATGGGCTGGCCCATTATCTGTTCGGACCACAGATTCCGTCTTGCAACTCGGCCCAAACCAGCACTACGGCTGGGCTAGCCTTTCCACTGCGGGTTGGGCCCAAGTGCTTGAGGACTTGGGTGGACTATTGATCATGAAGTTGGGCTCAATTGGTTTGTACATATACTCATCTGATCCACTTGGATTCGGACTTTGTCGGGTTGGGCCGACCCAAAGCTTGGACCTGACCCATTTCACATTTAGCCCCTTCAACCCCCAAATGATGGCTATCATCGAAGATAATAGAAGAAACTTGAGAAAGATACATGGGCAAAATTACAAAAGAAATCACACCAATACAACGCAGGTAGACACGTTGCCAACGGAAATCACCCTAACGCACTAGGCCATTTTACAACTGACCCAAACAAATACAGCATGAGTTAGGCCCAAAATTTATATATTCATGAATAAATCAGCCCAACCCACGTGCACTACATCATCAATACAACCAAAAAAAAAAAAAAAATTGCTTATACACCTGTAATACAAAAGATCGTGAATACGCCCATCACCCCACATCATAGCAGCACCTAGCAGACAGATTAGTAGATAGGAAAATGCATAAGACCCCAGTGGGGTGCTGGGGGCCTGTTTTGATTGGTTAAAAAAACTGTTTTGTTTTGTTTTATTTTTGTTTTTTTTTCTTTTCTCCATTGGCAGCCCCCCACCGGGAGGGGGGGGTCTCTAGCATCTCTCAAGTAGATAGCCCCTCAACGTGGGTGATAGCAACACGCAACAGCTTTGCAGCTGGTCTCGTATCCCAAAGCCACTCCACGCGCCAACTGTTTGGTGTAGACAACAACATTACACAAACCAATCACCGGCAAAACACCGGCGCCAGAGAGTCCACCATGGCTGGCTTAGCTTGACGGTGCATACCTAGACCACGCTCCACCGGCGAAACCCCCAGGACATAAAACATCAGCAAAATAACAAAAAATCCCGACTAGGCATCGGAACAAAACACAGACCAGAAACCCTCCAGCGGCAAAAACACAGTGCCGGCAAAAAACCGGCCTGACCGTCGTCAGAGAAGAGAACCCAGCGACAGACCTCATCAGAACATCGTCATCTACAATATTGCACGCTCATTGTAGCTACGCCAGCACAGCCACAAAAAAAAAAACTCAGAAATACCGGGCATAAAAGCCACTCCGACGTGAACAGATCAGTTCACACAGAACGACAGTGAGCTCGGAATCAATGAGAGAGAGAACCGGCGAAGCTTACAACACAGCCACTCCCATAAATGATGAGAACAACTTCATGGAGCACAAAACAGAGCACCACGGTGGGAGGAGGAGCCCACCGCCATGAACGGTAAGACCACCTGCTATACCACCAAACCAGACTACTGAGAACATACTTGACCAGTCACTTACCGGAAAGATGTCCAGCAGGTACCACAACAAGTTGTAGACCCGCCGGTGATATATCCAGACCCCTCCTGGGGAACCTCAGCTACAGTTACTAGGTTGGACAACACAGTCCCACTATCACACCACAGAAACCACCAAAACGAAGGCCACACCCCGACAAAGGGCACCACTGACCCACGGCGGTTTGACAATCGGGGCTGACAGGTGGCACGACAGCAAGACAAACTAGCCAAAACCATGGCTGTCCACAACTGGAGGCCGAAGTAACTGGGACAAGAACGAATCCCAGAGTAACATCAACGACCCATGATCTGAACACCATCCCACTGGTCGGAGCATTATCAGAAGACAACAACGACCCATAAAAACTTCAAACCCTCCTAAATCTGGACAAAAATAAGACCAGATTCAGCAACAATACGAAAACATAACCCAAACCAGACCAAGACTCTGATAAGGAACCCTAAAAAACATAATGTAAACATAACCAAGAGTTGTTGTCATAAAAATTGGCTCAAACTCAGTTTTTAGGCTATTAAGCCCAAGTTTGACATATACAAAATAATTCGTCTTTTTATTTTTTTATCTTTTTTTCATCACATTACCTCTCTATTTTTCTGTATATTTTTTCGTAACAAGACAAAAAGTGCATTTATTTAGGTTATTCCAAATAACCCCTAAAACTTTTTGACTTTTTGACTGAAAAAGTCACTTGCCAAACGAGATCTTAATTCAATATTGAAAATTTCAAATTAATTCATACCCGTCACAACTTGAGAAACTATGATATAATGTAAACATAAAGTTCAAATTTATTATTATCAAATATTTTTACTAATTAACTGATCAATTTTTTAGATTAGTTATAAGGAAAGGGTTAGAATATGCCTCAAAATTTAAGACAACCCGATATTAGATAGTTTTTCATGCATAAACATAACTAACTATTCATCTAATAGGTCTAAACATAAGTGTACAAAATTTTTTTTTTTAACCCAAGTTCAATTTTTTAAATAAATATGCATAAATATGTAAATATTTTTATTTTTATTATAAAAAATACTTACAAATTCCAATTTAATACTGTAGAATAAATCAAGTAATTCATAAGTTGAACATATACGAAGACAATATTTTAATGATTAAGTCAGGGTGAAGTTGGCAAAAAAGTTAAATCGACTAACTTTTAAGTCACTTTGTAATGTCTAGCCTAACTCTACAAGCCAATCCTAATGGGAAATTATATTTGCATACATCTATTTATCTTAGTAGACACATTTAATAAAATATTATTTTAATGATAATTATACACTAAAATAAAATGATTATAATGCATATCAAAACACACTCTTAATATTATATTCAAATTTTCTCTATACATATTTTTTTTTTTTTAAACAAAAAATTTCTATACACATCTTGATAAACTCACAAATTTTTAACAAACTCACAAATTTTTAACCAAACACAAAGAACTACACAGCTATGTGGAGGAACATTGCGAAGCTAGTCTCTTGCAAAACCCTAACAAGTTAGAACTTATTCTTCCTTCTTATCTTCTGTACCTCTCATTAGAAGACAAAAATTTGATCTTTTAGAGTGTAATGTTGCAATCACACGTTCTTTAGTTAATAAACGATTTTGAACCCTTGCACATTCTCTCCATAGGTAAACTAAAGTAAGGTTTCTTCTCTCAATATCCTCGTAGCTACCGTTCTTTTTCAGTTTAGTCACGCTTATGGAAAAAGAAATGAAAAGTATTAAAAAATGATGAGAAAGATAGTGACCATCTCTATCCCTCTCTTTCTTCCTAAGAATCAAACAAAGCATTAAGAAAAACTTTTCTGATCTCACAATATCATATTTTTTTTCATTGAATATTTATCATGACCGCATTTGACTTCGTTAATTACTCCTTTTTTCTTGAAAAGTAGTAGCACTGAACTTCAATGTTCTAATTTAATATATATCTGAATTTCATAACAAGGCCCACTTGATGCATTCTATTGCCACTGATTCTCTTTTGTTTCTTTATTGTTTCTTCATGTGTCATTTTGATGCATCAGGTGTGTGACCGAAATGGGTAAAGGAGTGTGGAATGAGGGTTTAGATAGTGTGTAAAAGAATATGAGTTAGGGTATAATTGGAACATTAAATGTGAGGAATGAGAAGAATAATCAATAATCAAATTAATAACTGTGTGCGCTGAGAAATGATGTGTACTTAGGTAAGTAAGTGTGTGAAAATAGAATTTCTCAACCCTAATTCATCTGTACCTAAAAGTTGTGACGTGCAGCAAATTATAATTTTATGCTTAAGAGCATCTATATCAGGCTCAACAAATTTTGAGCAAAATTATAACTAGAAAGTTACTTTTTCTATTTTATCTAACATTTTTTGTATGTACACCTTTGTCGGACTCTCTATTCTAAAATTTATTTTTATAAAATATTCATTTTTAATTATGCAAACAACCTTCTAGAAGGATGGTTCTGTCCATATTCATCAAAATAAATAAATAAATAAATAAATAAGTAAATAAATAAAAAATAATGGTGGACAGCCGATTATCCAACAGAATGTTTGGCTGAATGTTTGGTAATAAATGATAAAATATTATATTTCATATTTCAAAAAAAAAAAAAAAAAAAAAAAAAAAAAAAAATTACAACAGGCGGTTGTCCGACAGAATGTCTGGTCACTCTTAACAATAAATGATAAAATATTGTACAACCTAAGCCAAATTTAATTTTGGTCTAACGATGTTGATGGACGAGTGATTGTGTACCTTGCTAAGCAATTTGTGTCCTAAAACCATAATAACTAGCACGATGTGAATGCTCTATGTAGGTAAACTTTTAAGCTACAACGCTCTCAAAATAATTACAATAAACCAACTCTAAACATTAGTACAATATGATATAAATAACATCAGGAGCTTTCATTAATCAGAGTTAACATACAAAATGTGACACATGCGATATACATTAATAAATCGTTCATTCTGAATTTACAGCATGTGTTACAAGAGGTAATAAGAAATGAGAGCTAAACAGAAAATCATATGCCCTAATGGTTTACATCTTTCCAAGACTGTACTTGGTTACAATAAAATGAGTCATAAGCTCAACACAAATAAAGCCCTCAGCTTGTGAAAAGTAAATACAAAATAAACAAAAGTGAGTCTTCAGCTCCACAATCCTCCCAAGCTAAATCCTTGGCGGAGGCATATCACCTGTACTTGAAAATGTTTTCCCAAGTAGAGTGAGCCAAAGTCCAGTAAAAACAATCTAACACAATATATGAATCTTAACAAAAATATAAGTATAATGTGCATGCTCGTAATAAAATCATTCATATTCGACCAGATCATAATACGTCAAGTTTTCTATTTCAATCCATTTTATCTCAACTCATTTCAGGTCAATTCATTGGTATCCAAATAACCCAACTGAGGCTCCAACTCAGCGGTTATCTAATCAATACAACCATTACACAGACACACTTCAATTTGCTATTTTACGAAAATTTCGTCCGTTGGAATTGACACCCATGTATACGTATGGTTTTCGAGATTTTCACACTGGACACACAATCCAACTTAATTCAATGGAGTCCATCCCCTTTTTTTTCCCAAACATGGAGTACATCCCTTTTCTCCTCCAAAATATCATACATATGCAATGCATTAAAACACAGTCATATTTAATGACAACAGTTAAAAGATTAGTTTCAATTCACCTAATCTTCATGCAATTTCTACAACAGTCATAGCTATCCTCTACCGATAGCCCAAAACAGATATTTCTAAATAGATGTACAATCTCCAAGATAGATAAATTATCCAAATTTCTATAGGTGAGAGATAATACACATCCAACTCCACCATTTATTTAAACATTCATCTAATTTTATATTTCCAATACCAATTTCATTATTTAAACAAAATAATTATTTGAAACATTTTAGGGAAAAACCCCATTCTCTCCCAAATCCAACTCATGTGTCAAAATCAACAAATTCAGCACAATATATCCTCATATCTATACCTATAACCATTTTCAATACCTTCATTTGAAACCCCCCCCCCCCTTTTTTTTTTAAACCAAAGCCCTAGGTTTGTCTAAAATCCTCCAAATCCCTAACATTATTTGCAAAATCAACAAATAAGTTAAAAATCATAATAGACTGTAGAAAGTCCCCACCTCAAAGTAAGAAGGCAAGCAAAGCAATGTAGAAATTCCAAAGACGTCGAAACCAAGGTTTACTCAGATCAAAACGTAGCCTTTGAGGTACTTTTACTTTTTCCCAAAGACACTAGGGTAGAGAAACCAATGGATTTATATGAAAATGTAGAGAGATGGTGAATTTTAGAGAGAGAGAAACACAAGATCTAGGGTTTTCAAATGTTTTAGAGAGAGAAAGAGATGAAAAAGTGATGTAAAAAGTGGCTGTTATGAACTGATATATGCACAGTTCGCTTGAGCGTGAGAAGTGACGCTCGAGTATCAAACACAATAAGTTGTTCCGCTCGAGCACAGAATACACACATTCAGTAGTTTTGAGGACATAAGAACATTGCTCGAGTGCAAGAATGGCCGCTCGAGCGTAGGAAACGTCGCTTGAGTATAGAATACACTCTCCTAGTAGTTTTGCAAGCCTGCAAAAGTACTGAGAGTTCACAAAGTCCGCTCAAACGAAAGAAGTGTCGCTCGAGCAGAGAAGCAAAATTCTAGGCAACAAGGGTTTGGAAACTAGGCAATCAACCTGTCCCAAACGCAACTACAACTATCAAATAGCCAAATTTAAGGATATACAAGGGAAATAAGATGTGAACAACAATATAAAACCATGAAACCCGAGTCTGGGATACAGCAAGGGTTGGGTCAAAATCGAAATCGCTATATAAGCTTTACAATTTAGACATTGAGTAATTAGTATATTGATAAATGTGATTTACTATATAATCAAGTGAACTGTATCATACAATAAGTTAAAATTATAAAACTCATAAGATCAAATTTATTTATATTTTATCGTAAATGTAACTTTTGTAATTTCTTTAATTTTTACTAATTTAACTATGACATGTATTTTCTATTAAGAATTTAGAACACATATGAACAACACAAGAATTTAAAAAAAAAAAAATTTAAACAAATTTTATGTTATTATTTAATTTAAAAAATTAAATTTTGATTATTTATCTGTACCCGTGCATAGCACGGGTATTATGCTAGTATATATTATAGCAAAATATCTTTTCAATAAAGAGAGTTATGAGAGTTCTGTATTATTAGCGTAAGGATTGTTTTAGGGTTTGCTTATTTTGTGACTTATTTTTTCTGCTTATTTTCATGTTTAGTGAACTTTTTAAAAAAAAAATCAAAAAAATTTAGATTTCTAGATTCAGCTCAATAAGAGGAACCGGAAAATTATAATTTTTTAACAAAAAATTCCAAAAAAATTTAGAAAAGACAAAAATAAACAAAAATAAGCATTCTTTTTTTTTTTGTTTTTGGATCTTTTTAAAAAAAATTTCAAAGAAAATATACTTTTTATATTCGTCATGATAAGATAGACTGGAAAAGTAAAAAAAATTGACATAATTTAAAAAAAATTACTAAAGACAAAAAAATTCAAAAAAAAGTGCCTTTTTTTTAGTTGCCAAAAGAAGCCTAAATTTGTTTGAAACTTAAAAAAAATAAAATAATAATAATAATTAATTAAAGATGAAAATAAACTAAAAAAAAGTTATAGTGATTATTTTTTTAAATTTTTCAAAAAGTTTTTGGTTCTTAGATTAAGCTCAATGAGATGAACTGGAAAATTAAAAAAAAAAATTAAAAAGTTTCAAAAAAATTCAAAAAAGACAAAAATAAACAAAAAAAATATTATTATTATTATTATTTTGTTTATTTTGGTACCAAAGGAGGAAACAAGAAGGAAACAAGAATAAAGCAATCATTAAAACATTTACTAAAACATTATAAAAACATTTAAAACATTATAAAATACAAACTTAACTTACAATTATTTACTGGAATGAAGCAAACCGTTCTTCAAAATATATAACTTGAATTCATAACTTGAAAACGAATTTGAAAATATAAAATTACAGAGATAGCTATTTTCTTGAGGAGGGAGCACTCAATTTTTTCTAACTCTGTCTTATTCTTGACTGAAGAGACTCTTTTATAGACCAAAAGGAGTTTACGGTGAGCCTTGTGAGGGAATCTGACTGAAAGAGGCACATGGGAGCCAGCTGCAACTTTCGGTGAGTGACTAAAAGTGATGGCTGCCTTTTACTGTTTTGAATTTGTTGGTTGGATGCATTATGATGAATGGTGAATGGTAATGTTGACTTTTTGATGAATAGTAAATAGTAAATTTGACTTTTCACTATTCACTGCTTTCTTTCAGAGGCATGTAACTGAGGGAATCAACATAGATATAGATATCAGCAGCTTTTCTCAAAAGAAGAGTATTGATTGAAGTTGATAATTATAGCTATATAGAATCTGATGACTGAATTATGCATATGGGTCCTGAGCATCTTGGAACTGGGGCCCATAAGGATTTTGACTGGTTGAACCTGAAGAAGAGTGTGAACCTTGTGAACCTTCTTCTGAACTGTCTTCATCAAATTGTGACTTGGCTTGGGCCATAAGTAGACGGGCTATCTGAAAAAGTTCGTCTTTAGATGACTTGGATTTGACTTTGGACTTAGCCTGAGATGATGATTTTTCTTTGGACTTGGATTGATTAGATTTGGGCTTTGCTGACTTGGGCTTGGAAGAGCTAGAAGTTGGGCTTCCAAGGTTGACTGGAGGAAGTTGGCTTCCTTGGGTTAGTGAAGCAGTTGGGTTCTGCTGAGCTTTGACCATAGCAGGTGTTGGTGCATGTAAGTTGACTAGAAATTCTGCCTGAACTTGTTCGACAATGCGTGGAATTTTGAAATTATCCCACCATTTAACAGAGTGTCGGCGAAATATTATATCATCATAAATATCATATTGCCATTTAAATATCCATGGAACTTTGTATTTGGATATAAAAATGAGCAATGGAGGAAATTTCTTTTGTTGTGGACTGAATGAGAAAACAGTAGAGAAATAATTGACTTGTTCAAGCATGATGGAAGGGAAGATAGTATTAATAGCCCCATATTGAGTCCACCATCGGAGGAACCAAGTAGGGAATTCTGACTTATATTTATGATCAAATTGAAGGAACCAAGAGTAACTGTTTGACTCATTTTGATACAGGAGAACTTTGAACCAAGCATCAATATAGTCATAGTAACTATATTGAATTGTATGACCAGGTAAATCACGGTGTTGGAAAGGAGGACCCCATTCATTCAAAGAGACTATGTTGTGAGTATACATTGAATGGTACACAATTTTGCTAGTGTAGGTTTGATCATAAATGGGTTTAATGACAATGGATTGATGGTTGAACATGATGTCTTTGTAATAGGTAATTGATTTTTCTGGATGAAGAGGAACAAAATGTCATCCAGGAGGAAAATAGGATTTGACTAGGTCAAGAACAGACTGAATACTTTTGTGACTAGGTTCTTTGAAAAAGAGATTAGTGGTATGAGATTGAACATAATTAGAATGAGCAGATTTAATAGGATTAGGAGGATAAGAAGTAACTGACTGAAATGAAGAAGCAAATGGGTCAGTAGCAAGTGCAAATGTATAACTAGGTTTAGGAATATTACCAAGGAGTTGGTAACGGTTGACTAATTCAGCAGGATAGCATCGGGTGACTAGTTCCAAAGGAGGAACTGGTGGACTGGAAGGAACAAGAGCCTTACTGGAAGGTTGCAAAGGTTTCTGACCAGACATCTGTAAAATGAGTAAACAGATTTTAACATCCACTAAGGATATCTAATTTGTGCAAATGATAATCAACACAATTGATGTAGTCAGCAAGTGTATGACGGAGACTACAAATGGTATGAAAACGAATAAATTGAGTACGTTTAGTAGTTTTTTTAGCTAATTTAAGGCAAGCAATATGATGAGCAGTTTGCTGAATAAGGGTGCGGTAATGAGTGACTTGCAATTTATGGTAGGAAATAAAAGGAGTTGCCATCCTCTATCTCCCCTGTAAAAATTCTCGGGTAAGAAAATCAGGAATAGAATTTTGACCACCAAGGATATATTCAATATCAAAATCAAAAATACTTAAAATAGATTGCCATCGGGCAAAAAATTTGCTCACTAGTAAGATTTTGAACATCTTTTTCTAAAATATATTTAGCAGATTTGCAATCAATACGAAGTAAAATTTTTTGATTCAAGATATCATCTTGAAATTTACTAATAAATAGAACAGTAGATAAAATTTCTTGTTTAATAGTACTATAATTTTTCTGTGTTTTATTCCAGACACCAGAATGGAAACGAACAATTTATTCAGGTGATTGAGGGGTGAGTTTCTGAAGAAGAATACCACTATAACCAATATTAGACGCATCTGTTTGAATAATTTTGAAAGAATTTTCAGTAGGAATACCAAGACAAGGCAAAGTCTTGACATATTTTTTGACTTGTTGAACAATCAAAGTATGAATAGAAGACCATGGAGGAGGATTATCTTTCAACCAATCAAAGAGGGGTTGACACGTTTTCCAAAGGTCTTTATAAAATTCAGCAATGTAATTTAAAGAACCTAAGAACCGTTGTAATTGATTTTTATCTAAGATTTCATCAGGAAATTTAGAAGCAAATTCAATATATCGACTAATGGACAGAATGGTGTCGTGGTGAATATCGTAACCTAAGAAGCGAACTTTAGTTTGGAAAAGTTTAATTTTAGGAGCAGATATGACTAATCCATTATATTTAATAAGGTGAAAAAAAGAATTCAAATGTTTCCAGTGTGCATCGATAGACTTAGAGAAAATCAGGATATCATCGATATAGACAATGGAAAAATGACTAAAAGGATTGAAAATTTCATTCATAACATTTTGAAATTCACTAGGAGTATTTTTTAATCCAAAGGGCATAACATTCCATTCGTAATGGCCAAAAGGGGTAGTAAAAGCAGTTTTATAACGGTCATAAGGATGAATTTGGATTTGTCAAAATCCACTTTTTAAATCAAATTTACTAAAAATGACGGCTTGACTAAGTCTTTTAATGAGATCTTTTTTTATTAGGAATGGGATACCTAATCCATTCCAAAACTTTATTTAATGGTTTATAATTAATGACGAGACGAGGAACTCTTCGTTCAAGTTCAGCATTTTTATTAACATAAAAAGTACAGCAAGACCAGGGTGACTCACTATGGCTGATGATTTTATTTTTTAATAGTTCATTAATTTCTTTTTTGCACATTTCTACTAATTCATGATTTATTTGAATAGGTCGTAATTTAGTAGGTATTTGTCGTTCATTAAAATTTTTAATATATGGGAGTGTTACTACATGTTTTTTCCTATGCCAAAAAGCACTAGGCAAGGTAGAACAAACAGTGTTTTCTAATTGTGTTTTAAAATGATCAATTTTAGATATTAGAAGGGGATCAGTTAATTGAGTTTCAATTCTTTTGTATTGTACTTCTTCTTTAAGAAATTTAAGTTGTTTAGTTAATTGATTAATAGTCTGAGAAATAGAACAATCCTTTAATTGATTTAATTCTTTAATTTCGGGAGGGGACAAAAAATGGAAAGGTAACTGTGTGACCAAAAGCTTGAGTAGTTATTCCTTTAGTAGTAGTAGTAAAAGGATATAATAAAAAGATAAATGGTGTTCCTAGAATAACTTTATCAGTTAAATTTTGTACCAAAACAAAAGAGGTTTTGAAACAAACATTATCTTGACAAATATGAGTTTTGGGTAGTTTATAATTTATATGCATTTGACTTCCATTGGCAGAACTTAATTTTTCAGTAGTCTTGTGATAATATCTGGTTGGAATTAACCATTATTGAATATAATTTAAATCAGCGCCAGTATCGATTAATGCAATAACTTCTATTTCAAAATTATTAATAACTAATTTGATTTTTGAATGCCATTTTTGGATATTAATCTGATGAATTATATTTAAACGTTTACCATCTGGATCACTATGATGTGGAGTGGTGCGATTATCAAAGATGACTTTTTCAGGATCAGTTTCAAATCCATCTTCATGTGTCGGAGGCAGATTTATTGGATTGTTGAAAATCATCAAGGCTTTTATTGATTTTTAATATGGCAATTTTGCCTTCCAAAGCTTTATCTTTAGTTTTTAATTCTTGGATGGTGAATTTGATTTGATTAATTTCATTTTGTAAATCCTGTAGAGTAATTTCTTTATGCTTTTCTTTTTTGAATCGATCTAAAGCTTTATTTAAACTAATGATTGGTTTATCATGTTTAGGCTTTTTTTATCTTTATTTGTTAATAAGGATTTTAACTTATTAGTATATTGCCTTTTTAAGTCAGGGTTTTCTAATTTAGCAATTAATTCAATAAGAGCAGTTTCTTCTTGTTGAGATTTACTTAGAACATTAATTGTTTTACAACAAGTATCATTACATCCTAATTCAATATCATTATCTGTAGTATCAGTAGGAGAGTAATAAGTAGAAGTGCTACGAGAGGTAATATCATTGTCAGATGAGTTATTAGATTGGTTAGGAGATTGATTTGGAGTAGAGGTTATTTTAAATATATCAAATATTTGTTGTTGATTTTCTTCAGTAATGTGTAATTGGTTAAGTTTGTTTATAAGTTTTTCTTTAATCTTACATTTATTAGAATAATGACCCTTTTTACCGCAATTGTAACAAGTAACATCAAGATTAGGTTTTGACTCTTGTCTGGATTTCTTAGAATATTTCTTTTTGGGTTTAGTATAATATTTGTCGGTGGATTTAGAAGGATAATATTTCTTTTTTCCTTTATGGGAATATTTGTAAGAAGATTTTTTGTGTTTAGGTTTACTGGGTTTTCGTCGTGAAGGGGCAACGGGAGGTAGACCATATTGTTCAAAAAAATTTCCTAATTCATATTTGGCTTTATGTTTATCTTTAGCAGCTTTTTGACTAAGTTTTAGATCAATACACATTTTTAATCATTCTTTTTGAATAGTGCTAATAATATCACCATAGGTTAAGTTATCATATTCGATAATACCAGTGGATTGACTAAGAACATCTCTAATTTTATGGGCAAAAAGGCTGGGTAATCCATTAATAAATTTTTCTTTTCAAAATGACTTAGTACAATTATCTCTAAGCATGACTCTAGAAGTACAAATATCTTTATACCATCGAAAATCACTTAACGTAGGACATGTGAGGTTACTAAGTTGATCATGAATACGAGAATGAATATTAGTAGGTGTGCCAATAAAATGTTTGACTATGGTATATATTAAGGTATTAATACCATTAGGTATAGTGGAACCTATTTCTTCATCAAAAATGGGAAAACCTTCATCATTCATTTGAACAACATATTGGATTGATTCTCGTTGATCCGAAGTAAGATATTTGTCCCACCAAGATTTGAGGGTACCGGTAAATCCAGTAGTAATTAAGAGAACTATTTCTGGTTGAGTATAATCAGGATAATTATTAAGATAACTATTAGAAACTATAGATAAATGATTGAGTTTGAGAAGTATTTGGTGTTCACTAAGACCATCAATATTCCATTCATATAATTTTTTAGCCGAAACAAAAAATTGATTACTAATATTTGTTTCTTCAAATTGGAGATCAGGAGGTGTTGGTTTAGTATACCAATTTTTTGTAAGAGTGGTAGGATTAACTTTAGGATGTGTGATTTTATTAAGTTGAAAAGGTTGAAATTGGTTGGCTAGATAATTAATTTCACCATCACTAGATGTATCAGTTTGAATAGGGAAGTCTAATGGAGGTTGTTGTGTTAAGACAATAATTCCCTTAGTATTAGATGTTGATGTTTCTTTACTTGTTTCTTTACTAGTGGATAATTGACTAAATATTTTTTCAATAGCATCAACAGTAGTATGGTCTTGAGTATTTAAGCTTAATCGTTTTCGATTACTAGGAAGACTAATAAGAGGTATAAAGGTTTGCTGACAGAGGTATGACTAGTAGAATAATCGTCAAAAGATGTTTCATTCTTATCAAGTTGTTTGCCAATAGTTTTTAAACATTGGTTGGTATAATTATTTTGTTCAATGACCTTTTTGACCTCAGATGATTCATCACTAGGAAGTTTGAATGGAGAAGCTGGGACTACAGTTCCTTTATGTTCAATAAGAATTTTTTCTAAAGGAGGATGACTTGCTGAGACAATTGTATTGGAAGAAGTCTTCCATTTAGTTTTTGTAAGAACATTTATTTTTTGATAATAATTTTCTAAATAATCAAAGAAATGAATTTCAGTATTGATTTCCATCATAAATTTATACCATTTTTTGGTAATTTTTGATTGTTGTTTGGAATCATATAGTTTATAATAATTATGACGTTTTGTCTTATTGGTGGAAGATTTATATTCAGCATGAAGGTTATTAAGGTCAGGAGTAAAAGGTTTACTAAGAGTTAATAATTGTGGATTAACAGGAGGTACTACTTCGAAATCAGTTTGAGTAGGTGAGTCTTGGGAGACTGTATCTTTTTCTTGAAGATGAGTATGAGTAGAATAAACTGGTTTACTAATTTGTGAGGAGGAGGAATTATCTATTCCTTTCATTTTACTATGTATGTGTTGGGATTGTGAAGATGATTCATTGAGTTGGAGTTTCCTGTCTTTTCTAGTGAATAAAGGGGTATTGAAGATTTCATCTTCATTAGTTTCTGTGGGTAAACTAGAAGTACTATGTCTAGTAGATTGATTGTAAGTTCTATTAAACCTAATATGAACAGAACCATCAGTAAATTGTTGAATATGTTGAATATCTTGACTATCAGAAGTTTGTTGATTTTGGAAATAATTTTCATTAACAGTAACCCAATCATCAGGAAGATTGATATCCTTCCATTGAATCATTTTAGGAACAGTAATATTTGTTGCAGTTGTACTACCTTGAATCAATAAGGTTTTATCTTGTGGACTTTTGGTTAAAGCTTGGACATTTAAGTTGGTTTTAATACATTTGTAATAGATTCGATAAATTAAAGCAATATTATGGACACTTTCCAACATATTAGTAAATTCGCCAAATAGTTGAATATTCAATGTTAAGGCTTTTAATATGTGAGGATCACGTAGACTTAATGTAAAATTAGGAAAACAATTAAAATGGATAGGACCTCTATGGAGGCTGGATTGCATCATACCTATTACACTTGCATTGTAATTAATAAATTGAGCATCTCGTAGACATAACAAAACAGAAGTATTTTTACCTTGTTGAGTTAATGGATTTATTCCGACTTGTATGAAACCTAAATGGATAAAATTATGACCAGCTTTAAGATGTTTTCTAATGGCATCTTTAGTTAATAATTGGCAAGTTTCCCTTGGTTTACTTAAAGCATAAACTTGTTCAACGGTTTTGACTTGTAAATCAACATAAAAGTAGACTGTAAAAACTAGTTTTATAAATTACTATGTATGTGTTGGGATTGTGAAGATGATTCATTGAGTTGGAGTTTCCTGCCTTTTCTAGTGAATAAAGGGGTATTGAAGATTTCATCTTCATCAGTTTCTGTGGGTAAACTAGAAGTACTATATCTAGTAGATTAACTGTAAGTTCTATTAAACCTAATATGAACAGAACCATCGGTAATTTTTTTTGTTTATTTTGGCGTTTTCAATTTTGTTTATAGGATTTTTTTTTTAAAAAAAAAAATTACTTTTTAAATTTGTGAAATTTGTGAAATAGCCAAATTTAAGGATATACAAGAGAAAGAAGATATGAACAGTAATATGAAACCATGAAACCTTAGTCCGGGATGTAGTAAGGGTCGGGTTAAAACAGGAATTGCTATATAAGCTTTACAATTTAGACATTGAGTAATTAGTATATTGATAAATGTGATTTACTATATAATCAAGTGAACTCTATCATAAAATAAGTTAAAATTATAAAACACATAAGATCAAATTTATTTATATTTTATCGTAAATGTAACTTTTGTAATTTCTTTAATTTTTACTAATTTAACTATGACATGTATTTTCTATTATGAATTTAGAACACATATGACCAACACAAGAATTTAAAAAAAAAAAAAAAATTTAAACAAATTTTATGTTATTATTTAATTTAAAAAATCAAATTTTGATTATTTATCTGTACCCGTGCATAGCACAGGTATTATGCTAGTATATATTATAGCAAAAGATCTTTTCAATGAAAAGAGTCATGAGAGTTCTATATTATTAGCGTAAGGATTGTTTTAGGGTTTGCTTATTTTGTGACTTATTTTTTCTGTTTGTTTTCATGTTTAGTGAACTTTAAAAACAAATAAAAAATAAAAAAAATTTAGATTTCTAGATTCATCTCAATAAGAGGAACTGAAAATTATAATTTTTTTAAAAAAATTCCATAAAAATTTAGAAAAGACAAAAATAATCATTCTTTTTTTTGAAAAAAAAAAATTTTCAAAGAAAATATACTTTTTATATTCGTTACAATAAGACAGACTGGAAAAGTAAAAAAGCTTGACATAATTTAAAAAAAAAATTAGTAAAGACAAAAAATTTGAAAATAAGCTTTTTTTTTTTTTTTTTTTTAGTTGCCTAAAGAAGACTAAATTTCTTTAAAACTTAAAAAAAATAAATAATAATAATAACTAATTAAAGATGAAAATAAACTAAAAAAAAGTTCTAGTGATTATTTTTAAATATTTTCAAAATTTTTTTGGTTTTTAGATTAAGCTCAACGAGGTGAACCGGAAAATTAAAAAAAAAAAAAAAAACAAAATTAGAAAGTTTCAAAAAAATTCAAAAAAGACAAGTAAACAAAAAATATTAATTTTTTTTTTATAATTTTTTTTATTTTGGCCTTTTCAATTTTGTTTATAGGATTTTTTTTAATAAAAAAATTACTTTTAAAATTTGTCTATACAAGTTACTCAAAAAAATAAATTTTAACATAATTTTAAAAAAAGGAAAATGTTTTGGAACTCTAATTTGTAGTTCATTTGATGTAATGTTTTGGTCTTGTGGTTTTGTTTTTGTTTTTTTTTTTTAATTTTTTTTTATTTTCGACCTCACTAGAGCTTAATTAGAGCTCTAATTTTAGAGGGATGCATCATTGTTATTAAAAAAAATCACTAAAAGGTGTCTATAAAAACATATGACCACTTTTGACCCATTCTTCACACGGAGAACACAAAAATGACCAGTGTAGAGAGGAACAAAAAGAAAAAAAAAAACCCTCTCCCCCTTCTCTAAGTCGTCTGCGTCTTTCTTTCTTCCTTGAGCTCAAAGGTTTCAACAATTTTGTAGCCTAAGATCTGAAAAAAATGAGAACTGTTGCATATATAATGTATATATATGATGATACTAAATTGATCATGGTTAATTTATAAACATATTTTGAATCTATAATCATTTTGGCATTTGATATGATATTTGTTTTTCTTAATTGTGTTCACTTCTTTGATGTTTTTATTTTTTATTTGTATATGGTTGAACTTGAAGCACTGGATTTAGTTAGTTTTTATGCATCAATACAGACATGTTTTTAAGAGTCAATTAGGGCTTATTGTTGCTCTTTTGTATAGAAGAGGGGAATAAAGACGTAGAAGATAAGACAGATGGGGAAAGGAAATTTTCTGTGCATATCTCATTTTTTTGTTCTTAATAGAGGTGGATGGGTCTAAGTAGTTGGATTTTGTTTTAAACACGTGTCCTGTAAACAAAATGGATCTGGAGCAGTATGAAGAGTAGAGATCTGGAGGTGAACTACTCCCCTATATATCACGGGAGCATTTTTCCTCAAGATTTTTTTTTTCCATAACTTTCAATACTTTACTTTGTGCATCTCACGGGATTCATGATGGTTATCTGAACAGTTCATTTCATAAGTGAGAGGGAGATTTGTACCGAATAATGGGCCGAGCTAAACCAATGTAGAATGTGGTGTTAGGCCGAGTCAAACTAGCACGAAACATGGCGTTGGGCTAAGCCAAACCAGCACAAAATGTGGTGCTAGGCCGAGTTAACTAACATGGACATGGCGTTGAACCAAGCTAGACCTTTGCGGTCTTACGCGTCACACCATGCTTGGGCTGTGAGAATGTACCGAACGAGGTGTGGCGTGGGTCAGATACGAGGAACGAGCAAGGTATGTGTAACACGTCTGCGGGGGACCTCGCTACAGTTCGGACTCGATTTGTGTCACGGTTCTTAATCTGAACCAAAGAGTCCAAATCCGACAAATCGTTTTGAGAAAACAGATTTTTGAAAGAAGTGCCAAACATGGACTGCTTTGCCAGATACAGAGTCGCCACCTAAATATTTTTTAATGGGGAAATTTAGGAAACCCTGACTCGGTGCCAAAGGCCACGTGTCCGTCATCACCAAAGTTGCCTCGGCTCGGGAACTTGGGTACGATTGGGGAAGGTCAGCTATGAGCACCCCCTCTTGCCCGATCCGAAGATCGGCCTCTACTAACCATGATATCTAGTTTTGAAAACGTTATGTGTTCTTATTCTAGTTATTAGCCTAGAATTACTATGTTATGCGCGCAGCAAACAAGTATAGACTAGATCGCCTAATTTGGAAACAAGCATTGCATATCCGTCTTGTTTGGAAATGGTTTTGGGATTTGTTACTCGCAAGTAGGCTAAAATACGGATTTCAACGAATTGTTCCAACTCAAGCAATCCAACCTTCACCCACAGGCACTCAAGCAGTTTATCACATAAGCATCTAGCCTCATGGTAAGCATGCTGTCATGGCAAACACTCACACACATGCAAGGATGCTAAAGCATAAAAGCTTACCTAGTACTCCAAGCCAAAACAGAAACTAGTTAGTAATCAATGTATGATCCTAGTTCATGTTAAGATGGCTAACGCAACATAGGCAAAATGCAGCTAGAATAGGCTCGGCTAATCTAAACATGGCATGTGAAATGCAATCAATTGATGCACGTATTCAATTTGGAATTGAAGTACAAATGCAGTTAGCATGATGTACCGAGCCGGTGCATGCAGGACAAATGCATGGGTGCACGCATGCATAGCATAAGGTATGCTAAAATAAATATGTCCTAATACTAACCGTCAAAAGCAGGTAAGTAAAAGGGAGAAAGAAGTGGGGGTTGGAAGACATACACACACACATCCACACTTATTACAAATTCGCCCTCGCTCGGAGGGACCAAAAGAATAATACAATTCAAATAATGAATTAACTATCCTAGCTAATTGATTATTACAGACCAACTAAATTAATTAAGCAAGAAAAAGGGCCTCGGGAAGAGGGCTCAATGCACGCATGCTCGGGTCTTGCTCGGAAGTCCACTGCCATGCGTAGGCTGCCTCTGTTTTCCCTGCTCTGCCTCTCTGGAGACTGCCAAAATCTCAGAATGTGCTCACTGGATGTCGGGGATCACTACCGGCTGGGTAGAATTTTCATCGGCCGCGATTTGATGTTCATCGGCACAAAATAGATGCATCGGCCATCTATGGATTGCCGGTCGGCACTCTGTGAAGTCGATCGGCAGAAAGTTCCTGCAGAACCTGTTTGACAGCAGCAGAGGACAGAACCTTGCATGGCAATGTAATCCAAACATTGTATGCACCAACCAAGCTCCTTATCACGTGTATAACTCAAAGGGGCATGGTCCTTGGTTCTCGGACCACTAATCGCGCATTTCAATGCGTGATGGCCCAAGAGAACCAAGTGTGCATCTTTCATTTCAAATGTGATGCAATACACATAATCACATAGGAGGGCCAACCTCTATCACACTCACTTCAAGAGGCCAAGCATACACATTGATGCAATGCAATCCTAAACATATTAGCTAGCATGCAACATAGGCAATGCAATGTGTACATACAAATATGCAAACAAGCATACAAGATGAGCATGCAAACCAAGCAAAGAGGGGGACTTAAACATGGTTTAGGCAACTCTAATTAGGCCTAAAACCAGTGGCCAAATGCCAAGGAATTGGGACCAAACACACATACAAGCATGCAAGTAAGTTGGACCAACACTTAGGCATTAAACAAGCAACTCTCATTCACACTTGAAAGGAGCATAACATGGACAATTAGCATGCAAATCAAACTTTGAAATTCATGTTACAAAAGGTGCTAAACCAATTTAACAAGGTAAACAAGGCATGCAAACAAGGCCCAAAATTCAAAGTAAGCTAAAAGGGGATTGGACCATACTTAGCAAGACCAAACATGGCATGAATTAAATGACCCAAAACAGAGTTTTAGCACATAAAACAAAGCCTAAAAGACCACTTAGATGGCATCTAAATGGCTTGAATTCAAAAGCATGCACAATGGCCAAAACATGGAGCATGCAAGACAAGCTTTTAAAGCTTCAAAGAGGCATCCAAGGCAAGCATACAAGCATGCTAAAGGGATTGAAATAACATGGAAAATGGTCCCAACCCACTGAAATGAAGCAAGGATGCATGCTATACATTCATACACTTAAGGCTATCAAGCCAATAATGCAAAGAGGCTATACTAAGCATGCCAAAGTCGACCCAAACAACTAAGGACAGACCTCAAACATAGAAAAATAAGCACAAAAACTTCACAAAGCCAAGCCTAAAACATGCTAGAACAATGGTTTACAACCTAAGGCATATTAAGGCAACAACAAGGCATTACATGGCATGTATGCTACACAAGCATGGTGTACCAAAACCAACATACAACAATGCTATTTCATGGCAAAAAAAGCATAAATGACAGCCAAGGCATGGTCAACATAAGGCTTAGCTAGGTGCTCATTAAAGAGGCAAAAATGGCCCTTTTCAAGGACAATAAGGAGAGGGGGTGGCCCTCTCCTTCTTGGGACTTCAAGGCACCATCCTTACCACTGAAATCCCTCAAGATTTCAGTGGTGAGGAGGCCCAAGCACCAAAGTCTCGGAGCTCACTCAAAATAGCACAAAATAGGGCCTCTCAAGGCCTAAGAGGGGTCAAACACCTCCAAACCACAAAACACTCTAAAGCAACTATTTAGAGGGCCTAAAAACAGAACTTTTGTATGTTATACACTAAACACAAAAACAGTTACAAGATGGTCAAAAGTACGATGCAAAAATGGGGTAAAAAGGACTAGTTTCTTACCCTTGAAGCCTTTCTTCAACAATGGTGATCTTGTTGCTCCTTCAAGCTCAAATCCAGCCAAGAGCACTAAGAACAAACCTCTAGTCCTTCAAAACCCAAGGAAAGGTGTAGCACTATGTGTTTGTGTGCAATAATAAGCTTAAACACACATAAAGGCAAAAGAGGGAGAGGTATAGATATAGTTAGATACACTAACTTAAACCCTAAAACCAGAGCTCTCTAACTCTCCTCTCCAACTTGTCTAACCCTAATGCCAAGAGAGGAAGCCTCTTCTTATAGGCAATTCCCTCTTGTAAGGCTTACAAAACAAGCCATCCAAGAGGGAAATCCCTCCATACACGTGTATGGAGGGGGACAGAGTGGGTGCCAGCTATCACAGCTGGCACAAAATATCTACTAAAAGCAGATGAACATTGGTCGGCAGCCAAAAGTGTCATTTTGACAAAATGGACTGCCGACCGGCAACAAAGAGTGCCGACCGGCAATATACATTGCCGATGGAAACAAAACACCAGCCGGTGGCCTCTAGAAATGGCCGGTGATGTGTGGGGATTCCTCATAAGGCATTCCCTGCCCCTCCAAGGCAAAACACAAGTGTTTGGTGCAAAACCAGACACTAAACAGTCGAGTTCGGGGATCCTGAGGCAAGGCACGTAGCCGAGACCTCCGGGAACTCCAAATGAACACAAACATAGATGATCACCGGGTGTTCAAACGGTGACGTCCAAGTCTTGAGGACAGTCAAAAATGGGGTGTCTACAGTATGGAAGGGGCTACAGTCTATAGTCAAGATGACGACCGAAATGCCGAGACCACGGTCTAAGAGTGCAGCACTGTTGAGACATTGACCGAGCACGAAGCCGACTTAGGAGCCGTCGTGATTTAGCTCGGCATGAAGACATCCTAAGCTAGCATTCTGTTGGTGCTGCAAGTGATCGTTCGGTTGAGGCATTCCACGTGGTCCAATGATAGAAGATGAGGAATCCGCTCTAAGCATGTGTCAATACCGTTTGGCAGTTTGTCCAATACTATTTAACAGTGGTGACGCGTATACGTGTGATGAATGGAGAGGGTAGTACAGCACACGTCTAGTAAAGGACAACAGAGGTAGTGCGCGCACAATCTAGGGCTACATGGCCAGCCTAGATAAAGGGCACGACCAAAGTCTGAGATGAGTATTTAGCTACATTCTCTCTCTCTCTCTCTGTGCATTCCTTTTTCTTTCTCAAGTGAACTAACTTGACATTCGGAGGGGTTTTTCGACAAACCACCCTCCAGGTAGCTCACCTTTGTTCTGCTTGCAATAAGTCAAAGTTCATTCAATGTAACATGAGCTTGGTAGCAAGATGTACGGAATGCGACGAATATTTGCTCCCCGTACAATTGGTACCGTCTGTGGGAATCGAACAAAAAAAACTTGTCCTCCAAGCTTTTCTGCTTACTTTCTAGGGTGAATGACGACGATGTTCCGAACTTCGTTATTGATGGCATTATGCCAAAGTCAGTTCAATGGCGTGTCGATTTGCTTGCCGTTCTGACGATGGCTAGTTTGGAGATCTCCACACGAGGACCTTTCAAAGATGCGTGAGATAAACACGTAAGGAGTTCTAAGCGCTCATTGAGCCCAGAAGGGCACCACCGATGGCGAGAGTCATACACTCAACACTTGGAAAGCATGCTGAAAGACCAAGATGCCATCATCATGAAGATGGCGATGGAGATGGAGGTGATGAAATGCTAGCTGAAGGAAAAGGGCGTTGCTGGAGTGGAAAACAACAGTGAGCATGCCCAATCTCACTACTCTAGTAGTCGGAGAAGACGACAAACTCCTTTACTCTCCATCACAAGGAGCTTCAGAGCTGACGACTCCGTTGCGTTTGCAGGAATGTCTCGCACTTAAGACAATAACTGTGGCCCTTCACGTTCGTTGACAATGTCAAGATACTCATACTCCGATCAGTTAGGAGATCTGAGGGAGGTATTGAAGGAGTGAGCGTGCCGGTGGGAGGCTTAGAGGGTGCTGACATTACAGCGGAGACAAGCCAATGAAAAAGTCACAATGCCATCGATCTTGGCAACGCATGCGCCACCAGATAGGGAGTTGGCGAGGTTGAGCGCCAGCCCTTTTTCCATAGAAATAGAGAACACACCGCTCTCCGCTAGCTTCCACCAGCCTACGTTCATGCTCTATGACGGAAAGACTGATCCGTACATGGACGTGAACCACTTCCGACAAGTTATGGTTGGACATGGGCGAACCAATGCACTGATGTGCCTTATTTTCCCATCAAGTTTAGGCGAATTGGGCCTAAAGTGGTTTGAAAGGCTATCGGAAGAGAGTATCTAGAGGTGGCAGCAATTGTCAGAGGTGTTTATCACCCGATTTAAGACCAACACCAAAACTCCCAAGGAAGTTGACCATCTTTTGGGGATCAAGATGGAACCGGGCGACTCATTGAAAAGGTACAATGCCAAATATTGGGAGACATTCAACGAGATGCATGAATGCCCTACAAACTTGGTGATCACCTAATACCTGCGCAGTCTTCCAGTCGGACATAGGCTGAGGGATGTGCTCACTATGAATCAACCAGCAACAATGGAGCTGTTGATACAAAAACACATCAAAGTTGAAGATGACGTGGTTGCAGCTACTATGAAGACAAATCCAGTAGTGGCAGACAAAATAGTCATAGGGAAAGTCAATGTAGTTGGACAAGAGGATGGCCATGCAAATAATCATGGAAGAAATCTGGGGAGTTAAGTTTTTGAAGACAACAGTAAGAAGGCCGAAGAAAGTGGCGTAAAATATGTAGAATATAAATGGCCGATCTATTTCCGGAACGTCGAACACTGCCAATATGAAGTTTTACTCTTAGTTCTATTTTTGTAACCTTTTCTACTATTAATGTAATAAAACAAGTAGACCATTTTCATAAAAATTGTTGTATTTCTGCCTCGCCAAGGGGCAACTGACGATCGCTTTGACAGAGAGATCAGAATTCCTTACCAGGCTGATTTTGCTCAGCAAGATGAAAGTTGGTGTTTCATTCAACTTTGGAATTCCTTGCCAGGCTAATTTTGCTCGACAAGATGAAAGTTGGTGTTTTGTTCAACTTTAGAATACCTTGCTGGGTTAATTTTGCTCAGCAAGAGGTTTGTTGATAGCTTTGATCAACTTTAGAATTCTTTACCGAGCTGATTTTGCTCTCCAAGAAGTCTTACCGAGTTGATTTTGTTTGCCAAGATGTAAGTTGTTGAGTTGACTTTGTTCACCAACTTTGGAATTCCTTATTGACCTAATTTTGCTCGCCAAGAAGTCTTGCCAAGTTGATTTTGTTCACCAAGATGTAAGTTGTCGAGCTCATTTTGCTCCCCAACTTTGGAATTCCTTGTCGAGTTGATTTTGCTGGCCAAAAAGTCTTGCTAAGTTGATTTTGTTTACCAAGACGTTGTTGAGCTGACTTTACTCACCAACTTTGGAATTCCTTGTCGAGTTGATTTTGTTCGCCAAGAAGTCTTGCCGAGTTGATTTTGCTTGCCAAGATGTAAGTTGCTGAGCTGATTTTACTTGCTAACTTTGGAATTCCTTGCTGAGCTGATTTTGCTTGCCAAGAAGCAAGTTGTCGAGCTGACTTTGCTTACCAACTTTGGAATTCCTTGTTGAGCTGATATTGTTCAACAAGAAGTCTTGCAGAGTTGATTTTGCTCGCCAAGATGTAAGTTGTCGAGTTGATTTTGCTCGCCAACTTTGGAATTCCTTGTCGAGTTGATTTTACTCACTAAGATGTAAGTTGCCGAGTTGATTTTTCTCGCCAACTTTGGAATTCCCTGCCAATCTGATTTTGCTCACCAAGAAGTCTTGCTGAGTTGATTTTGCTCGCAAAGATATAAGTTGCCTAGCTGATTTTACTCACCAATTTTTGAAATTCCTTGTCGAGCTAATTTTTCTTTCCAAGATGTAAGTTGTCGAGCTGATTTTGCTCGCCAAATTTGGAATTCCTTGCTCAACTGGCTTTGCTCACCATGAAGTCTTGCCGAGTTGATTTTGCTTGCCAAGAAGTAAGTTGTTTAGCTAACTTTGCTCGCCAACTTTGGAATTCCTTGCCGAGTTGGATTTTGCTTGGCAAAAAGTCTTGCCGAGTTGATTTTGCTCGCCAAGATGTAAGTCGCCAAGCTGATTTTGTTCGCTAAGAAATCTTGCCAAGTTGATTTTGCTAGCCAAGATATAAGTTGTCGAGTTGATTTTTCTCACCAACTTTAGAAGTTTTGTCGAGATGCTTTTCCTCACTAAGAAGCAATTTGCCGAGCTGACTTTGCTAACTAACTTTGAAATTCTTTACCAAGCTGATTTTGCTCACCGAAAAGCAAGTAACCAAGCTGACTTTGCTCACTAACTTTGAAATTTCTTGCCGAGTAGATTTTGCTCGGCAAGAGGTTTGTTGATGGTTTTGATCAACTTTGAAATTCCTTGCTGAGCTAATTTTGCTCGCCAAGGAGGTTACCAAGTCGATTTTGCTCGCCGAGAAGTAAATCGCCGAGCTAAGCTGATTTTGCTTGCCAAGAAGTCACGCTGCTCTTGCTCGCCAAAGAAGTTGCCGATCTGACTTTGCTTGCTAAGAAGTTGCCGAGCCGATTTTGCCTGCGAACTTTTGATGAAAAACTGATAATTTGTTCAGTCGAAAAGAATTCTAATCGAGTAGTGGACATGGTCTAGGGGCAGTCCATTTAGCTTGTGTCACTGCTTTGCCTTTGTAAGTTTAAGGCAGAAGCCCAGACTAGAAAGGGGGGAGGGGGAAGTTGTAGGGTCGATCTCAATAACTTGATATTTGTCCATACTGTTAGGGCAACATCATGCATCATTTTTTTTTTTTTGGCTGACACTTGTATGTCATTTGCAAAGTCTATTTGCAAGGTCTATTTGCAAGGTTCGTTTGCATGGTCCATTTGCAAGGTCTGTTTGCAAGGTCGCCAAGGTCAAGCCAAGCAAAGTTTGTTTGCAAGGTTCATTTGCATGGTCCATTTGCAAGGTTGTCAAGGTGAAGCCTAGCAAAATCTATTTGCAAGGTCCGTTTGCATAGTCTATTTGCAAAATCCGTTTGCAAGGTCACCAGAGTTAAGCCTAGCAAAGGCAAGCCCATGACATCAAGTGTCAGGCAAAGTGGTTTGTGACCAAACGAAGGGCACATATTTCTAGGACCGACCAAAATGAATAGCTTGGCTAAGAAAGGTTATTCCAATCATGCCAAGGCAGATGGAATTAAGGGGCAATTGAAATGGAGATTTGTGTTGAACAATGGGCCGAGCTAAACTAACGCAGAATGTGGTGTTAGGCCGAGTCAAACCAGCACGGATTGTGGCGGTGGGCTGAGCCAAACCAGCATAAATGCGATGCTAAGCCGAGTTGACCAACATGGACATGGTGTCGAACCGAGCTAGACCTTTGCGGTCTTAGGCATCACACCATGTCTGGGCTGCGAGAATGGACCGGATATGAGGACCGAGCAATGTGTGTAGGGGGTTGTAGTCTATAGTCGAGATAACGACCGATATGCCAAGATCAACTAGTCTAAGAGTGCAGCACCGTTGAGGTATTGATCGAACACGAAGCCGACTTGGGAGCTAGCATGATTCAACTTGACACGAAGACATCCTAAGCGAGCATTCTGTTGGTGCTGCAAATGATCGTTTGGTTGAGGCATCCCACGTGGTCCAATGGCAGAAGATGAGGAATCCGCTCTAAGAACGTGTCAATACCGTTTGGCGGTTTGGCCAATGCTGATTGGCATTATTGGCTCGTATACGTGTGAGGAATGAAGAAGGTAGTTGTCATGGCCCAAACTCGCCCCTGGATTAGAGTCATAACCAGCCAGTAATCACAAGATTACTTGCAACCTCAATCAGAAACCGAATCATATTTAATAATAGGGGGCCAAATTGTGGAAGCAAAATTTACAAAGATTGTCCAATGAGCTGTGCATACATAGCTTAACCAAAACATTCTCATATCTATATAATAACTCACGCCATATGACATTCATATAAAGTATGTAATACACACGTCCAAGATCATTCAAGTCAGTATTAACAAAAACCAAGCTTATACAAAGGGATGGTTACTCATGACGACAAAAGATCAACAGCAAAAGATTAAGGGTCAAGCAAAACAAAAGTAAGGCCTTTTACATGAGGCGACCTTGGTTGATCTCTCAAGGCTTGGCTTTTTATTGCTTACTAGGGTTGGGGCTGGACATCTCGCTGCTCACCTACATTCATAAATATAAACAGTGAGCTAACGCCTAGTGAATAATATCAAAACAAAGGAGTTCATTATCAGACTTAGTGCTCAATGTTAAATCAGAACAACCTCAAGTCCTTTACATCATATCCCGAATACAAAACGACCTTGGGTTCATGTAACATACAGAACGACCTTGGGTCCATCATAGGCAAAACGACCTCGGGTCCAACTTACACATTAAACGACCTTGGGTCCATTACACACTGAACGACCTTAGGTCCAATACTCACAGAACGACCTTAGATCCAATACTTATACACGTTTATTGTGTGCACACATTTAGATCTATGATCATATCCGTTTCTGTATCCAGAACGACTTTAGGTCCATATATTTTCCTTGTCCCAAACAGCCTTCGGCCCATTTAATAATCATACAGAACGGCCTTAGGCCCAATTAGCATTCTCATTGAATATACTGAATGGCCTTAGGCCCATTTCACATGCTCATTGACTATACCGAACGGCCTTAGGCCCATTTCATACTCATACATTGGTAGCTTTGCATATCTCATTCCAAATTGAGTGATTGGAACGCTCGTTCATATTATCACTTTAAAGGTTTAGAACCTTACCACATAGGCATCGTTTAGAAAATAATGTCCATACGAAAAGATCCTCGCTAAGATATTACTCACTGTGTTCCGGTGCATGATTTGTCCTTGCACTCGACCCTACATAATTCATAACACATCGGGTCATAATACCATTCAAACTGTTCTTTAGTTTGCTTAATGCTCTTTGGCTTCTTTCGTGTCCTTTAATTCATTTAGAATGTCCAATGCATGCCTAAGAGTTCTTAGAAATGAATGAGAATGGAAAATGAATCATAAAATGACTTTTCAAAATTTCTGAAATAGGGCTCTCCACTTGAGCGGATTGTAAAACTCTGTAAAAGTACTGGTTACATGAATTTCACGCTCGAGCTAGATTTCTAACGCTCGAGTAGGGAGTCTTGCAAAATAGGGTTCGCTCGAGCGTAGAGTTTGCTGCTCGAGCCACAGTGCAAATCTCTGCAAAACTTCTGGGAGCTCGACTTTTACGCTCGAGCGACACTTTCTTCGCTCGAGCGGACAAGTCGAATTCTGGGTTTTCCAGAACTGTGTTTGAAGTTCATAACTTGATTCCAAAGGCCCAAAACTCATATTTTTGGTACAAAAACATGGAAAACATTATACAACATGAGAACATAGGCAAATTGAGTCTAATTTGTCCAAAACCATGATCCAAATCCCAAATTATTTCACATTCTTCTTGACAACTTCATAGCATAAGCTACCAAGCTTCATATATTCAAGGATGACGCATGCATGTGAAATATAGACTCTAATTCCATGTCAAATGATACAAATGATGATCAAAACCATGAGGTTTAACAAAATTATGCATGCATGTAAATTTTGGTGCTCAATTCTTCATGATTATGCACATTCATGGTAATGCTGTACATGCATGGAGGCATTAACTTCAATTTTATCAAACACTACTCAAATTTGTTCTTGATCATCAATTCTCTTGGAATTCACATAATTAAAAGTTTAAACTCATGAATTTGAGCTCAATTACTCACCTAGGAGCTTCAACTCTTCCGATTATAGCCAATTCTTGAGCTAATCCTCCTAGTCTCTTGAATTCACTTGCAAATCTCCAAGGATAAGCTCTTTCTTTCTCTCTCTCTCTCTCTCTCTCTCTCTCTCTCTCTCTCTCATTTGGTTCACTCTTTCCCTCTAGAGTGTATATTTAGATTTTTGAGCTCATAAATGAGCTTAAGTGTGTTTGGCCCTTATATATATTAAGTGATTAGTTTAAACTAATCCATCCTAATTAAGGTTACTCAATTGTACTTAATTTAATCAATTTAATCTAATTATTTTAATCCGAATCAGTTTTTCAATTAAATTTCACGATAGGCTCTAAAAATCATGCTGAATGCAAAAACATAGTCAATTTCAGTTTCTGTCTCCTCTACGACCTTCAATTTAAATTTTATAATAGAAAGTTGAACAAATTTTCCTAAGGTGAATAGATATAAATTCACAAACACATATAATCATATAATTAGCATTCAAAATCATATCAAGCTCATAATTATAAGCATAATTAAGATTAATTAACATAATCCAGAGTTGGGTTGTCACAGCAGTACAACCACGCGTCTAGCAAAGGACAACAGAGGTAGTGCGCGCACAATCTGGGGTTGCATGGCCAGCCTAGATAAAAGGCGCGACCAAACTCTGAGACGAGTAAAAATTTTTTAGCCACATTCTCTCTCTCTCTCTCTCTCTCTCTCTCTCTGCATTCCTTGTTCTTTTTCAAGTGAACTAACTTGACCGTCGGAGGGGTTTTCCAGCAAACCACCTGCCGGGTAGCTTACCGTTGTTTTGCTCGCAGTAAGTCAAAGTTCATTCGGAGCAACACGAGCTTTATAACAAGGAGTACGGAAGGCGAAGAATATTTGCTCCCCGTACAGTAGATATTAAAGAATAGAACATATATGTAAAATATCAGCTTACTAGGAAACTAATAAGTATAATAATTTATTTTGTTTTGTTTTATAATATCAACGTTTCAGTTTAAAATCATATTTATTATTTTTTTTTATAAACAAAACACGATTGGTTAGTGTCTATCAATATCTGATCAAACTAGTTTTTACACATGTAATTTTCTCTTTAAGATTTACGAGATAAACTGTGATGCCCCAAATTTTTGGAACATCAAGGGAAATTTAATAAACAAAATGACTTAATAAATCAAAAAGTTGACATCTTAATAGGACATTCCAACTCTCATACCATAGCTTGCTTTTCGTGCTCCTTTCGGATACGACTTGCCCTAGAGTTCGGACTCTCATGGTTCTGAATCTGATTTCACAAGTGCAATGTAAAATAGATAATCACAAATGAGTCCAAATCTAGTAAATCTTTTGAAAAATCGATGTTTGAATCAAATGCCAAAAATGGACTGTTTTGACAGATTTCAGAGTCGCCACCTAAATATTTTTGGGAAATTTAGAAAACCCGTGACTCGTGCTAAAAGGCCATTAGTCTGTCATCACCAAAGTGTCTCGGCTCGGTGTAGACGCACTCGAACGTCCCGGGGAAAAATCTCGTTTTGTTCATTGGGCTTACTACAGTTTGGACTCAAATGTCACGGTTCTGAATCTAATCTCGCAAAGTGCAATTCAAGACCGATAAATCACCAAAGAGTCCAAATCCGGCAAATCGTTTTGAAAAACTGATTTTTAGAAAAAAGTGCCAAACATGGACTGCTTTGCCAGATACAGAGTCGCCACCTAAATATTTTATTTTGAGGGAATTTAGAAAACCTTGACTCGTGCCTAAGGCCACGTGTCCATCATCACTAAAGTTGCCTCGGCTCGGGAACTTGGGTACGATTGGGGAAGGTCATGCAATGAGCACCCCCGCTCGCCTGATCAAAGATCGGCCACTACTAAACGTGATATCGAGTTTTTGAAAACACATGCGTTCTTATTCCGGTTTATTAGCCTAGAATTACTATGTGATGCGCATAGCATACATGTATAGACTGGATTGCCTAAGTTGGAACAAAACATCTCATGTTTGTTTTTGAAAGCGGTTTGCTACTTGCAAGTAGGCTAAAATGCGGATTTTGCCACCCTCAAGTGGGCTTAGAAAACATGGTGATTTGCCACTCTCAAGTGGGCTTAAAACTTGCAATCAATGAATTGTTCCAACTCAAGTAATCCAACCTTCACCCACAGGCATTCAGACAGTTATATCACATAAGCAAATAGCCTCATGGCAAGCATGCTATCATGATAGTCACTCACACACATGCAAGGGTGCTAAAGCATAAACACTTACCGAGTACTCCGAGCGAAAGAAAGAAGCTAATTAGAAAACATTCATGAATCCTAACTATGCTAAGAATGCCTAATGCAACACACGCAAAAATGCAACTATAATAGGCTCGGCTATTCTAAAAATTGTATGTGAGATGCAACAGATAACAAGCATTCAACTTGGAATTGAAATACAATGCAGCTAGTATGATGCGCCGAGCCCGGTGCATGCAATACAGATGAATGAATGCAAACATGTGAACATATAGATGCTAATTAAAACATGCCCTAAAACTAACCATCATAAGCTGGTAAATAAAAGGGAGAAAGACGAGGGGTTGGAAGACATGTACACACTCACGCACACTTATTATAAAGTTCGCCCTCTCGCGGAGGGTCTGAATAAATGATACAGAACCAAAATAAATAACAGCTATAGCTAATTATTACACAACTCTAATTAATCAACAAATTATTTAAGTAAGCAAATAAATTAGTATGCAAGTGGACTGCCTCGGCTCTGTTCCGAATGATAGAGATGCATGCATGCTCAAGTCGCCTTGTCGGGAAATCCATCGAGATGCCCCGATTTGCCTCTGTTTGCAACTGGTCCTAGAACACTGTACAAAGCTCCAGAAGGCTGCTGACCAATTTTTGCTGCTGGTTTCTGATTTGTTGCAACAGAGAGCAAGAAAGGGCATGGCAATGTATTCGCAAGATATGTGTGCACAACCACCCTCCCTATCATTGCATAAGCTCTAGGGAGTGTAGTCCTCGATCCTCGGGCCACCAATCACGCATCTCGAGGCATGATGGCCGATGAGTCGGATTGCACGACTTGATGTAAAATGAATGCACATATAAACACAACAAGGCCTAAACTCCATCATGGGTAATCCGGAGTGTCGGCGACCGAGAATCGAGGCACGTTCTATCACTTGGAGTATGAAACGTCCCTTGTTTCCCGTGTTTGGACTAAACCCTATTCCAAACACAATGCAACAAGTAGAATGGCATGCACAAACATGCAAAGGATGACATGCAAACATGCAACTAGCATACACAATGCTACGAACTAACAATAGCATACTCAATATACATGGACTACAATGGCATGTATACACAATGCATTAACATATGCAATGTTATGAACGAGGCACACGCAATGCAATGATCAGACATGCGATAACATGGACTATATGGCATACACAATGCAAGATGGACTTAAACCAAAGTGAATGGGCCTCAGCCACACTTAAATCAGTGGCCATACATGATGAAAACAAGGCAATGACACACACACAAGCATGCACAATGCAAGGGCTTCAAGCCAAGGCACAAGATGTAACTCTACAAGAGCATGGCAAGGATGAAACAATGAACACAATGGCATATATTCCAGCTCTGAAATGGTATACTAGATGGTCTCGAATCATGCAAACAACTCACCCAATGCATATTGGATGGCACGGTTACCGAAACTAGTGAAGTGCATTACACTAGAGGTATGCAAAGCGATGCCCAAATGACCAAACCAACCCCAAAAAGTCCCTATGCAGGCCCAAAACAGTAGGAAAATGGACTAAAATGATGACTCGAAAGGCATGGAAATGAAGCTCATGCAACGGCCCATAAATGAGGTATTTAAGCACGACTCTCAAACACATTTAAAGAGCGGAAAACATGGGAATATGGCACAAGTATAGGCTCTGAAATGACATGCTCAATGACCCCAAAACATGAAACACCACCATTCAAGCATGCAAGAAGCTTCAAAACTCAAAGCTAGGCATGGGCATTACACTAAAAGCATGTATAGCAAGCATCATTCGACCATGAGGCCTAAAAAAAGAGCTAAGGCAGTCCAAAACATCCACAAAATCAGTTTGGAGTATGGCCAAAATATGCTAGAATCAAAGGCCAAAATAGCATGCAATGTAAGCTAGTAAAGAGGATTTACACTACAAGCATATGAGGCATTCAAGAGGTCACTAAACCAGCAAAACTCAGAGGTATGACATGCCAAATAAAGCCCAAAAACTCACTGCAACATAGTCAATGCATGCAAGAATGACATGCTCCTTTGATAAGCTATGAAGAGGGTTATTCTACACATGCAAGATGGACACCCAATATGGCAAAATAAGCTCTAGACAGAGCCTATGCATGTCCTAAAACTCACCAAAAATGGCCTGAAACAAGGCTCGGAAGTATGCAAATAAGGGCTCCTTTGTTAGGCTAAATATGCTAGGAAACAAAACAAGGGGAGAGAGGGTCACCCCTCTCTCATTTTGGCACTCAAAACAGCATTCTAGCCACTGAAAATCCACTAGATTTTAGTGGCTAGAAGGCCAAACAAAGGTCAATGCAAAGGCTCTAAGGCATGTGTAGACACCCCATTTTTGACCGACCTTAAGACTCAGACGTCACCGATTGAGCGCTCGGTGATGTTGCATATTGTGCTCGTTCAGAAGTCTCAGAGTTGCGGCCGTGAGCCCTGCCTCCGGACTTCCGAACCCTCTTCTGTGCCTTGCCTCGGTTTGCGAACCAGGCTCGGTTTTCTCTGTTTTCTCTTCCTGAGGGGGGAGAGGTCCAGTAGACCATCTCTCAGTGGCCGTGGGCTACATTTCGTGGCCGTAGGCCATTTTGCCCATTTCGGGGCCCGGTTCCCGGTTTTCGGAGCCGTCAGGCCGTGTGCCTCGGTTCGGGACCGCCTAACCATCTCCGATTCCTCCGGTTTTTGGCATGCATCTTATTTACTCCCTTTCAAGGGACACTGGGGTCTCAGATACCCACTTCGTAGCCAAACACCACTTTCGGTGCTTAACGGCCGGTTTTCGAGACCCCGAACTGCTTGTTTTGGTCCCCGAGCATTCGTTTTGCATCGGTTTTTGTTCATTTTTGGCAGGTACCTCTGTTTTATCACCAGGAAAGTCACTGGAGGGTGGGAGGCTAGCAATTATCTCAGAAACCAGTTATATTCCATTTTCGCCCTCCGACGCCCGTTTTTCTCACTTCCGGGCTAATGTTGAACACCCTAGGGCCATTTTCTTCGAGCCAAAACCACATATTTGTGTTGTACACACATGGGAGGACCCTAAAAGTACATGGCCGGCCAGTAACCCTCATTGACCCTTTTGAACCCCTCTTTTAAGTGGCCTATTTTCTCTCCTGTTTCAGAGTTGCCAAATTCCAACCACAGGGCCTTGTTGTACACACATGGGAGGACATCAACCTTTGGTGGCCGGCCAGAAATTTTCATTGAACCTTTTGAACCCTAGCCGACCGGCCATGGGAGGTGGCCAGCCGGCCACCTCCAAGAAAAGTGAGAGGCCGGCCATGACCCTCTCAGTCCACACTTTACAGCTGTATAGCTGTTTCCCCCAGAAAAGATCTGGATCCGGGGGATATTTTGGGAGGGAAAGCTTGGGTGCATTTCCCTCCACCTTTACACCCTTTTTTTGGTCCATAAAAGGGGCCTCCCAACTCTGTCCCTAGGGTTGGAAAAAACTTCTTGAGGCATACATACACATATCTCCTTCCATTTCTCCAAAAATCTCAAGTTTTGGCACCATTTCTTCACTACTACCAAGCACCACCACCACCACTCCATTTCCAGCAGCAAGGAGAGGTTCTTAGAGGCTTCGAAGCAACATTCCTCAAGCCAAGAGGTAGAAAAGAAGAGGTCTTCAAGGGTGAGTCTCCATTTCCCTCTTTTGTAGCATTTTCTTGCTTCATTTCTTAAGCCTACTTGCTCACTGTTTTGAGCTCCGACCTTAACTAAAACTAGGTATTTTTTGAGCTATTATTCATGTTTGTTCAAGGGCTCAACCCTGTTTGAGCCCTCCATCTTGCACTTGTTTCAATATCATCTTGTATGCCATTATTTTGCATTGAATATTTGGCCTATGTGTGATCTTTTTTCAAGCCTGATGTAAACTGTGAGTGGGCCTATTTTGAGCCCTTCTTCAACATTGAAGAAGGGCTCAACCCTGTTTGGCCTCTCTATCATGTACTTGCTTCATAATTTCTCACATTTACCGTAAATTTGCATTGAATATTTGGCCTACATGTGATCTGTTTTGGAGCATGTCATGAACTATGAGTAGGCTTATTTTGGGTCCCTCTACAAAATTGTAGAAGGGATTGACTTTGTTGGGGGTCTCCATGTTATACTTGTCATTATACCCCTCTTTTTCTCCCATTTTTGCATGTTTTGTTAAGCCTATCTAGATTCTGTTTTTGGCCATCATCAGGTCTGGAAAGAGTCATATTTTGTTCTTCTTGACATATTTCATTAAGGGTCTTTGCTTGTTGGATGAATGTTTGGCCTACTTCATGTTATACCCTCTTGTGGCCTATTTCCTGCATGGCATTCTTAGCATGTTTGAATACTGATTTGGGGGATGTCATCTACTGTAAATGTTCATATTTTTGGTCCCTCTTCAGTGTTGTAGAACTGTATTTTTCAGTTTGAGCATTGTATATACCACTTACTTCATTATTTCCCTTTTTCCCCCATTTTTGCATGCTGTTTTTTCCACATCTATGATTGTTATTTGGTCATGATTTGTACTGGAAAAATGCTAGTTTAGGGACTGCCTAGCATCTGTCTTTACACTTCGTGTCCATATTGTGCATGTTTGGCATAGCTGCAAGTCATTTCGGGTACTCAGCATAGCATTTCGGGCATCGGGTGTAATTTTGCTATGATTCGGAGGCTGTTTTGCATCATTTTGGCTGCTGAAATTTGCATGTTCCATATTCCATATGCCATGTCTCATTTTGCATGTCATTCCATGCCTTCGGGCCATTTCTCGGTTTGCGTGCCCACAGGCACGCATTTCGAGACATCTCATTTTCATCCATCGGCATCCTATGTGAGTGTGGCTGAGGTCCTCTCATGTTGGTATAAGCCCATCATTGCATTTGCATGCCATTTCATGCCTTTATGTCACTGCCTTGGTTTGCGTGCCCGTGTGCACGCATTTCGAGGCACTTCACTTTTATCTGACGGCCTCTTATGTGAGTGTGGCTGAGGTCCACTCGTGTTAGTGTAAGTCCAATTTGCATTGCGTGTGCCATTTCACGTCTTCGGACCATTGCCTCGGTTTGCGTGCCCGCGTGCACGCATTTCGAGGCATCTCATTTTCATATTGTGCATGCTAGGTCATATATTAGCTGCATTTCATACATATCATGCATATTGCATCATGTTCGGGATAGGAGTTAGCCTGGGCACGGGAAACGAGGCACGTTCCGTACTCCGAGTGACGAAACGGATCTCAATTCCCAAGTCACCGACACTCCGGATTATCCATGATGGAGTTAGGTTTTGTTGTAGCATTCATATGCAATCATCCTATATTGAGTTGTGCAATTCGGCTCCTCGGCCATCATGCATCGATATGCGTGATTGGTGGCACGAGGATCGAGGCATGCATATATTTGTGAAATACATTGCTATGCCCCTTTCCTGCTCTCTGTTGCAGCAAAATGAAGAATCAGCAACTTTTCGGAGTCTGGCACGCATTTCGAGAAACATTGCAAACAGAGGCTAATTGGGGCATCCCAGTGGATTTCAGCGCCAAAGCAGCCTAAACATACATCATTCATCAGAATCAAGGCAGCCCCTGGCTTGCATGCTAGTTTTACATTTTTCTTATTTAATTTGTTAATTAATTAGGAATTTGTATATTATTTGGGACTGTAATATTTTGGACTGTATTATTCTTTCATTCGGGACTGTATATTTATTTGGACCCTCTGCGCGAGGGCATAACTGTAATAAGTGTGGGTGTGTGTGATG
This sequence comes from Camellia granthamiana, assembly GCA_036172215.1. NCBI lineage: Eukaryota > Viridiplantae > Streptophyta > Magnoliopsida > Ericales > Theaceae > Camellia > Camellia granthamiana. The sequence goes on from CM069903.1 coordinate 151,172,458, forward strand.
TATGTCTTCCAACCCCACGTCTTTCTTCCTTTTTATTTATCTGCTTATGATGGTTAGATATAGGACATATTTCAATTAGCATACAGTATGACAGCATGTTTGCATCATTCATCTGTTTTGCACGCACCGGGCTCGGCGCATCATACAAACTGCATTTGTATTTCAATTCCAAATTGAATACTTGATAGCTGTAGCATTTCATATGCCATGTTTAGAATAGCCGAGCCTGCTATAGTTGCATCTTTGCATGTGTTGCATTAGGCATTTCTGTATCTAGGATCATGCATGGATTTCTAATGAGTTTCTGTTTTGGCTTGGAGTACTCGGTAAGTTTTATGCTTTAGCATCCTTGCATGCGTGTGAGTGTTGCCATGATAGCATGCTTGCCATGAGGCTATTTGCTTATGTGATATAACTGCCTTGAATGCCTGTGGGTGGAGGTTGAGTTATTTGGATTGGAACAATGCATTGACTGTTTGTTTTAAGCCCACTAGATAGTGGCAACACCATGTTTTCTAAGCCCACCCGAGGGTGGCAAAATCTGCATTTTAAGCCTACCTGCGGGTAGCAAACCATCTTTCAAAAACAAACATGAAATGTTTTGTTCCAATTCAGACGACTCAGTCTATACTTGTATGCTGTGCGCATCACATAGTAACCTAGGCTAATAACCGGAATAAGAACATACAATGTTTTCAAAATAAGATATCATGGTTAGTAGAGGCCGGTCTTTGACCGGGCGAGCGGGGGTGCTCATGAAGTGACCTTCCCCAATCGTACCTAAGTTCCCGAGCCGAGGCAACTTTGGTGATGACGGACACGTGGCCTTCGGCACCGAGTCAGGGTTTCCTAAATTTCCCATTAAAAATATTTAGGTGGCGACTCTGTATCTGGCAAAGCAGTCCATGTTTGGCACTTCTTTGAAAAAATCTGTTTTCAAAACGATTTGCCAGATTTGGACTCTTTGGTTCGAGATTTAGAACCGTGACATTTGAGTCCTTCGAACTGTAGTGACCCAATATCGAACCAGAATGGGGGGGATTCGCACTCCTCTCCCCGAGATGCGTTCGGGGACGTCTACAGCATGGCTCAAAATAAGGTAAAATGAAGCATGCAAGGGGGTAGATGACCCCCAACAGAAAAATAATCTTAAACAAACATGTTAAGGGCCTCAAAAAAAGACTTTTTTCAGTTTACACCAAAGCTCAAATATGCTTTCAAGTATGGCTAAAAGATGGAGCAAAATAAAACTCAAAAGAGGGAATAGGGTGTTACCCTTGTAGCTCAGCAACTCCAGCAGCTTATGGACCAAAAATGCAGCTCCTTAGGACCTCTCAAGACCCTCCAAGAAGCTTAGGTTGGTGTTGGAGGTGTTAGGCTCAGAGGTAGTGTGCAAAGGGGCAAGAACTTAGCACTTTTGAAGCCAAAATAGAGAGACAAAGAGAGAGATATATTGTATGCCTAAAACCAACTTCAGAACCTGGTACAAGCAAGAGGAGGGCCTCTCTTATAGAGATACAGGGCCAAAGCTTCTTCAAGAAGCTAAAAAGCAAGGCTCAAGATCCTCCATACACGTGTATGGAGGATACAGTCTGTGCCTTCCAGCTGGAACAACTGACATACACTCACAGAGACAGAACTGAGAGAGGCAGGCCGACTAGTTCAAGTGGTCGGCCGACCACTTGACCAGGGTCAAAAGGTTCAAGTCTCAAAAGCTGGTCGGCAGCCTCCTAGGGTGGTCTCCTCACTCAATGCAAGCTAGTGGTATGGTGGGAGACCAGTAAATGTGGCTCAAAAGTTAGGGAGACCAGCTACCTGACAAGAAAAATTGGCTGGCGGGGAAAAGTGGTCTCCAAGAGAAAAGGTGGTCTCCCACCCTTGTACCACCTCCCAAACAATGAAAACAAGGTCCATGCCAAAAATGAACCAAGACGGATGCAAAACGAGGGTTCGGGGGCCAAAACGTGCAGTCGGGTGCCCCGAAAACTTACTGTTAAGCATCGAAAGTGGCGTGCGACTACGAAGGTGGTCTCCCGGGCCACAGTGTCCCTCTAGAGAGGGGAAACAAGGTGTGTGCCAAAAACCGGAGCAAACGGAGAAAGTTAAGCGGTCCCGAACCGAGGTGCAAGGCTGACGGCTCCGAAAACTGGAAACTGGTCTCCAAACGGGAACAGTGGTCTACGACCACGAAAAGTAGCCTACGGCCACTGAGAGATGGTCTACGAGACCTCTCCCTCCCTTCGGGAAGAGAAAACAGAACCTGGTTCGCAAATCGAGGCAAAGCACAAAAGAGTCCCGAAGTCCGGAGGCAAGGCTCTCAACCGAGACTCCGTAACCTCAGAACGAACACAACATGCGCAATCACCGAGCGCTCAATCGATGATGTCTGAGTCTTAAGGTTGGTAAAAAATGGGGTGTCTACACTCGGGAACTTAGGTATGAGAGATGAATGTTATGAATTGAGCACCCTATCCACCCGATCAAAGATCATCCTGTACTAATCATATTATATGCTCTTGCTCCAGTTATTAGGCTAATGTTTACTAGGTGATGCACACAAGTATAGACCAATTCGCGAAATTTGGAACGCATTGATTTTATGTTTGTTTTGAAAAAATGTTTTGAATACATGTCACTTGAAAAATCTTGAAAAAGTGAGCTCGTTTTTACATTAATCAAATTATTCCAACTTAAGTAAAAAGGCCTTCATCCACTGGCATTCAAACTGGCATATCACTTAAGCACTTAGCCTCATGGAAAGCATGCTCGACATGACAACAATCACACACAATGCAACATGCTGAAGCACTAAGTGCTCACTTAGTACTCCAAGGCAAGCCAAACAAAGCAAAATAATTATAAAACATGCATGATCCTAAATAATACAACATGGCTAATGCCACGCATACAACATGCAATTAATAGGCTCAGCTACTAGCATAGCATGTGAGTCAATTCGAGATATGAGACAAAGCACGTATGCGAGTAAGGAATTTTGAAATTGACATAGATTAGTATGATGAGCCGAACCTTATGCATGCAAACATGGATACAAGTCATGGTAATGTTTATGGAACTAAAACACATCATAAGCGGAGAAATAAAAGGGAGAAAGAAATGAGGTTGGAAGACATACACAATTGTTACATATTTGCCCACGTGCAAGAGGATCCAAATGAGCGTCCAAGTGTCCGGATTAAACTAACTATTACAAATTCGAATGAAAAATAAAACAAATGAACAACTAGTTATCTACCTTATTACAACACATACATTATGATGATAATAATAATTACAACAAGAATACAATAATGCTAATTACAACAAGAATATTTACAACAATAATATGAAAAGTAATTACAACAATCATTATAGCTATAACATGAACGATATTAATAATGCACAAGTATCGGATGCGCGTCAATGCGGACAGCCTACAGAAGATACTTTGCCTGCCTCCCTGGGAATCTGCCCTGTTTCACTCTCAGCCATTGCCCCATGTTTTTGCCAAAACACTCTGTTTACCAAACATTGGAGCTCGGCCGGGTCGAAATAACGCCGGCCGTGCCCTAATTTCTCGCAAAAATCTATTTTTGTGCTCCAGGGTGAAAATAGTGTAGACAGAGTAACTTTAAGTCATGTTTGTCTCTTCTGCTCTCCTCTATCATGAAACTTAAGAGAAGAGTGAATTCAAGTTTGAAACCATCAATGATAGCAAGTTGATTGCTTGATGATTTCAAGAACGTTTGGACAAAAAACTTAATAAATGTAATGAATATGACCAGTCCTCCCTCTTATCATGGAAATTCTAAAAGGGAGGTAGACACGTCTCAAGACTCGTCAAAACATCATGAATTGGTATGTGACGATTCTTGACATGATGGACTCGGCATAACGTTCGGCTGAATCCAACTATTCTAATCCCTTTTCTTTATGTCGGTTTCATTGATTTTAAGCCATTTTTATTAGTCTTTCCATTCTTTAGTCAATCTGTCCAAAGTGATAGTTAAGTCCACTAAATGAAAAGAAACGTCAAATGAAAAGCGATTCTTGGCATGAAAGAGGGACTACACCTTGACAATAAACCTCCGTAGAGGTTAAGCCATTGAGCATAGGTCTTTTTCCCATGCCTTGAATAACCATCAATCATTTGAAATAACTCTCAAACAAAAGAAAAGAAGAAAAGAGGTGGAGGGGTTGTAGAAATGATTATGCGAGATTGATTATTAAAATGAGACTCTTGACATGAAAACCAAGCAAAGGAAAGCTATCAACTCGAATGACTCGATGTCTAAGGCCTAGACAACCGAAGCCATGAGGACTTACAACACAACAAGCGAAGTATTCAAAGTCTAAATGAATTAAATAAATTAAAGCTGTCACGACCCAAACCCGCCCCGAGAAGGTTGGCATCGTAATCGGCCAGTAATCCTAGATTACCACAGGCCTTACTGTACAAAACATAATTAAACGGGGCTCGCGGAAGCAAAAACACAAAACTATAGTCCAAAGAGCTGTGCATATATATGAACATACATTTACATGCCCAAAAATATGTTAATTTACCCACTACTGTACAAAACATGTATCAAAAATTCATATACAAAATATATAGGCACATGCCACCAAATACAACTGAAGCAAAACTCATACGGCCTTCCAGGCCTAGCCCCAGCTCAGGGGCACCATAACTCGGGTAGGCTTTCAAAACGGCGGCTCGACACGGACTCCGCCTAGGCTTGGCTCCCAGAATGCTCACCTATAAATACATAAATACAAACAATGAGCTAAAGCTCAGCAAGTAACATTAACGTAAAGGGGTAGTGAACGAACTCCAACATTTCATATAAATCCGTAAAACATAACATTCATATACATAATCGTACTCATCATAGAACATACATAATGGCATACTCCATAGAACATAACATGTGTCAACTAACGACTAGACTAACCGGTCCCGGACACCGATTAAACACATACCGAGATCTCGTAACTGGTCATGGGCTTGTCCTTCCATGCCGTCCCCCATGACTCAAGCGCATGGGCCTGCATGTTCTCGCCCCCATGACTTCAACTAACTATGGATGCCATACTAGATTCGCAAATAGGACATTCGTTCACAGAAAACATTATCATTTCAAAACCATAGCATAACGTAACACTTTTAAACATAATTCATAATAACATATCTTTACAGAAATGTTACTCACAGTGGGTTTCCAAAACCGATGGCACGGTCCTCTCAATCTGACCTGCAAACATCAACAGTATAACATATTCCTTAACATATATCATCATCAATTCACATAATTCATGTCATTCCTTTCATCACATTCTCCCATGTTCATTTCATGTTCATAAGATGCTAAATGATGCCATTAACATGTTAAAATCATGTAGAGCAACTTCCCAAAATTTCCTGAAAAAAATAGGTCCCCGCTCGAGCGGCCAAACCCACGCTCGAGCGGACTGTGAACTGCGGCTGAGATACTGGATGCATGAAATCCCCGCTCGAGCGGACTGTGAAAATTCTGGGTGAAAAACCAGTCCATTTTTCTGTCAAACCGTGGCCTCCACTTAGCAAAAATCAACTTCCAAATCAAGAAATTCAAGGTCAAAGTACTTGAAAACAACTTGCTTTAAGCTTCATAACTTTCAAATAACCTTCAATGCATCATATACAAGATCAATTAAGATGAAAAATCACAAAGCATGCTCATTTAAGCTTCTTTTCTCAAAATCCATGGAGGTCTCCCTCAAAAGATGACAAATATAAACTATGATGCCATGTATGCTCAAATCAAACATAATTCCTCCTTTAATTCACTTATTTACCATGAAATTATGCATGAATCAACCTTATTCAAGAACTTAGAAGGGAAATTCTTACCTTAAATACTTAAATAAAGAGGGTTTGACTTGATTTCCCTTTCTTTCCTCTTCTTTCCCCTTTTCTCCCGAATGTTCTTCTCTCTCTCTCTCTTAGATATTCTCTTCTTTTGTTTTTGAGTCAAACAATGGGTCAATATCCTTATCTTAAAGCATATATATAATTGTGCCATAAACTCAAGCCAAACAAGACTTAGCGATTCAGACGAAATTCAGTCCTCAATTTATTTTCTCACATGGTTCTAAAAATTCCCGGTATCACATAGGTGTGTTCAATTTCATTTTCTGAACCCGTTACGGTCATCGATTTCAGTCCCGAAGTCGTAATTCCAACAGATATTTTGCTAATCCAAACAGATATTCTCAATTAAATCATATAAACATATAATTAATTACGGGTAATTACACCATACGTGTCGGGGTCATTACAAAAGCAACCCTAAACAACCCCCTAAACATAAAAAAAAAAAAAAACAAACATTGGCCAAAAATTATATTAAGAGTGCAAAAAGATAGATAATAACAAGGAGATACCAAACTAGTAAGCAAGAACAAGAAGATGTGGCTAACCCCTCCACTTTTGAGATTTCTAAACCATGTTTTTTTTAGCCCTTTTAAATTATGAAAATTAGTTTGAAAACCAAGAAGAATAGTGATAAAACAAAGGGGATGAGCTATGAATTAAGGCACAAGAAAGGGTGTCAATCCTCTCCTCATTTGGTAGCTTTTCAAACCCAAGGTCTAACACTTGAAATGGATCCAAAAAAGCATAAGAACACAAGAACTAGATAGATATGGATTGAAATAGGAGCAAAGACAAAGGTGACAAGCTTATACCTCTTGAAGAGAGTTGATCAAACTTGATCCAAAGGCCCTTTCAAGTTTGAATTGTGATTCTCAAGGCTCAACCAAGGCTCCAAGATTAAGGTTTGAGGGTGTGTCTAGTGTATGGATATAGCTCAAGGATGGTAAGCTTGCTTAAAGATGGCTTGTCAAGGAAGAAGGAGCTCTCAAGTGAGTGCATAGGCTCTTTGGAAATTGTTCAACCCTCAAAACAGAGATATCACCTTGTATTTATAGAATTTAAGCAAAATAGGTCGAAAATATCTTCAAAAATATATAGCTGGTGAGCTCCTACCTAGAACAGTGTTTATCGTGACCAAGGCACAGTTGACCCCAAATGGCCACAGCCGGCTCCCAATGAGGCACGATCGAGCCCCAATGTGCTCCCCTGTTTGTCTGTTTCAAGCTCAGTGTAAGGTGGCATAATGTTCAAAAAGGGACCTCTGAGGTATGAACAAGGTAAATAGGAAGATGTTGGAGTCTTCCGTTGAGATTTGGATTCATACATTGTAACTTTCATCATCGAGTGCATAGGACAACGCGCCCGAGTCTTATGGGCGGTCAAAAATGGGGTGCCTACAGTTGCCCCTCTTTGACAGAGCTCAAAGTCATGAAATGACGTGAGTGAATGTCAAAATCCAAAGATGACCCATTTGACAAGGCCATAAGACTTAGGCAAGAAAACAGATCAAAATACAATTGGTTGAACCCAAGGGTCAAACCTACGTAGTTTAGGGGCAAAATGCAAAATGATATGCAGAAAATAACTTATGATCATGCAATGAAACAATGCAACAAAACACTTGAATGAAGATAACAATTGAACCAATGCAATCAAAACAAGAATGTAACTTTGAACGAAACATAAATCAGATCAAAACAAATCCAGCTATGCCTCACACGGAAAGAAGTGAGTCAACAAACACGTCTAACGTGAAAGAAACAAAGAAAGTGCCAACCAAACTACGTCTCACGCAGAAAGGATGTAAGAAAATGCAGGCCTAACTACGTCTCACGTAGGAAGGGTGAAAAGCTCTATGCCAAACTGTGTCTCACGTAGAGAGGGTGTAGGATGGTGTGAACACCAGGCGCACTTGATGTTTTGAACCGAGGAAAATAACTCCGAGCGCGTCGCAAAAGAAGGAACAATGGTGTGAACACCAGGTGCACTTGATGTTTTTAACCAAGAAAAACAACTTCGAGTGCGTCTCACGCGAAAGGAAGAAAGTTAGGCACACCTGCTGTTTTTAACTGAGAAAAACAAAAATCCTAACGCGTCTTACGCAAGAGGAGGAAATGTGGTGTGAACAACAGACACACATGCTATTTTTAACCGAGTAAAACAATCCTAACGCGCCCCACGCGAGCGGAGGAAAGGTGGTGTGAACAACATGCGCACCTGCTATTTTCAATTGGGTTAAAACAATCCTAATGCGTCTCATGCAAGAGGAGGAAAGGTGGTGTGAACAACAGGTGCACCTACTGTTTTTAACTGAGGAAACAACAATCCTAATGTGTCTCACGTGAGAGGAGGCAATGTGGTGTAAACAACAGGCGCACCTGATGTTTTTAACCAAGTGAAAACAACAATCCTAACGCGTCTCACGCGAAAGGAGGAACTTGAATCAATGAAAAAGCAAACAAAAATTCAAAACTCGACACAGCGAGAATGGAAAGCCTCGAAGAATAAAGCTCACAGAGATGCTCACAGAGATAATAAAGTCAAGGTACAAAGCGTAAACACGAGTTTGGCGAAGATTTGAACGTGAATTTAACAAACTAAATAAAAATACACAAAATCAAAACAATCAAAACGATGCTTGAATTAACAATTTGAAATCAATTTTGCCGATTTTCCTTTTGAAACTGGGCTAATTGGAAATAACATACCTATGAAAAATAAATATTCTATACATTTGCACAAATTAATTAACACAACAACAAAACAAACGAAAGGAAATATTTTTTTTTTTCTTTTTTCTCTTCACTGTTTTTCTTCTTGTTCTTGTTCTTCTTTCCTTGTTTTTTTTTTCTTTTTACTCTTTTCATTATTTTCCTATTTTTTTGCTGTCTCTTTTTTTTCTTGTTTTTTTTTTTCTTTTTTCACTGCTTCTGTTTTTTTTTTCTTTACTGTGTTTTTTTGCTGTTCTTTTTCCTTGACTTGGGGGTCACCCAGAGTTAATGAGGCTACCTAGTATTGAAATAAACAAAAAAAAATGAACTGTATTACACTTGGGGCCGGTCGGGCCGAAATGAAGCATGGTCGGGTCTCAATACAGCAGGCCGGGTCGCGATGACTGCAGAGGGCAGTTCGGTAAAACTGCATGTTGTGGTTCACTTATATACAATCCAACCCTCATTTCGCCCCTCTCCTCACTCGAAATCACTCCCTTTCTCTCTCTCTCTCTCTATACAACTCTCCTCTCTCTAGATTTTCCCTTTTTCGCAAAAACCCACCAACCCTCATGATTTTTCTTCTTGAAACACTCTCTCTCCTCTACACTTTGAACCGATTAAAACTCGATTTGGCTGAGTTTTGGGGTTTTCTTGGTTTTTCTTGGCTTTTCACATATTTACCCACACTTTTCCCTCTCACCCTTTGATTTTTCACTCTCTCTTTGTTTTCTCTCTCCTAGGGTTTAGGAATTTTCGGGTTTTCACTCAATCTCATTTACTCGCTCACTTTTTCTTCACTTTCCCACTTTTCTCACTATGGCTAGTGGCGAGGTTCCTATCCCTGACCCCGTTATGGGTATTGGTGCCATCCTAGATGAGGATACATAGATCGAGGACGTTTTTGAGCCCGCATTGCCGCCTCTTGCTGATATGCCTTTTGATGCTGCCGCATACCAGCCCCGCACACATGCTCTGACCCCTAGCGATATCTCGAGATTTGAGGGCCTTATCCCTGGGATTGACATGGACATTTTACTGCGAGAGCCCATGGAGCACTTGTCTACTGATGCCTCCATAGTAAGCAATCTTTCCTTTATTTTGCACATATTTTAAATCTCGTAAGCAAATTATCCTTTACTACTATGCACATACTAATAACTTTCCCAACCTACAGGTGATAGGCAGGAGGATTGGCGGCTATGGATTTATGTCCGGCCTTCAACATTGTTATGAGAGGCTTCATGCGGAGGTCCGCATATTGGTCGATGTTGCCGGCTTCGAGCTTTTCTGTTTAGGACTCATACAAATGAGGGTTGAACCACTGCTCTACGGGGCTCTGGTGGAGAGGTGGTGGGACACCACAGCCTCGTTCTACTTCTCATCGATCGGGGAGCTGACTCTGACCCTGTATGATTTCTTGATGCTCACCAGCCTACGGATCAGGGTTGGCATCCCAATCCCGTTTGATCCTGACATGACGCAATAGAGAGTTGCACAGTGTCAGCTTCTTGGGGCGATCCCAGGCACTACCGACCACGGGATGATGCGATACAGCTGGCTTCTAGATCAATTCATCGACCTTTAGGCAGTCACCCCGGAGGAGTTTACTCAGTATGCTTGCGGATTTCTCATGTATCTTCTTGGCACTACCCTGTTTACGAATAGGGAAAATATCGTGGGGCTATACCTTCTGGGCGTGCTCATGCATCTATCGCAGGTGGCGGAGTATGATTGGGGTGGTACTGGCCTAACTACCCTATACTGCTACATGAGCTCTGTATCTCGCTGCAAGGCTGATTCACTTGGCGGCTACTGGAGGGTTTGGGAGATACACCTCACATTCACTTTTCTGTTCGGCTTTGCATTCCTTGCTTATACTTACTTTGCATTTTCTGTTTATATCTGCTCATTTATTTCACTTATATCTACTTTGCATTTTCTGTTCATATCTGCTTATCTACTTCACTTGTTCATCAACTTGTTTTCTTTTTGTAGCTATAGGTCTACACATATTTCACTTCTCTGGCTCCGGTCTCTGTGAGGCCAATTGAGTTGTCAGTATCCCGCTCCCCGTACTACAACTCCCGATTCGAGCGGCACCGGTGCATAGATCGAGACTTCCCTTACTTCTGCTGTTTCTTCGACACTGTCACTGCAGATAGGGTAACAAAATCTGACACTAGCCTTGATCTTTTACTATTGTTTCCATACTATTATTCAAACCCCTAATATCTGATTCTTGCATTCACCTTTTGCTCACAAGTTGACTGGCACCCTTGGGTGGGCATCCCTCAGGCAGCGAGGGTGACTTACGCTGCCGTATAGGAGTCCTCCACCATGCAAATTCTATTTGAGAGTCCATTTGGCAGGGCATACTATTTGGGGGAGCAAGTCATTCGCTAGACTCAGGGCTAGGCCGATCCCAACGTCCCACATCCTCTTTATTCCAGTATGAGGATAGTTGATGATCTCCAAAACAGGCCCAGATCGATCACCTCATGCAGGGAGAGGACGGTGATCGGTACCATGTGCCCGGTGACTTCATTACCTTGTTACAGACTCGGGTGATAGCACTTCTTACCCAGGGTGTGGTCGGTGCTGTTCCGGAGGTTGCTGTTGCTGCCGCTGGAGGGGTTCTTGCTGCAACTCCCGTTCTCGGGCTTCCTGTGATTCCTACTGAGGTTGTATACATGCAACTATATGGGGTGATCGAGCAAATCCCTCTTGAGCACATTGAGGGGAGGGACTGTAGGTTGGTGCTTGCTCTCAGCATTGAGCAGGTACACACTTCCCTTTATTTCTACCACTGTACTTCATTCTGCTCATTATGCTTCATTACTTTCTGCCTATTGTGCTTTATTACTTTGTTTTATATTCTCAAATCTTTCCTCTTTTACGGGTGCCTATGGGGTACATGGATGATCTCCTCCAGACAGTTGACAAACTGCTTCTGATGGTGCGGAGGAGGTAGACTACTCTAGTCACCCATGGGATCGAGGTACACTTTGCCCATAGTTTACTGTCATTACAATCTTGCTCATAATTTTGTCAGTCTATTCTAATATCTGATTCTGATATCTGTACTCTTTCTAGCTTGAGCCAACACCAGTTGTGCTTGCAAGATCTCCTTCAGCTATGAGACAGAGACGGGACCTAGTGAGAGGCAGAGGGTAGGTTGACCAGCGGAGAGGCAGAGTGAGATAGCACTCACCTTTCAAGGAGTCTTTTGCTGAGTACACGACCCTTAAGGATGAAGGGGATGAGGTTGACATCCAGTTCAGCAGTCCCATCGATGATAGTGATGCACCTCCTCCGTAGCCGAGGAGGAAGAGAGTGAGGATGGGTTGCTGATTTTGTTTACTTTTCTTTTCTTTTGCTTTGTAGTTAAGAACTAGCTTTAGATAGACCCTTTTGTTTTACTTTTGAAGACTTTCTTTTGTTTTGCTGTTTTGTAAAACGATGGTCGGGGTTAGACCTGCCAGTTTATAGAAAGAATATTTTTTGATGATTTCTCTGCATACTTGTACATGATGAATGCATGGCGCAACTGTTGTATGATAACCTTATACAAGACTTTAAAACTAAATGCTTGTTCTTGAATTCATTCTTGAATCGGATAATAACCTACAACCGGACAAAATGTAAAATACAACTCGATAACAGAAAAGCACACTAAAAACAGCTCGAAAATACTAAAAAACAATTGATACAAACAAAACAAGACTCAAAACATAGCCGTAGTACACCAAAGCAAAGGCTAGCCTTTTCTGCAACTGTTATGATCTGGGCCATCATTTAGACCCGGTCGGGTCCAAATAGGCACGACCGGGCCCCAATGAGGCACGACCAGGCCTAAAAGTGATGTCGGTCAGTGCAGTCCAGCTATCATGCACTGCCTCTTCTCAAACTCTATAAATGGAGCTCCCATGATGTTTTTATGGTAGAATAGAAAATCTTTGATATTTTTCTCTCAAGATGGAGATTTTGCTCAAGAATAGGCTCCAAGATTGGTTAGCCACTTTGGACGACTCGGAAAAGGTGAACTTTCGCGGTATTGGCCTGTACTCTCTTTTTCCTTTGAGCCACACTTCACTTTGTTTTCCATTCCTCCATGTCGCTGTTTGATGCTGGAACCTGTAGACACCCCATTTTTGACCGCCCTTAAGACTTGGGCACTATTGATGGTTTACTGGGTGGTGAAAGATGTGCAAGGCAAAAGGTTCAATTTCTTCGGCAAGAGGAGAGTCAGATCCTAACCTCACACCCCACTTTGGACCAAAGCTATTTTGGATGGTTTTAGACCTTAAAACCCTCTCTTTCAAAACATTTTTGAAATAAAGTTTCTACGATGTTCCGAAGCTCGCATTTTGTTAAATGTCGCGTTTTTCGGTAAACTGAGCGAGGACAAAGTGGAAATGAATGAAAGAGAGATGAAATCTCTGAAAAATCTTTCAAAACACCATGTTTAGGGGTTTGGAGTTGAAGAAAAGAAGAGAAGAGGGAAGAAACCTAGTTGGGGGAGAAAATGAGCACGAACCGTTAAGAGAGAGTCGAGCAGCCCTCACTGAATCAGGCCTATTAATTTGCATACTTGGATTTCAGCTATGAGACCACCACCGTTGAAAATCTTACTTCCGGGGCTTCATTTTTCACTAAAGAATCTCCTAAAGCCAACTCCAGACGGGGGAGATATGGTTGGTTGAAATAGGGCATCAATCCGGTTGGACCGAAACTGCGCGGCTTCACCAAAATAGGCATAACTTTTTGCACATTTGGAATTTTAATTCAAGGCTGGTTCCATTGGAAAGCTAACTTCTGGGGCTTCAATTTGGACACTTGGCAGCTAGATTTTGGCTTTGGAGACCACCTGACGACCAGTTTTCTTTCCGGAGACCACTTTTTGTCCCGAAAAACTAGAAAAAGTAGCTCGCCGACAAGAAAAAGTGGCTGGCCGACCACTTTCTCATTAAAAGTGGTCGGCCGACAATATTCCTTTTGTTTTGTCTCTCTGAGTGCATGCCAGCTGTGCCAACTGGAAGGCATAGTCTGTATCCTCCATACACGTGTATGGAGGATCTTGAGCCTTGTTTCTAGCTTCTTGAAAAAGCTTTGGCCTTGTTTGTCTATAAGAGAGGCCCTCCCCCTCCTTGAACCAGGTTGAAGAATTTCTCTAAGGCAAAACAATACATATCTCTCTATATCCATATTTTGGCTCATAAGGTGCATTTTCTTGACCCTTTTACACTACACCTCATAGCCATACACTTCCACCATTGTTTTGAGGTTCTTGGAGGTTGTTTTTAGAGGTTAAAGAGCTAGTTTTTGGTCCCAAAGTTTGCTGGTTTTGCTGAGCTTCAAGGGTAATCACTTTTCCCTCTTTTAAGCATTATTTTGATCCTTCTCTTAGCCTCATTTGCATGTATATTTGAGCTTTGTTGTCAACTGAAAAAAGGTTCATATTTAAGTGATTTTCATGTTTTTTTAAGGTTCTTTTGGTGTTGGGGGTCATCTACCCTCTTGCATGCTCTATTTAGCCTTGTTTTGAGCCATGCCATGAGACCTTTGTATTGAGATTTGCTTGGCCTTCCTACCACTAAAATCCAGTGGATTTTCAGTGGTGGGAATGTGGTTTTGAGGGCCTAAATCAAAGACGGGTGACCCTCTCTCTTGTTGTCTTGTTTACTAGCATTTTTGGCCTACCAAAGGAGCATATGTTTATACCATTTGGAGGCCTAGTTCAGGCACTTTTTGGTGACTTCTAGGACCTACCTAGACTCTGACCATGGCTGGTTTGGTCCCCTTTTGCTTGCTTCTTGCATGTGTAGAGTAATCCCTTTCATGGCTTATCAAAGGAGCATGTCATCCTTGCATGTATTGGTCTTGTTTCAGTGGGTTTTTGGCCATCATTTGGCCTGCCATGACTTTGTTTTTGCTTGGTTTGGTAGTCCTTCACATGCTTCATATGCTTGTAGTGTAACTCATGTTCACTAGCTCACAATGCGTGTTGTTTTGGCCCTCTATTCTAGCATATTTTGGCGATACTTCAAACTGATTTTGTTCATATTTTGGGCTGCCTTAGCTCTGTTTTGAGGCCTCTTGGTCGAAAAAGGCTTGCCATGCATACTTGTTGTGTGATAGCATTGACTAGCTTTGAGTTTGGAGGTCCCTTGCATGCTTAACTTGAGCTATTTACATGTTTTGACATCATTGGACATGATATTTCAGAGCTTATAGGGGTGCCACACTTCCATATTTTCCATGCTTTAAGTGCTCTTTAGAGTTGTGCATTTATGCCCTATTTGCGAGCCATTGCATGAGCTTCACTTTTGTGCCTTTCAAGCCATCGTCCCAACCCATTTTGCTACTGTTTTGGGCCTGCATAGCATCTGTTTGGGGTTGGTTTCATCATTTGAGCATCGCTTTGCATGCCTATAGTGTAATGCACTTCACTAGTTTCAATGCTTGAGTCATTCAACATGCGTTGTGTGAGTTGTTTGTGTGATTCGGAGTCATTTTGGAGTCATGTTATATGCCATTTCAGAGCTGGAATATATGTCATTGTACTCCATGTTTAGTCCTTTCAATGCATGTGCAAAGTTTTGTTTTTGTGCCTTAGGCTCGGGGCCATTGTATTGTGCACGCTCGTATGAGTTTTGGAGCCTTGTTTTCATCATCTTTGGCCACTGATTTGGGTGTGGCTGAGGCCCATCCGATTTGGTTTAAGTCTATCTTGCATTGAGTATGCCATTGTAGTTCATAGCATTGAGTATGCCATGTTATCGCATGATTAATCATTACATTGTGTATGCCTTGTTCATCTCGTTGTGTGTGTTGGTTTCTAAGCGCATTGTGTATGCTAAGTGTCATGTGCATTGAGTATGCCATGGTGAGTCCATAACATTGTGTAGGCTAATTGCATGTTTGCATGTTATCCTTTGCATGTTTGCATGGATTAGTCGTATTGCATTAAGATTGCATGCTAGAATTGCATTGTTGCATGTCATGCTAGAGTTGCATTGTGTTTGGGATAGGAGTTAGTCCAAACACGGGAAACGAGAGACGTTTCATACTCGAAGTGATGAAACGTGCCTCGATTCCCAGTCGCCAACACTCTTGACTACACATGATGGAGTTTAGGCATTTATGTGCTCATATGTGCATTCATTCTATATTAAGTTGTGCAATTCGGTTCCTCTGCCATCATGCATCGAGATGCGCGATTAGTGGCCTGAGGATCGAGACCTATACTCCCTTGAGCTTGTACAATGATGGGGAGAGTGGTCATGCACACATATGTTGAAAATACCTTGCCATGCCTCTCTCTTGCTCCTTGTTGCAGAAATCTAGAAACCAGAGGCAGAAACTGGTCGGCCGACTAGCTTTTCTGGCAGGCCGACCACCCCTTTTGGTTTCTCCTTCAAAAGGTGGTCGGCAGGTGGTCTCCAAGGCCAATAGCTAGTCGGTAGCCTTCCCACAGATTCCCAGGGTGGAGTTTCAGCCTTCTGGAGCCTTGTGCTTTTAGAGTCTCTCTACAGGAATGCATGTATCAGTTTGCAAGTCTGGGTATCAGGCCTGTGGGCATCAGCATCAGTAGTTTGGGGGGATCAGTTTACCCGAGGGTATCAGATTTGAGGCAGAATGTTGGCCTGAGATGCTGTCTTTTTTTCTTTTGCTAGGTAGTCTTGGAACCATAGCTTCAGAAGGCTCCGATATCCCCAGATTCATTGGACTTGTGTTGATAGACTTTGTCAGGTCAGAGATTCAGTTCAAGGGCAACCAGTTTTCCTTCGCCAGTGGTAAGGCAAATAAGGGCCAGACAGGGCTCATTGGTTCATCTGATCCGACAGTCACTAGCCACATCATTAGCAGACCCGTGATGGCACAGGGTTCGGAAGAATTTGTGGCCGTGATGGCAGCGTTAAATCAGGGAACTACCATGCGGGATGAGACCAGTGTTGAAACGCAATGCCCATCTGGGGCATCTGTCTCACATCTAGCTTCGGGACCCCAACCGAACTTTGACCCACTTCCGCCAGCTGAAGATTTGCAGGGTCCAGATCCTCGAGAAGGGTTGGCTCAAGCCCGAGTTTTCAGACCCCTGGTACAGCCTAATGAGAGGCTTTATCCCCTTGATGCTAATGACCTCGATCCGACCGCGGTGAAAATTGCGAACCTTGAGAAGCAATTCAAGAAGGCACAGAGCCTTAACTCCATTCTCGAGATTGAGGATGGGTACACCGAGGCTGCCGTACGGCTCCCAGACAGATTCAAAATGCCACATATTGACCGTTTCGACGGGTCTGGAGATCCTATAGTACATATCTGGCTTTTCTTGAATGTCCTAAAGCCAATGGGTCTAACTAAGCCACAGAAACTCTCTCTGTATGGAAGAACCCTGTCGGGCATAGCAGCCGCTTGGTATGCCAAGTTGGAGAATACAGTGAAGCAGAACTGGGAAAAGTTGGCCGAGGCCTTTGTCGATCAGTATTCTTACAATACCCAAGTTGAAATGACTATGCAAGAGCTTGAAACAACCCGCCAGAACCCAACAGAGCCTTTTGTGGAATTTGTTGCAAGGTGGAGAGCAAAGGCAGCACAGATGACAGATCGCCCTTCTGAGAGGGATCAAGCGCGGATAGTGGTTCGAAACCTCGAGCATGATATGTTGCAAAAGTTGATAGTCACTCCACTATTCACTTTCAAAAGTTTGCATGAACTGGGGGTTCAGGTCGAGAATGCATTCAACAGTGGGATCATTCCCAGAACAAGTGAACCGACAAGGAGGGCGATTTCAGGGAGTACCAATGCTAGTAGTAGCGTTATTCCCAAACCCTCCGAAATCAATACAGTTGCCACAGCCGACCCTTTTGCCAATCCAAGCCTACAAACCACCGGCTCAGCCCGAGCTCAAGGTAGAACTTTCACCCCCCTCTATATGAGCCTGACTAGCGCACTAAAAGTCTTGATGGAAAGAGGGTATCTCAAACCCCTCGATCCTCAACCTCTGCCTGACCCACTCCCAGGCAGACATAACCCCTCAAAGTACTGTGTGTACCATCAGCAACGTAGTCATGGCACCGACCGTTGCTACCGCCTTCGTCATGAGGTCCAAAATCTCATCGACAACCAGACGATAGCTCCACCTTCAGACCCCAATGACCAAGTACCTCATCCACATCTTAATCTAATCCACACACTGGCCGTCCCTTATGACCCCAGTGTATACATCACCCCAGTCCATCTACCCAAGCCTGAGGTGTTTATCCTAGAAAGCGTGGACTTATGCATGATGGATGCACCTGGACCCCAATCATCTCAAACCCGTGAGCCCTCTACTTCTGAGTTGAAGAGAATGATCGAAGATCTTCAGAAAACTGTGGCAGATTTAGCCTTCAGGATATTGGCTCCGTCATCAACCACACCACATACTGAGAATTTCATGTCAAAAGGCTCCCCAATCTTGGGACGGGCTGCATTTGAAGAAAGCCAAACCCTTGGCAAAGTGAAGGCTAGTGATAAGGACAAGGTAGGGGCAGGAATTAGTCCCCATGAACACCTTCAGTGGGCTGTGGAGGCTTTGAGAGCCGAAGGGCTGAACAAACAGCAAGTGATTGCAGTTGTTGCAGAGATTGTGGAGGGTACTTTCGTCACTCAGAATGAGAGCAGTTCAAGCCAAAGGGAAAACTGGGAGAAGGGCCGTCGTATCAGAAATGATCCTGTTAGCTATAATCCTCCACTCGGAAGAGATCAGCAAACCAGGCTAGCACCTGCCAATCCCTTTGCTGGTGCGCCCAGCAAAAATCTACAAACCTTGAAGTACCAACCCCGAGGTCAGAGGGTATTCCATGCCCTTTATATGCCTTTGTCCAAAGCTCTCTAAATCCTTGTTAGACAAGGCCATCTCAAACCCCTTGAGCCTCAGTCTCTCCCGAATCCTCTTCCGACTACGCATGATGCTGCCCAGTACTGTGCCTTCCATCAACAAACCGGTCATGGCACTAACAATTGCTTTCGTCTTCGCCATGAAGTGCAAGATTTGATTGACAACGGGGTCATTGTCGCGCCAAGCTTTGCAAAGTCTATCGGCACTAGATTGGTGAACTTGGGGGATAATGTGAGCATGTGATCAGGGGATGAACCAGCTGCGGGTGGCGCTCGATTTACTCCAGACGTGGGAATGGCACGCACTGTTTTGAGCAATATGCAAATACTAGTTTTTGTACTTTCTGACTTGGGTATTGGGTTAGTCTTGTTATATTGTATTGAGTCAGTCCTTTTGTACTGGGTCAGTCGAGTCAGTCTTGTTGTATCGAGTCTGTCTTGTTATGTCGAAGTTGGGTGATTCTGGGGATGTTACCTCGGGCATCATTATTTCATTTTGCGTTTGCCTTTTTGCTTTCTTTTTTAGTCTGTTTCTGCCGTGAAGCCAGTTACACCAACAGATCTGAATAAAACATCAGTGATTTTCACGCTCTTGTGTTTGCTTCTGCTTTGAACCTGTTGGGCCAACAAGTCTAGAATGAAATGGCGGAGCATTTCACCTGCTCTTTTGCACCTTTAAATTATTGCATTGACCTAAGCTTTTCAAAACCTTTTGAACATTGTGCTGAAAACGAAGAGGAAGGAATTCCTCAGGATTTGCAAAAATTTGATCAGTTGAGAGATAGAAAGGCATGCTAAGCCCTTCATGAATGAAATCATGCTTGTTAGTGTGAGTACTGAGAAGGATCCTGCCTTGATCCAGATTTGTTCTGCATTGTCTTTAGCATGAGCGATTTGTCGCTTTCTTAAAAGATTTCAAAAAATGTTTTGCGCGGTCCTGCGAAGACCTGTGTGGAATCACTCTTGAGATTGTGCAGCCTAGGATCGCTCTCAGTCTTGAGATTCAACCCCTTTGCTCTCAAAACCTTGAACTTGGGTTCAGATTGTTCAACGGTCAACCACAATGCAAGGCCTGTGTGGCCAGATTCGAAGCAACCCTCGAACTAAGGGATAGAAAGTCAGATCAAGAAGGTCAGACGTTCTCAAAAGAAGCTTGCAAAGCTAGATCAAAAGCACCCCTCGAACTAAGGGCAAAAAATATCAGACGTGCTTGAAGAGCCGAAGATGGATCATTCTGCAAATCAATGAAGACTGGCAAGAATGCCAAATCCCAGAAGGGAGGAAAGAAGAAAGTTTGTGCTGAAGGACAACTGAGTTCCTATCCACAACACTAGGGGCAAATTCAGCCCCCACTGGATGGACTCCTACATCATTAGTGAACATCAGCCATTCTCCTGGATTCAGATGACTTTTAGGATCTCAAAACCATTTGACATGGACAAAGCTACACTTTTATCCTTGAGAGGCTCGTTGGGCCGAAAACCCGGAAGGGCGACCCAGACAAAAGTTAGAGCAAGAAAAAAAAAGAAAAAGAAGAATGCAAAGACTGAAAAAAAAAAAGAAAAAGAAGAAAAATGAAGAAAATGAAAGGAAAAGATGAAAAAGAAAAAAGTAGAAAAGAAATGAAAAGAAAAGAAGAACATAGCTCGCAAGGTTGAAAACCCGGAAGGGCAAAAGTTAGAGCGCAAAAGGAGAGGTTAATACCCGAGTGTACTTTAACCCCGAACTACGTAAGGCTTGATTCCCATGTTTGGGATACGTAGGCAACTTCATTCTGAAGTCCAGCCATAAACACTTCCAAATCAACTATGTCCATGTAATGGTTCTGATCATCTTTCTCTTCTCTATATCCGAGAGTTCGGTTGTGATCATCACTATGAGAACTGGTTACAGTGTGCTGCGGTGCTATTCAAACAAGGGGCAACTTTCCGTTGCCATACGGTGCGCTGCGGTGCCATTCAAACAAGGGGCAACTTTCTGTTGCCGTGCAGTGCCATTTAGGCAAGGGGCAATTTTCCATTGCTACTGATTCGAGGTTGTGCATCTCAAGATTAGGTTCCACGCTCGTTGAGCAGTGGCCATTTGCAAAAATAGTTTTTAAGAATTTTTAATGAGGTTGACTAATTCTCTCGAAAATTATTCCATTTTTCTAAAAATTGGACCATTTCTTGGACCCAAAAAAGGAAATTTTCAGTGCTCATAACCTAACTTGCATGATTTCAAATCAGAAAATCGAACAAGCGTGTTAATCTAACTCTCATTTTGGTTAAAATTGTTTTAGCATAAGCCAAAAACAAAAAATGGTCAAAATGATGAACTAGGGGCACAGTTGAGTTAGGTTTTCTGTGTTTTCCTCTTTATCAACGCACTTGCCAGAAAGGGCATCATACCTGTCAGAAAAGGGCACCACTGAAGCTAACCGCAAAAGGGCAGAAAGCTCTCACATCCTCTAAGCAGCAAGGTATCGAGCCAAGTGCGAAGCACGCACTGGAATGGATCAAGATATTCCACTCCCTCATCTCGACAGATCTGATCACGTCCAAACTCTCCAGCAGAGCATCGTCAACTGATGTCAGCTGCAGATTTGCTATACACCCCGTTGTAGCACAACCCCTCTGTGGAAGAAACTCACTGTTGCGAACAAGAATAAGAATCTGGTAGAATAGTAGGGGCAAGAGCCCATAACTTCTTGCTTATCCATCAACCACCCAGGGAAGGGATAAAAAATGAGAGATTGAAGAATAGAGAGGTGTGCGTTGAGAGAAAAAGTGAGGAAATGGCTTTTTTAGAAAAAACAGAGCCTGAGGGCCAAGTGATGAGAGAATCACAAATGAGAAAGGGTGGGAAACAATACCCGGAGAAACTGGCTCCTCGTGAACTTAGAGGTCTCTTGCCTTTGTAGCACAGCTGAGTGTTGTGTTTGTGTGTTTTTGTTTTTCTCGATTCTTGTTTTGAGTCATTCAAATGTCTGTGTTTGTGTTTAGGTTGTTTACCTTTTGTTTTCCGTTGTTGAGTCGTTTTGACTGTGGTCAGTTGTGGGCTCGATACCCAATTGAGAACTCCTCTCACTTTCAAAAAATCGTTTTGTGCTCAGAGTGCCGTGTCGTTTCACATATTTGTGCAAAACAGGATTTGTTCTTTCATAAAGCCGTAAGGTTCAACCCAGGTCATATGAGAACAGTAAAAAACAGGACCCATCTGAAGCTATCTAGGTTCCAGGCTGCGAAGCAAAAGAAAGAAGGAAAATATGGAGCATCTAAGTGTGTTTCACCTTCAGCAAAATCCGCGACTGCATTCCAGGTGCATCTCGTCAGGCCTCGCCTTTCTCTGGAGTATGAGTGTATCTCGACCCCAAGTGTAAGCCTGCTTCAAGTCAGAATGGCAGTTCAAGCAGCACCTGTGGTTTTCGCATGCAACGGATGTTATCTCTCGCCAATTTGAACAGAGTGTCCCCTTTTGAGCCGAGCGTGTTGCCAAGTCCTCCGAGAGATAAATCGGAGGCACCAGAGTACATGTTTGATGCCCCTCTATTGCATAGAATGTGCACTTTCATATACGCTTCTGTTTCATGCGTGCCACGAATCGTTATGATTCATACATAGAATATGTTTGCTTTCGATTCCGCATAGAATATGCTTTACTTTCAATCATGCATAGAATATGTTTTCAATGTTGCATAGAATATGCCTGTTTCATGGATAGAATATGCTTTAAATATCGCATAAAATTTGCTTTCCATGTTGCATAGAAAATGACTCCATATTTGCATAGAAGATGCATTTTATCGCACTTCTTTTGTGCACCTTCCTCGTACTTTCTTGTGCATTGTATCTCTCTCGCACTGTCTTGTGCACTTTCACATTTCATATCACTCGCATTGTCTTGTGCACCTTGTGGTTGTGTTTCACTCGCGCTCTCTTGCGCATCTCACTGTTTTGTGCAGTTTACACTTGCGCTCTCTTGCACATCGCACTGTTTTGTGCAGTTTACACTCGCGCTCTTTTGCGCATCGCACTGTTTTGTGCAATTTACACTCGTGCTTTCTTGCGCATCACATTGTTTTGTGCAGTTTACACTCGCACTTTCTTGTGCATCGCACTGTTTTGTGCAGTTTATCACCGCGCTTTCTTGAGCATCGCACTATACCGTGCATTTCATTACATACTCTCATCCTGTATGAAAAAAAAAAAAAATTCTTGTATCTTTTGCATTGTTCGTGCTTTCTTGCGCACCTTACCTGCACTTGTTAGTGCATTGCATTGTTCGCGTTTTCTTGTGCATCTTACATGCACTTGTTAGTGCATTGCATTGCTCGCGCTGTCTTGCGCACCCGTCTTCTTGGCACTATTTTATACATTCACTCTGCATCGCACTGTCTTGTGCACATTGTATTTTTGTATCATTCGCACTATCTTGTGCACTCCCTGGTCTAGGAGACCTTAAATCCTCTAAACGTGCAATTCCTTTGGTGTTTGTCGTGCCCGAACGACTTCTGGTGGTCTGGTATAGCCACCTGCCTGTGTTTGCGGTGAGTTCCTAGAAGACTAACTGAGACGGTGGAAACTAGAGTTCGAATGGCTCATGCCTAGAACGCAAAGGTTCGGGATTTCCGAGACTAAAGTCTGGTTTAAATACCCAGGGATATCCTCGGCTTGAAATCTGTATGGCAGCCCCATAGATTGAGATAGCATGTGTATGCGCCTCAATTCTGGATACTGAACCAACCTAGTCTGTCACCCTGTTGGAGAATAGGGAAAGCTGCGACCATAGTCAGGGAGAAAAGTAGTACCTATGGTTCAACCAAGAAGAAGCGAAAGATCCCCAGCAGCATGAGGTAGGTCATTGCCAATTGCCCCTGTAAGGTACCTTCACTTCCTAGCTATTACATTGCATTGCATTGCATAAATCCAATTTTCAAATCGGCTTCGCGAAGCGTATAAGTCCAATTATCAAACCGGCTTCGTGTAGTGTATAAGTCCAATTATCAAACCGGCTTTGCGTAGTGTATAAGTCCAATTATCAAACCGGCTTCGCGTAGCGTATAAGTCCAATTTTCAAACCGGCTTCGCCCAGCATATAAGTCCAATTTTCAAACCGGCTTCGTATAGCGTATAAGTCCAATTATCAAAATCGGTTAACCACAGCAGGTGCGCCTATCTGTTCACACCAACCAAATCGGCTTCGCGTAGCATATAAGTCCAATTATCAAAATCTTCCTACATAACATTTTGCATCCTGCCCCTGAACTACGCTGGTTTGATTCCTTACAAAGGGATATGTAGGCAGCCTGCGGGCGCAACCATTTATTTATCTGTACTTTGTTTATTTGTCCAAGTCTTCGGCCTTGTCAAAAATGGGTCGTCTTTGGGCTTTGACATTCACTCACGTTATTTCATGACTTCGGAGTTCTATCAAAGAGGGGCAACTGTAGACACCCCATTTTTGACCGCCCTTAAGACTTGGGCACTATTGATGGTTTACTGGGTGGTGAAAGATGTGCAGGGCAAAGGTTCAATTTCTTCGGCAAGAGGAAAGTCAGATCCTAACCTCACACCCCATAATTGGACCAAAGCTATTTTAGATGGTTTTTAGACCTTAAAACCCTCTCTTTCAAAACATTTTTGAAATAAAGTTTCTACGATGTTCCGACGCTTGTATTTTGTTAAATGTCGCGCTTTTCGGTAAACCGAGTGAGGACAAAGTGGAAATGAATGAAAGAGAGATGAAATCTCTGAAAAATCTTTCAAAACACCATGTTTAGGGGTTTGGAGTTGAAGAAAAGAAGAGAAGAGGGAAGAAACCTAGTTGGGGGAGAAAATGGGCACGAACCGTTAAGAGAGAGTCGAGCAGCCCTCGCTGAATCGGGCCTATTCATTTGGATTTCGGCTATGAGGCCACCACCGTTGGAAATCTTACTTTTGGGGCTTCATTTTTCACTCAAGAATCTCTTAAAGCCAAGTCTGGACGGGGGAGATATGGTTGGTTGAAATAGGGCATCAATCCGGTTGGACCGAAACTGCGCGGCTTCACCAAAACAGGCATAACTTTTTGCACATTTGGAATTTTAATGCAAGGCTGGCGCCATTGGAAAGATAACTTCTGGGGCTTCAATTTGGACACTTGGAAGCTAGTTTTTGGCTTTGGAGACCACCTGCCGACCAGTTTTCTTTCCGGGAGACCACTTTTTGTCCCGAAAAACCAGAAAAAGTAGCTGGCCGACCAGAAAAAGTGGCTGGCCGACCACTTTCTCATGAAAAGTGGTCAGTCGACCAGTAAAAGTGGTCGGCAGACCACCTTTTCTGGTCGGCAATATTCCTCCTGTTTTGTCTCTCTGAGTGCATGCCAGCTGTGCCAGCTAGAAGGCATAGTCTGTATCCTCCATACACGTGTATGGAGGATCTTGAGCCTTGTTTCTAGCTTCTTGAAGAAGCTTTGGCCTTGTTTGTCTATAAGAGAGGCCCTCCCCCTCCTTGAACCAGGTTGAAGAATTTCTCTAAGGCAAAACAATACATATCTCTCTATATCTCTATATTTTGCCTCATAAGGTGCATTGTTCTTGACCCTTTTACACTACACCTCATAGCCATACACTTCCAACATTGTTTTGAGGTTCTTGGAGGTTGTTTTTAGAGGTTAAAGAGCTGGTTTTTGGTCCCAAAGTTTGCTGGTTTTGCTGAGCTTCAAGGGTAATCACTTTTCCCTCTTTTAAGCATTATTTTGATCCTTCCCTTAGCCTCATTTGCATGTATATTTGAGCTTTGTTGTCAACTAAAAAAAGGTTCATATTTAAGTGATTTTCATGTTTTTTTAAGGTTCTTTTGGTGTTGGGGGTCATCTACCCTCTTGCATGCTCTATTTAGCTTTGTTTTGAGCCATGCCATGAGACCTTTGTATTGAGATTTGTTTGGCCTTCCTACCACTGAAATCCAGTGGATTTTCAGTGGTGGGAATGTGGTTTTGAGGGCCTAAATCAGAGACGGGTGACCCTCTCTCTTGTTGTCTTGTTTACTAGCATTTTTGGCCTACCAAAGGAGCATATGTTTATACCATTTGGAGGCCTAGTTCAGGCACTTTTTGGTGACTTCTAGGACCTGCCTAGACTCTGACCATGGCTGGTTTGGTCCCCTTTTGCTTGCTTCTTGCATGTGTAGAGTAATCCCTTTCATGGCTTATCAAAGGAGCATGTCATCCTTGCATGTATTGGTCTTGTTTCAGTGGGTTTTTGGCCATCATTTGGCCTGCCATGACTCTATTTTTGCTTGGTTTGGTAGTCCTTCACATGCTTCATATGCTTGTAGTGTAACTCATGTTCACTAGCTCACAATGCATGTTGTTTTGGCCCTCTATTCTAGCATATTTTGGCGATACTTCAAACTGATTTTGTTCATATTTTGGGCTGCCTTAGCTCTGTTTTGAGGCCTCTTGGTCGAAAAAGGCTTGCCATGCATACTTGTTGTGTGATAGCATTGACTAGCTTTGAGTTTGGAGGTCCCTTGCATGCTTAACTTGAGCTATTTACATGTTTTGACATCATTGGACATGATATTTCAGAGCTTATAGGGGTGCCACACTTCCATATTTTTCATGCTTTAAGTGCTCTTTAGAGTTGTGCATTTATGCCCTATTTGCGAGCCATTGCATGAGCTTCACTTTTGTGCCTTTCAAGCCATCGTCCCAACCCATTTTGCTACTGTTTTGGGCCTTCATAGCATCTGTTTGGGGTTGGTTTCATCATTTGAGCATCGCTTTGCATGCCTATAGTGTAATGCACTTCACTAGTTTCAATGCTTGAGTCATTCAACATGCGTTGTGTGAGTTGTTTGTGTGATTCGGAGTCATTTTGGAGTCATGTTATATGCCATTTCAGAGCTGGAATATATGCCATTGTACTCCATGTTTAGTCCTTTCAATGCATGTGCAAAGTTTTGTTTTTGTGCATTAGGCTCGGGGCCATTGTATTGTGCACGCTCGTATGAGTTTTGGAGCCTTGTTTTCATCATCTTTGGCCACTGATTTGGATGTGGCTGAGGCCCATCCGATTTGGTTTAAGTCCATCTTGCATTGAGTATGCCATTGTAGTTCATAGTATTGAGTATGCCATGTTATCGCATGATTGATCATTGTATTGTGCATACCTTGTTCATCTCATTGTGTGTGTTGGTTTCTAAACGCATTGTGTATGCTAAGTGTCATGTGCATTGAGTATGCCATGGTGAGTTCATAACATTGTGTAGGCTAATTGCATGTTTGCATGTTTGCATGGGTTGGTCACATTGCATTAAGATTGCATGCTAGAATTGCATTGGTGCATGCCATGCTAGAGTTGCATTGTGTTTCGAAGTGATGAAACGTGCCTCGATTCCCGGTCGCCGACACTCTTGACTACACATGATAGAGTTTAGTCATTTATGTGTTCATATGTGCATTCATTCTATATTAAGTTGTACAATTCGGTTCCTCGGCCATCATGCATCGAGATGCGCGATTGGTGGACCGAGGATCGAGACCTATACTCCCTTGAGCTTGTACAATGATGGGGAGAGTGGTCGTGCACACATATGTTGAAAATACCTTGCCATGCCTCTCTCTTGCTCCTTGTTGTGGAAAACCAGAAACCAAATGCAGAAACTGGTCGGCCGACCAGCTTTTCTAGCAGGCTGACCACCTCTTTTGGTTTCTCCCACAAAAGGTGGTCGGCAGGTGGTCTCCAAGGCCAATAGCTGGTCGGCAACCTTCCCACAGATTCTCAGGGTGGAGTTTCAGCCTTCTGGAGCCTTGTGCAGTGTTCTGAGGTCAATTGCAAACAAAGACGAGTTGGGGCGTCGCGAGGGATTTCCGAACAAGGCAATTCAAGCATGCATGCATCCTTCATCATCCAAGGCATAGCTGAGGCAGTCCGTTTCATGTAGTTTGCATTATAGTTTAATTGCTTACTTAGCTAATTTGTTAATTAGTTAGAGTTATATAATAATTAGCTGTAATTTGTTATTCATTATGGTTGTGTAATAACTAGTTTAATTAGATTAGCTTAGATTAGCTAGTTGGTTTTGTATTATTTATTCGGACCCTCCGTCGAGAGGGCGAACTTTGTAATAAGTGTGCGTGTGTGTGATGCATGTCTTCCAACTCCCATTTCTTTCTCCCTTTTATTTACCAGCTTACGATGGTTAGTTTTAGGACATGTTTCAATTAGCATCCTTATGCTCGCAATGTTCGCATTCATTCATCTGTCTTGCATGCACCGGGCTCGGCACATCGTACTAACTGCATTGTATTTCGATTCCTATTTGAATACATGTATCAAGTTGCATTTCACATGACATTTTAGAATAGCCGAGCCTATCTTAGTTGCATTTGGCATGTGTTGCATTAGGCATTCTTGACATAGTTAGGATCATGCATGATTACTAACTATTTTTTTGTTTTGGCTCAGAGTACTCGGTAAGTGTTTATGCTTTAGCATCCTTGCATGTGTGTGAGTGACTGCCATGATCGCATGCTTGCCATGAGGCTAACTACTTATGTGATATAACTGCCTGAATTCCTGTGGGTGAAGGTTGGATTACTTGAATTGGAACAATTCATAGATTGCGAGTTTTAAGCCCACTTGAGAGTGGCAAATCACCATGTTTTCTAAGCCCACTTGAGGGTGGCAAAATCCGCATTTTAGCCTACTTGCGAGTAGCAAACCGCTTTCAAAAACAAACATGAGATGTTTTGTTCCAACTTAGGCAATCCAGTCTATACTTGTATGCTGTGCGCATCACATAGTAATTCTAGGCTAATAAACCGGGATAAGAATGCATGTGTTTTCAAAAACAAGATATCATGTTAGTAAAGGCCGATCTTTGATCAGGCGAGCGGGGGTGCTCATTAAATGACCTTCCCCAATCGTACCCAAGTTCCCGAGCTGAGGCAACTTTGGTGATGACGGACACGTGGCCTTAGGCACGAGTCAGGGTTTCCTAAATTTCCCAAAAACAAAATATTTAGGTGGCGATTCTGTATCTGGCAAAGTAGTCCATGTTTGGCACTTCTTTCTAAAAATCAGTTTTTTAAAACGATTTGCCGGATTTGGACTCTTTGGTGATTTATCGGTCTTGGATTGCACTTTGCGAGATTAGATTCAGAACCGTGACATTTGAGTCCGAACTGTAGTGAGCCTAATGAACAAAACGGGATTGTCCTGGGACGTTTAGGCGCGTCTATAGAACCCGATTACACATGTATTTCACTTTGGATCACAAGAAATGTGTCTGACGCTCGAAGAATTTCAAGCATTGATAGAATCCCAGCGCGACAAAGAAATCATGCCTTAGCCCCGTTTTGGCCACGCCCAGGCTTTGGGACGAATGTGTGGGCTTACTTTGCATGAGGCTTGATCCTTGGCTCATGATAGGGAGTTGGACATCCCAGGTCTAATTCGTTGATTTTCTGTCATTGGAGACAAAGGCGACCTTCTTTGGCGAGGTCATTGGCAACATGCCCTTTGCTTATGCTTACTCGCACACTTCTTTCTTGCCCCTAGTTGCGACAGAGCCAGCATTAGGTTGATTGAGGTGGCTCAATGCTTGAAAGAGGGCAAGAGTTGCATTAGTCTGGCACTGGCCGAGACCCTGATGGGTTTAGATGCTTTTCATCGAAGGGAGACGGCCCGATTTGCAGGGAGTCCACTGCTTCTTCAGGTATTGTTTCCCACCCTTTCTTATTTATGGTCCTCATGTCACTCGACACCCACTCTCTATTTTCTCTTAAAGCCCTTTTCTTACTTTTCTCTCAATGTATATCTCTCTATTCTTTAATCTCTCTTATTTTTCATCCCTTCCTAGATATGGCTCATGGATAAGCTGAAAGTGGTGGACCCTTGCCCCTAGTATTTAGCAAGAGCTTACTTTTTCTGTCAATGGCTAATGGACTTCCCTTAAGAGGGATGGTGGTGTGAGTGGATGTGTAGCAGATCTGCGGCTGACATAGCTTGGCATTGCCTTTGGCTTAACTTGATGGAGATGAGCTACAGTATGTTTCTGACAGTTGAGTACACAATTAATTGGCCTCATGCACTGCGTGTTCTATTTTCCATTCCGGTTCAAACGCCAATTCGAACATGATCAGACTTGTCCAGAAGAAGAGGTGGAATACCCCGCTTCATTTCCCATTCATGGTTCACACTTGACTCGGTACCTCACTGCTTGGAGGACAAGAGAGCTTCTGGCCCCTGCCCCTAGCTTCAGTTACGCCCTTTTTGGCAAGTTATTTGCTTGGCTTGAGGACGAAGAACAAGTTGGGCCATTTTTAGCTACAGAAACTTCCACGGGTGCAAGCAGAAGACAAAGAGCTACATGACATAGCTGTGCCCCTAGTTTTACTGCTTGATCTTTCTTTTCGAGTTTTATGATGTAAAAGCAATTTTGATTTAAATTAGAGAGTTGGAGAATGTACTTGTGTTGAAATCAATAAAATTAAAGTTGCGAGCACTAAAAATTTTCCTTTTTGGTCCCGAAAATGGTCCAAGTTGTAAATGGTAAAATTTGAGAAAAATCAACTTTTATTAAAACTTTTCAAAGCCATTGTCAAAATGATCACTGCCTAGCACGCACAGAATCAGCCCTCAAGATGTACAACCCTGAATCAACATATTGCAACTGGCCATAACTACATTCACCATACCGGTCCTTCTGCCAAAATGAAGATCACGTAACCGAGCTAACTGATAATAGAGAAAGATGGCCCGATCAAATAAATTAAAAGGACAGTTGAGTTGGAAATGGTTGTGGCCGAACTTTAGGATGAAGTTGCCTACATATCCCAAAGATGGGAATTAGGCCTTACATAGTTCGGTTCTGGTTCACTCGAGTATTAACTCTCTCATTTTGTGCTCTAACTTTCGCCAAAGCTGCCCTTTCGGGTTTTCAACCTAGCGAACTCAGTTTTTCTTTGTTTTTACTTTTTTATGCTTTAACTTTTGCCTAAGTCGCCCTTTTGGGTTTTCGGCCTACCAAACCTCTCAAGGATAATATTTCTTCAACTTGTCCATATTGATTGGTTATGAAAACTCCAGGCCATCTAAATCGATGAGAATAATCGCCCCTCCTGACTAGATTGACTTGATGATATAAGGACCAGTCCAATTGGGTCTGAACTTGCCCCTAGGGTCATGGATGAGAGCTTAGTTGTCTTTCAGTACCATGTCCCATTCTTTGAGATTCCTGGACTTAAACTTTCTTATTAAAAGCCCTGGCAATTTTGTGTTGGTTGCCCTGGATGTGATACAATGCCTTCAGTTTCCTTTCATCAAATAGCATCAACTCTTCAAATCTGCTCTATTGCCAGTCCGCCTCCATTATCTAACACTCGACCATAATCTGTAGCGACGGTACTTTAATTTTAATTGGCAAAACAGCTTCCATCCCATACACTAGAGAATAGGGGGTTGCTCCCGTGGATGTTCGAATCGATGTTCTATAGCCCCAGAGAGCAAACGACAATTTATCTGGCCAATCCCTATAGGTCTTAACCATCTTCCGCATGATGTTTTTAATGTTCTTGTTAGCGGCCTCAACAGCTCCATTGGTCTGTGGTCTATATGTCAATGACTTGTGAAAAGCCACGTTATATTTCTCAAGTAGATCCACTACCTCTTTTTTGAAGTGTGAGCCGTTATTTGATATAATCTCGTTCAGAACTCCATACCGGGAGATGATATTATTTCTGATGAATTTTTCTACATGCGACGCTTTTAACACAGCATAGGACTGAGCTTCAACTCACTTCATGAAGTAGTCAATCACCACTAGGACGAACTCGTGTCCATTTGACCCCTCTGGTGAGACTGCATCGATAACATCGATTTACCAGACTAAGAAAGGCCATGGTGAAGTCATATTGTAAAGATTAGATGGCGGTATGTTCATACGATTGGCATGACTTGGCATTTATGGCATCTCTATACAAAACCAATACAATCTTCCTCTATGGTTGACCAGTGATAACCTTGTCAGAGCATCTTCCAGGCTAGCATCACACAATTCATGTGTGCTCTACACTCTCCTCCGTGGATAGCCTCTGTGAGACGCTTCGATTCCTCTTCCTCTAAACATAACTTGTGCATTCCTAGATGACCTCTCTTATAGAGCTTATTTCCACATATAATAAATTGGACGACCAGACGCCGTATTCCCCGTTTGTCTTTGGTATTTGCCCCTGGTTGATAAGTCTCCTTTTCTAGAAAGTTCCAAATATCATAATACCAGGGGTTTTTTTCTTGTACTTTATCTATTGTGGCGATGGTCTCATAGGCCGGCGCGTATTTTTGTTCAATGATTATTGGACGCATCTTAACTCCCAATGGGATGTCTACCATAGAAGATAGAGTTGCTAATGCATTAGCGAATCGGTTATTCTCTCTTAGCAGATGTGTAAACGTTAGCATTTCAAACCTTGGAATCAGAATATCCAGGGTCTAATGGTAAGCCTTCATTTTCTCCTCTTTGACTCTCCAGTCTCCGTTTGCTTAAGGGACAACCAAATTCAAATCTCCGATGACATCCAATCTTATTGCCCCTAGTTCTAGGGAAGCTTTCAAACCTGCAATACACGCCTCGTATTCTGCTTCATTGTTGGACACTTTGAACTGGAGTTTAAAGGCTAAGGGTATATCGGAATCATTAGGTGCTATTAGCAACACACCTATCCCATAACCGTACTGCTTGGACGATTCGTCAAAATACATTGCCCAAGTTTCATCTTCTATTTGTAGAATATTTTCATCTAGGAACAAGTATTCCACTGCCTCATCTCCTTCTACTGGGTGGTCTGCAGGAATTCCACTACCGCTCTCTCTTTAACCAACTTGCGTGTGACATATTTGAGGTCAAATTCAGAGAGAAAAAGCAGCCAACGAGCAAGCCTACCTATAAACACTGGTTTCTCAAAGAGATATTTGATGGGATCTAATCTCGAAACTAGGATTACGGAGTGAGCTAGCAAGTAGTGCCTCAACTTCCTGGTAGCCCATACCAAGGCTCGGCAAGCTTTCTCAGAGGGAGTGTAGCAGGTCTCGTAATCTAGTATCTTCTTGCTCAAGTAGTAAATGGCTTTCTCCGCCTTAGATTCTGACTCTTGAGCTAGCATACACCCCATGGTTGAATTTGTCACTGATAGGTACAAAATCAGTGGCGTCCCTGGTTTTGGCGGCGATAACACAAGTGGATTATGTAGATGCTGCTTAACCTGTTCGAAAGCAAACTGACAACAATCGTCCCATTAAAACTTCTTTTCTTTTTTCGGGAGACCAAATAATGGTTCACAAATCAAGGTTTGCACTTTGCCCAGAAGGCCACGCACTTACTTTTCAGTCCTTGGGGGTGGCATTTCTAGGATGGCCTTGATTTTGGAAGAATCTACTTCAATTCCCCTCTAGGTGATCAAAAATCTCAGCATTTTCGTTGTCGTTACGTCGACTTGGAAAGCTGCACCTAGTGGACACAAAAGAAAAGCTGAAAGACGACTTGGACAAGACTTTGGTATCCAGGTTACCACTGCCAGAAGTACCAGACTCAAAGGAACTAGAATCTGACTCCAACTCCACGGACTCAATGGAATCAGATTCAAACTCTCTATTTGATTCAGAATTGATGATGGCGCCCTTCTCAAACTTCCAAACTAGGTGTGGAGCCTCAGATGCATCCACGATGAGACCAGTAAAATCTGCTGCCGGTGTATCCCTAATCATTGAGATAGTAAAACTATCCCCCAAGTTAACAGGCTCAGTCTCAGCATGAGAACTTGTTAGTAGATCAGCCAATGTTTTCCCTAACAGCTCCTTTTCGTCACTATCTAAGCTTGCAGTCCTACTTTGATCTGCATGGGTGCTCAGGTCCGTCTGCTCATCCTCCTCCTCTGGTAATTGGTGCCCAAAGAAGATCTTGAACCTCGGGTACCTGGTCTTTGTTTCACGGTCAAACAAGGCTAGACTGGAAATCGAAATGGAAATTTTCAGTTGAGAGGAACAAGTTAAGAGCAAAGAGGATTGAAGACAGTATGAGCTAGTCCGACAAGACTGTCTTCCAATCCTCTTTGCTTTAATTGTTCCTCTCAACTCATCTCCTTTCCGTTTCCAGTCTTCAGCAATAGGTTTGTACCCTAGCCTAAAAGCATGGGGGTTATGATTTATCTCTTTGGCAATAATTCCCACCTACCTACTACTCCTGCCCAGCCCTAATCCAGGAATATGCCCTTGTTTATTCATCATCTAGATGGACTGGGCGCTTACGTAGTTTTCACCATCTTCTGCCATGATTGATTAGACTAACTGGGCCTCCGCTAAGGAGAAGTCGGAGAGGAATACATCCTCTTTCCCGTGTATGATTTCCAATAAGGGTGTGGTAGTTCCCCGGGGGAGGTGTGAATTGTAGAATTGCCATATATAGTAGCAATCCCACTATTGAAGGGGTATTTTACCAGCTGGTGGACCGTTGATGATACAGCCTTCATCTGGTGTAGCCAAGGCCTGCTCAGGAGTAGATTGAAAGTTGCCAGCACGTCTATGACATGGAATTCCACCTCATGCTCGGAGGGACAGATTAGTATGTGGCACTTAAACGTTCCCATAACATCTCGACTAGTGTTGTCATAAGCTCAAACGGCTTGGGTAGTAGGTGTGAAGTCAGCTGGCTTCAAACCTATGGCATAGGCAGTCCATGCTGGACACACATTAATTACCGATCTGGTATCTACTAACATCACCGGAATCCACTTTTTTTGACTCCCTAGGGTTGCATACAATGGTAAGTTGTGGTTGGCACCCTCTGGTGGCAATTCTTTATCCGTAAAGGATATCATTGGCATAATATCCCCAGAAGTGACCAATGACACCAGTTGGTCAATGGTGGTGTCGATGGGCAACTTTATTCTATTTATGGCTTCCAACAGTGCCTACTTATGATCTTGGGAAACCATTAGTAACCCCTAGATTGATATGTCTTCCTGAATCTTCTTGAGCTGTTTCAAGACCAGGTCTTCTTCAACATCTTTCTCTTTCGCTTTCTTAGCCTCTTTATTGGAGGATTCTAGATGATCTAGAGTCAAGGGTTTGAATATCGACCACTGCGGGTCATGTGATTGATCTCATCAATATACCATGTATCATCAAGAGTATCGGTTTTTCCATCCCTCGTCAGTGTATGCATGACTTAGGTCGCTGTCTTCTCACCACTCTCCTGCAGCCATGGCCGAGCTATTATCGGGTTCTACCTGGAGCATGTTTACATCACGCCCCCCATCATTATACTATTCCTCTTCCACCATAGTTTTGGTTTCTGCATTCCAATATTTCTGGAGTTTTCTCAGTATTCTTTTCCTGTCACTTGGCTCCCATTCAGTCTTTTTGGTAGCTTGGACATCACCTACCATTGCTTCGGTTTCTTCTTTCTCTTTTCCTTTTCCCTGCTCTAGAGTTATCTTCCTTTGAAGAACTTCTATTCTTTCCTGTTGGAACTGCTCCAATGCCTATTTTTTCCTCTGGCAGAGGTGCAGCTTCAACCTTGCTGCTAGCACCAACTCTCTCTTCTTTCCTAGTCTCTCTTGTCCGTTCCTCTACATCTGACTCCTCTTCACTTAACCATCCATGGCTGGTTTCGGGTTGGCTTGGATCCCACCACCCAATTTGTACACTGCCTGTATCCTCTTCTTCAAAGAAATAAAGGTTGTCCAGATCTTCTTCCAATTCTTCGAGGTCCTCTTCTAACTTGGCCAAGTCATTAAGGCCTTGTTCAGGCTAATCGTTCTGATGTTGCCCTAGCTCATTCTCCCAAGGGCGTTGATACTGAGAAAGTCCGACAGTATGACCACTGGCTTTGGATGATAGACAACTACAATGTATAAGCTGCGGGTTATACTCCTCTGCGAGTAAGGCCCTATTTCTATGACTCGACTGTCAGTCGACCCGGTCTCTAGTGCATTCTTCTTCTTTGTCTCTGCCATCACAAGCCCTGGTTGGGTTAGAGGTGTTATGGTCCGTCATGCACGTATCTGTGCTATCCGAAATAACCACCTCAGATTTTGGTAGGTGGGATGAGGTGATATATGCACTAGGGTTTGTCGACTCGCTTTTTTCCACACCTTGCCTTTCGGAAAGAGTTGAAAAGAAGGCCTCACAGTTCGGACTCCCGCGGTTCTGAATCTAGTCCCACAAGTGCAATGTGAAACTAATAAACACCAAAGAGTCCAAATCCGACCAACCTTTTTGGAAAATCGATTTTAAATCAAATAATGTCAAAATTGAAATGCTTTGCCAGATACAGAGTCGCCACCTAAATATTTTATTTTCGGAGGAATTTAGGAAACCCTGACTTATGCCAAAGGCCACATGTCCGTCATCACCAAAGTTGCCTCGGCTCGGGAACTTAGGCCACGAGAGGGGAAGGTCCTGAAATGAGCACCCCCACTCGCCCAATCAAAGATCGGTCTCTACTAATCATGATATGTTCTTTTAAAAACATTATGTGTCTTATTCCGGTTATTAAACTAGCTTTACTATGTGACGCACACATGCAAGTACAGACTAGTCGCAATTGAAACAACTCAACTCATGTTTGTTTGTGAAAATGATTTGAATTTGCCACCCTCAAGTGGGCTTAAAGATGCAGATTTGCCACCGAACATAATGGGCTTAAAACATGATTTGCCACAACAAAGTGGGCTTAAAACTTACATTTGTTAAATCATTCCAATTCAAACAACAAGCCTTCATCCACAGGCATTCATGCAGTTTAGCATTTAATCACATAGCCTTATGGAAAGCATGCGAAACATGGCAATATGGAAATCACACTCATGCAAGTATGCTAAAGCATAAAACTCACCGAGTACTCCAAGCTAAAACAGAAACTAGTTAGAAAAATGCATGATCCTAACTATATAAGATGCCAAATGCAACACATGCAATATGCAATTAATAGGCTCGGCTACTAATATGGCATATGGATCGATTTGAACAACATGCGATTTAAACACGTATTCAACAAAGATATTGAAATTACAATGCAGTTTGCATGATGTGCCGAGCCTCGATGCATGCAAGACAAATGAATGGATGCAAACATGCAAGCATAAGGTATGCTAATTGAAAATGTCCCTAATTTAACCATCAAAAGCGATTAAATAAAAGGGAGAAAGACGTGGGGTTGGAAGACATACATACACGCACGCACACTTATTACAACATTATGCCCTCGCGAAGGAGGGTCTGAAGAAATAAGCCAACTAACTAGCTACGCTAATTAAGCTAATTATTACAACACTTGAGACTAATTAACTATTCTAAGCTAATTAAATATTACAAATAAACTAACTAGCTAGGTACTTAACTAATTAATTACAAAAAAACTAAACTAATTAATTACAACATGAATTAATCAACTAATTAACTAGACAAGTTAACTAAATGGCCTCGGGGAACGAGGGATGAATGCATGCTCGGTTCCTCCACCCGAAAAGCTATCGTTTTGCTGTTGTGAGCCTCTATTTGCAGATTTGAACACCAAAACAAATCTGCTAACTTCCAGAATACCTCTGCTCGACCTCAGGAACACAGTGTGCAAATTTCAATGGTGGCCGACAGGGGGCCTGTCAACTACCAATGGTGGCCGGTCGGCTGCTAGTGGGGGCCGGTTGGCCACTGATGACATGAACTCCTCTTTTTGTTGCAACAGAGAGCAGACAGAGCAAAACAGTGTATCCTCACAGATTATTTGCACACTTTGCCTCTCCTTTTCGTAGGGAGATCAAAGGAGGGACAAAATTTGGGTTTACAAACCATTAATCAAGCAATTTCATTGCATGATGCTTTGTGAAACAAATTGTGCAAGTTCAATAAATGCAAAATGAAACCAAAGGACCATTACCTATCATGCATGATCAAGGGTAATGGTGACCAAGGAAAATGGCACATTTTATCACTTTTGAGTATGAAATGTCTCATTTCCCTTGTGTTCAAACTAACCTCCAATTTGAACACATGCAATGCAATACAAAAGATGCTTATCTTGCCTTTTTTACTTGTCCAATTTTGTTTACTCATTTCAATTACCAAAACCATTCTTTAATTGATTTATCCATTAGTGAGTGTCCTCTAATGAAAAGGTGGCTCAAACCACAAAGGTGCTTTGGGCATGAAAGAGGCATTACACTGTTGGTAACGAACCCCGTAAGGGATTAAACCATTAGGTGTAGCACCTCTATTTCACACTTAGGAAACAAGGGGTTTAAAACCACTTTCAAAGCAAACAAAAGAGTGAAGAATGGAGGGAGATTGCGGAGATTTTACGTGTCAAAATGAAGTGCAAAACAACACTGAAACATGCTATTAACTCAAAACAATGATAGTTAAAGCCTTAAAACACTAAGCTAGTGAAGGAATTAACACTATAACTATGCAAAACAAGCCTCAACTGAACTAACGAGCCCAAAACATAGCCGAAAAAGGTTATTTCAGAGGCAAAAACATGTTGGACTTAAGCTAAATTAAGCTAGAAAAACATGCTAACATGTGAAGCTATCTAAGCATGCAAACAAGACACAAGGAGGGGAGGCTAACCCCTCCTATTTTGAACTTCAAAATAAGGTTTTTACCACTGAAAAACCCCTGAAACTTAGTGGTTAAAACGCCTAAAAAATTTTATTTGAAAGTGATGAAAAATGGTACAAAAGCTTAACAAGCAAAGGAGCAAGAAGG
Organism: Camellia granthamiana; assembly: GCA_036172215.1. Lineage (NCBI taxonomy): Eukaryota > Viridiplantae > Streptophyta > Magnoliopsida > Ericales > Theaceae > Camellia > Camellia granthamiana. The sequence continues at coordinate 151,210,703 of CM069903.1, forward strand.
GTGGACCACCCCCTAACTTAAAGCGACCTCAAACCAACACTTTTAAGTCACAAAAAAAGAGTTTTGACGTTCCAAAATCAGCCCAAAAACAGTTGGAAAAGATGGCAAAACAAAGACACAAAACAAGTATAAATAAGGTAAGTATTATACCTTTGAAGCAAAGCACAAAATAGCCAATAATCCAAGCTCAGACCACCTTCTAGAGTTCAAACAAGACTCCAAGTAATCTCAGCCCAAAGGTGAGAGTATTTGGTTAAGGGTTGATATGCAAAAGCTAAGGACTTATGAGCAAATGTGTACAAAACATCAAAAGAAAGAGAGAGAATTCTAGAGAGAGAAAGATATTTTTGTTCTAATTTTTCTAATCCTCCAAAATGGGGGAGCAAGCCCCCTATGTATAGAAAAACCACCCCTTGAGCTTAGAAACATCTCACCATACACGTGTATAGAGATGCAGCTCAATGTGCAATAGCTAGCACGACTGTCAATAAATATCTAGAAAAAGGCACTGCACCACTGATAGCCGACCGGACACCCATGGCCGACAAAAACATCCCATGGCTGACAGCCTTGGGTGGTGGCTGACAGGTCACCAAGAGATCTAGACACCAAGTTTTGGTCCAAAACAAGGCACAGAAAGAACAAGTTTCAAAGGCTCAAAGATAGAGCATTCTGCCGGGGACTTCAGGCGCTCAAAACGAACACAAACACACAATCATCGAGTGCACGAGCGATGATGTCTAAGTCTTGAGGACAGTAAAAAATGAGGTGTCTACAGTTACCCCTCTTTGACAGAACTCAGGAGTCATGAAATGATGGGAGTTAATGTTAAAGCCTAGAGACGACCCATTTTTGACAAGGCCAAAGACTTGGACAAGCAGACAAACAAGACAAAACAAATGGGTGTGCCCGCAGGCTGCCTACGTATCCCTTTGCAAGGAATCAAACCAGCGTAGTTCTGGGGCAAGATGCTAATGATATGCACAATGCAAGAACATAACTTATGATCATGCAATAAGACTGCAATGAAACATCTAGATGCAAATGTCATGCAAAGAAATGCTACATTCATACAAACCGAAACAAGGTATAGCAACCTCAAACACGAAAGTAAGTACGTAAACATGAACCAAACCACCTTTCACGCAGAAAGGATGTAAAAACATTATGCAAGGTTAACTACGCGACTCGCAGGAAAGGCAAAAAGTGACCGTTGGGCGCACCCGGGGTCTCAACCAACATTCTAACGTGTGGCACGCATGAGAAGGAAAAAAAGGGGGGTGTGAACACCAAGACGCACCCGCGTGTTCGAAACCGAAACGTCCTAACGCGCCGCACGTTAGAGGAGAAAGTGAAGTGAACACCGGGACGGACCCGCGTGTTCGAAACCAAAGCATCCTAATGCGTCACACGCAAGAGGAGAAAGTGAGGTGAACACCAGGATGCACCCAAGTGTTCGAAACCAAAGCATCCTAACGTGCAGCATGTGAGAGGAGAAAGGGGGGTGTGAACATCGGGACGCGCCCGCATGTTCGAAACCGAAGCATCCTAATGCGCCGCATGCGACAGGAGACGAGGTGGTGTGAACACCGGGATGCACCTGCGTGTTCGAAACCGAAGGGTCCTAATGCACCGTACGCAGGAGGAGAAAGAGATGGTGTGAACACCGGGACGCACCCGCGTGTTTGAAACCGAAGCATCCTAACGCGCCACATGCAAGAGGAGAAAGAGGTGGTGTAAACACCGGGACGCATCCACGTGTTCAAAATCGAAGCGTCCTAACGCGCCGCACGCGAGAGGAGAAAGAGGTGGTATGAACACCGAGACACACCTGCGTGTTTGAAACCGAAGCGTCCTAACGCGCCGCACGCGAGAGGAGAAATGAAGGGGAACACCGGGGCGCACCCATGTGTTCGAAACCAAAGCGTCCTAACGCGCCGCACGCGAGAGGAGAAAGGGAGGTGAACACCGGGACACACCCGCGTGTTCGAAACCAAAGCGTCCTAACGCGCCGCACACGAGAGGAGAAAGTGAGGTGAACACTGGGACACACCCACGTGTTTGAAACCAAAGCGTCCTAAAGGGCCGCACACGAGAGGAGAATGGGGAGTGAACACCGGGATGCACTCGCGTGTTTCAAACCAAAACGTCCTAACGCGCCGCATACGAGGGGAGAAAGGGAGGGGAACACCGGGATGCACCCGCATGTTTGAAACCAAAGCGTCCTAATGTGCCGCATGTGAGAGGAGAAAGGGAGGGGAACAACGGGACACACCCACGTGTTTGAAACCAAAGTGTCCTAACGCGCCGCACGTAAGAAGAAAAACGGAGGGAAACACCGGGACGCACCCGTGTGTTCGAAACCAAAGCATCCTAACGCGCCGCACGCGAGAAGAAAAAGGAAGGGGAACACCGGGATGCACCCATGTGTTCGAAACCAAAGCGTCCTAACGCGCTGCACGTGAGAGGAGAAATGGAGGGGAACACCGGGACGCACCCGCGTGTTCGAAACCAAAGCGTCCTAACGCGCTGCACGTGAGAGGAGAAATAGAGGGGAACACCGGGACGCACCTGCGTGTTCGAAACCAAAGCGTCCTAACGCGCCACACGCGAGAGAAGAAAGGGGGGTGATGTAAACACCGGGCATACCCTAATGTTTCTAACCGAAGTGAGTAATTCGAAGGACAAGAAGGATTTCACCTGGAACTCCTCTGAATAAACCGTACATACAATATCGTGCCTGCATGAGAAAGAGACTTAGCAGGTACATCGTAGTAAGGGTGCATGTTCTTTGCAAATGTAGTGACATCATGTTCTATGCATGATAATTGGAAGTATGTTCTATGCTATAATAGAGAAGTGTATGTTCTATGCAGCAAATATTGAAAGATATGTTCTATCGATATTCTATGCAACAATGGAGAAACGCATATTCTATGCAATAATGGATTGAATAGCAACTTCCGATTTACCTCTAGGAAGAGTTGCAACAAGTTAAAAAGGATACATCTTATTCGTGTTGATTAGTGATGAATCATCATGCACTGAAGACACGGTTTGGAGCTTCTGTAGAGGCAATTTGAGCTTAAAAAGTGAACTTTTCTTGCACTTCTCGAGAACTGAGGACACAAAACAGCAGCAAGACCCAAAGGATGAGCACTGGAAGCTTGACCGCCACCAGGGAGGGATGTCGGCCACCTGTCAGCTAGCCCTAAACATTTTTGGCCACCAATGGCAGATCGGCCCTTTTGATCTTTTCACATTCGGGTCTTTATGTACACACACCCAAACTTCATTTCCTCACCTTCTCTTGTCCGAAATTCATCCCTCTCTCACTCTAGACCTTTCTTCTATCTAGATCCAAGCTTTATACACATTTTCTAATGCCCCACGTGAAGTTGATTCGCTAAAACCTCTTGATTTCCTTCGTTTTGAACTGATTAAAAACTGATTTCGATGTTTTTTTCTTCATTTTCACTACTTGAGGCTTGTTCCCCTCAAGTTTCTCTTGGGTTTGGCGCCTTTTCTTGGGCTTTGACTTTTTCCTCCATTTTCTCTCTCCTAGGGTTTGACTTTCGTTGACTTTCGACATTTTCCACCTATTTTCCCCCATTTTCTTCGCTTTTCATCGACTCTTCATCTATATTCCAGGTGGCAGACGATTTTCCACATGATGGGGCTCCTCCAGAGGCAAAGCTCGAGGCAGAGTTCGATTCTGATGCAGAGCCGGGGCCCTTACCACTGGGAGTGAGGCCTTTTGATTCGGCGAGGTATCATTCCCAGGCACACATTCTGCCTAGAAGTGGTGTTAGGCACTTCACTGATTTCGCTGATGCACCGGCGGATCTCTTACTGAGGGAGCTAGACTCCCATCTTTCAGCCGTTGCCGTTGAGGTACGAACTCTATGCACTTGTACGTCTGATGTTCTTTACTTGCATTTTTTGCACTAATCACACTCCTTATCTGACTGTATTTTTATCAATGCAATTGCATTTGTTTTGCACTTCCTTTTCATCGAACTGTATTTATACTGATTTACTTATCCTCTACCACAGGGCGACGCAAGTACATACAGGGGCTATGGGGCCACGACGGCCAGAGATTGGTACGCCGAGCTCCCTGTCGAAGTACGAACCATTGTTGATGAGGCAGGCTTCGGCCTATTCTGCTCTGGATTTACACAAGTCATAGCGAGCCGTCCACTTCTTAGAGCACTAGTGGAGAGATGGTGGGACACCACCAACTCTCTCCACCTTTCCACTACCGGAGAGATGACGATGACCCCTTATGACTTTGCCATGATCACAGGCCTAGGCGTAAGGGGTGATCCGATTCCCCTTGATCTTGATATGGGGGAGTGGGAGGCTACTTGGATTGAGCTTTTGGAGGCGCGCCCGCCTTTATTTCGGACAGCCCAGGTCAGATACAGCTGGTTCGAGGAACGATTCCGGAGAGCCGAGCCAGAGACAGTAGAGGAGATAGAGCACTACACTCGGGGTTTTCTGATGTTCCTCTTCGGTACCACCCTGTTCGTGAACATGGCGAACAACGTAGGGCTATATTTGCTGAGCGCACTGGTGTTCCTTTCCCGAGTGAGTTTCTACGATTGGGGCAGGGCCGGCCACGCCACCCAGTACGGCTATATGAGCTCGACCTCCCGCAGGATTGGACACTTGATCGGAGGCTACTAGCGAGCCTGGGAGGTACACATCTCAATTCCCTCTTTACACTTTACATTTTCTGTTCATCATTCCTTGTTTTATATCTGTTCAACACATGTACTTTCTGCTTTGTACTTTCTATACCTGTTCATGCACTGTATACTTCCTGCTTTGCATTTCCTATATCTGTTCATGCACTGTTGACCATATATCATTACATTTTCTCCACAGCTATGGGTGTATGCATACTTACCGACTCTTGCCCTGGAGCCAGAGGTGGAGCTTCCATTGACGATCCCCTATTCACGGGTGTATGATGGTCAGCTTCGTCGCAGGACTCGCGAGCCCTTTTCTTTCTTCAAGCATTACTTTGACACCATAGTTGCTCACGAGGTAACCTAAAACACGGTCATCATTTGCTTTCACACTGTTCTGATTCACATTATAGCCACTAACAGCAACTGACAATCTATACAACTTCCATTTGTAGATCTCATGGCAGCCATGGGCCACGATACCGAAAGGAGTTGGAGGCCGGTATAATGCGGCCTGGGGCATTTCTCACTATCGCATTCTGCTTGAGGGTCCGATCTGTCGAGCTTGTTACCTTGGCAAGAGAGTCGTACGCCAGTCTCTGGGTATACCTGCTCCGTTCATACCGATGACGCCACTCGAGTCCATGAGATCAGTGGACAGCCTATCTGTTAACAGAGTTATCCAGTTCATGGTGGGCTTGGAGAGGGAATACTTCCGAGTTAAGGGTGATTATGTAGTCTTCATTCAAACATACCTTATGCCACCTTTGACTAGTGTTTGCGTAGGCAACGGAGCGAGAGCTCCTATTACGAGGATGGGGTCTAGAGCGACCAGGGCAGCCAGGGCCTATGGTAGCAGGACTCCTCAGGCGAGGCAGAGGACCGGCTGGCCAGAGCTGCCTACTGCACTCACTTATTGGCGGTATACTAGGAAGGCATATTAGATTTTGATTGAGCCTGCCGCAGCGGGGCATAGATATGTCAGAGCTCCTAACTCACCCCCGGTATGTACCATAGTTTTTTTCATTCTCGCTTAGATAGTCATTCCTTTTGGACATTGATCATTCCCAAATGCATTCCCAGGCACCCCCAGGATACACCGAGGATCTGTTGGAGCTATTAGCCTCATTCGAGGGCATGATATTGAGGAGGGAGGCATTGCTCGACTTCCACGACATTTAGGTCATTTCCTTAGTTTTCTTACATTCCAGTTATCAAATTTCTACTGACACACTGAAACTGACATTTCAACTAAACACTTCCGCACACTGTACTGACACACTGCATCTGACCCACACTGCACTGATACACTGCATCTTAAATACTGCACTTCCAGATTGTACTCATACATTGTATCTAACTCCTGCATACACTCATTCTGCACATCATGCTTGCATCTGATACGCATACTGTGGCTGACATATGACAACTGCCTTTTCAAGTCCCACCCATACCGACAGCACCAGCGGTGGCTACAGCAAGACCATCAGTGCCCCCTTCAGTGACAGTTCTGGCACGCAGTCGAGGCAGAGCCAAGGACATTGGAGATGAGAGTGGCCCTTTCGAGCCCATTCTGAGCGATGATGAGTATAAGATCGGCGAGGTCGAGGAAGCAACGAGTCAGCCCGTTGAGTCATCCGAGAGCGAAGATGATGACGCTGGCTCGGGTTCTGCTAGCGGAGATGATGCTGAGTCAGGCTCTGAGGCAGAGAGCAGCAATGAGTCTGGTTCTGGTTTAGAGGGAGGTGCAAACAGCGGCACTGACGGAGACTGCTCTGAGTCCCTACCCAAGAAGAGGATGAAGAGGGCTTCTTGAGACTGAGATAGCTAGCGCTAATTTTCTGTATTTTTGCTTAGTTTCTTTTTGCTAGTAGTATTAGCACTTTGTATAGTTTTAGACAGGTTTTATTTGCTTTAAAAACTTGTACTCTTTTGTAAAAAGTAACCATGATCATAATGAAAACCAATCTTTTTGTAATGAAAAAGTGTTGTATTTTGCGTTCTGAGCACCGCACGAGCACCGCATTGCATAAAAACTAGATTAAACTTGATTAATGGAATTTTGAACATTGTATTGGCACAACCTTCTTAATCAGGTAATGAACCGGCTACCAACAAAACCAAAAAAACAATGTACAACTCGATAAATAATCAAGTAATATACAACTTGATAAACAACACACAACATACAACAACTCAATAAGCAAGACAAATACAACTCAATAAGCAAAACGGGACAAATACAACTTGATAAACAAATTGAAACAAAATGGCTCTTCAAAACGAACTAAAACAATACAACACAACGCACAAAGAGCAAAATAAAACACAAATTCTCATCATTCTCGACACACAGGAAGACCACATGACAGACAAGAATGCTGCCGGCCATGAACAGGGGCTGTCGGCCACCAGTGGTGGCCGGTCGGCTACAAAAGGTGGCTGTCGGCCATCACCACTGGCTGGTCGGCCATCAACGTAAGGGACCTCCAGATTATTGCCACCTGTCTTCCACTCAGTGCCTTATCTTCTACAAAAGTTGGGACCTCGTAGTTTCTTCATTCCAGCTCTGTTTTTGCCACAAATGGAGCCATTCTTTACCGAAAAACTCTCAAATTGGATTGCAACTTTAGATGGCTTGAAAAAAGTGAATTTTCGGGTTTTCGGGATAAATGCACTATTCTCGCTAAGTCGTTCTCCACTGTACTTTCTATTCATTCATGCCGCGGCTAGGTGTTGGAACCTGGTTACACATGTTTTTAGCCTCGGGGGACAAGAGCTATGCCCGACGATCGAAGAATTTCAAGTTTTGATGGAATCCCGGTGTGACGAGGAAATCTTGCCCTAGTCCCGTTTTGGTCACATCCACGCTTTAGGAAGGATGTGTGGGCTCACTTTTCATGAGGCTCAATCTTTGGTTCACAATGGAGAGCTAGATATTTCCAGCCTCATTCATCGATTTTTTGATGCCGGTGATCGCGGTGACAGTCTTTGGTAAAGTTTTCGACAGCATGCCCTTTGTTTATGTATGTTGGCTCATTTTCTTCTTGCCCTAAGTTTCGGAGGGTCTACCATTCACTTGATCGAAGTGGCCCAAGGCTTGAAAGAGGGCAAGAGCTGCATTGGCTTAGCATTGGCCGAGACTTTGATAGGCTTAGACGCCTTCCATCGGCAAGAGACAAACAAATTTACGGGAAGTCCACTACTTTTGCAGGTAATGTTTCCCACCCTCTCATATGTGCTTCACACATCACTCGGTACTCATGCTCTGTTTTTCTCTCAGAGCCCTTTTGTCGCTTTTTCTCTCAGCGCACATCTCTCTATTCTTTAATCTCTCTTATTTTTCATCCCTTCCCAGATATGGCTCATGGATAGGTTAAAGGTAATGGACTCCTGCCCTACATATTCAGCATAAGGCTATTTCTTTCGCCAACAACTAGTTGATTTCTCGAACGAGGGATGGTGGTGCCATTGGATGTGCAAGAGGTCTGCTACTGACATTGTTTGGCGTTGCCTCTGGTTTGATCTGCCCGAGATGAGCTACAGCATGGCTCGCTAACCCGACATCCAGCTGATTGGCTTGACACACTGCGTATTCTACTTTCCATTCTAGTTCAGGTGTCAGTTCGGACATGACAAGACTTGCCTAGAAGAGAGGGTAGAGTACTTGGCTTCATTTCCAATCCGAGGTTCACAATTAGGCGATACCCCAATGCTTGGAGGACGAGAGGGCTTCTAGCTCTTGGCCCCAACTTTAATTGCGCCCTTTCTGGTAACTGCTTGACTTAGCTTGAAAATGAGGCGCAAGCTGGGCCTACTTTAACATCTGCAGCTTCCACGCGCACAGGGAGGGGACGCAGGAATACCTGCCTCATCTATGCCCCAAGTTTATTGCCTTGATCTAACTTTTCAAGTTTTCCTTTTGAATGTAATAAAAACAACTTTGATTTGTATCGAGAGTTGGAGAACTTTGTATTGAAATCAATGAAATTGAAGTTGTGGGCACTGAAAATTTTCCTTTTGGTCCAAAAATGGTCTAAGTTGTAAAAAGATTAATTTGAACAAAATCAACTTTTATCAAAACTTTTCAAAACCATTTTCGATAAGGATCACAACTTGACACACATGGGATCTATCCTCAAGATGTACAACCGTGAATCCAGAAATGAAAAATTGCCCCTAGACTGAATAGCACTACTCAGCACTGTAGTCAACTCTTCTCTCAGAATAAGGACCACAACTGAACTTTTAGATAATGAGCAAACAAAGATGCCTTGATCAAGCACATAGACATAGTTGATTTGGAAGTGTTTACGGCTAGACTTCAGAATGAAGTTGCCTACGTATCCCGCAGATGGGAATCAGACCTTACGTAGTTCAGTACAGGTTCACTCGGGTATTAACACTCTCCTTTTACACTCTAACTTTTGCCAAGGCTGCCCTTTCTAGGTTTTCAACCCTCGAGCTCAGTTTTTCTTTTTTCCAATTTTTTTGCGTTCTAACTTTTTCCTGGGTCACCTTTCCGGGTTTTCGGCCTAGTGAGCCGCTCAAGGATAATATTTCTTTAACTTGTCCATGTTGATTGGTTGGGAAAATTCTAGGCCATCTAGGTCCATAAGAATGACAGCTCCACTTGACCAGATTGATTTGATGATGTAAGGACCAGTCCAGTTGGGTCTGAACATGCCCCTAGGGTCATGAATGGGAGCTAGATTGTCTTTGAGCACCAAATCCCCTTCTTTCAGATTCCGAGACTTAACTTTCTTGTTAAAAGCCCTGGCAATCCTACGTTGATATCCTTGAACATGGTACAGTGCTTTCAGCCTCCTCTCATCAAACAACATGAGTTCTTCAAACCTACTCTGCTGCCAATCTGCTTCTGCTATCTGGCACTTAGCCATAACTCGCAGCGACGGAACCTCTATTTTGATCGGCAGAACAGCCTCCATCCCATAAACAAGAGAGTACGGACTTGCCCCAGTAGATGTCCAAATCGAAGTTCTATAGCCCAAAGAGCAAATGGCAATTTGTCTAGTCAGTCCCTGTAAGTCTCAACCATTTTCTGTAAAATGTGTTTTATGTTCTTGTTGGCGGCCTCAACAGCTCTGTTGGTCTGCGGCCGATATGTAGAGGACTTATGAAAAGCCACGTTGTATTTCTCCAACAAGTCGATCACTTCTTTCTTAAAATGGAAGCCATTATCTGAAATGATCTCATTCGGGACTCCATAACGGCAAATAATGTTGTTACGGATGAACTTAGCCACATGAGCTGCTTTCAACACTGCATAAGACTGAGCTTCCACCCACTTCATAAAATAATCAATTGCCACTAGAATGTACTCATGCCCATTTGACCCTTTCGGTGTAACTGCCCTAATGACGTCAATTCCCCAGACTGAAAAAGGCTATGGTGAAGTCATGTTGTACAGCTTCGATGGCGGGATGTTCATGCAATTTGCATGAATTTGGCATTTGTGGCATCGCTAAACAAAACCGATACAATCCTCCTCCATGGTAGACTAGTAGTAACCTTGCCTGAGAATCTTCCAGGTTAGCATTACTCTGCTCATGTGCGCTTCGCACTCTTCCCCATAGATGGCCTCCATTAGGCGCTTCGACTCTTCTGCATCAACACACAGCTTGTGCATTCCCAAATGACCCCGCTTATACAACTTACCCCCGCAGATAATAAATTGAACGGCCATCTGCCGTATTGCCCTTTTATCTTTGGCATTTGCCTCTGGTGGATAAACCTCGTTTTCCAAGAAGTTCTAGACATCATAATACCAGGGGTTTTGATCTTGCACTTCATCTATTGCGGCGATAAACTCGTAGGCCAGTGTATATCTTTGTTCAATAATGATCAGACGCATCTGGACTCCCAATGGGATGTCTATCATGGAAGATAGAGTTGATAAGGCATCAGCAAACCTGTTGTTTTCTCTTAACAAATGTGTGAAAGTTAGCTTCTCAAACCTAGGAATCAGAACATCCAGAGTTTGGTGATAGATCTTTACCCTTTCTTCTTTAACCTTCCAGTCTCCTTTTGCTTGAGACATAACCAAGTTCGAGTCCCCAATGACGTCCAACCTTTTTGCCCTTAGTTCCAGGGCGACTTCCAATCCAGCGATACAAGCTTCGTATTCTGCTTCGTTGTTAGATACTTTGAACCGAAGTTTGAAAGCTAAGGGTAAATGGGAATTGTCGGGTACTATGAGCAACACCCCTATCCCATAACCGTACTGGTTAGACGCTCCATCAAAGTACATTGTCCAAACCTCTTCCTTAACCTGCAGAATAGCTTCATCTGGGAATAGGTATTCTACTGCTTTATCCCCTTCCGCTGGGTGATCTACCAGAAACTCTGTTACTGCTCTCCCCTTGACAGACTTGCGAGTGACATATTTCAGATCAAATTCAGAGAAAAGAAGAAACCAACGGGCTAGCCTACCCGTAAGTGCTGGTTTCACAAAGAGATATTTGATGGGATCTAATCTCGAAACTAGAATTACGAAGTGAGCTAACAGGTAGTGCCTCAACTTCCTGGTAGCCTATACCAAGGCTAAACAAGCCTTCTCCAGCGGGGTGTAACAGGTCTCATAGTCCAGCATTTTCTTGCTCAAATAGTAGATGGCTTTCTCCACCCTATCCTCAGATTCCTAAGCAAGCATGCATCCCATTGTTGTGTCTGTTACTGACAGGTATAGAATCAACGGCTTCTCCGGCTCTAGTGGCCACAACATGGGCAAGTTCTGAAGGTACTGCTTGATCTGCTCAAAAGTAAACTGGCATCAGTCATCCCATTGGAATTTATTTCCTTTCTTCAGGAGACCAAATAGTGTTTCACAAGTCAAGGTTAATTTTGCGATAAACTGTCTTATGAGTTGCACTTTACCTAGAAAGCCTCGCACCTCCTTTTCAATCCTTAGTGGTGGCATTTCTAGGATGGCCTTGATTTTGAAAGGATCAACCTCGATACCCCTCTATGTGATCAAGAACCCCATCATTTTCCTTGCTGTTACGCCAAAAGTGCACTTTTGTGGATTTAGCCTCAACCTGTACTCTCTGATCCGTTGAAAGAATTTCTTCAAGGCGATGTAGTGGCCCTCTCTTTCCTTGGACTTGACAATCATGTCGTCCACATACACCTCGACCTCTTTGTGGATCATATCATGTAGAATTGTGGTTGTAGCCCATTGATAAATAGCCCCAACATTCTTCAACCCAAACGACATTACCCTGTAGCAGTAGGTTCCCCATAGCATGGTGAAAGCGGTTTTCTCTCTGTCCTCGGGTGCCATCAGAATCTGGTTATACCCGAAAACTCCATCCTTGAAGGAAAGCAACGCATGGCCTACAGTGAAGTCCACCAATTCATCGATGTACGGTAGAGGAAAGTCGTCCTTCAGACTAGCTTTGTTTAGATCTCTGAAATCCACACACACCTGAATTCTGCCATTTTTCTTCGGCATCGGAACAATGTTGGCCAACCAAGTCGGATACTCAGATACTAGCAAAAACCCTGTATCTATCTACTTGGTGACCTCTTCCTTAATCTTCAAAGCCCAATCCGGGCGTATTCTGCAGCTTCTGTTTGATGCGTCAAACCTCGAGGTCAAGAGGGATCCTATGCTGTACAATCTCAGGATCGATTCCAGGCATGTCTTCATAGGACCACACAGAAACATCTTTGAAATCTTTAAATAAAGTGACTAAGCGCTCGTATTCCTCCGAAGACAACATGGACCCGATCTGGACCTGGCACGGATCCTTCTCAGTACCCACATTAATTGGAATGATTTCATTAACAAGGGCTTTTACAAAGCTCTTCTTCTCTCGATCAATCAAATGTTTCAAAACCAAAGGAATTCCTTCCTCATCATTTCCACTAAAATTTTGAAAGTCATGATTAATGCAATATACAAGTGGCACGGAGAAGTACTCAGAAACTATAGTGGTATTCTCATTCAAAAGATCCAGCTCATCCAATTCCTCGGTTATAACCGACTCAAAAGAAAAGGAAAAAGATGACCTGGACAAAACTACGGCATCCGGGTTATCAACCCCAGGAATACGGACTCCGACTCAGAAGAATTGGAATCTGATTCTGACTCCACAGCCTCTGTGGAATCAGATTCCAGCTCACTACTTGACTCAAAACTACTGGATAAAAAACCTTCCTCCAGCTACCAAGTAAGGGATGGTGCGTCGGATACATCTAGAATACCACCAGAAGGGTCCACACCTGATTGGTCTCCAATCATGGAAACGGTTAGGTCATCCCCCAAGCTCTCCGGGTTGATTTGAGGATCTGAAATGAGACATGCCAGCGCTGCTCCTACCTCAAGTTCACTACTGTTGGACTCACTTTCTGTGCTCTGCTCAGCCTCAGCAGTTAATTCAGTTTGTTCCTCCGTGGCTTCACTCTCTTGCAGCTGTAAGTCGAAGAAAATCTCGAAGCCGGGTAGACGCCGCTTCTCGGAGTTCAATCATGGCTCAAGAAAGCCACAAAATGGGAAGTCTTCCCCCTCCCGGACAAAGCGGCCGTTTAGAGTTTCCCGAATTGGCCTATGCACAAGCTCATAGTGCTTCTCACTTTGCTTTGCTCTGGCTCTTCCGGCCATTTCTTTCCCTTTCCTCACCCAGTCCTCTTTGGTGGGCGTATAGCCCAAGCCAAAGGCATGAGGGTTATGTGGCACTTCGGCCAGTGCAGTAATGCCCTTCCGGCCGCTCTTTCCTAATCCCATCCCGGGTATATACTGTAGCTTGTTCATGAGATACACTGATTGAGCACTGACATATAAGCCTTTATCAACAGCTAAGATATTTTGCACCACCCGGGCCTCAGCCAAGGTAAAACCAAACAAGAAAACATTTTCGTCACCATGTACAATCTCCAGTACGGGCGTAGTAACCTCTAGCGGAGGATGTATAGATGAATTCCCAAACACAATGGCTACCCCCTTTCCAAGAGGGTACTTCAACATTTGATGCAAGGTGGAAGAAACAGCTTTTACTTGGTGCAGCTAGGGTCGCCCAAGTAACAAGTTGAAAGTAGCTGGAACATCCAAGACATGAAACTCAATATCCTGTTGGGTCGGCCCGACCTGTGTTATGATCTAAACTGTTCCCATGACTTCTTTGCTTGTGTTGTCCTACGCCTGGATCACCTGGGCCGTTGGTACAAAATCCGCCGTCTTCAAGCCAATAGCATAGGTTATGCGAGACGGATAAACATTGATTGTAGACCCAATGTCAACCAATACAACTAGCACCCACTTCTCTCTACACTCAACTGAGATGTATAGCGGTTTGTTATGTGCGGAGCCTTCGGGTGGTAATTCCTTGTCCTAGAAGGTCAAAGCTGGTGCAGCACATCCTAGGAAGACAAGTCGCACTAGTTGCTTAGAGTTGTGTCGATAGATAGTTTACCTTTATCCATTACCAACAATACAGTTTGCCTGTGTACTCGCGAAGCCATAAGCAACCCCCAGATAGATATGTCTGCTTGAATCTTCTTCAATTGCTTCAACACAGCCTTTTCCTCTAACAGTTTTTCCCTTTGTTTTTCAACCACCTTGTCCTTTCCGGATGCTTCGGGTTGGTCTAAGTGTGGGGACTTGAAGTACCACCCGCTTCTAGTCATATGATCCACCTCCTCAGAATACCAAGTGTTGTCTGGCAAGTCTTGGCCCCAATCCTCATCAGTGTGGGCAAGATGTAGATCATCATCTTTCCACCATACTCCTCCGACAACCGACATGCAGTTGTCCGGTTCTGTTGTAATTACTCTTACATCACAGTCATCCCCCTGGTGTTTGGCTTTTCCAGCTTTCTAACTATTCTAGTCCCTTTCCTGTTCAAACCGCTTCAGTGCGGCTTCTTATTCTGTATCAGTAGTACTAACAATGCCCGATTCCTGAGCTGAATTCTTAATACTGGTGCTCTCCGGCAATTTCCCCTTGTCCTAGGCCCTTCCGGCCTTTGTAGTAGTTCCTACTTCTGGCTTTTCCAACTTTGGTTGATGTCCCTCATCCACATCAGGCTCATCACTAAGCCACCCAGAGTTGTCTGTCGACCCGTTCAGATCGAACCAGTTAATGTGCACACCTCCCGAATCTTGCTTATCGAAGAACTGTAAATTCTCGATGTCTTCTCCAGGTCGACTAGATTATCTAATCCCTGGCTTGGGCCATCCTCCCAAACCACACTGACCTCCATTCCTGTTGGCAACTTCTACCTCTGGTTTGGCCTGATTAGTCAGTACAATATAACGGCATGGGTTATATTCCTCCTCAGAAAAAATCCACGGGGCCCTCAGGCACTAGACTAGTATTCTCCACCCAAGCTGATCTCCCTCCATCTTCCACTGTCACCACCATGGGTTCAGTTTGGATTATTGACGTGTTCATCATGCACAAGTCTGTGCTCTCAAGGATGAACAACGCCGGCTTAGGCAGGTGGGAGATGGTGATGTATATATTGGGGTCGTAAGGGATGGCCAGTGTATGGATGAGATTTATTTATCGGGGTGGAGGGGGTTGGTTATGTGGTGGGAGAGGATTTGTAGTGACATTAGGTTTTTCAGGAGGTGCTATCACCTTATTGTCAATGAGGTCTTGAATCTCATGACGTAATCTAAAGCACTGATCAGTATCATGACCATGTTGTTGGTGGAAAGCACAATATTTGGCCAGGTTGTGTTTCGAAGGGAGAGGATCGGGCAGTGGGCATTATTCTAACGGCTTCAGATGCCCTTTTCTGATTAGGACCCTCAGGGCTACGGATAAGGACATATAGAGTGGGGTGAAGACCTTCTGGCCTCGAGCCTGATGGCTTGAGGTTTGGGAAGTTATATTGGATGTGCCGGCAAAGAGGTTGGCGGTCTTAGGTGTAGTAGTGATAGTATTCACATCTGAAGGCTTGCACTACCGCTAGTAGTCACATTGGAACTGCGTGTGAAAGCCCTCTTGGGTTGCTCCTTCTCACTGTTTATCAACCCCAGCTTCATTGCATCCTCAATTTGCACCCCTATTTCATGGAACTCAGCAAAAGTAGACAAAGGCAAGACTATCATCTTCTATAATAATCTTCCTTGCAAGTTACGAACCACCATTCTGATCTGGTCCTTTTTAGATGGTCGGATAGTCATCATAGAGGCCTTGGCCCTCCACCGTGTCACAAAATCCGAGAAGCCCTCCTTCGGCTCCTGGCAAGTTGCTTTAAGATCACGAGTAATGACCTCGATCTGAGTATTATAGGAGTACTGTGCTATGAAGGCCTCAACCATTTCCTCCCAGTTTCTCTACACAGAGTCTTCAAGTTTGGCATACCAGATGGCTGCTATACCTGACAGGGTTCGGCCAAAGAGTGACAGCTTCTGTAATCTGGTGAGACCCATGGATCGTAGAATGTCAGAGAATAGTCGTAGATGGACCGTAGGATCCCAGAACCGTCAAACCGGTCTATATGTGGCATCTTGAATCTATCTGGCAACGTCACTGCCGAATCAGTATAGCCATCCTCTATGTCAGGGATCGAATTCACGCCCTGTGACCGTTTAAAGAGCTTTTCTAGCTTGCTCACTTTTAAGGCAATAGGGTCGACCTCGAATTCAAATGGCGCCTCTATCGGATAAACCGGTGCCTTGGAGGTTTAAGGTAGGATAGGATCCGCCTGAATGCCCGCATTTTCCTGGACATTAATAGTGACCCCGGGTGTCAGAATTCCCGCTGGGGGTGCATGGGATACTAAGGCTACTATAGGTTGTGGCTGCTGTTGTTGAAGCCTTTCTATTACCTCGGCTTGGCGGGCTACAACCTCGACTTGGCGAGCTGTAGTCTCAGCTTGTCGGGCAGCATCTAGCTGCATGTTCTTAATAGTCTACTGTAGTTGACGAAGCATGTCTTCCATGTTGACTGGAGGACTTTGAACTACCAAAACTGGCGAATACTCTCTGTCTGGAGTAGAAGTATATGATTGGGCCTGATTGGGCACGGCAAGGTAAACGGTGACTGCTGAATTGGCAAATTCTGTCGAATCCTCCTCCGTCTAGTAACTGGAGGGAGTGAAACAAACACTGGCTATCCCCTGACTAAATCCCCAGATCTATAAATCCTTCTAACTCGGGTCCAGAGTGCTTGGGGGGTAACAAAATCATCTAAAGCAATGGTGAAAGACTACCTTGCAAAAAGAAAATAAAGCAAAAAGAAAAAAAAAAATCAGAAACCGCACAACACCTTGGCTCAGACAGAAACAACACGCAGTTGTAATCATAAGCAGGAGAACTGTACTCAACACTAATTTTTTCCCCAAAACTGATACCCAGACTTGCAACTGATACATATAATCCTGTAGAGTTTCACTCTAAAAGTACATATTAAGCAAGTATGAGCCAAAACACCCCTATGATGGAGTAGGGTTACCCTGTCCTAATTTCGTTAGGAGCTAGGGATTCACTACACAAAACAAGCGGTTTCAAACAATTCCTGCATTCGGGTGAGCAACTTGTCCTAGTGTGGAACAGTCTCTATGGCTTCCGATATGCAACTAGGCCGATTAGTTAAAAAGGGTACCTCACCAGGACTACCTAATATACCTCTCACACCTAACACCGAGAAGTGAAAGGAGGATCAAAAAGTATAGCAGTAGTCCAAATCCAAGGGTTGTGTTCCCGTCATGGCAGAGCCCGCAACTGGTCAGCCTTTTAGCAAGCTTTTCCAAGCAAGCCTCTGGCAAACCGCTCAGGAATAACAGATGGCATACACTGTAACTTAGGCGCACCAATGCAAATACAAATGCAAAGAAACACATAAGTTTAGATAAAACAGCATATCATGAGTTCAAGTCAAGTTCCCTAAATCCCCAGCAGAGTCGCCAGAAATTGTGGACTCGCCTTTTTGGTGCCTCGCATTTCGAAAATGGTTAAAAAGAAGGCCTCACAGTTCCGATTCCCTCAGTTCTAAATCTAGTCCCACAAGTGCAATGTGAAACTGATAAACACCAAAGAGTCTAAATCCAGCAAACCTTTTTGGAAAATCGATTTTAAATCAAATAATGACAAAATTGGACTACTTTGCCAGATACAGAGTCGCAACCTAAATATTTTATTTTCGGGAGAATTTAGGAAACCCTGGCTCATGCCGAAGGCCATGTGTCTGTCATCACCAAAGTTGCCTCGGCTCGGGAACTTAGGTACGAGAAGGGAAGGTCCTGAAATGATCACCCCCACTCGCCCGATCAAAGATCAGCCTCTACAAATCATGATATGTTCTTTTATAAACATTATATGTTCTTATTCTGGTTATTAAACTAACTTTACTATGTGACGCACACATGCAAGTACAGACTAGTCGCAATTGAAACAACTCAACTCATGTTTGTTTGTGAAAATGATTTGAATTTGCCACCCTCAAGTGGGCTTAAAGATGCAGATTTGCCACCGAACATAATGGGCTTAAAACATGATTTGCCACAACAAAGTGGGCTTAAAACTTACATTTGTTGAATCGTTCCAATTCAAACAACAAGCCTTCATCCATAGGCATTCATGCAGTTTAGCATTTAAGCACATAGCCTCATGGAAAGCATGCGAAACATGGCAATATGGAAATCACACTCATGCAAGTATGCTAAAGCATAAAACTCACCAAGTACTCCAAGCCAAAACAGAAGCTAATTAGAAAAATGCATGATCCAAACTATACAAGATGCCAAATGCAACACATGCAATATGCAATTAATAGGCTCGGCTGCTAATATGGCATATGGATCGATTTGAACAACATGCGATTTAAACACATATTTAACGAAGATATTGAAATTACAATGCAGTTTGAATGATATGTCGAGCCTCGATAGATGCAAGACAAATAAATGGATGCAAACATGCAAACATAAGGTAGGCTAATTGAAAATGTCCCTAATCTAACCATCAAAAGCGATTAAATAAAAGGGAGAAAGACGTGGGGTTGGAAGACATACACATACGCACGCACACTTATTACAACATTATGACCTCGTGAAGAAGGGTCCGAAGAAATAAGCCAACTAACTAGCTATACTAATTAAGCTAATTATTACAACACTTGAGACTAATTAACTATTCTAAGCTAATTGAATATTACAAATAAACTAACTAGCTAGGTACTTAACTAATTAATTACAAAAAAACTAAACTAATTAATTACAACATGAATTAATCAACTAATTAACTAGACAAGTTAACTAAATGGCCTCGGGGAACGAGGGATGAATGCATGCTCGGTTCCTCCACCCGAAAAGCTATCGTTTTGCTGCTGTGAGCCTCTATTTGCAGATTTGAACACCAAAAAAAAATCTGCCAACTTCCAGAATACCTCTGCTCGACCTCAGGAACACACTGTGCAAATTTCATTGGTGGCCGACAAGGGGCCTGTCAGCTACCAATGGTGGCTGGTCGGCTGCTAGTGGGGGTCGGTTGGCCACTGATGACATGAACTCCTCTTTTTGTTGCAACAGAGAGCAGACAGAGCAAAACAGTGTATTCTCACAGATTATTTGCACACTTTGCCTCTCCTTTTCGTGGGGAGATCAAAGGATGGACAAAATTTGGGTTTACAAACCATCAATCAAGTAATTTCATTGCATGATGGTTTGTGAAACGAATTGTGCAAGTTCAATAAATGCAAAATAAAACCAAAGGACCATCACCTATCATGCATGATCAACGGTAACGGTGACCAAGGAAAATGGCACATTTTATCACTTTTGAGTATGAAATGTCTCATTCCCTTGTGTTCAAACTAACATCCGATTTGAACACATGCAATGCAATACAAAAGATGCTTATCTTGCCTCTTTTACTTGTCCAATTTTGTTTACTCATTTCAATTACCAAAACCATTCTTTAATTGATTTATCCATTAGTGAGTGTCCTCTAATGAAAAGATGGCTCAAACCACAAAGGTGCTTTGGGCATGAAAGAGGCATTACACTGTTGGTAACGAACCCCCTAAGGGATTAAACCATTAGGTGTAGCACCTCCATTTCACACTTAGGCAAACAAAGGGTTTAAAACCACTTTCAAAGCAAACAAAAGAGTGAAGAATGGAGGGAGATTGCAGAGATTTTACGTGTCAAAATGAAGTGCAAATCAACACTGAAACATGCTATTAACTCAAAACAATGATAGTTAAAGCCTTAAAACACTAAGCTAGTGAAGGAATTAACACTATAACTATGCAAAACAAGCCTCAACTGAACTAACGAGCCCAAAACATAGCCGAAAAAGATTATTTCAAAGGCAAAAACATGCTGGACTTAAGCTAAATTAAGCTAGAAAAACATGCTAACATGTGAAGTTATCTAGGCATGCAAACAAGACACAAGGAGGGGAGGCTAACCCCTCCCATTTTGAACTTCAAAATAAGGTTTTTACCACTGAAAAAGCTCCAAACCTCAGTGGTTAAAAGGCCCAAAAAATTTTATTTGAAAGTGATAAAAAATGGTACAAAAGCTTAACAAACAAAGGAGCAAGAAGGGTGGACCACCCCCTAACTCAAAGCGACCTCAAACCAACACTTTTAAGTCACAAAAAAAGAGTTTTGACAGTCCAAAATCAGCCCAAAAATAGTTGGAAAAGATGGCAAAACAAAGACACAAAACAAGTATAAATAAGGTAAGTACTATACCTTTGAAGCAAAGCACAAAATAGCTAATAATCCAAGCTCAAACCACCTTCTGGAGCTCAAACAAGACTCCAAGTAATCTCAGCCCAAAGGTGAGAGTATTTGGTTAAGGGTTGATATGCAAAAGCTAAGGACTTGTGGGCACATGTGTACAAGATATCAAGAGTGAGAGAGAATTCTAGAGAGAGAGAGAGATATTTTTCTCTAATTTTTCTAACCCTCCAAAATGGGGGAGGAACCCCCCTATATATAGAAAAACCACCCTTTATGCTTAGAAACATCTCACCATACACGTGTATGGAGATGCAACTCAGTGTGCAACAGTTGGCACAACTATCAATAAATATCTGGAAAAAGGCACCGGTGGCCGTCAGCCACCACTAATAGCCAACCAGCCACCACTGGTGGCCAACCGACCACACCCATGGCTGATAAAAACATCCCATGGCCGACAGCCTTGGGTAGTGGTTGACAGGTCACCAAGAGGTCCAGACACCAAGTTTTGGTCCAAAACAAGGCACAGAAAGAACAAGGTTCAAAGGCTCAAAGATAGGGCATTTCACCGAGGACTTCGGGTGCTCAAAACGGACACAAACATACAATCATCGAGTGCACGAGCGATGACGTCTAAGTCTTGAGGACGGTGAAAAATAGGGTGTCTATAAGGTTAAAGGAGGTTCGTAGTGTATGGATTTGGTTAATGTTTCTGGGTGGGGGGACTTGGTTTTGAGTGGGAAGTAGATTGGTGGTTACGTTTGGTTTGGCAGGTGGAATGATGATCTTATTGTCAATGAGATCCTGGATCTTATGACATAGGCAGTGGCACAAGTTTGTGGGGTGACCATGCTGTTGGTGAAAGAGACAATACTGGGTAGGGTCATGTCTAGGTGGTTGTAGGTTAGGGAGAGGTCACGGATCAAGGGGTTTGAGATGCCCATTTTCCATTAACAGTTTGAGGGCGCATGTTGGGCTCATGTGGAGAGGAGTAAAGATTCTTCGATTTCAAGGTGGGCCGGTGTTTTGTGAAGGTTATGACGCTGTTGCAGCAAAGGGCTCTGCCATTTTGGCCGTTGTAACAACAATACTGACGTCTGCAGGCCGTGGAATAGTACTATTACTAGCATTGGTATTCCTGGAGAATGGCCTTCTTGCAGGTCCACTAGTTCTTTGGATGATGCCGCTTCTTGAATATATTCTAGATCTGGACCCCCAACTCATGTAGGGAAGCAAATGTGGATAACGATACCATTATCATTCTCTGCAGCATATCTGGCTCAAGGTTCTAGACTACCAGTCGAACTTGCTCTCTTTCAGAGGGTCTATTGGTCAACATAGCTACCTTCGTTCTCCATTTGGCGACAAAGTCGATAAAAGGCTCTTTCGAGTTTTGGGTAGTTGCTTCTAACTCACTGATGGTTACCTTTATCTAAGTGTTATATGAATATTGGTTGATGAACCCTACAAACAACTCCTCTCAATTCCGCTTCGTAGAATCCTCTAGTGTAGCATACCAGATGGTTGCTACGACATACAAAGTTCTTCTAAACAACAACAATTTCTGAGCCCGAGAAAGGCCCATAGGTCTTAGCACATTAGAAAATAGGCGAACATAGATAATCGGATCCCCACTCCCATCAAATCTGTCAATGTGAGGCATTTTGAACTTCTCTGGTAACCTGACTGAGGCCTTAGTGTACCCGTCGTCAATATCTGGAATGGAATTAAAGCCCTGGGACTTTTTCAGCGTTTTCTCCAACCTGGCAATATTGATCAGAGCCGGGTGGATATCATTGATGTCAAAGAGAGGAAGTTCCCTGTGAGGCTGCGCTAGAGGCTTGAAAGTTGGAACTTGTGGGAACATCTCTAGATGATCCGGGGTTGGACTATTTTCAATCGGCGGAGGTGGGTTAGGATTAGGCTGAACAGCTGGGATTAGGTGGACAGTTGATGCTGATGCCCCAGATGGGCATCGCAGATCAGCAATAATCTCATCTTGTGCAGCCATCTTTTGATTTATAGTATCCATGGTTCTCTGGAATGCTGCCATCATGGCAGCAAATTTTTCTATGTTTTGTGTTGTATTGTATGCTATTGCTGGTCTAGGTGAGCTAGATGCTGGTGAACTGATTGGGTGGGAATGGACAGGTGTTTGTTGTATGCTCTGTGCTGGTGCTGTTGGCTATCTATTCCTTCTTCGTCGAGTAACTAATGGAAACAAGACTAACACTGGCTAATCGGCAACAAGATCTTGACTTTTACAAAGCCGGCCAAAACGAGTCCACATAACTTGGGGAATATTGGATCTTTCTGAGCCTATGATGGTAAACTACCCAGCAAAAAAAAAAAAAAAAAAAAAAAAAAAAAAAAAAAAAAAAAAAACAATCAAAATTGAACAACACCTCGGCCTAATCCACAATAGTCAAAAACACACAACTGAAGGTCTGTAATCCTTACTGATCCCTGTTCCCAAACTAATACCAACATTTGAACCACTGATATGAACATCCCTGTACAATTTCACTAAAAGCACATACCAGGTAAAAGAGAGCCAAAAACACCCTTATGATAGGGCCTGCCCTAGATTTTTGACATGATCTAGGCTGTGCTACTTCAAGCAAGTAGTTTCATAGCATCCTGTATACGGGTGGCATCTTGTCCTAATTTGGGATAGTCACTAGAGCGTACTATATGCACTAGGCTAATTGGTCCAAAAGGGTGCCTCGACAAGATTAACTAATATACCTCTCACACCTAACACCGAGAAGTGAAAGGAGGATTAAGTGATACAATAGTCATCTAGATCCAAGGGTTGTGTTTCCAACATAGCAGAACCCATGACTGGCCAGCCTTTTTGCAAGCTTTTTAGGCAAACCTCCGGCAAGTCGTCCAAGAATAGCAAATGAAAAACACATATATACGTAAATAACAAAATTCACATAATGAGTTTCAAGTCAAGTTTTCTAAAGTCCCTAGCAGAGTCGCCAGAAACTGTAGTTTGCTTTTCTTGCTCCTTTCGGATACAACTAGCCCTACAGTTCAGACTCCTGTGGTTCTGAATCTGATTTCACAAGTGCAATATGAAATAGATAAATACAAATGACTCCAAATCCAGCAAATCTTTTGGAAAATTGATATTTGAATCAAATGCCAAAAATGGACTGTTTTGCCAAATTTTAGAGTCGCTACCTAAATATTTTTGAAAAATTTAGAAAACCTGTAACTCATGCCAAAAGGTCATTAGTCTGTCATCACCAAAGTATCTCAGCTCGGGAACTTAGGTATGAGAATGGAAGGTTATGGATTGAGTACCCCACCCACCCGATCAAAGATTGGCCTATACTAATCATGATATAATTCTTATTTACATTATATGCTCTTACTCCAGTTATTAGGCTAATTTTTACTAGGTGATGCACACAAGTATAGACTAATTCGTGAAATTTGGAATGCATTACTTTTATGTTTGTTTTGAAAAAGTGTTTTGAATACATGTCACTTGTAAAATCTTGAAAAAGCAAGTTCGTTTTTACATTAATTAAATTATTCCAACTTAAGTAAAAGGGCCTTCATCTTCTGGCATTCAAACAGGTATATCACTTAAGCACCTAGCCTTATAGAAAGCATGCTCGACATGTCAACAATCACACACAATGCAACATGCTAAAGCAATAAGTGCTTACCTAGTACTCCAAGGCAAGCCAGATAAAGCAAAATAATTAGAAAACATGCATGATCCTAAATAATGCAACATGACTAATGCAACACATACAACATGCAATTAATAGGCTCACTACTAGTATGGCATGTGAGTCAATTCAAGATATGTGACAAAGCACGTATATGAGTAAGGAATTTTGAAATGGACATGGATTAGTTTGATGAGCCGAACCTTATGCATGCAAACATGGATACAAGTCATGGTAATGTTTATGGAACTAAAACATGAATGCAACATGCAACCATCATAAGCGAAGAAATAAAAAGGAGAAAGAAATGGGATTGGAAGACATATACAATTATTACATATTTGCCCTCGTGCAAGAGGGTCCAAACGAGGGTCCAAGTGTCCGAATTAAACTAACTACTACAAATTTGAATGAAAAATAAAACAAATGAACAACTAGTTATCTACCTTATTACAACACAGACATTATGATAATAATAATAATAATTACAACAAAAATACAATAATCCTAATTACAAGAATATAATTATAACAAGAATATTTACAACAACAATATGAAAAGTAATTACAACAATGATTATAGCTATAACATGAACGATATTAATAATGCACAAGTATCGGATGCGCGTCCATGCAGACAACCTGCAGAAGATACTTTGTCTGCCTCCCTGGGAATCTGCCCTGTTTCACCCTCGGCCACTGGCCCCTGTTTCTGCCAAAACACTCTGTTTACCAAACATGGGAGCCCAACCAGCCCCTAATGAGGCCCGGCCAGGTCCAAATAAGGCCGGTCGTGCCCGAATTTCTTGTAAAAATCTGTTTTTGTGCTGTGGGCTGAAAACAATGTAGATGGAGGAACTTTAAGCCATGTTTGTCCCTTCTGCTCTCCTCTATCATGAAACTCAAGGAAGAGTGAATTCAAGTACGAAACCATCAACGATAGCAAGTTGATTGCTTAATGATTTCGAGCACGTTTGGACCAAAAACCTAATAAATGTAATGAATACGACCACCTCCCTCCAATTATGGAAATTCTAAAATGGAGATAGACACGTCTCAAGACTCGTCAAAACATCATGAATTGGTATGTGATGATTCTTGACACGATGGACTCGGCATAACGTCCGGCCGAATCCAACTATTCTAATCCCTTTTCCTTATGTCGGTTTCATTGATTTTAAGCCAATTTTATTAGTCTTTCCATTCTTTAGTCAATTTGTCCAATGTGATAGTTAAGTCCACTAAATGAGAAGAAACGTCAAATGAGAAGCGATTCTTGGCATGAAAGAGGGACTACACCTTGACGATGAACCTCCGTAAAGGTTAAGCCATTAAGCATAGGTCTCTTTCCCATGCCTTGAATAACCATCAATCTTTTGAAATAACTCTCAAACAAAAGAAAAGAAGAAAAGAGGGAGGTTGCAGAAATGATTATGCGAGATTGATTATTAAAATGAGACTCTTGACATGAAAACCAAGCAAAGGAAAGCTATCAACTCGAATGACTCGGTGTCTAAGGCCTAAACAACCGAAGCCATGAGGACTTATAACATAACAAGAGAAGTATTCAAAGCCTAAATGAATTAAATAAATTAAAGAAACCCTAAACGACCCCTAAACATGCAAAAAAACATTGGCCAAAAAATTATATTAAGAGCACAAAAAGATAGATAATAACAAAGAGATACCAAACTAGTAAGCAAAACAAGGAGAGGTGGCTAACCCCTCCACTTTTGAGACTTCTAAATTATGTTTTTTTAGCCCTTTTAAACTCTGAAAATCTGTTTGAAAACCAAGAAGAATAGTGATAAATCAAAGGGGATGAGCTATGAATTAAGGCACAAGAAAAGGGTGTCAACCCTCTCCTCCTTTGGTAGCTATTCAAACCCAGGGTCTAACACTTGAAATGGATCCAAAATACCACAAGAACACAAGAACTAGATAGATATGGATTGAAAAAAAGCAAAGACAAAGGTGACAAGCTTATGCCTCTTGAAGAGAGTAAGTTTTGATTGTTGATCAAACTTGATCCAAAGGCCCTCTCAAGTTTGAATTGTGATTCCCAAGGCTCAACCAAGGTTCCAAGGTTAAGGTTTGAGGGTGTGTATGGTGTATGGATATAGCTCAAGGATGGTAAGCTTGCTGAAAGATGGCTTGTCAAGGAAGAAGGCGCTCTCAAGTGAGTGTATAGGATCTTTGGAAATTGTTCACCCCTCAAAACAGAGATATCACCTCGTATTTATAGAATTTGAGCAAAATAGGTCGAAAGTATCTTCACAAATAGACAGCTAGCGGGCTCCACCCAGAACAGTGTTTATCGCCACCAAGGCATGGCCAGCCCCAAATGGCCACGGTCAGCTCCTAATGAGGCACAGTCAGGCCCCAATGTGCTCCGCTGTTCCTCTGTTTCAAGCTCAGTGCATGGTGGCATAATGTTCAAAAAGGGACCTCTGAGGTATGAACAAGGTAAATAGGAAGATGTTGGAGTCCTCCGTTGAGAATTCGAATCACACAACGTAACTTTCATCATCGAGTGCGCAAGACAAAGCGCTTGAGTCTTACGGATGGTCAAAAATGGGGTGTCTACACATACATAACAAAAGGTTCAAACAACATAAAATAAAAACTTAAAATTTTCCAAATACAACATCAAATGAAATTATAAAGTTCTTATTACCTAACACATAAGATAATAAAAGTTATTCGGTTCTAATCATGGTTTCAAGTCGGCCAAGGCTCTACATTAGCGTTAACTCCATTTCAGCTTCAATTATTTCCTTGCCAACACCTGGCATAAAATCCCAGGGCAACAAAACATATGCCATGATTTTCGCAACACAGTAAGAAAACACAACAAACCTACCTTTCTTTTTTAGAGAAAAATAATGAGATTATAAGAATGAGATAACAGTATAATTGTAAATATAAATTACAATCATTAAAATAATTTCAATAAATTAGGTGACGCTCAAAATCTCACCAAAAAGATTTAACTTACCAACCACTAAGCCATGGCTACAGTTAACTTGAAACCCCCCTTAGTCAAATATTCAAGTGTTACGAATCGTAACTACCAGGGATGCCCAAGTAGTGGCATCCATGGTCTGCCCCAAGGAAACGGTTTGCTAGGGGTATGTAACCTCCTTGTGTGCCACCTGCACATCCACCCTTATTCCAAAACTGAATACCGAAAAGAGTTCAAATAAGTCTCGTGCCATCTTACAGTTTCGCAATACAATTTACATAAGAATTCTCAAAACTAGGGCTCACCCTGAACAATCGGTATTAATCATCAACCCTTAATTTCGTACACTCTTTAAAACCTAGACTCACCCTAAACAATCGGTATTAACCGTCAACCGTTAATTTCGTACACTTCATTGATCATTTTATTTAATTTCATACTAATCACTAAAAATTGCAAATTAGATCACAATTGATATTATACCATTTCAATACAATTTTTAACAGAAAATATCAACACATACCTTCTACAACAATCCATCAATGTTCATAAATTATTGCGAACAATTTAATCAAGCCATGGTGTGAAATAATAATTTTAAATACTAAAATAAATCACAACACACACATGCATTGACTACTATTTTACAAGATTCAATTAAATAGACTAGCACAATACTGATTTTTAGTCCTAATAAATAATTGAAGTAGTAATCTTGATTCTTTATCATTCTACCCAGAATTTTCAGAACATAATTTTCATAGTTAAAATTATAAATAAATTATTTATACAACTCAAAAATTCATGTAACTATATGGGATATTCAACAAACTTGTTATGCTCATTTTTCAGAAAGAATTTTCCAAAAATAAGTTATAAATAATTCAGTAAAATTTCAAGAAATTTCACGACACAGATTCGTCACATTTTCTTAAAATAATTTCACACTTAAATTTATAAATCAATCCCATAATCTAAAAATTTATTATGGAACTAGACTTCCCAAATCTCATTTTTTATTTAGAAAATACCAGATTTGGTTTAATATAAGATTTTTAATGATTTTTTAAATATGCAGTAAAATCTGTCTACAGTTTCAAATTTAATTAAAATTTTGTATAAGTTAGTACAAAACTAGAATAATTGTTACAAAAAATTCCTAGACAAACTAGACATTATTCTTAAAAACTTTGTTTAAGAAATCATCTCAAAATGTTGAGCATAAAATTGTCTAAAAATTCGTACAAGTTTCTGGCAGATTTAAGAGTCATATAATCAAACCAAATAAAATCTCCAATCATCTCTTTAATGGCACAAACTACACATGCAAGTCTAATTCCAAAATTATAACATGATTTAAGGCTATTAATATAAAAAAATAACTTCAAATATTTAATATATGAATCACAAATTTACATACAACAATAAACAAGATTTTTTTAGCTATTTTAACATATAAACACAAATCTGAAATTTAACAATTAAAAAGAATGAAAGGGTTGAGAGGTTTTCTTACTATGTTAGGTTGCTAAAGATTTATCTTTCGATTTTGATTTATAATTCTGATCATAAGATATGACTGTCCTGCCTCCATGATCTTCTTGTTGAAATTTCACATCAATCGGACATGATCTCACTGTTGATCTTCCATTTGATTCTCTCAGAACTTTCAATTATCAATCATCGTCTTAGACTCAGAATTTGCAAGATCTAACCCCAAAAATGGATTCTACGCGTTGAAAAACCTAAGGGTGGTCATCCCCGAAGTCATAGAACCACTCGATTAACCCAAATGTACTAGGATGCACCGTAGCACCATGAGCAGAGAAATGCTAGATAAAATTTAGTTCATCTTCTCCTAAAAGCCACAACATGCCCGAACAAAAAGACCCAGAAATTTAGTTTCAAATCCGCCAGTTCAAATACTTGTATCTTCTTCGTCGTAACTTCATTTTGCCGTATCTTTATGTCAGAGGATTTACCTCACGGCCTATTTTTTGTTTCACTCCTCACACGCCTCATTCCGTCTCTTTTTGCATGCCATCGGATCTCTAAAATTTGAGCAAAAATAAGATTTTTCCTCCCGTTTTTAACTTTTCTTTGAACCATCTTTCGAACTCCATAACTTTCTTGATTCTTAATGGTTATACTCTATTCTTTTGCCAATCTCTTCAATTTACTTCGTACTTTATCTTACATGGCATAGTTTTCTCACTTTTTCCCAGAATTGATGGTTTTGGCTTGCCGAAAGTAACCCGAAAACCAACTTTTAAAATTCAAAATAAACTTCTCTAACTTTGTTTCTTTCTCCTCCATCTTCCCCATTCTTCTCTTTCTTCACTTACAACATGTTGTGAATGATGGTTTCAAATGATAATGGAATTAGGTGATGGTGGTAATGGCAGTTCGACGGTGCGACAGTTGTGGAGAAGATCGCGGGTTTGTGGTTCGAGTGGTGATAGTATGGGTTAAGGTTGTGGCTATGGAGGTCGGGAGGAGGATGAAGAATAGAGATAAAGAATGAGAAAGAGAGTTTTGAGAATGAGAGGTGGAGAGAGAGAGAGAGAGAGAGAGAGAGAGAGAGAGAGAGAGATAAAACTGGAAGAGAAGTAAAATATGAAGAAATGTGAGGAAAAGTTAGGCTCAACTTATGGGGAATGTTAAACTGGTTGAGAGAAATATTTATGAATTGTATATTTGAATCAAGGTACAATGACTCCTATATGTAGGAGAGTATTACAATAAAGCAAGGACTCCTTGATTTACGAGGACTCCTAGATTTACAGGAAATATACTAGATTTTTAGGGAATATACTTATATATTAACCTAATATATATATTAACATCCCCCTGCAAACTCAAGGAGGATAAACATCGACCAACTTGAGTTTGGAAACCAAGTCACTGAAACGGCCAGAACGATGAGCCTTGGTGAAGATATTAGTAGGCTGGTCAGCAGAAGCAATAGCAAAAAGATAAGTAACATCCTGTCGAATAAAATGGCAGTCAATCTCAATATGTTTGGTGCGATCATGGAAGACATCATTATGAGCAATCTGAATGGCACTCTGATTGTCACAATAAAGAGAGGTAGCACCAGAGAAGGAAACATTCATGTCAGCAGGAAGCAAGAGAAGCCACATAAATTCTTGAGTTGTCAGCAAGAGCACGATATTAAGCTTTAGTACTAGAACGAACAGTGAGAGATTGTTTCTTGTTGTGCCAAGTAAGAAGTGAATCCCCTAAGAAGAAACAGAAACCCCAGCCCAATCAGCATTAATAAAGGCACGAAGCTCAAGAGAGAAGTGAGCAGAATAATAAAGTCCATGGAACATGGTGCCCTTGAGGTAGCGAAGTATGCGAAGCAGGGCAATGTAATAAGGGGTGTGAAGAGCCGACATGTACTGACTAACAAGATGTACCACATAACCAATGTTAGGACATATCATAGTGAGATAGACAAGACTACCTACTAGCTGGCAATAAAGAGCAGCATCTGAGAGAAGATCCCCATCAAGCAGAGTGAGGCGAGACTGAGTACCAATCAGAGTTGGAGCAGTCTTGCAATTCGTAAGAGCAGTACGAGCCAAAAAATTGAATGTATATTTGACCTGTGATAAATAATAACTAATAGAATCATTGGAGACTTCAAGACCCAAGAAATAATTGAGAGTACCAAGGTCTTTCATCTCAAAATGTCGGCTGAGAGATTGTTTGAGGCTAAAAATACCAGCCACATCATCACCGATGATAATCATATCATCCACATAGAGGAGAAGAAAAGCGGTGCCATGAGTAGTCTTCCAAATAAATAAAGTAGAGTCATACGAGCTGGAGGTGAAGCCAAGATCATGTATGATGGAACTAAACTTAGCAAACCACTTATGAGGGGCTTGTCTCAGACCATAGAGAGTACGTTAAAGTTTGCAAACTTTATTAGCCAGATGAGTAGACCTAGGTAGAGGTTGCATATAGACTTTCTCAAGAAGATCACCATTAAGAAAGGCATTTTTTACATCCATTTGGAAAAGGTCCCAGTGGCGAGAAGCAGCAACAGCTATCAGGCTGCGAACAGAGGTAAGCCTAGCAACAGAAGCAAAAGTTTCCTCATAATCAATACCATATTCCTGGGCAAAGCCTTTTGCAACAAGGCGAGCTTTGTACCACTCAATAGAACCTTCAGAGTAAGTCTTGATTTTGCAAACCCATTTGTAGCCAATCGCAGTCTTTCTAGGAGGAAGATCAACCATGTCCCAAGTATGAGTTGTGTCTAGAGCCTGAAATTCATCAGTCATAGCTTGCTGCCAAAGAGGATTAGTACAAGCTTCACGATAGGAGGTCGGTTCATGAGTAGAAAAGGTAGTGGATCAAATAATATAACCACGAAGATATATAGGTTGGCGAGTTACCCAACTTAGATGACCTGTGGGAGGAGGATTTGGTAGGGTGATAGAAGACTCAACGGGACACTCAATGGGAATTGGAGGCCCCAGAACGAACACAGCAGGACCATCAGAGGGAGCAGTCGAGACAGGATCAGGTGTAGGCAAAGGCATCTCTAGAGATGAGGAACTTGCATTAAAGTCTTTAGAGAAGAGATCGATAGAAAGATTAGTAAACAGAATGGAAGTAGAAGATGATGATAAGTGGAACGAGGATAAGGATGAAAACATTTTATGCTCCCAGAAAATCACATGACGAGAGACACGAAGACGTTTAGAGATAGGATTCCAGCAGCGTTGGGCTTTATGTTCAATCCCATACCCGAGAAAGCAACAAAGACGAGAACAAGGTTCAAGTTTGGTGTGTTCATGAGGTCGGAGGAGAACAAAGCATACTGACCCAAAAACCCGAAGATTTGTGTATGGAGGACTAGTGCCCGGTAAACGTTCATAAGGAGTTTGGTTATAGATAGTAGGAGTGGGAACACAGTTGATAATGTAGACAACAGTAAGTGCAGTTTCCCCTTAAAAATATTCAGGACACGAGAAAGTGATAAGAACAAAATATAGTAGAACTGGAAGTCATATGATTGCAGCATGCTGAGTCAAAATACCAGGGACATGTACCTAAAGTCACAGACAGAGCAGTAGAATGAGGTGTATCAGAGGTGGTGAGAAATTGTTTGAACATGGCTTCAACATCAGCTTATGAATGACCTCGTGAAGAAGCACCATGAGAGGAGTGAGTTGTAGATAAGCAGTCTGGATTGTGAAAGCAATCTTCTTACAAATGACCAGGACTAATCTTGTTGCAGTATCGACAGGATCTACCTGGGCAATGAAGAAGAGGATGAATAGAAGGAAGGCCCCGATTCTAACAATAATTGCAAGTAGTGGTCCGCTGGGTGGTTGGTGAAGAGGAACTCAGTGATTGAGAAGTGGAAAGAACAATGTCTACATGATGAGCCTTCAGAGTGCCAAAATGATTCTCCTCAGATAATACCTCAAAAATAGCCTGTTCAAGAGTGGGCAGTGGAGTGCGATGAATGAGAGATACACGCACTGGCTCAAACTGGGTAGTGAGAGCCATGAGAAATTGAACCAATCGTTGCTGATTACAATACTTAGTGAATAAAGCAGCATCTTCAATATGAGGCCAGTCAGGTTCAAAGAGAGCAAGCTGGTCCCAAACAGAATATATCTAAGAGAGGAAATCATTAACAGACTGACCAGGCTTTTGACGCATACGATGAAGTTGCTACTGCTGAGCAAGACTAGTAGTCTGATAACGTTCTCTTAAAAAATCCCAAATGTCTTTGGTAGGAGTAGTCATAGAGTCAAGTTGAAAATTACCAAACTGTAAACTAATAGAGGTAACAGAAGTATTCCTAAACCAAGTAATGATCTGGTAGTTCTTACTGTCTCAGTCCTCTAAACGGTCTTCATATGTGGCAGCTGTTTCACTAACCTCTTTCACTGGTTGAACCACATCCCCAATGATAATGCGCTAGAGTTTCTTCTCTTTCAAAAAATCGGACATGGCTTAGGCCCATAACTTGTTGTTGGAGCCGTCAAGGATAACAGAGATTGGATGGGAAACATCATGATGATCCATAACGGTGATTTGGTGAAGTAAATAGAGGAAAACAGTGCTATAAGAATAGAATCAGCAATAACGGAGTGCACCAATGGATTCAGAAGGTCCAAATTAAGTGGGAACCAAGGTGAACTGCCCCAAAAATAGGTTGAAATTGGACAGAATAAGCAAAAACAGATGTTTAACAGTTTATGGCTGACATCACACAGCCTAAGGCTGATGTCAGCATGTGGGACACGCACGTGCACGCGGCTAGGCCAAAACAGGTGTGATGCTGACGTCACACGCACACGCGAGGCTGGGCTAAATGAGCATGTAGGGCTAACATTAGGTGGATAACGTCGGCGACTAAGAGGAAGTGGCTGACCAGCTGACGGTTGAGCAGATGGTGTGGCTTGGCACGTGTGGAAGAGCGTGTACAAGTGATAGCAGAAGAAGATGACACGCCAAGTACAAAAGTGACACGTGAAGGGGCATGAGCAACTTTCTAGTGATGAGATCGGTGTTGTTGGAATCATGAGAAGATTTCGATCAGTTTGATGCTAACGAAAAAAAATTTAGGTAAAAAAAATATGGCAAAGCAGTCCATTCAGTGTTTTAGTGATTGAATAAATACTAAAAGTGTTTGGGTGATTGAATGAATGTTGTACTACCACTGTGTATGGGACTAAGTAGAAAAAGAAAAGAAAAAGGGCTATAATTTTCGGATCTAGAGCTCTGAAACCATGTTAAATTGGTTGAGAGAAATATTTATGAATTATATATTTGAATCAAGGTACAATGACTCCTATATATAGGAGAGTATTATAATAAAGCAAGGACTCCTAGATTTACAGGGAATATACTTATATCTTAACCTCATCTATCTATATATTATATAAGGAAAATGGTTTTTTTAGTGAGGAGCCTTGTGAAGCCTTCAATATCTCATACTAATTTTCTTGATTTTCTTAATTTTAAATAATTAAGAAAATCTCCATTGGCTAGCTTTTATTTGATAATCCCATATCAGGAAAAAAAAAAAAATGAGTTGTTTTACTCATATAAAGGGAATCTTATACTCCCATCCCATTTAGTGAGGAGTCATGTGAGAGTTTCAATATCTCATATTAATTTTCTTGATTTTCTTAAAAATAATTAAGAAAATCTCCATTGACTAGTTTTTATTTGATAATCCCACATCGGGAAAAGAAGAAAAAATGAGTTATT
Organism: Camellia granthamiana; assembly: GCA_036172215.1. Lineage (NCBI taxonomy): Eukaryota > Viridiplantae > Streptophyta > Magnoliopsida > Ericales > Theaceae > Camellia > Camellia granthamiana. Next base: position 151,244,968 of record CM069903.1, read on the forward strand.
TTACTCATATAAAGTGAATCTTATACTTCCATCACATTTAATATTGTAATGTTGTGCATGTTTCAATTTAATATAGTTTAAATTTTAAAAGTTTTAATTAATTAATTATGACCTAGCCGATTAGGTTAAATCATTTTTGATTTAATTGATTTGTTGGTTTAACCGTGATTTTAGTGGTTTTATCAAAATATATTAGATTTGTTTGTTCGAAATAAACTAAAGATTTATTTGATTAAAGATTGAAAGACTGAGATTTCATTATTATAAATAAACTTTCAATCCAAATAATTGTTAACTTTTATTTTATAATACCTACAACGATTCCGGTTTTGACCCGACCCTTGTTGTATCCCGGACTCGGGTTTGACGGTTTCATATTGTTGTTTACATCTTGTTTCCCTTGTATCTCCTTAAGTTTGGCTTTTGGGTTGTTTCGGTTGTGTTTGGAACAGGTTGGTCGCTTGGTTTTCAAACCTTTTGTTGCCTAGATTTTTGGTCCTCCGCACGAGCGACACTTCTTGTGCTCGAGCGGGCTTTGCGAACTCTCAGTACTTTTGCAGGTCTACAAAATTACTGGGAGAGTGTATTCTACGCTCGAGCGGGTGGGCGCTCAAACGACCTTTATTGCGCTCGAGCATTGGTTTGTTGTCTGCAAAACTACTAGAAGTGTGCATTCTATGCTCGAACGTCACTTTTTGAGCTTGAGCAGAACAACTTATTGTGTCTAACGCTCAAGAGTCACTTCTTACGCTCGAGCGGACTATGTGTATATCAGTTCATAAAAAGGTCATTTTACATCACTTTTTCAAATCTATTTCTCTCCAAACCCTAAAGTTGAGACCCCCTCTCTCTAAAACCTACATTCTCTCTACTTGTTCATCTAGATCTAGTGGTTTCTCCACCATTGTGCCTTTGTTAAAAAGGTAGTGCCCTTCAAGAGCTACGTTTTGATCTGAATAAATCTTGGTTTTAGCTTCTTTGGAGTTTCTCCACTTCTCCCTTGGTCTTCTAAGCTTGAGGTAGGGACTTTCTACACTATTCTATGAGTTTTAACTTAGTTATTTGTTGATGGGTAAGAAATATTGGAACTTGTTATGATTTTGAACAAACATAGGGTTTTAGGTTAAAATCAAAAGAGGGGTTTTGGAATGAACGTATTGAAAATGGTTATGGGAGTATAGCTGAGCATGTGTTGTGTTAAAATTTTTGATTTTGGTTGTTGGGATGAGATTGGGGAAAATGAGGTTTTTGCCCTAAAATGTCTTGAATAATTATTTTGCATAAATAATGAAATTGGTATTGGGAATATGAAATTGGATGGATGTTTATATAAATGGTGGAGCTAGATATGTATTACCTCGCACTTAAGGAAATTTCAATAATTTAATCTGTTGTAAAGATTGTATATCTATTTAGAAATATCTGTTTTGAGTTATCGGTGGAGAATAGCCACGATTGTTGCAGAAATTGCATGAGGATTAGGTGAATTGAAACAAATCTCTTGGTCATTATCATTGAATATGATTATGATGTGTATATATTGTACATGTATGATATTTGAGAAGAGATAGGGGATGTACTCCATCTTTGAGAGAAGAAAGGTGATGGACTCCATTAAATTAAGTTAGCATGTGTGCCCAAGGTGAAAGTTTCGAAAACTGCATGTATACATGGTGTCGATTTTCGCGAATGAAATTTTCGTAAAATAACAAGTGAATTATATTGGTTGGAGGCCTATGGGGTGTATTCTCTGTTTGGTTGACTAAATGATGTGGGTATAACTGATGGATAGAGATGTAAGTTTGACATAACATGGTTTTGAAAAAAGTTGTGAAAGATTTGTCATTTGGGCATTGAACATGTGTATCATATTTATATCTTTGTTAATATTCATATATTGTGTTACATTATTTCTACTGGGTTTTGGTTCACCCTACTTGGGAAACCATTTTCAGGTGCTAGTGACATGCTTCCTTCTAAGGACTTAGCTTGGAAGGACCTGGAAGCTGAAGGCTCTATTTTGTTGATTTGTATTTTATATCTATAGAAGCCTAAGGCTTTATATGTTTGTAGCATTAAGACTCTCTCTTTTGTTGTAATCAAGCATAGTCTTAGAAAGAAGTAAGTCTGTAAGGCATTTATTTTTTATTTATTTTTTTTGTTGATCATTAAGTTGGTATCATATGCTGTAGATTTAGGATAGAGCTTATGAATATATATCGCATATGTCACTTTTGTAAATTCATTCTAATTGATGAAAGTCTATTATTTTGTTTATGTCATCTGGTATGTTATTTATAGATGAATTATTGTAATTATTTTGAGGGCATTACAATCCCACATAAGAAGGGGAAAAAAAAAAAAAAAAAGTTAGTTGTTTCGCTTATATAAAGTGAATCTTAATATTGTAGTATTGTGTATACTTCAATTCAAGACAATTTAAATTTTAAAATTAAAATAACATTTAAAAGTTTTAATCACTTAATTTTTATATAAGTTGGTTGGTCATTTGACCTAGCTGATTAGGCTGAACCATTTTGGGTTTAACTGATTCACTAGTTTAATCGCGATTTCTCATATTAATTTTATTAATTTTAAACAATTAAACCATATAAAAATAAAACTGTAATTAGTTTATGATTTATTTTATAATTCCACATCGAGAGAAGAGTAAAAAGCAAAGTTTTTTTCGCTATCTATCTATATATTATATAAAGAAAATTGGATTTTTAGGGAAAAGTCTTCTAGGAGTTCCAAACTCTTATTCTAAAATTATTGAATTTTCTTAATTTTAAACAATTAAAAAAATTCTCGTTGGCTTGCTACCATTTATTTTTTATTTTACAATCCCATATCGAAAAAAGAAAGAAAAAGTGAATTGTTTCACTTACATAAAGTGAATCTTATGCTCTCATTTATATTAGCAAAATGAGATTTTTAGTGAGATGTCCTATGATCAATATCTCATATTTATTTTTTTGATTTTCTTAATTTTAAACAATTAAGAAAATCCCCATTGATTAGCTTTTATTTAACTTTATTTTACAATCCCACATAGTTTTGATTTTAAAAATAATTTTGTATGAGATTTTGAAACTCTCATAATTTTTAACTTTCAAATCATTTCAATCCCACATCGAGAAAAGAAATAAAAAATGAGTTGTTTCACTTATATAAAGTATTACAATCCCACATCGGGAAAAGAAACAAAAAGTAAGTTGTTTCACTTATATAAAATAAATCTTAAAAAAACAGTTTTAAAGGGAAAAGCCTTCTAGAAGCTCTAAACCCTCATTCTAAAATTATTAAAATTTTTTAATTTTAAACAATTAATAAAATTCCAATTGGTTAGCTTCCATTTACCTTTTATTTTACAATCCCAAATCGAGAAAAAAAAAAGAAAAAAAAAATGAACTGTTTCATTTACATAAAGTGAATGTTATACTCCAATTTATATAAATTATTGAAATTTTTTAATTTTAAAAAATTAAGAAAATCCTCATTACTTACCTTCCATTTAACTTTTATTTTACAATCTCACATTGGGAAAAGAAGGAAAAAAATGAATTGCTTCACTTATTTAAAGTGAATCTTATACTCCCATTTATATAAGCAAAAGAAAATTTTAGTGAGAAACCTTATAATCAATACCATTTTTTTTTCTTAACTTTAAACGATTATGAAAATCTCCATTGGTTAGTTTCCATTTATCTTTTATTTTGCAATCCCACATAGACGTTTTGATTTCAAAAATAATTTTGTATGAGATTTTGAAACTTTCAGAATATTTAACTTTAAAATAATTACAATCACACATCAGGAGAGGAAAAAAAAAAAAGAGAATTGTTTCACTTATATAAAGTGAATCTTATAATGTAATGCCTCCAAAATAATTACAATAATTCATCTATAAATAACTAATACCAGATGACATAAACAAAATAATAGACTTTCATTAATCAGAGTTAATTTACAAAAGTGACACATGCGATATACATTCATAAGCTCTACCTTGAATCTATAGCATATGATACCAACTTAATGATTGTAAGAGGAGCTAATTTGAGCCCATTAAACTAATTAAGCCCAATAGTCCAAGATTGGTGGGCCCGAATTTATCGCAAGTCCAAGATTGGTGGGCCCGGATTTATCGCCATCAAACGGCCTGAATCGCTCTAAGCCTCGAAGGGGTTCGGATCAACGAACTTAGAGACTTAGAGACTTACTCGGGCCCGGACTCGAAAGGGTATTGAATAAGCCTAGAGATCCGAGGCACTCGGACTCGAAAGGGTTCGGATCCACGAACCCAGAGATCCGAAGCACTTGGCTTCGAACGGATTCAGACGTAATCTAGAAGTCGCTCCGTTAATGAGTCTCAGAACACTTGCGGGCTCGGAGCTTTCCGGGATCTGTGCACCAGAACCATGGGCGTAATGGAGTCCGAACAAAGGACCCGATCCCGAGGACGGTGAGTGGAGATAAATTCACTCTTCGGTTAAACTAGCCTATACTTGGGTCAAGGTGGCACGATCTAGGGGGTCCCTGAGACTCGATAATATTTGCGGTAGGGCGTTCTCTTGAACTACCCCTGACCCTTATACGGCAAGACGTCCTCTAGGACTACCCCTGACCCTTTGGGATGATTGGGGATCATTGGTTAGATGTGGCTAAGAAGAAAGGTTTGCCGAGAGGTTGATCTCCCCTTCGGGGTTTTCCTTTTCCTCGGAGAGGTCACCTCCTCAGACAAGGTGGTTAGAGAGAATATTCTCTATGTGCCTTGCACATGGGCTCCATCCTACATCATGAGGTGCCTATAAATAGCACCCACCCATAGTTTTACAAAGGAGGGATTTTGGAGAGAAAACTCTTGGGAAAAAACTAATTTCCCTTCTCCATTATCAACCTTGAGGGTGAAAGTGGGAGATCCATGGGAGAGCCTTGCCATTATTCTCTCTCTAGCTGCTTTGCCTTCTTCTTCACCCAATCTCTTATCTCCATCATCTCCTTTACTCTTGTGTTCTTAAGTTGAGACTATTGAAGAATCTAAGCCTCTCATCATCTTATAGAGAATTCGAAGTTGTTCTTCAAGGATCTTCGAAGATCTTCGAATTTTCCAAAGATGTTCTTGAACCCTCTCATACATTTGGCGACTTCACTGGAGAGGCGGATTGGTTAATGGTCTCAACGAGATCTGGAACTCATACAACACCGACAAAAATAGCAGATAATGAGACTCATCAACAAGGCTCTTCCAATGGTGGTGATGAAAGGACTCAAGTTCAAGACTCACCTCTCATTCTTGAAGCCATTCAAGAACTCCAACACACTCAACAAGAGATTCTCACGACCCTTCAAAATCTCACCCACACCATGTTGGTGATGGGTTCGAATTTCACACCACCAGCAACAAATGGAGGTCAAATCAGCACCAACAAGCATCAACAACTTCATGGTAATGTTGGGAATGGTCAAAACCATCAAGATCCACTCCAAATTCTCCCTGAAGATGTACAAAATGGTGTGCAAAATCAAGTGCTAGGAGGAACAAGTCATGGCCAACCTGCGGTCCACGGAGCGCAAAATCACGCACCTGGAGGATTGAGCCATGGTCCAGCGGTGGTTAGAGGAGTTTCTGGCGTGACGAATGGTGTTCCCACGGTTGTGGAAGTTCAAAGAAAGCCTACAGAAATTTCTCTACAAAATGGTGCTCCATCCATGCCTAATTTTGTTCCACCAATTGTAAATTCTACTCATGTACCGAGTGGGTCTCCTTTGGCTCCGATGCCAAGTTTGCAAGCCCAACCTGATAGAGCCATGGCATACAATGGACTTTATGGGACCCAATGCAACATCCCATCACCAAATGGCGTGTCCATATGTGCCGATGGCCAATTTCATCATGTGTCTTCACCGATGGTGAATTCTCAACACCCAAATGGCCAAGTTGCTCCAAGCTCAGTCTTCGGGTCTACAAGTCAGGTTCCGGGAATACCACCATCAAGTTCTCTCCCTCAACAATTTCTCACTCTCGCCAATGTGCAAGCCATGTTCGATCTAGAACGGGGTTAGAGGACTTTACCCTTTTTGCCTGACCTGGATGTCAAGCCACCATACCTTATCGAGATGTTAAGTTATCCATACCCGGAGGGGTACACGGTGCCGAAGTTCATCAAATTCAATGGCAAGCAAGGAAATGCTCGAGAACATGTTGTTCGGTTCATTGAGACTTTGGGGATTCATGGTTCAAATCATGTCCTTCGACTGAGAGAATTCTCCAAGTCCCTCACCGACCGAGCATATAGTTGGTACGTTAACTTGGCCCCAAACTCTGTTCGAAGTTGGAAGGAGATGGTCAACAAATTCCACGCCAAATTCTTTCAAGTGGCCGAGAAAGTGACCGTACTTACCTTATGTAAGGAAAAGCAGCGGGAAGGTGAAGACATTCTCGAATATGTGAAGAGGTTTCAAGACAAAGCCGTAGACTGTCATGAGGCTGTGGAGGAAAGCTACTTGGTCCACATCTGTGTTGAAGGGGCATTGAACGGATACAAGATGCTTCTAGTTAATCACAAGTTACCCACCTTCTCGGCACTAATTGAAGCATCTCGGAACATCAACATACCTCAATCTTGGGAGATCGGGTTCGAGACTAGTTATAAAACCAGCTTCAAGTCATCCCGAGGACCTTCTGTCACTGCGGTTTCCGCGTCTTCTACCCGAAAGTCGCAGGGGGAGGAATTCAGAGGTTAGAAGAGGAAATACTGCGAAGATGACACTCTTTTTCTGTGTAGTGTTGAGGAGGTGAAGGCCTTAGTTAAAGAATGGGTGGCAGATGGGGAACTGAAGTTGCCTCGTATCGAAGAGCTTTTGCCGAAGAAGGACCGTGAGGGCCCTAATTATTGTGTTTTCCACCTATCACTAGGGCATCCTACAAAAAAGTGCCGGACACTTAAGAAGATCTTTAGAAAGAAAGTCGAAGCAGATGAGCTAGAGTTCAAAGAACAAGGGCCCCAGGATATCTTAGAAGACATGGCTATGATGGTGTATGACGACCACAGCCCGAGCAGCTGGTGAAAGCTTTCCAAATGACCTTACAACTCTAGGGGCAAATTTCAACATTCCGTAGAAGAAGTCTATCTATGACATTTACAATTTGTTTTTACTACATTGTCTAAGAATTTTCTATCTTTCTTTCTTATGTTATGAAGAAAGTTATTTCCTCTATATTATGTATCTCCATTAGAAGTTATTTTCTCTACATTGTATATCTTCATTGTGTTATGTTGCTTGAAACAGTTTTCAATTTTTATTGCCCCTCGAATAAGAAAGAGGAATAGTAGACTCGGTTACCAACCTGAAGGGACTTTTCTTGACGCAATAGAAGTATACTCCCACTCGGACCTCCGAAGAGCAGCTATTGCTTTCATCAATGTAAGCTTTGAGGGTCTTTCTTATTAAAGCAGAGTGTGTGTTCCCACTCGGACTTCCGAAGAGCAGCCCTTACTTCCATCAGTGCAAGCTTCGAGGGATTTTTCTTGCCAAAGAAAAGAGTGTGCTTCCACCCGGACTTCTGAGGGATAGCCCTTGCTTCCATTTGGACTTCCAAGGAACGGACCTCACTTCCATCAGTGCAAGCTTCGAGGATTTCTCTTGTTGAAGTAGAGTGTGTGCTCCACCTCAGACTTTCGAAGATCAAATCTCGTTTCCATCAGTGCGAGCTGCAACGATCTCTCTCGTTGAAGTAGAGTGTGTGCTCCCACTCAGACTTTCGAAGAGCAAATCTTGTTTCCATCAGTGCATGCTTCGAGGATCTTTCTTGTTGAAGTAGAGTGTGTGCTCCCACTCAGACTTTCGAAGAATAGACCTCGTTTCCATCAGTGCGAGCCTCAAGGATCTTTCTTGCTAAAGTAGAGTGTGTGCTCCCACTCAGACTTTCGAAAAACAGACCTTGTTTCCATCAGTGCGAGCTTCGAGGATCTTTCTTGTTGAAATAGAGTGTGTGCTCCTACTCAGACTTTCAAAGAACAGACCTCGTTTCCATCAGTGCGAGCTTCGAGGATCTTTCTTGTTAAAGTAGAGTGGACTCCTACTCGAACTCCCGAAGGATAGCCTTTGCTTTCATTAGCTGCCAAAGTAGAAGTGCACATCCACTCGAACTTCCGAGAGACAGCCTTGTTTCCACTCGGACTTCTGAGGGAGAGCTTTGTTTCCACTCGAACTTCTGAAGGACAGCCTTGTTTCTGCTTGGACTTTCGAGAGACAATCTTTACTTCGATTGGTGCAAGCTTGGTAGACTCGGTTGCCTTCTAGAGGGATTTTTCTTGCCGAAGTAGGGAGTGTGCTACTTTCAGACTCCTGAGGGACAGCCTTGCTTCTGTTCAGACTTCTGAGGGACAGCCCTTACTCCCATTAGTGTGGGTTCTGACGAGCTCGGGCCTTGGATTTCAATCAAGAATTCATTTGCCTAAAATAGTGAAACCGACAAACAAGACGAGCAATATCAATTTTAGATCATGATTCAAACATTACCGAAATAGAGGCGACATCAACAATAGTAATGATCTATTAAGCTACAACAATTTTACTTCTCCGAGCGAGTTCATGAAAAATGCAACAATCAAGATTTTGTCTCTTCGGGCCGGTTCCTCTCAAGCCGACATAAAGCAACAATGTTCAAACAAAATTTCGGCGTCAACATTTTATTTCCTTTGAGTGTCCACAAAATTAGAACACATCAATATATGGTCTTATTCTCTGTTACATTAGTTTATTCTTCCAAGCGAAACATTCACCGAATATGGATATTGGGAATTCATTCATCAAGTATATAAAGCTCAATATCGGATTTCACTATTCTCGGAGCCACAGCAATCAATTATCCGACAAGAAGATTTATATACAATATGAGAGACTTATTTCCTCGGATTTCTTTTGCAACAACATTTATTTACTCTATAAATTTCAAGACGAGCAAGTCTAACAAAATTTTCAGTAGCAACACCAATCCCTCATTTGCCACATTAATACTATATCTATGGCAGATTTATCAACACAGGGCCAAAATTCCAAAACATGAATTTCAATACTACATTTCCCTCACAGGTTCAAGATTCAATAGCATGGATTTCAAGACAACGAAAACCCAAATTTCTTCAATGGGATTAGCAAGGATTCAACATTGATTGTTCTAATATTCACAAAGAAAAAATCAAGTTCTCTTTATCAAGATGTGCAGCACCAGAAATTTATGGGTTACTTGTCCAGAAATTTATAAATCAGAGTTCATACAAATAAGGAATTCAAGAATGAGTTTCAGCATATAGTTATTCACAGATTTCGAGAAGCAAAAATATATGAAGCTAGCTTGAGAGGGATTGAACCAGCACAAACTAAAATCGGCAAGCTAAGGCCGATGCCGACCAAGAAGGACAACAGGGGGCAGTGTCAGAGAAAACTAAGGCCGAGATCGATAGAGCCAGCGCCAAAGACAACCAAGACAGGTCGGCAGCAGTGAGTGTAGCTTGGACAAACAGTAAGTGAGAAGGGTGCTAGACGGACCAACGACGCGTTGAAAGGGCGACGTGGTCCGCATTGATTAATCACAGCCGAAACCAGTGAGTATGCAAAAACCGAAATCTATATGATTTGAACTCCGAAAAATAGCACTGGGCTGTGAGATTAACGAGCTGGATGGTGTTAGGCAAAACCACACATATCGCGTTGAGTGGACGACGTGTGGTTCGCGTTGAACAGCCGAAGACGAAGGCAAAGCGCTGGACAACCAAAGACGAAGGCAAAGTTGTAGCAGAGAAAGGTGGACAGCAGCTTGGGTCATGACGTTTGCAACAGGTGGTCACCGGCGGGGCAAGACCGGGATCTGGTGTATCCAGAGCACAGAGCTTGCGTCATTGGGCCAAGATGAAACACCGACAACGGCGGTGTCTGGAGCTGTGGCAATGGACAGTGTCAAACAGCAGTGTTCTTCAATAGTGAGGAGAGGAAGATGAAGTTACAGCAGTGTTCTTCAATAGTGTTCTTCAGTGGTTACAGAAGCAAAAACCGAGCTCTGGTGCATTGTTTTTTAGAAAGAAAACAAAAATGTTGAAATCTGGGTGCTCTCTCAGTTTAGAGAGAAAAAGCGCCGCAATGGCTGAATCAAAGAAGAAAAAGAAGGGGCTATTGATTAGGGTGGTTCTCTTTTTCTTTAAATAGAAAAAAAAGATGGTGTGATGCCTGGAATATTCTTTCATATCCTGAATATATATATATAAAAGAGCCTGCCGTTTTTTCCAAAAAAAAAAAAAAAAAACACCAAAAGTGTATGAGCCTTACCTTTTTATAATATAAAGTGGAAAGTGGGCCTGCTGTATTCTAAAAGAAAAAGTGTAGCTTATCTTGTCAAGAATAAAGAAATAGTTTTTTTTTTAGTTCTTATTTCTTTAACTTGGAGCAAAAAAAGTTTTACGTTTTCTAATACTTGGAGAAATACTTGGAGAAATGAAAATTTAATTATCAATATTCTGAGTTGTTGTAAAAAAAAAAAAAAAAAAAAAAAAAGATATTTATTTATTTATTTATTTAATATTACTTGTCGATTTTATCCGTAATTTACGGTGAATCCTCAGCTTTATCCTTAGACTCTATCAAGACCAAATATTCTTGAAGACATAATGTGAAGCATGGCTGATAAGGTGAAATTATGCATGTCCGAGAAAGCTACAATTTCTCATACACGCAAGGGGCAAATATAAGAGGAGCTAATTTGAGCCCATTAAATTAATTAAGCCCAATAGTCCAAGATTGGTGGGCCCGAATTTATCGCAAGTCCAAGATTGGTGGGCCCGGATTTATCGCCATCAAACGGCCTGAATCGCTCTAAGCCTCGAAGGGGTTCGGATCCACGAACTTAGAGACTTAGAGACTTACTCGGGCCCGGACTCGAAAGGGTATTGAATAAGCCTAGAGATCCGAGGCACTCGGACTTGAAAGGGTTCGGATCTACGAACCGAGAGATCCGAAGCACTTGGCTTCGAACGGATTCAGACGCAATCTAGAAGTCGCTCCGTTAATGAGTCTCAGAACACTTGCGGGCTCGGAGCTTTCCGGGATCTGTGCACCAGAACCATGGGCGTAATAGAGTCCGAACAAAGGACCCGATCCTGAGGACGGTGAGTGGAGATAAATTCACTCTTCGGTTAAACTAGCCTATACCCGGGTCGAGGTGGCACGATCTAGGGGGTCCCTGAGACTCGACAATATTTGCGGCAAGGCATTCTCTTGAACTACCCCTGACCCTTATATGGCAGGACGTCCTCTGGGACTACCCCTGACCCTTTGGGATGATTGGGGATCATTGGTTAGGTGTGGCTAAGAAGAAAGGTTCGCCGAGAGGTTGATCTCCCCTTCGGGGTTTTCCTTATCCTCGGAGAGGTCACCTCCTCGGACAAGGTGGTTAGAGAGAATATTCTCCATGTGCCTTGCACATGGGCTCCATCCTACATTATGAGGTGCCCATAAATAGCACCCACCCATAGCTTTACAAGGGAGGGATTTTGGAGAGAAAACTCTTGGGAAAGAACTAATTTCCCATCTTCATTATCAACCTTGAGGGTGAAAGTGGGAGATCCATGGGAGAGCCTTGCCATTATTCTCTCTCTAGCTACTTTGCCTTCTTCTTCACCCAATCTCTTATCTCCATCATCTCCTTTACTCTTGTGTTCTTAAGTTGAGACTATTGAAGAATCTAAGCCTCTCATCATCTTCTAGAGAATTCGAAGTTGTTCTTCAAGGATCTTCGAATTTTCCAACGATGTTCTTGAACCCTCTCATACAATGATTAACAAAAAAATAGAAATAAATGCCCTACAGACTTACATCTTTCCAAAACTATACTTGGTTACAACAAAAGAGAGAGTCTTAATGCTCCATACATATAAAGCTCTAGGCTTGTACATATATAAAATACAAAACAAAAAAACAGAGCCTTCAGTTCCCAAGTCCTCCCAAGCTAAGTCCTTGGAGGAGGCATGTCACCAGCACCTGAAAATGGTTTTCCAAATAGGGTGAGCCACAACCCAGTAGAAACAATCTAACACAATATACGAATATTAACAAAGATATAAATATGATGCACATGTTCAATGCCCAAATGACAAACCTTTCACAATTTTTTTTCCAAAACCATGTTATGTCAAACTTGCATCTCTATCCATTAGCTATACCCACATCATTTAGTCAACCAAACAGAGGATACACCCCATAGGCCTCTAACTAATATAATTATCATACAAAATACATTAACTTGACATTTTACGAAAATTTCGTCCACGGGAATCGACACCCACGTATACGCGCGGTTTTCGGGACTTTCACCCAAGACACACAGGCCAACTTAATTTAATAGAGTCCATCCCATTTCTCCTCCCAAACATGAAGTACATCCCCTTTCTCCTCCCAAATATTATACATATACAATATATACAATTCATAATCATATTCAATGATAACGGCTAGGTGATTAGTTTCAATTTGCATAATCCTCATATAATTTCTACAACAATCGTAGCTATCCTCCACCGATAGCCCAAGGCAGATATTTCTAAACAGATATACAATTTTTACAACAGATTAAATTATCCAAATTTCCATAGGTGCAAGGTAATACATATCTAACTCTACCATTTATATAAACATCCATCCAATTTCATATTCCCAATACCAATTCCATTATTTATGCAAAATAATTATTCAAGACATTTTAGGGCAAAAACCCCATTTTTCCAATCTCATCCGAAACACCAAAATCAACCATTTTAACATAACACAAGCTCATATCTACTCCGATAACCATTTCCAATACGTTCATTCGAGAACCCCTATTTTGATTTTAACATAAAATCCTAAGTTTGTTCAAACTCACGACAAGTTCCAATATTTCTTACCAATCAACAAATAACTAAGTTAAAACTCATAGAAGAGTGTAGAAAGTCCCTATCTCAAAGTTAGGAGATGAACAAAGCAAGGTGGAACCTTTAACAACGCCGAAACCAACTTTTAATTGGATCAAAACGGAGCTCTTAACAAAGGCACAAGGGTGGGGAAATCACTAGATTTAGATGAAAGAGTAGAGAAAATGTAGGTTTTAGAGAGAGAGGGTCTCAACTTTAGTGTTTGGAGAGAAATAGATCTAAAATGTTAATGTAAAATGACCATTTTACGAACTGATATACGCACAGTCTGCTCGAGCACAAGAAGTGACGCTCGAGCATCAAACACAATAAGTTGGTCCGCTCGAGCGCAAGAAGTGACGCTCGAGCGCAGAATGCACACTTCCAGTAGTTTTGCAGACAACAGACCAACGCTCGAGCGCAATAAAGGCCACTTAAGCGGCCATCTGCTCGAGCGGAGGAAATGCCGCTCGAGCGTAGAATACACTCTCCCAGTAGTTTTGCAAACTTACAAAAGTACTGAGAGTTTGCAAAGTCCGCTCGAGCGCAAGAAGTGTGAGCGAAGGACCAAAAATCTGGGCAACAAAAGGTTTGAAAACCAAGCAACCAACTTGTTCCAAACACAACCGCAATAACCCAAAAGCCAAACTTAAGGAGATTTAAGGGAAATAAGATGTAAACAACAATATGAAACCATCAAACCCAAGTCCGGGATACAACAAGGGTCGGGTCAAAACCGGAATCGCTATAACCTCCCCCCTTAAAGAATTTCGTCCCTAAAATTTCAATAAGGTTTTACAGTAATGTTTAAACCAAACACAATAACGATACATATTCAATTCCAATACCATGACCCATTCTCCAGTCATCCATTTTCATCAACTTGATACACAAGTTCCAATATTTAAAGTAAAATCCACATTTCCCAAAACATTTACAATGTTTACATTGAATTCATGTTTCCAAAACATACACAACATATACAATGTTCCCATATATCCACAATAAATGCAATGTTTTCATATTTCATTAACATAACAAAATTCCATTACACGTTCAAACAATAACAAATAAGTACGGATATTTCTCACGGACTTTCAACTCGCGTTCCCAAGTTGCTTCCTCAACTCCGTGATGTTTCCACAATACCTTAACCAAGAGAATTGTCTTGCCTCACAAGACTTGGTCCCGAGTGTCCAAGACTCTCACCGGTCTCTCTTCATAAGAGGCATCCTCGTCTACCTCTAAGTTGGTCCAATCCAACACATGCGATGGATCTAGCTCATACTTCCAAAGCATGCTAATATGAAACACATCATGGACCCTAGAAAGTTGTAGCGGCAACGCCTAACGATAATCTACCTCTCAAATCCGCTCAAGGATCTCAAAAGGCCCAATGAACCGAAGGAACAACTTTCCACTCTTTCCAAACCTCATCAAACCCCTCCTAGGTGATGTCTTTAAAAAGACATGATCCCCCACCTCATAAGACAAGGGTCTCCTTCTATGGTCGGTGTAACAACCCTCGTACGGATTACCAATAAACTACTGAATTGGCTACTGGTTACTGCTAAACTGAACTGATAATGACTGATAATTAAATTAACTGAAGTACTGAATGGACTGATTGAAATCGAAACTGAAATTGAATAAGTTTATCTATTGAATTGCATATTGCATCTATTTGATTGATTGATTATCTGTTTGAATTCAAGTGTTAAACCTGCTAATTGAAGGCCTTATTGGCGACCGAATTAGGAACCGTTTAGTGTTTCATGATCAGTAGAATATTTGTGATTTAATGGTGTATTTATCTGAAAATTTATTAGGAATGATTAAATTAGATTAAATATTGATTAATTGAAGAGTTGGCCTTATTTACCAAACTAGCCCTTAGTGAACCTTTGTTATTCAATTCTATTGTGCCTTATACACTTAGAGATACATTTTGATCAGCCATTTCCTTCCCCCATAACCGAATTTAGAGAGAGAGTGTGAGAGATTTTGACTCCAACTTTGTGAATTGCTTGAGAACTTAGGGGAAATTGAAGATTGATGTATTTTTGAGCTCCTAAACCTTGTAATTGAGACTTAGGTAAGAAAATTCATCTTCTTCTTGTTGTCATTGAGTTCCATCTTGCATGTATCATGGTTATAGAGGAGTTAAGTCATGAATTTGCTCATATATGTTGAATTGGAACCCCATTGTTGCATGCATGCTTGAATTGGTGCATTTTGAAGTTGAATTCATGGTAGATTGTACATGCATGCCCATGTTTCTATCAAAGTCCATGTTTTCATTTTGTTTTCCAACTTTTGAGCTCATTAGAGCAAGATTTGAACTTTGATTTTGGTTTAAAGCTCATGCATTGCATGTTTTAAATTATTCTTGAAAATGGGTTTGAATGTTGGATTTAATTGACTCACCTTTGGGGCTTGAATTCATAAATTGACTTTTGAAACTTGTTATTCATTGTTTTGGGATGTATTTTCCAGAATTTGAGCCCAAGAGGTCGAGAATTGAGTTAAGAATGCTTGGTTTGAGCTTGGAAGGCAAATCTGGAAATTCCAGATTTGGCTTCTTCGCTCGAGCGAAGGATTCCTCGCTCGAGCGAGCACCTTTGTTCAGGGCTCCGCTCGAGCGAGCATCGAGCGTGGTATCGCGCGTAAAAAATGAGCATCCAGTATTTTTACTGTTTCTGCAGACCGCTCGAGCGAAGGGTTCCTCGCTCGAGCGAATCCTTTGATTTTGCAACCTCGCTCGAGCGAAGGAAGGCTCGCTCGAGCGAGCCCCCTGTTTTCAGCAACTTTTGAAAAATGCCTTCCAAGTGTGTTTTTGCATCCTCATCCCATCCTAGGCATTCTTAGGCCTAGTTTAAGGCATCTCATTGAGGATTTAGACATAAAACCACACCGAGGAAATTTAGGGATTTAATTATTATCCTTCCCGACTGTGAAACTTAGTGTGTGTTCTAGTTGTTAACTGTTTAGGGTTGGCTTCGGGGACGCGCTCTAGCTGCTATTAGCCCAATCTCTGTGAGTAACAGATTGTGTAAAGATATGTTCAAAATGGTTATCTTTTGAATACTGAACAGAACTGTTTACTGAACTGATATTGTTATTGAATGAATGTATGTCCTGTATTGTGAACTGTACTGTGGCATCCTTAGCACTTATTGCTTACTGTTATTGTTACAGAGCTCTGTCGGTTTCCTTATGGAACCATACTGTTTATTGATTGATGGCCATCACTACTGTTGGGTCTGTTGAGGCCCGGTCCTTTTGGACCTACTGTTTATAGGCTAATGGATGTACCACATATGATTGATTGACTGACATACTGAAAGGCTGAAATGCTGTTTAATGAACTGTTTTCATTACTGTAAGGACATTCATTCATAACCTCTTTACGCATTATGTTATTCACTGGGCTTTAGCTCACTGTTTATATATATATGTAGGTTCTCAGCAGCCAGACCGGAGCTAGGAGCGTGGGTTAGTCCCCAGTTTTGTCAAGCCAGCCTATGTGCCTCACTGGGAGGTTCCGAGACGCCATGCTATGGCTTGGGGTGTTTTGTGTTCCCCACCTGTCTCTTGACTGTACTGTATTATGGTAGAAACTGTTTACTGCTTGACCGTACTGTTAGCGAGGGATTAAGTCCCCGCACTGAATGTTGTAATGAATGTATAGACTGTACTGTTTTGAACCGTTTGAATGCATGAAAAATGTTTTTGGCATATAGATTGTCACAGCTCAATGGACACTAGTTATTTACTGTATTGGCTTCCGCCAGGCCCTGTACTCTATTTTACTGTATAACTGTTCAGCAGGCCTTCGGTAATCTCGGATTACTGGCCAGTTACGGTGCTAAACCCATAGGGCCGGGTTTGGGTCGTGACAGTCGGCTTAACTTTTCTGGCAACTCTGAGCCGTAGCTAACCTCTTACAGATAAGTACAACTTTCTCTATCATTTTCCGGACTAACTCTGGACCCAACATAGGTCTATCACCCACCTTGGTCTAACATACAAGGGATCTACACGGTCAACCATACAAGGCCTCAAATGGTGCTATGCCAATACTCGATTGGAAACTATTATTATAAGAAAATTCCGCTAAGAGCAAGTGTCTTTCCCACGACCCCTTAAAGTCAAGGACACAAACCCGAGACATATCCTCTAAAATTTGAATGGTGCGTTCTGACTGCCTGTCAATCTGAAGATGATACGCAGTGCTAAAGGTCAATCTCGTGCCGAAGGCACTCTGTAGGCTCTGCCACAACTGAGTCGTGAAACGCAGATCTCTATTTGAAACAATTGTCATTGGAACCCTGTGTAACCTCACTATGTCCCTAATGTAGAGGTTAGCAAGATAATCTATCGAGTCACTTACACGCATAGGTATAAAGTGCGCTAAATTAATTAACCGATCAACTACCACCCAAATGGCATTACTACCCCGTTGAGTCCTCGGAAGGCCCACAACAAAAACCATCATGACATGCTCCCCTTTCCACTCGGCTATAGGCAAGGGTTGTAACAAACCCGTTAGCCTCTGATACTCGGCCTTCACTTGTTTACAAGTATGGCACCTCGATACAAACACAGCTACATCTTTCTTCATACCTCTCTACCAAAATTGGCGACTAAGTGTAGACGCGCCCCGAGGGCCTCATGCTACAGTTCGGACTCAAATTGTCACGGTTCTGAATCTAGTCTCGCAAAGTGCAATGCAAGACCGATAAATCACCAAAGAGTCCAAATCCGGCAAATCGTTTTGGAAAACTGATTTTTGTAAAGAAGTGCCAAACATGGACTGCTTTGCCAGATATAGAGTCACCACCTAAATATTTTATTTTTGGGGAAATTTAGGAAACCCTGACTCGTTGCCTAAGGCCACATGTCCGTCATCACCAAAGTTGCCTCGGCTAGGGAACTTGGGTACGGTTAGGGAAGGTCAGCTATGATCACCCCTACTCGCCCGATCAAAGATCGGCCACTACTAAACATGATATTTTATTTTTGAAAACACATGTGTTCTTATTCCGATTAATTAGCTAATCTTACTATGTGATGCGCACAGCAAACAAGTATAGACTAGATTGCCTAATTTGGAACAAAGCATCGAATATCCATTTTTTTGGAAAATAGTTTGAAGTTTGCTACTCGTAAGTAGGCTAAAATGTGGATTTGATGAATTGTTCCAATTCAAGTAATCCAGGCTTCACCCACAGGCATTCAGGCAGTTCATATCAACTAAGCAGTTAGCCTCATGGCAAGCATGCTATCATGTTAACACTTACATACATGCAAAATGCTAAAGCATAAATACTTACAGGTACTCCGAGCCAAAACAGAAACTAGTTAGTAATCAATGCATGCTCCTAGTTCATGTTAAGATGGCTAATGCAACACATGCAAAATGCAACTAAGTAGGCTCGGCTATCTAAGATGGCATATGAATGCAACAATCGATACATGTATTCAACTTGGAATTGAAATACAATGTAGTTAGTATGATGCGCCGAGCCCGATGCATGCGAGATAGATGGATGATGCAAGCATGCAAAGCATAAGTATGCTGATTGAAAATGACCCTAAAACTAACCATCCAAAGCAGGTAAGTAAAAGGGAGAAAGATGTGGGGTTGGAAGACATGCACACACGCAAGCATACTTATTACAAAATCCGCCCTCTCGACGGAGGGTCCGAATGAATAATACATGCCAACTAATTAACTAACTAACAAGCTAATTAACTATTACATAACCGAATGAATAACTAGCTACAACTAATTATTACAAAACTTAATTAATTAACAAATTAACTAATTAAATTACAAAACTGAATGCTAACTAACAAGTAAGCAATTTAAACAATGCTGCCTCGGCAAGTTTGAAGAAGGTGAACATGCATGCTCGGTTCCCGTCCCGGTAAGTTCTCTGGTTGCTCTTTAGAGGCTCTGTCTGCAGGGTGTCCTCGGGACCTTGCTATTGGAACTTACCAAAAACATGCTGGGGAGTGCATCAGTGGCTTGCCGGCCATGGGAAGCCACTGCCGACCACCTGCCGGCCAAGGATAGTACATTGCCGGCCAAGGATGAGGAGGTGCCGGCCATCTATAGGGCACTGCCAGCCACTGATGTGCTGTGACACCAAGCTGCAGCAAAGCATAAAATAGAGAAAATGGAGGGTCTCCCAAGGGTATGTATGCACTATGCCACCCCATATCACCTCAAAACATCAATGGGGAGGCATAGTTGGATCCACGACCATCAATCACGCATCCCGATACATGATGGCCAAAGATCCAACTTGTGTAAATCAATGAGAAATGAATGCACAAATAAACACATAAAGCTTAAAACTCTATCATGGATAATCAAGAGCGTCGGCGACTGAGAATTGAGAGACGTTTACTTGAAGTATGAAACGTCCCTCGTTTCTCGTGCTCGGATTAACACTTAATCCAAACAACAATGCAACACAAGCATGGCAAACATGCAATGCAACTATATGGCCTACTCAATGCTCAATGCTAAGAACTAGATGGCATGCTCAAAGCAAGGCGATCATAAGGTTCTAAGTACAATGTAATGCATGCATGTACAATGCAATGCAACAAGGGTAACAACATGGCATGCAACAAGTATGCAACTATGTACCAATGCATGCATCAACATGTGATATAACAAGCATGCAAAATGGATAAGCATGCAACAACATGCAAACATGCAAGCATGCAACAACATACAAGGTAACAAGCATGCGACAACATGCAAAAGATGGACTTAAACCAAAGTGGGCAGACCTCGGCCATGCCCAAATCAGTGGCCATAATGCTAAGATGAAGGCACCGAAATGCAAAACAAAGCATGCACATGTAATGGCCTATCACCTAGGCATAAGGGCACAACTCTCAAGAGTGCTCAAAAGGGTGAAAAGCATGCAAGTGTGACAACACTATAGGCCCTGAAATGAAGTAAGAAATGATGCCAAATCACTTAAACAATGCAAGTAAAGCATGCTAGGGTCCTTAAAGCATGAAGGCTAATCAAGAGGGCCACAAAGGAGGCATGCAATACATGGCACAAATGCATGAAACAACCATGGACAGAGCTGAAATAGGTCAAGACAAAGACCATAAGATGCTAAGATGGAAGCTCAAATACCTAGGCAAGATGGCATACATGCTAGGCCATAAGTAAGGCAACAATGCACAACACTTAAAGGCATTCAAAGCGCGAAAGAAGTGGGAACATAGCAATTCTATAAGCTCTAAAATAGAGTATTAAACGATGCCAAATCATCTAAATAGCTCAAAGATAGCATGCATGAGTCGACAAAACACAAAGCTAGCAAGGCCAATTGGACTACAGCTATACAAAGCATGAAGGATGTGGCAAAGGCAACCCAAAACGGTCCTAGAACATGTCAAAATGATACTAAAACATGCATGGAAGGGAGCCAAAACAAGCTAGCATGAAGGGCATAAGGCATGATGCATACAAGGCAAATAAGGTAGATTACACTACACCTATTGAGACCAAGCATGGGATAACTTAACCAATAAAAATCAGAGTTATATCATGGCAAAATAACCCCAAAAACGCATTGAAATGGTGGCTCGCAAGCAAAGGCATGAAGGCATACGCAATGGTTCATGTTAAGGCATAAAGGGGCAAACCCTCCAAAGCATGGAATAGGTGATAAATGCAAGTGTGTGACCATGAAACATGGACTGAAATCACATTTCACATGATGCCAAATCATGAAAATACTCCAAGTAATACATGCTAGTGGACTCAATGCACAAAGCCTACAAGCTAGAATGAACCATAGCTATACAAGGCAAGTCATGCATGACCAAAACAACACAAATCAGAGCTAGAGCATGCTAAAACATGGACAAAAGCTTCTTGGAGCTAAGCCAAAAGCATGCTATAATGACATGTTAAAGCATGAGACATACTAGGCTAATTCATGGAAATGCTCTACAAGTGCATGGAGCATGCAAGGGCTAACCAAACCAAACCAAAACAGAGGTATGACATGGCAAAATATCACCAAAAACCTACTGAAATGGAAACAAAACAAGCTAAAATGACATGTCAAAGCATGAAGCATATAAAGCTAGTTTAAGTGATTTACACTACAAGTGTATTAGGCATGCATGGAGTGCCAAAACCAACCCAAAACAGATCTAAGGCATGGTAAAACATCACCAAAAACCTACTGAAATGGAGCCAACACATGCAAGAAAGACATGCTACTTTGTAAGGCTAACAAGGTTAGCAAAGAGGATTTACACTACAATTGCAATAAGCATGCAAGAGGTGACCAAGACAGCCAAAAACAGAGTTATGACAGGTCTGATAAGTCACAAAAATGAGCCTAAACAAAGCCACAAAGAAGTAAAAGCACATGTTCATTTGGTTGGCCATCAACACAAGGAAATAAGACAAGAGAAGGGGGGACCACCCCCTCCTATTTTGAGCTTCAAAATAGGGTTTTTACCACTGAAATTCCTCTGGGTTTCAGTGGTTAAAAGGCCACAAAAAGATGATTTCAAAAGCTTAGGAAGTTGGCTCTAAAGGCTTTATAAGCCAAAGAGCAAAGGGAGAGACAACCCCCTAGCCAAACAAGGAACAAACCATGATTTTTAGGACTGAAAAATAGAGGGAAAACAAAGGTTTTTGTAGTTCAACACCACCCCCAAAACAGCCCCAAAGTAGTGTGAAAAAATGGCCAAGCAAATGGGTAAAACAAGCTTAAAGGGAGAGAGATGTTACCCTTGGTGCACAGCTGCAAAACCACCACTTTTCTGAGCCAAACAACCTTCAATCAGCCCAAAAATAGGTTCCAAAGGACCTCAAGCCAATGGTGATAAACTTTGATGAAGGATGCCTAGGCAAACTAGTTATATTTCTCTACTTCTATGCCCTTCTATGCACAAAAGAGAAGAGAGAGTGAACTATAGAGAGAGAGGAAGAGATTTAGGCCTGAAAATTCTAGAGAGAGAGGAGTTTTTTAGAGAGAGAGAGGCTCCCAAACTTGCTCAAGAAGTTCTAAGTCTTGAATATGAGATATTTTGCTCCATATATAGCAATTCAAAGCTTTTGGTCGAAATATCTGAGCTGGGGACTTGTGCATAACAGCTGGAGGTAAAAGATCTACAAAAAATCTGATTTTTGACATTGTTGGCTGGCACTGCATCATCCATGGCCAGCACCCTTCACCAGTGGCTGGTAGAGAAAATTTGCTCCGTAGGTCCAACTTCAAATGGGCATATCTCCTTCAAGTGGACTCCTTTTTAGGTCATTCTTGTGTCCAAATTGAAGCCCCATAAGTAAAATTTCCAATGGTGGCAGCCTTGTATCAAAATTCCAACTGTGCAAAATGTTATGCCTGTTTTGGTGAAGCCGCTTAGTTTCGATCCTACCGGATTCATGCCGAACTTCTCCCAAACTTGTTTTCTTCTCCCCTCTCCTCTTTTCTTCAACTCCAAACCCGTAAACATGGTGTTTTGAAAGATTTTTCAAAGATTTCATCTATCTTTCATTCATTTCCACTTTGTTCCTACTCAGTTTACCGAAAAGCGCGACATTTGACAAAATGCGAGCCTCGGAACATCGTAGGAACTTTATTACAAAAATGTTTTGAAAGAGAGGGTTTTAAGGTCCAAAAACCATCCAAAATAGTTTGGTCCAAAATGGGGTGTGAGATTAGGATTTGACTCTCCTCTTGCCGAAGAAATCGAACCTTTCTCCTGCATAACTTTCATCACCAAAGAAGCCATCAATAGTGCCCAAGTCTTAAGGGCAGTCAAAAATGGGGTGTCTACACTAAGGTCATGATACATCTTTGTGCCTCCCGGATGCACTGCAAGACGTGAATGGTGAAACTCTCGGAGTACTTCCTCTCGGCAAGACTCCAGTACAAACAAACGGTCACGGTATCTCACACTCAGGTCGGGATACACATTCAAGCCTCTTTCTACCTTCCCATTAGAGATCTTCTCCCAGAGGGATTTTACCTCAAGGTCACCCTTCTGTGCTTCCATCACTTGGTTCACAAGTGTAGGTTATGCGACTACCGCAAACAAAGATGCAGACTCAATAGACTCGCCAAGATGCAAGTCAAACTCCCCAATAGCACCCAATATCTCCCATTCCTGGATGGCAATACAAGCTACACTACTAATTGATTTCCTACTCAAGGCATCAGCCACAACATTGGCCTTTCCCGGGTGATAATGTAGCTCAAAATCATAATCCTCAATAAACTCCATCCACCACCTCTGCCTCAGATTTAAGTCTTTCTATGTAAACAAATATTGCAGACTCTTGTGATCAGAAAATATCTCAAACTTTTCACCATACAGGTAATGCCTCCAAATCTTCAAGGCAAAGATCACCGTCGCTAACTCTAGATCATGAGTAGGGTAGTTCCTCTCATGTGTTTTCAACTGTCGTAAGCCATAGGCTACTACCTTTCCCTCTTGCATCAGAACACAACCCAAACCTTCCCATGAGGCATAACAATATACCGAATAGCCCAAATCCCTCTCTAGAATAATCAATACTGGAGTAGTGGTAAGTCTAACCGTAAGCTCTTGGAACAATTTCTCACAAGTCTCATTCCACGCAAACTTAACTCCCTTTCTCGTCAATCTAGTCAATGGTAAGGCTAGCCTAGAGAAATCCTTCACAAACCGACGGTAATACCTGGCCAAGCCCAAGAAACTACAAATCTCAAAAGCATTCTTAGGTTATTCCCAATCTTGCACTGCCTCTATCTTGGATGAATCTATAGTCACCCCTTCCCCGGATACTACATGGCCTAAGAACTTAACTTCTTTCAAACAGAATTCACACTTTTGAAGCTTAGCATACAGTTTGTGGGCTCTAAGTAACTCAAGTACTACCCATAAGTGTTCTTCATGCTCCTCCTCAGAGGGTGAGTAAATCAAAATGTTATCCACAAAGACGACCACAAAACGGTCTAAGAACTCACGAAAGATCTGGTTCATCAAATCCATAAACATAACTAGTGCATTGGTTAGCCCAAAAGGCATTATTAGAAACTCATAATGGCCATACTAGGTACGGAATGCCGTATTCGAGATGTCCTTCTCCCTTACTCTCAACTGGTGATAACCCGATCTCAAGTCCATCTTAGAGAAACAACAAGACCTCTTCAACTGATCAAACAAATCATCTAAGTGGGGCATTGGGTACTTGTTCTTAACAGTTACCTGGTTCAACTTCCAGTAATCAATACAAGTCGCAACGCACCATCTTTCTTTTTGGCAAAAAGAGTCGGTGCTCTCCAAGGTGAAGTACTAGGGTGGATAAAACCCTTATCCAACAATTCCTGGAGTTGAATCTTTAACTCACTCAACTCAACAGGTGCACATCTATACGATGCCATGGAAATCGGTGCCGTGCCAAGCACTAAATCAATAGAGAACTCGATCTCTCAGTGAGGTGGTAAACTAGTAAGATCCTTTGAAAAAACATCCGGGTATTCATAGACTACCCTTTGCAACTTAACTCGGACTTCATCACACTCAGTACTCAAAAAGTTAGCAATAAGGCAGCTAAGCTCACTCTTTCCACGCGGATCATACACTGGCGATAAGACTCTATCAACCCCGTCCCCCAAGAAATAAAAGCAATCACCGCTCAAGGTATATACAGTAACCTTCTGACGGTAGTAATCCATGACAGCCCGATATGAAGACAACCAGTCCGTACCCAAAATAACATCAAAGCTAGACGTATCAATCAACACAAATGCAAAAGGAAGTCGGTGACCAGCAACTTCTATGTCATAACCCCGGCATCCCCACTTCAAAACAATCGCACCACTAATAAGTGACTCTACGCAGATAGGAGATGCTAACTGAGCCTACTCTAACCCCAAAATCGATGCAAATGCAGATGAGATAAATGAGTGGAATGCATCCATATCAATCAACACATTACCAACTGAATTGTAAAACAAGAAGGTATCTCTTACTAGCGAAGGCGCTAGTACTAGATCTGGCACGGTAATAGCATACATATGCCCTGTAGGTCTCTGTTCAAGCTGCTCACCCCTCAGAGCATAAGCCTAATGCACTGACTGAGCCGAAGAGGCTCCCTGATTGGCCCTCGAGGATTGTGCTGACTGTTTCGGCCGGTGGCTCTATATCTATCTCGAACCAGGCGCACCAGGTATGCCACCCAACTAAGGGCGAAATCTCTTCATATGCCCTGCCTGCCCACACTGATAACAAGTCAGCGGTTGCCCTCTCTCTTGACCTTGGCTCTGAGAATGAGCCGAAGATGATGCAGCCTGCTACTATCCTCCTCTCTGCGGGCAAACTAGAGACTTGTGGCCCAACTGGCCACACTTGTAACAAGTGAAGTCTTCTCGACCACCTCCCCTAGAACCAGAACTCGACACTAGGAAGGTAGACCTCGACTGAGCTCTGTGGGACTGTTGTGGGATAGGACCCATCTGCCTCTTGTTATCCCCCTCATCCTCTCCTCCTCCATCTGTATTACAATCTCAAGATGAGCCACCGCCTCCATAACGCGTCTGTAATCCCCAATCATCGACTCGGCCACCTTAAACATTAGCCCAATCCTCAATCTCTTCTCAAACTCCAAACAACGACGCTCCTCTGTCGCCACCAACTCTGGTACAAACCTAGAGAGACTAGTAAAGAATGCCTCAAACTCGGCCACCGGTGTATTCAACTGCTTAAGCTGAAAAAACTGATCCCTCAACTTCTCCCTAACACTGGAAGGTAAGAACTTGTCTTGGAAGGCGTTGACAAAGGCCTCCCAAAGTCACTCCAATGTGCCCACGCGCATACTTCCACCACTAACCCGCATCTCCCTTTAATTAGAAGGATGCCAAGGTCACTCTTAGTCCATCATCCTCGATGCCAAGCATTTTGAACATCTTCACTATCTGTTCTAGCCACTCATCTACTTTCAATGGCTCCCTGGGATCACCCAAAAACTCATCCAAATTTGACCGGAAAAACTCTCGCTTTAAAAAAGATGGCCCTGCCTCAGCTACTTGGGCCTGGACCTGATTCTCAGCTCTGAAAATGTCCATAGAATCCCGTAATGGTCTGGCCATTTCACAGGTGTAAACACCCCATTTTTTACCGTCCTCAAGACTTGGATATGCTTACAGGTACATCCAATGACAAGTTTGATTGCTCGTCGAGTACTCAAATTTCGTGGCGGAACGTCACAGGTTTGAGCTTTCCAAACCCTGTGTCCTTTCTGCTCCATTTTTGGACCATGTGTTGGTCCTTTCAACATGATTCTTGTGGTGCACTGCCGGCCTTTTTTTTGGCATTGCTGGCCATCCATTTAGCTCTGCTGGCCATTAATGAGGCCTGCCGGCCATCAATGAGGCACTGCCGGCCACCACTGATGGCCGGCCAGCCACCATGTTTCAACAGATATTATTTTAGATCTTTTGAGCCAGCTATGGCTCACTGACCCATTCTTCATAAATGTGTATTGAGGAATGGAGGCAAGTTTAAGCTTGTCAAGCAAGCTTTTGCTTGCATTGCTTATATGAGGGAAGTCCCCTCTCCCTTTCCAGAGGTTCAGAAAATTTAGAGACAAAGTCTCTCTCTCTCTCTAGAATTCTTACTCTCTCTCTCTCTCTCTCTCTCTCTCTCTCTTTATATTGTGCTCAATAGTGCCTTAAAGTGTGTTTTCTTCACAATTTTGCAAAGGAACACCTAGTCAAACACCACTACCTTGGAGCTGAGGCTTCTAAAGGTTTGTTTGGAACTCAAAGGCAGGTTTTGGCTCAGAGGAAGACCTGCCTTGCTGCTGTGCTTCAAGGGTGAGCATGTTCCCCTTTTAAGCTTATTTTTGTATACCATGTTAGCCACCTTTGCATGCTGTTTTAGGCTTGGTTGTTAACTACAAAAAGCTCTAATTTTAAGTGTTAAAAATGTTGGTTTGAGTCCTTGTTGGAGTTAGGGGTGGTCTACCCTCTTTCTTTGCTTATTTGTTAAGCTTTTAAGCTATCCTTTGAAGCTTTTGTAATAGCCTTTGCATGGCCTTTCTACCACTAAAACTCAGAGGAATTTCAATGGTGGAAAGGTGGTTTTGAGGTCTAAAATGTGAGGGGGTGGTCCCCTCTCCTCTTGTCTTGCATGCATGTGTTGATGGCTCACCAAATGAGCATGTGTTTCTACTCCTTTAAGGCTTTGTTCAACCTTGTTTTTGTGACTTTTTGGACCTACCATAACTCTATTTTTGACTAATTTGGTCATTGGTTACTTGCATCTCACACTTGTAGTGCAATCATGTTTGTTGGCCTAACATGCTTCGTGCTTTAGTTCATCATTCTAGCATGTGTTAGCTTTGCTCCAGCACATTGTTGCCACTGATTTAACATGCTTGAGGTATGTTTTAAGTGGTCTTGGTCATATATTCTTAGCTTTGTATAGCTATAGTGTAGTTGGGTTTCACTAGCTTTGTGTTCGAGGTCCCTAACATGCTTTGAATGTGATGATTGCATGCCTTAACCTCATTTCTCACATGATTTCAGTATATATAGCATGGTCACACTCTCACATGTTCTACTCTTTCAAAAATTTGAGAGATGTACCTTATGCCTTGTTTGTGATCCAATAGGTATGCATGCTTGTCTAAGCTTTTGGGCTATCATTTCGGCATGTTTTAGCCTTTGATTTGGCATGGTTGAGCTCTGTCTAGAGCTGGTTTGGTTGTTTGGGCTATGTATTGCATACTTCTTGTGTAGTGCTCTTTACTAGCCTTGTGCTTTAGGTCTTGTAGGATGCCTTATTTGTGATGTTTATGTGATATGGCATCATTTAACACATAATTTCAGAGCATATAGCCTTGTTATACTCTCATGTTTATCACTCTTTCAATGCTTTTGAGAGTTGAGCATTATGCCTTGTTTGTGAGCCAATGCATGAACATCATTCTCTTGCCTTTCATGCTATCAATTCAGATCATTTTGACCACTGTTTTGGCATGCATGAGGCCTGTTTGGGGTTAGTTTAGTCCATTGAACATTATATTGCATGGTCCTAGTGTTGTATCCTTCATTCGTTTTAATGCTTAAGTCTCTTAGCATGTTGTGCATGTGTTGTTTGCATGTTAGAGTCTTGCATTTCATGCCAAGATTAGCATGTTGGTTGCATTGCATCGTGTTCAACCGGACGTTATGTTGAACACAAGGTGGATTGGCCCACTTCATACTCAAAGTGATGAAAGTGAGCCAATCCCCTTTGTCTCTATTGCCTTTGATCACTTATGATAAGGTCGTGGTCTTAGTGTCTTGTTTGTTGTGCATTCATCGATTTTGTGCAAATTGGATCTTTGGCCATCATGCATTAAGATGCTTGATTGATGGTCTTGGATCCAATGGTGTCTCACCCTTGATGTTTTGAGGTGATATGGAGTGGCATAGTACGTACATACCCATAGGAGACCCTGCTTTTTCCTCTAGTTTGTGCTCTGTTGCAGAATGGTGATGCAGCACACCAGTGGCCAGCAGTGCCTTGCAGATGAGCGGCACTGCTTCATCATTGGCCGGTAGTGCACATCATTGGCCAGCAGATGGCCGGCAGTAGGCCCCCATGGCGGGCAGGCCACTGGTGGATTCCTCAGAGTTAGTTTGGTAAGGGGGAGTAGAAAGTTCCTAAAGACACCCTACAAACAGAGCCTCTCAAGAGCAAATCGGAAGGCGTTTTGAGGTGGCAACTGAGAGCATGCATCCTTCATTATTCAAGGCAGAAGCTGAGGCAACATAGTTTACATATCTTACATGCTTAGTAAGATGCCATGATTAGTTAATTTGTTAATTAATTAAGGTATTGTAATAATTAGTAATTGGTTTGCTACTTGTTCAATTTGGTTGTGTAATAATTAGTCTAATTAGATTATTAGATTAGTTAAGTAGCTTAGCTTAGAATAGCTTAGCTTTCATTCGGACCCTCCGTCGAGAGGGCACAATGTTGTAATAAGGGTGTGTGTGTGTGTGCATGTCTTCCAACCCCATTTCTTTCTCCCTTTTACTTATTAGCTTTTAATGGTTAGTTTAGGGCACGTTTTGTTTAGCATACCTTATGCTTGCATGTTTGCGTTATTCATTTGTATTGCATGCACCGGGTTCGGCACATCATTCAAACTGCATCGTATTTCAATACACTTACTTGAATACGTGTTTCAAAGCCTGTTATCAAGTTGCATTCATATGACATCTTAGCAAGCCGAACCTATTTTAGTTGTATTTTTGCATGTGTTGCATTAGGCATCTTGTATAGTTAGGATCATGCATGATTTCTAACTAGTTTTTTGTTTTGGCTTGGAGTACACTGTAAGTGTTTACGCTTTAGCATCCTTGCATGAGTGTAAGTGGTTACCATGTTTAGCATGCTTGCCATGAGGCTACGTGCTTAAATGATTAACTGCATGAATGCCCCTGGATGAAGGCTTCATTACTTGAATTGGAACAATTCATCAAAATGTGAGTTTTAAGCCCACTTGAGGGTAGCAAATCATGTTGTTAGACGGAGGTCAGTTAGGCATAGGTCATCAGTACAGCAGTCGCCAGTTCAGCGGTCATTATCAGTTTCACCTGTGCATAGTAAGGTTCAGTTTTCAACCTCTGCTTCAGAGGGAATACAGAGTCAGACAGATCAACTTTTTTTAGCCAACATGAAGGAAATGATGCGTCAACTCCAGCAAACAGTCGAGACCATGCAGCGGGATACTGCTCGTCAGACGAAAGCTACCACTCGCCAAATAGAAGTCATAGCTCAGAAGGCTCAACTCGTCACTAGACTTCAACAACAACAGTAACAACCACAACAAGCCAGGGCATCTGCTTCGCATCCACCCCCACCCCCACCCTCACTTAGGGTTCCAACACTTGGGGAAACAGCAAACGTCTAGGAAAATACGGATGTTCCAATAGGGCCAGTCCCACTGCCAATCCCACCCCAGATGTCTAAGGCACCGGCTAATCCAGTGGACGCGTCATTCGAATTTGAGGTTGATCTAACCGCGCTGAAAGTGAGCAAGTTGGAAAAGCTGTTCAAGAGGGCTCAGGGCGTTAATTCCTTCCTGGATACAGAAGATGGATACACAGATTCAGCAGTGACATTGCCGGACCGGTTCAAGATGCTGCATATAGACCATTTTGACGGTTCTGGGGATCCTATGGTACATCTACGGTTGTTCTCGGATATCCTACGGCCAATGGGCCTCTCCAGATTGCAAAAGCTTTCCCTTTTTGGTCGGACTCTGTCTGGCATTGCGGCCATTTGGTACGCCAAGCTGGAGTATTCAGTGAAAAGGAGTTAGGAGGAGATGGCCGAGGCCTTCGTCACTCAATATTCGTACAACACCCAGATTGAGGTCACAACTCGTGATCTTGAGGCGACCTAGCAAGAGCCGAAAGAAGGCTTTTCGAACTTTGTCACTCGATGGAGGGCCAAGGCCTCTATGATGACAACTCGGCCACTTGAAAAAGATCAGATAAGAATGGTTGTGCGCAACCTACAACCCAAGTTGATGCAGAAAATGATCGTCTTACCCCTCCCCACCTTTGCTGACTTGCATGAGATAGGGGTACAGATTGAAGACGCTATGAAGCAGGGTCTGATCGACTCGGAGAGAGAGCAGCCCAAAAAGGCATTTACCCGCAGTTCGAATGCAGCTACCAGTAGCAATACAGCCGCAAGAACTTCTGATGTGAGCATGGTCACCACCACCACCCCGAAAACAGCCACACCCTTCACCAGTGTGTCCGGAACCGCCTCTCAACCAGCAAACTATCCACCCCAAGGCAAGAGGGTTTTTACCCCACTTTATATGCCTTTGTCTAAAGCTCTAGGGGTTCTACTCAGGAAAGGGCATCTCAAACCGTTAGAACAACGACCTCTACCCGATCCTCTCCCTCCAAAGCATGAACCGACTAAATACTGTGCCTTTCATCAGCAGCAAGGTCACAACACCGACTTTTGCTTCAGACTACGTCATGAGATTCAAGATCTCATCAACAATAAGGTAATAGCACCTCTAGAAAAACCAAATGTTACTACCAACCCTCTCCCACCACATAATCAAAACCCTCCACCTAGACAGGTAAACTTCATCCAAACAACGGCCAACCCGTTTGATCCTAGCGTATATATCACTCTCTCCTACCTACCTAAGCCAACGGTGTTCATCCCGGAATCACTGACTTGTGTATGATGAGCACGTCATTGACCCACCCAAGCCAATGGGGGTGACTGTCGAAGACAAAACTCGGATGACTTTCGAAGAGAATGAGAATGTTAGCTCAGAACCTGACAGATCTGGGAGCTCTACTGAGGAAGCATACAACCCGTGCGGTTATATTGTGTCAACAGATCAGGCAAAGCTGAGGGTAGAGTTGCCAACTGGGGCAGAGGTCAATGTGGTTCAGGAAGACGGGCCAAGTCATGGGCTAGATGACCTAGTAGAGTTGGAGGAGGACATTACCAATCTGCAGTTCTTTAATGAGAAGGATCCAGGGGATGTGAGCGTCAACTGGTTTGACTTGAATAGAGCAACAGATGCTACAGGGTGGCTCAGTGACGAGCCAGATATTGTTGAGGAGTCTAAGCCGAAATAGGGGCAGTCTAAAACTAGAACATCTATAGTGGCCAGAATGGCCGAGAATCAGGAGAAATTGCCGGAGAGCACCGGTGCGAAGAATTTTGCTCGGGACTTGGGCAGTTTGTATACAGTAGACACTGAACAAGGGGTTGCATTAAAGAGGTTTGAGCAAGAGAGGATCGAGAATGATGAAAGGGCTAGAAAAGCCAAGGCACCTAAGGGGGCAGAATATATTGAGAATACGAGAATAGCTATAGCGGAACCGGACAACTATTTGTCGGTTGCCGATGGGATATGGTAGGAAGATGACGACTTGCGTCTGGCCCATACTAATGAAGACTGGGGGCGAAATCTCCCAGATGACACCTGGTACACCGAGGAGGTCGACCATATGACCTGAAGTGGGCGATATTTCGAGCCCCTACATTTGGACCAGCCAGAGGCGTCTGGGAAAGACAAAGAAGCAGAAAAGCAGAAGGAAAAAAAGCTGGAAGAGGAGGCAGTGCTGAAACAACTGAAGAAAATCCAAGCAAACATCTCCATCTGGGGACTGCTTATGGCCTCCAGGGTACATAGACAAGCTGTCCTTTTAGCCATGGACAGGGGCCAAGCTTTCGATTGATACAACGCCCGAGCAGTTGGTAGGGCTGGTTTTCCCAGGTGAAGCTTCACCGACCTTAACCTTCACAGACAAGGAACTACCGCCTGAGGGCTCTGATCATAACAAGCCGCTCTATATCTCTGTGGAGTGAAAGGAGAAGTAGATACCGGTGGTCCTGGTTGATACGGGATCTGCAATCAATGTATGTCCATAGCGAATGGCGTATGCTATCAGGTTGAAGCCCGCAGATTTCGTTCCTATAGCCCAGGTAATACGGGCCTATGATAACACCAGTCGGGAGGTGATGAGAACGGTACGGATTAAAACTCAGGTTGGCCCGGGGCAGCAGGACATCGAGTTTCATGTCTTAGATGTTCCAACCACCTTCAATCTACTCCTTGGGCCGCCGTGGCTACACCAGGTGAAAGCCGTCTCTTCCACCTTGCACCAGATGTTGAAGTACCCCTACGGGAAGGGGGTAGCAATAGTTTTTGGGAACTCTTTGATACATCCCCCACCAGAAGTTTCTACACCAGTTCTGGAGATTGAACACGGCGTGGAGGATGTCTTTCTGTCGGAATTCACCCTAGTTGAGGCCCGAGTAGTACAGGACTTACTGGCAGTTGATGAGGGGCTATACGTCAGTGCACAATCTGTCTACCTCATGAATAAACTTCAGCACATGCCCAGAATGGGATTGGGGCGAAGTGGTCAGAAGGGCGTCGCAGCATTGACCGAAGTGCCGCATAACCCATATACCTTTGGCTTAGGTTACTCACCTACCAAGGAGGATTGGGCAAGGAAATGAAGGGAAATGGCCAGAAGAGCCAAGGCTAAGCAAGTCGGGAAGCACTATGAGTTGGTGTACAGACCTATCCAAGGAATCTTAAATGAACGCTTTCTCCGGGAGGGGGAAGATTTCCCGTTTTGCGGCTTTCCGGAGCCCTGGCTGAATTCAGAGAAGCAGCGCTTGCCTGGCTTCAAAATCTTTTTTGACCTTTAGTTACCTGGGGATGTAGTTGGAGAGGAGCAGATTGACCTACCAGCTGAGGCTAAGCGGTACGAGGATGAGTCCAAGAGCGTAGAACTTGAAATGGGGGTTGCACTGGCTTGTCTCCTCTCAGATCCTCAGATCATACTGGAGTGCTTGAGGGATAACTTCTCAGTTTCCATGATTGGAGATGACTCGGTTGTGGGCCTTTCTTCTGGCATTCTGGATGCATCCATCGCACCCTCCCTTATCTGGCAATACGAGAAAGGCTTTTTATCAAGCAGTTCTAGATCAGGTAGTGAACCGGAATCTGATTCTACAGAGTCTGTGGAGTCGGAATCAGATTCCAGTTCTTTTGAGTCTGAGTCTGAGTCCGGTATTCCTAGAGGTGATAACCCGGATGCCACTGTCCTGTCCAGGTTGTCATTTTCATTTTCCTTTAAGTCTGTTGTAACCGAAGAATCAGACAATCTAGAAGTTGCTAATGAGAATGATGCTGCTGTAGCTTTTGAGTACTTTTCTGTGCCTTTAGTTTATTGCAATAATCAGGACTTTTAAAATTTCGATAAAAACAACGAGGAAGAAATTCCTCCGATTTTGAAACATTTAATTGAACGAGAGGAGGAGAGGTTTGTAAAACCTTTGATTGATGAAATCACCTCAATTAATGTTGGTACTGAGAATGATCCGTGGTTGGTCCATATCGGGTCCACGTTGTCTTTTGAGAAACGCGAGCACTTAGTCGCTTTATTAAAAGATTTCAAAGATGTTTTCGCGTGGTCCTATGAAGACATACCTGGAATCGATCCTGAGATTATACAGCACCGGATCCCTCTTGACCTAAAGGCCCGACCCATTAAGCAGAAGCTCCGAAGGATCTGCTTGGATTGGGCTCTGACAATCAAAGAAGAGGTCACCAAGCAGATTGAAGCAGGGTTCCTGTTAGTATCTGAATACCCTACTTGGTTGGCCAACATAGTTCCGATGCCAAAGAAGGATGGCAGAATTCGGGTGTGTGTGGACTTCAGAGATCTGAACAAAGCCAGTCTGAAGGACGACTTTCCATTGCCGTACATTGACGAATTGGTGGACTTCACCACTGGGCTTGCGCTGCTTTCGTCTATGGATGGGTTTTCAGGCTACAACCAGATTTGATGGCACCTGAAGATAGGGAGAAGACTGCTTTCACTACCCCGTGGGGGACTTACTGCTATAGGGTGATGCCGTTCGGTTTGAAGAACGCTGGGGCTACATATCAACGGGCTGCGACCATGATCTTGCATGATATGATCCACAAAGAGGTTGAGGTGTACGTGGACAACATGATTGTCAAGTCCAAAGAAAGAGAGGGCCACTACACCACCTTAAAGAAATTTTTCCAACGGATCAGAGAGTATCGGTTACGGCTGAATGCTCAGAAATGTACTTTCGGTGTTACAGTAGGGAAAATGCTGAGGTTCTTGATCACGTAAAGGGGTATTGAGGTCGATCCTTCCAAGATTAAGGCCATCTTAGAAATGCCACCACCAAAGACTGAAAAGGAGGTGCGAGGCTTTCTGAGTAAAGTGCAATTCAGAAGATGGTTTATTTCAAAATTAACCTTGACTTGCGAACCACTGTTTGGTCTCTTGAAGAAAGGAAAGAAGTTCCAATGGGATGACTGATGCCAAGTAGCTTTCGAGCAGATCAAACAATATTTACAGAACCCACCTGTGTTGTCACCGCCGGAGCCGAGGAAACCGTTGATATTATATCTGTCAGTGAGCGAAACGACAATGGACTGCATGCTTGCACAGGAGTTTGAGGACAAAGTGGAGAAGGCTATCTATTACCTAAGCAAGAAGATGCTGGAATATGAGACCTGTTACACTCCGCTTGAGAAGGCTTGTTTGGCCTTGGTATGGGCTACCAAGAAGTTGAGGCACTACCTGTTAGCTCACTCCGTAATACTGGTTTCGAGATTAGATCCCGTCAAATACCTTTTCGAGAAACCAGCACTTACGGGTAGGCTAGCTCGTTGGTTGCTTCTTCTCTCCGAATTCGATTTGAAGTACATGACGCGCAAGTCTGTGACAAGGAGAGCGGTAGCGGAGTTTTTAGCCGATCACCCAGTGGAAGGAGATGAAGCAGTAGATCTTCTGTTCCTAGATGAGGCCATTCTGGATGTTGAAGAAGAAACTTGGACTATGTACTTTGACGGAGCGTCAAACCAGTACGGGTATAGGATAGGGGTGTTGCTGATAACACCTGACAATTCCCGCATACCCTTAGCCTTCAAGCTCCGATTTAAGGTATCGAATAACGAAGTAGAGTATGAGGCATGTATCGCCGGACTAGAAGTTGCCCTGGAACTAGGGGCAAAACGGTTGGACGTCATCGGAGACTCGAACCTGGTTGTATCTCAAGCAAAAAGAGATTGGAAAGTTAAAGAAGAAAGAATGAAAATCTATCACCAAACCTTGGACGTTCTGATTCCTCGATTTGAGAAACTAAACTTCGCCCATCTGTTAAGAGAGAACAACAGGTTCACCGATTCTTTAACAACTCTATCTTCTATTATAGACATCCCTTTTGGAGTCCGGATGCATCCGATCATCATTGAACAGAAATTTGTATCGGCCTACGAGCTGATTACTGCCATAGATGAGGTACAAGATCAGAACCCCTGGTATTATGACATCTGGAACTTCTTGGAAAAGGAGGCTTATCCACTAGGGGCAAATGCCAAAGATAAGAGGGCAATTCGAAGAATGGCTGTTCAGTTCATCATCTGCGGGGGTAAACTGTACAAGTGGGACCATCTGGGAATGTATAAACTATCTGTTGATGCTGAAGAATCCAAGCGCCTGATGCAGGCCATCTACGGAGGAGAGTGTAGGGCGCACACGAGCGGGGTGATGCTAGCCCGGAAGATCCGTAGACAGGGTTACTACTGGTCAACCATGGAGAAGGACTGTATTGGTTTTGTTCGGCGATGCCACAAATGCCAGATCCATGCAAACCGCATGAACATTCTGCCATCGAAGCTGTACAACATGACTTCGCCATGGCCGTTTTCAGTTTGAGGGATTGATGTGATTGGAGCAGTCACTCCAAAGGGGTCCAACGGGCATGAGTATATTCTGGTAGCGATAGACTACTTTACGAAGTGGGTTGAGGCCCAATCCTATACGGTGTTGAAGGCATCGCATGTTGCTAAGTTCATCAGAAATAACATCATCTGTCGCTATAGAGTTCCGAATGAGATTATTTCGGATAATGGTTCCCACTTCAAGAAGGAGGTGATAGACTTGTTGGAGAAATACAACGTGGCTTTTCATAAGTCATCCACATATAGGCCGCAAACCAACGGAGCAGTTGAGGCCGCCAACAAGAACATCAAGCACATTCTGCAGAAGATGGTGGAAACTTACAGGGACTGGCCAGATAAGCTGCCATTTGCTCTTTAGGGCTACCAGACATCAATTCAAATATCTACTGGGGCAACTCCGTATCCCTTGGTTTATGGAATGGAGGTTGTTCTGCCTATCGAAGTGGAGGTTCCGTCGTTGTGAGTAATGACTGAGTGCTAGATAGCTGAGGCAGATTGGCAGCAAAGCAGATTCGAAGAACTCATGCTGTTTGACGAAAGAAGACTGAAAGCACTGTACCACATTCAAGGTTATCAACGCAGAATTGCCAGGGCTTTTAATAAGAAAGTTAAGTCCAGGAATTTGAAAGAAGGAGATTTGGTGCTTAAAGACAACCAAGCTCCTATCCACGACCCTAGGGGCGAGTTCAGACCTAATTGGACTGGTCCTTATATCATCAAGTCAATCTGGTCGGGTGGAGCTATCGTTCTTATGGATTTAGATGGCCTTGAATTCTCCCAGCCGATCAACATGGATAAGTTGAAAAAATACTATCCCTGAGTGGCTCGCTAGGCCAAAAACCTGAAAGGGCGACCTAGGCAAAAATTAGAGCATGAAAAATTTGAAATAATAAAAACTGAGCTCGCAAGGTTAAAAACCCAGAAAGGGCGGCCTTGGCAAAAGTTAGAGCGCAAAAGGAGAGTGTTAATACACGAGTGAACCAAAACTGAACTACGTAAGGCTTGATTCCCATCTTCAGGATACGTAGGCAACTTCATTCTGAAGTCCAGCCATAAACACTTCCAAATTAACTTTAGCCATGTGATCATGTTGGTCATCTTTGTCTATTCTACATTCAAGAGCTCGGTTGTGATCTCCAGTGCAGTGCTATTCAGACTAGGGGCAACTTTCCAGTTGTTAGGATTCAGGGTTGTACATCTCAAGGATAGATCTCAGGCGTGTCCAGTTGTGATCCATATCGAAAATGGTTTTGAAAAGTTTTAATAGAAGTTGATTTTGTTCAAATTAATCTTTTTACAACTTAGACCATTTTTGGACCAAACAGAAAATTTTCAGTACCCACAACCTTCAATTACATTGATTTTAGTATAGAGTTCTCCTACTCTTGAATACAAATTGAAGTTGCTTTTTATTACATTCATAAAGAAAACTTGAAAGTACTGATTAAAGCAAATAAACTCGGGGCATAGTCAGGTGTTCCTGCGCTCCCTCCCAGAGCTTGTGGAAGCCTCTGATGCCAAAGTAGGCCCAACCTGCGCCTTTTCATCGAGCCAAGCTATGCACTCATCAGAAAGGGTGCAACTGAAAGTGGGAGTGGGGACCAGAAGCTCTCTCGTCCTCCATGCTGTGGCATACCGAGCTAGCTGTGCGCCTCGGACCGGAAATGCAGTAGGGTACTCTATCCCCTCTTCCGGGCAAGTCTAATCATGCCCAAATTGGCGCTGGAATCGAAATGGGAAGTAAAAGACACAGTGTCCAATTAGCTGAATCCCAGGCTGCCAGGACATGCGGTAGCTCATCGCCGGCAGATTAAGCTAGGGGCAGCGCCAAGCAATGTTGACGGCGGATAGGCTGCACATCCATTCGCACCACCATCCCTCATCTGGGGAATCAACTAGTCGTTACCGAAAAAAATAGCCGCGTGCTGAATATGCCAGGCATGAGTCCACCACTTTCAACTTTTCCATCAACCATATGTGGGGAGGGATGAAAAATGAGAGATTAAAGAATAGAGAGGTGTATGTGGAGAGAAAAGTGAGAAACGGTTTTGAGTGAAAAACAGAGCTTGAGGGCCGAGTGATGTGAGGAATACACATGTGAGTAGGGAGGGAAACATTACCTGCAGCAGTAATGGACTCCCCGCGAATCTAGTTGTCTCCCGGCGATGGAAGGCATCTAAACCCATCAGTGTCTCAGCTAGTGTCATGGCAATGCAGCTCTTGCCCTCCTTCAAGCCTTGGGCAACCTCAATCAAACGGACATTGGACCCTCCGATGCCTGGGGCAACCAAGAAGTGAGACAACATGCATAGACAAAGGCCGGGTCGTCGAAAACTCTGCCAAAGATGATCGCCGCGGTCACTGGCGTCAGAAAACCGATAGATCAAGCTGGGGATGTCCAACTCCCCGTCGCAAATCAAAGACCGAGCATCATGCAACGTAAGCCCACACATCCATCCTAAAGCTTGGATGTGGCCAAAACAGAATTGGGGCAAGATCTCTTCATCGCGCTGAGATTCCATCAAAGCTTGGAAATCTTCAAAAATGGGACATATCTCTTGTCCGCCAAAGCTAAAAGCATGAGTTACCGGATTCCAACACCTAGGCGCGGCATGGAGGAATGGAAAATGCAGCGAGGTGCGGCTCAGCGTGAATAGTGCATTTATCCCGAAGCCCTAGAAATTCAACTTTTTCGAGCCGTCCAAGTTCGCAATCCAATCGGAGAGTTTTTGGGCAACAAATGGTTCCATTTGGGGCAAAAATAGAGCTAAAGTGAAGAGAACATGAAGCTGGAACTCTTATAGAAGATAAGGCAGTGAGTGGAGGATAGATGTCGACGTTTCAGAGGTTCTGCCATCGATGGCCAGCAGTGCCTCATTAATGGCCGGCAGGGGCTCATCAGTGGCCGGCAGGGGCTTATCAGTGGCCGGCAGTGGCACACTGATGGCCGACAGGCCATTCCCCATGGCCGGCAGCCTCCCTTCATGCTCAATGATCTCTGTGTGAAGATCTAGTTGTTTTCAGCAGTTGTATTATGTTATCGGCACCTTTCGGGGTCTTGTTTTGGTTCTTTTCGGGCTTGAGCATGCCTGTTTAAGTTGTAATCATTCGGTTTTGTTAGTTAAGTTGCTTTTTGTTGCTTATCGAGTTGTACGTATTCTATTTATCGAGTAGTTGCAATTTTTTTATCGAGTTGTACTTACTTTGTTTAGCCTGTCAAGGCCTTGTTTTATTTATCGAGTTGTTTTGTTTTTTTCAATTGTTAGTTGGTTCACTACCTGATTAAGACAACGCATTTCGACTATGCAGTTTTCAAAGATCAATCTCATTTTCATGTTGTGTGATGCGATGCTTAGAATGTAAAATGTAACACCTTTTGAACCAAAAAGCTATTTTCATTCCAATCGTGGTTTCTTTTTGCAAAAGAGTACAAGTCTTTTAAAAGAAAAATAAAAACTGCCTAAGGCTGTACAATGTGCTAACACTACCAACAAAAAGAAAACAAAGCAAAAACATCTGCATCGGTGCCAACTAGCTCAAGGGGACGGAGAGGCCCTCTTCATCCTCTTCCTCAGTGGAGTGGACCCTGTAACACCATCGCCATCGGCACCGCTGTCTGAAGCTAGATTAGAGCCTGAACTGGAACCCTCCTCAGCCTCTCTAGTCTCTCTACCCTCTGAACCTGAACCGGCGTCGCCATCTCCATCCCCAAAGGACTCTGAATGTGCACTCGCCACCTCACCCTCCTCCTCGCTCGTCTCGTCATCATCATCGCCCAAAACGGGCTTTGAAGGGCCACTCTCGCTACGAGTGCCCCTAGCTCTGCCTCGGCTACGTGCCTGAGCCTGTCTCCCTCTCCTCTCTGCTGATGGGGGAGGTCATGAAGGTCCTGCCTCTGCTCCTACTGGGGTGTATGACAGGGCTGGCATCTCGAAAGGAATCTGAAAAGGACAGTTTATGAGAACACATTAGTCTGTGTATATGGAAGGCAAAAGATGATATGCCGTAAGTAGCGAATGATTGAAGTGTATGCATGCCGTGAGCAGTGTATGGGAACAGTGTTTCAACGCAGTGTTTTAGTGCAAAGTATCAGATCAGTGTAATGTGGAACTGTGTAAGTGCTAGTGTGTCAACAGGAGGTTTTGTGGCATGGAATGCAGTTTGAGGGAACTTACCGAGATCCTGTAGAGGCTAAGCAGATCCAAGCTCGTCTGTACCATCTCTGTCAAGGAAGCCACTAGGTCAAGGGCCTGCCCTGTGTACTCTATGGGTGCTTGCAAGTGCATTGAAGGGATTAGTACTCTATACAGCATAATTGAAATGAAGTGAATATGCAGAGCTGAAATGTAAAGTTTGCTACATACTGGAGTCGGGCCTCGAACCCCGACAAGTGCACACCCAGCTGATGTGGTCTCGATGGGGATCTGGCAAATCTCTTCAGAACATCTCCTGTAACTCACTGTGGTCGGCAGCTCTGGCCATCCAGTCTCCTGCCTCGCCTCAGGATCTCTCCTCCTACGAGACCTGGTCGCTCTGCCTCTCCCTCTCGCAGCTGGAGCTCTCACTCCCTCACCTCCGCGAACGCTGGTCAGAGGCAGCATCAGATGCGTCTGAATGAAGGTCGCGTAGTCGCCCTCCATGTAGAAAAGGTCTACATCTAGTCCTACCATGAACTCGATCACCTCCTCCTCAGAAAGCCTGTGTGTCTCTCTCATAGATGCGGAAGGTGCCATCGGTATAAACGAGGTAGGCAAGCTCAAGGTCTGGCACACAAAGCGCTCGCTTAAGAACCAAGCACGACAGATCAGTCTCTCCAGGAGGATGTAGTAGTGAGCCACGACCCTAGCGGTCTCATATGCGAATCTGGCCCCTGACGGTATCACGTCCCACGACTGCCATACGATCTGAAGATAAGAAAATGAACAGATGATTAGTCGTTATCAATTGACTACTGTGTGTATCAAACTAATTGAAAAGCAGCAAGATTATATTTCGGGTTACCTCACGCGTCGTAACTGTGTCAAAATACTGTTGGAAGAACATGAAGCTCTCCCGAGTCCTACAATGGAGCAAGCCATCATACACCCGAGAGAACGGGATTATCGCAGGGGTCTTCACTATGGGCTTTGGGGCAAGAGTCGGAAAGTATGCGTACACCCATAGCTGCAAGGAAAACGTGATCAATACAGTGTATGAACAGTGTACAAAAAATGTAAAGCAAAAAGCATACAGTGTATGAGCAAGGTACAGAAAATGCAGAATAAAGAGTACATGTGTTGCACAAATGTAAATCAGGAAATGCTAAGTGAAAAT
Organism: Camellia granthamiana; assembly: GCA_036172215.1. NCBI lineage: Eukaryota > Viridiplantae > Streptophyta > Magnoliopsida > Ericales > Theaceae > Camellia > Camellia granthamiana. Next base: position 151,286,560 of record CM069903.1, read on the forward strand.
ATAAAGTGAAGAGGGGAGAACTAAGCTGCGTACCTCCCAAGCTTGCCAGTAACCGCCGATCAACCTCCGACACATCCGAGAGGTCGAGCTCATGTATCCGTAGAGAGTGGTGAGACCAGCTCCACCCCAGTCGTAGAACGGGACTCGCTGCAGCACCACCAATGCGCTCAAAAATATAAACCGACGGTATTCCACCTATTTGAGAACAAGGTGGCACCGAAGAGGAACATGAGAAAACCTCTGGCATACTGCTCGGTCTGCTCAATGGTCTTGGGCTCCTCTCCTCTGAACTGCTCCTCAAACCAGCTGTATCGGACCATACCTGCCCGAAGTGTCGGTGGCTGTGCCCCGAGAAGTGCAGCCCATGCAGCCTCCCACTCTCCTATGTCAGGATCGAGGGGAATCGGATCACCTCCTACGCCTAAGCCAGTGATCATGGCAAAGTCGTAAGGAGTCATCGTCATCTCCCCCGCGGAGGAAAAGTGGAAGGAGTTGGTGGTATCCCACCACCTCTCCACAAGAGCCCCTAAGAGGAGGTGACTCGCTGTGACTCGTGTCAAGCAGGAGCAAAATAGACCGAAGCCGGTCTCGTCGATGATGTCACGGACCCCAGCTGGAAGCTCCTCATACCAATCCCGAGCAGTCGTGGTACCGTAGCTTGGAAAGGAACGAGATCCATCATGTGTTAATGCATGTGATGCAATTAGATCAAGTAATGAAAGCATAATTGAAGTACAGTTGAATGCAGAGCAGTGACATATGAAGTACAGTTGAATGCAGAGCAGTGATGTATGGAATATAGTTGAATGTGAAGCAACAGTGTATGAAATACAGTCCGATCAAGGCATGTGATGCGATCAAATCAAAGCAGTGTACGGCTATAGCCGACAAGTGAGACATAGGCTCTCTCAGTAAGAGGTCATCTGGCACGTCCTCGGCAAAATCAGTGAAGGCCTTGATGCCTCCCGCAATAGGTATAATGTGCATCTCGAGGTGGTACCTCGTCGGATCGAATGGGTGAATGCTCGGCAGTAATGGCTCGGGCTCAACCACAGGCTCAGCCTCGAAGTCCACTGCAAACTCTGCTGGAGGCAGTACGGAGAAGCCCCCGTCATGTGGGACATCGTCTGCCAGCTGAAATGGATGCAAAATGAGCAAAAATGTGGAAAATGGTGAATGTTGAATACAGTAAACCCTAGGAGAGAGAAAAAATCAAAGAAAGTTAAAAACTTGGGAAAAGCATGCTAACCTTAGGAGAAACTCGAGGGAAATCAACCTTGAATGGTGGAAATGACGGAAGAGTCGTCGAAATCAAATTTTGATCTGTTCAAATCAAAGAGAACGAAAGGGTTTTCCCGAAGAAAATGTTTCTAGGGTGTTGGGAAACGCATAGAATGCGCGGATCCAGAGTGAAGGCACACCTAGAGAGCAAGGGAGATGATTTTCGTGCAAGTGTTTGTAAAGAAATAAAGTGATTTTGTGTGTACTTAAAAAGCCACGAGTCAAAGGACAATTCTGCCCCAATCGGCCATCGATGGCTGGCAGTGGCACATCGATGGCCGGCAGTGTACAATTGATGGCCGGCAGGGGGCCGGCGGCATCCCCTGATGGCCGGCAAGCCTCCACCAGCTTCCCCTGCCTCTTTTACCTTGATATGTGTCCTTGGGTTCCAAGAAATGCAGGGTATGTGCAAAATTTGATTCAAAGTGCCTCCGCAGAAGCTCAGAATGGCATTCATGATGCGCAATGGTCATCGCTTATCAACACATGCGAGGTGTATCCTTTTAATGTGTTGTGACTCTCCGATAGGTAAATCAGAAGCTACCGTTGAGTGGCCTCTTTCATACGTGCTTTGGTCACTGCATAGGGTATACATTGCTTTGTTGTTACATTGAATGCACGTTTTGAATCCTTGCATTGTTATGCACCTTTTCACTTGCATTGTTATGCACCTCTTCACTTGCAGTGTTATGCATCTTTTCATTTACACCATGTATATGCACATGTTTATCTTGTCTTGAAATGGTATCTTGATGTAACGTTGAACATGTGTTTCTACTATATTGTACCTGTCAAAGTTCTCTTTTGTGCAGGCACGATATTGTATGTACGGTTCATTTGAAGCTGGTGCAACCAGACGATATTGTATGTACGGTTCATTCAGAGAAGTTCCGGTTAAGATTGATTATGTCTCGGTAAAAGATCACATTTTGCTCACTTAGTGTATCGATCACACTTTCTTCACTTTGTGTATCTATCACACATGCTCACTTTGTGTATCTATCGCACATGTTCGCTTTGTGTATCTATCACACATGCTCGCTTTGTGTATCTATCACACATGCTCACTTAGTGTATCTATCACACTTTGTTCACTTAGTGTATCTATCACACTTTGTTCACTTTATGTATCTACCACACATGCTCACTTTGTGTATCTATCGCACATGTTCGCTTTGTGTATCTATCACACATGCTCGCTTTGTGTATCTATCGCACACGTTCGCTTTGTGTATTTATCGCACACATTCGCTTTGTGTATCTATCACACTTTCTTCACTTTGTGTATCTATCACACATGCTCACTTTGTGTATCTATCACACTTTCTTCACTTTGTGTATCTATCACACATGCTCACTTTGTGTATCTATCGCACATGTTCACTTTGTGTATCTAGCACACACGTTCGCTTTGTGTATCTATCGTACACGTTCACTTTGTGTATCTATCATACATGCTCACTTGGTGTATCTATCACATGTTCGCTAAGATTGCATAATTTTCTTACATCCTTTCTACATGAGATGTAGTTTGGTTTGTGTTAACTTGCTTATGTTCGAGTTTGCTGTAGCATTTCTTTGCCTAACATTTGCATCTAGATGTTTCATTACAGCCCTCTTTAGCCTGCGGGCACATCTCTGTATGGTTATATTGAATGTTTGCCTGAGTCTTTGGCCGTGTCAAAAATGGGTCGTCTCTAGGCTTTGACATTCACTCCTGTCACTTTGTGACTTCCGAGTTCTGTCAAAGAGGAGCAACTGTAGACACTCCATTTTTAACCGTCCTCAAGACTTAGATATGCTTGCAGGTACATCCAATGACAAGTTTGATTGCTCGTCGAGTACTCGAATTTCACGGCGGAACGTCACAGGTTTGAGCTTTCCAAACCCTATGTCCTTTCTGCTCCATTTTTGGACCATGTATTGGTCCTTTCAGCATGATTCTTGTGGTGCACTGCCGGCCTTTCTTTTGGCATTGTCAGCCATCCATTTAGTTCTGTCGACCATTGATGAGGCCTGCCAGCCATCAATGAGGCACTGCCGGCCACCACTGATGGCCAGCCGGCCACCATGTTTCAACAGATATTATTTTAGATCTTTTGAGCCAGCTGTGGCTCACTGAGCCATCCTCCATACACGTGTATGAAGGGATGGAGGCAAGTTTAAGTTTGTCAAGCAAGCTTTTGCTTGCATTGCTTATATAAGGGGAGGCCCCTCTCCCTTTCCAGAGGTTCATAAAATTTAGAGACAAAATCTCTCTCTCTCTCTCTCTCTCTCTCTCTAGAATTCTCACTCTCTCTCTCTCTCTCTGTATTATGCTCAATAGTGCCTTAAAGTGTGTTTTCTTCACAATTTTGCAAAGGAACACCTAGTCAAACACCACTACCTTGGAGCTGAGGCTTTTGAAGGTTTGTTTGGAACTCAAAAGGCTGGTTTTGGCTCATAGGAAGACCTGTCTTGTTGCTGTGCTTCAAGGGTGAGCATGTTCCCCTTTTAAGCTTATTTTTGTATACCATGTTAGCCACATTTGCATGCTGTTTTAGGCTTGGTTGTTAACTACAAAAAGCTCTAATTTTAAGTGTTAAAAATGTTGGTTTGAGTCCTTGTTGGAGTTAGGGGTGGTCTACCCTCTTTCTTTGCTTATTTGTTAAGCTTTTAAGCCATCCTTTGAAGCTTTTGTGATAGCCTTTGCATGGCCTTTCTACCACTAAAACTCAGAGGAATTTCAGTGGTGGAAAGGTGGTTTTGAGATCCAAAATGGGAGGGGGCGATCCCCTCTCCTCTTGTCTTGCATACATGTATTGATGGCTCACCAAATGAGCATGTGTTTTTACTCCTTTGAGGCTTTGTTCAAGCTTGTTTTTGTGACTTTTTGGACCTACCATAACTCTGTTTTTGGCTAGTTTGGTCATTGGTTACTTGCATCTCACACTTGTAGTGCAATCATGTTTGTTGGCCTAACATGCTTCGTGCTTTAGTTCATCATTCTAGCATGTGTTAGCTTTGCTCCAACACATTGTTGCCACTGATTTAACATGCTTGAGGTATGTTTTAAGTGGTCTTGGTCATATATGCTTAGCTTTGTATAGCTATAGTGTAGTTGGGCTTCACTAGCTTTGTGTTCGAGGTCCCTAACATGCTTTGAATGTGATGATTGCATGCCTTAACCTCATTTCTCACATGATTTTAGTGTATATAGCATGGTCACACTCTCATATGTTCCACTCTTTCAATGCTTTTGAGAGATGTGCCTTATGCCTTGTTTGTGATCCAATAGGTATGCATGATTGTCTAAGCTTTTGGGCTATCATTTCGGTATGTTTTAGCCTTTGATTTGGCATGGTTAAGCTCTATCTAGAGCTGGTTTGGTTGTTTGGGCTATGTATTGCATACTTCTTGTGTAGTGCTATTTACTAGCCTTGTGCTTTAGGTCTTCTAGGATGCCTTATTTGTGATGTTTATGTGATATGGCATCATTTAACACATAATTTCAGAGCATATAGCATTGTTATACTCTCATGTTTATCACTCTTTCAATGCTTTTGAGAGTTGAGCATTATGCCTTGTTTGTGAGCCAATGCATGAACATCATTCTCTTGCCTTTCATGCTATCAATTCAGATCATTTTGGCCACTGTTTTGGCATGCATGAGGTCTGTTTGGGGTTGGTTTAGTCTATTGAACATTATATTGCATGGTCCTAGTGTTGTATCATTCACTAGTTTTAATGCTTAAGTCTCTTAACATGTTATGCATGTGTTGTCTGCATGTTAGAGTCTTGCATTTCATGCCAAGATTAGCATGTTGGTTGCATTGCATCGTGTTCAACTGGACGTTATGTTGAACACAAGGTGGATTGGCCCACTTCATACTCAAAGTGATGAAAGTGAGCCAATCCCCTTTGTCTTTATTGCCTTTGATCACTTATGATAAGGCCGTGGTCTTAGTGTCTTGTTTGTTGTGCATTCATCGAATTTGTGCAAATTGGATCTTTGGCCATCACGCATTGAGATGCTTGATTGATGGTCTTGGATCCAATGGTGCCTCACCCTTGATGTTTTGAGGTGATATGGAGTGGCATAGTACGTACATACCCTTAGGAGACCCTCCATTTTCCTCTAGTTTGTGCTCTGTTACAATATGGTGGTGCAGTACACCAGTGGCCGGCAGTGCCTTGCAGATGAGCGGCACTGCTTCATCATTGGCCGGCAGTGCACATCATTGGCTGGCAAATGGCCGGCGGCAAGCCCCTGTGGCCGGCAGGCCACTAGTGGATTCCTCATAGTTGGTTTGGTAAGGGGGAGTAGAAAGTTCCTAAAGACATCCTGCAAACAGAGCCTCTCAAGAGCAAACCGGAAGGCGTTTCGAGGCGGCAATCGAGAGCATGCATCCTTCATTGTTCAAGGCGGAAGCTGAGGCAACCTAGTTTACATATCTTATATGCTTAGTAAGATGCCATGATTAGTTAATTTGTTAATTAATTATGGTATTGTAATAATTAGTAATTGATTTGCTAGTTATTCGATTTGGTTATGTAATAATTAGTCTAATTAGATTATTAGATTAGTGAAGTAGCTTAGCTTAGAATAGCTTAGCTTTCATTTGGACCCTCCGTCGAGAGGGCACAATGTTGTAATAAGGGTGCGTGTGTGTGTGCATGTCTTCCAACCCCATTTCTTTCTCCCTTTTACTTATCAGCTTTTGATGGTTAGTTTAGGGCACGTTTTGTTTAACATACCTTATGCTTGCATGTTTGCATTATTCATTTGTATTGCATCCACCAGGCTTGGCGCATCATTCAAACTGCATCATATTTCAATATACTTACTTCAATACGTGTTTCAAAGCATGTTATCAAGTTGCATTCATATGCCATCTTAGCAAGCCGAGCCTATTTTAGTTGCATTTTTGCATGTGTTGCATTAGGCATCTTGTATAGTTAGGATCATACATGATTTCTAACTAGTTTTCTGTTTTGGCTCGGAGTACACTGTAAGTGTTTACGCATTAGTATCCTTGCATGAGTGTAAGTGGTTACCATGTTTAGCATGCTTGCCATGAGGCTATGTGCTTAAATGATTAACTGCATGAATGCTCGTGGATGAAGGCTTCATTACTTGAATTAGAACAATTCATCAAAATGTGAGTTTTAAGTCCACTTGAGGGTGGCAAATCATGTTGTTTCAAGCCCACCTTGTTTGGTGGTAAATCCGCGTTTTAGCCTACTTGCGAGTAGCATCTTCAAACCATTTTCGAAAAACAAACATGAGATGTTTTGTTCCAAATCGAGTGATTTAGTCTATACTTGTGTGTTGTACACATCACATAGTAAGTTAGCTAATAATCAAACAAGAACACATGTGTTTTCAAAAACAACATGTCATGTTTATTAGAGGCCAATCTTTGATCGAGCGAGCGGAGGTGCTCATTTCAGGACCTTCCCTTCTCGTACCCAAGTTCCCGAGCCGAGGCAACTTTGGTGATGATGGACACGTGGCCTTAGGCACGAGTCAGGATTTCCTAAATTTCCCAAAACAAAATATTTAGGTGGCGACTCTGAAATCTGGCAAAGCAGTCCATGTTTGGCGCTTTTTGATTAAAATTGATTTTCCAAAACGATTTGCCAGATTTGGACTCTTTAGTGATTTATCAATCTTACATTGCACTTTGTGAGATTAGATTCAGAACCGTAACAGGAGTCCGAACTGTAGTAGCAGGACGACCAATTCGCGCCCTCTCCAAAAGGGGGGCCGCGCGGAGAAAGTTCGGACGGTCTACAGCGGGCTAAGGCGCCTATAGCCTGTTGACCCGCTGGTTCGGCCACATTTGCCTGACCAACCCCTTCTTCCTGTGTCAGAATATCATTCGGTATAGGCACCTCATGTCTTTTAAGCCTACCACGGCTACCACCACCACGTCCACATCCTGACATCCTAATAAAGGTAACAGAAAAGATTAGCACATTTACAAATGCGCTGAAGCTAACTCACTCGCGTCTTAATGCGGTGGACAACAGTAATTCACTCCACATAAACACATAGTCACATCAACACATACAAATTTCATTCCCAGATAATGACCGTCCCGTGGCATTGCCAGAGTTCCAATTAGAAATGGCAGTGATCAAGTGCCTTTCTAATAGGACTCCTAGAAACCCGTGGACTCGACCAACATTCTAGAAATTAAATCCCATACCCATATAATCTCAGAAACATGTTATCACATAACATTACAAACATAAAAACGTCTCTGTCAAGCGAGACACAAACCCATTTTGGTACTAACCACTTCCCACATACCCAAAGTATTCAAACCCGGTACGCTCTGATACCAAGTTGTAACGCCCCTAAAATAATTATAATAATTCATCTATAAATAACTAATACCATATGACATTAACAAAAGAATAGACTTTCATTAATCAGAGTTAATTTACAAAAGTGACACATGCAATATACATTCATAAGCTCTACCCTGAATCTATAGCATATAATACTAACTTAATGATCAACAACAAAAATAAATAAATACCCTACAGGCTTACATCTTTCCAAGACTATGCTTGGTTATAACAAAAGAGAGTCTTAATGCTCCATACATATAAAGTCCTAGGCTTATACAGATATAAAATACAAAACAACAAAACAGAGCCTTCAGCTCCGAGGCCCTCCCAAGCTAAGTTCTTGGAGGAGGCATGCCACCAGCACTTGAAAATGGTTTCTTAAGTAGGGTGAGCCAAAGCCCAGTAGAAATAATCTAACACAATATATGAATATTAACAAAGATATAAATATAATGCACATGTTCAATGCCCAAATGACAAATCTTTCACAATTTTTTCAAAACCATGTTATGTCAAACTTACATCTCTATCCTTCAGTTATACCCACATCATTTAGTCAACCAAATAGAGGATATACCCCATAGGCCTCCAACTAATATAATTATCATACAAATTTCATTCACTTTCCATTTTACGAAAATTTCGTCTGCGGGAATCAGCACCCATGTATACGCGCGGTTTTCAGGACTTTCATCCTAGACACACAAGCCAACTTGATTTAATGGAGTCCATTCCCTTTCTCCTCCCAAACATGGAGTATATCCCCTTTCTCCTCCCAAATATCATACATATACAATGTATACAATCCATTATTTATGCAAAATAATTATTCAAGACATTTTAGAGCAAAAACCCCATTTTCCCAATCTCATCCCAAACACCAAAATCAATCATTTTAACACAACACAACCTCATATCTACTCCCATAACCATTTCCAATACGTTCATTCAAAAACCCCTCTTTTGATTTAAACCCAAAACCCTAGGTTGGTTGAAAATCACGACAAGTTCCAATACTTCTTACCGATCAACAAATAACTAAGTTAAAACTTATAGAAGAGTGTAGAAAGTCTCTACTTCAAAGTTAGGAGATGAACAAAGCAAGGTGGAACCTTCAAGAATGCTGAAACCAAGTTTCAATCAGATCAAAACGGAGCTCTTGAAGTGCTCTACCATTTTAACAAAGGCACAAGGGTGGAGAAATCACTAGATCTAGATGAAAAAGTAGAGAGAATGTAGGTTTTAGAGAGAGGGGGTCTCAATTTTAGGGTTTGGAGAGAAATAGATCTGAAAAAGTGATGTAAAATGACTTTTTTTACGAACTGATATACGCATAGTCCGATCGAGCGCAAGAAGTGACGCTCGAGCGTTCCAGACAACAGACTAACGCTTGAGCGCAATAAAGGCCGCTCGAGCACCCACCCGCTTGAGCGTAGGAAATGCCCCTCAAGTGTAGAATACACTCTCCCTGTAGTTTTGCAAACCTACAAAAGTACTGAGAGTTCGCAAAGCCCGTTCGAGCGAAAAACCAAAAATCTGGACAACAAAAGGTTTGAAAACCAAGCGACCAACATGTTCCAAACACAACCGCAACAACCCAAAAGCCAAACTTAAGGAGATATAAGGGAAACAAAATGTAAACAACAATATAAAACCATCAAACCCGAGTCTGGGATATAACAAGAGTCGGGTCAAAACCGGAATCACTATATATACTCTCGTTTAATATTATAGTATTGTGCATGTTTCAGTTCAAGATGTTTTAAATTTTAAAATAAAATTTAATGGTTTAAGTTAATTCAAAATATTGTGAAAATTGAAAATATATATATATAGACTATTAAATTCAAAATATTGCGAAAATTAAAAAAAAATAAAAATTGTAATATTTTTATTATATAAAAATACGAGGTTTCACAAAAACGGCTTGGATCACCATCCTGTAAGATCCACGGAGTGGATTCTCGAAAAATATGAGATTATAAAATATTATAGTGTTGTGCATGTTTCAATTCAATATAGTTTAAATTTTAAAAGTTTTTATTAATTAATTATGACCTAACTGATTAGGTTAAATCATTTTAGATTTGATTGATTTGTTGGTTTAATCGTGATTTTAGCAGTTTTATCAAAATATATTAGATTTGTTTGATTCGAAATAAACTAAATATTAAGCTGATTAAAGATTAAAAGACTGAAATTGTTTGATTAGAAATAAACATTCCATCCAAATAATTGTTAACTTTTATTTTATGATCCCACATCGGAAAAAATAAATAAATAAATAAATAAATATTGTTTCACTTATATAAAGTAAATCTTAATAGTGTAGTATTGTATATACATATACTTCAATTCAAAATAGTTTAAATTTTAAAATTAAAATAACATTTAAAAGTTTTAGTTAATTAATTTTTATATAAGTTGGTTGGTCATTTGACTTAACCGATTAGGCTAAACCATTTTGAGTTTGATCGATTCACCTGTTTAATCGTAATTTCTCATATTGATTTTATTAATTTCAAACAATTAAAAGAAATTTCTATTGGCTTACTTCCATTTAACCATATAAAAATAAAACCGTAATTAGTTTATGATTTATTTTATAATCTCACATCGGAAGAAGAATAAAAAAGCAAAGTTCGTTTCACTATCTATCTATATATTGCATAAAAAAATAAAAAATAAAAAATAAAAAAAATAAAAATTTGGGGTTTTAGGGAAAAGCCTTCTAAAATTAAGAAAATTATTGAATCACTATATATACTCTCATTTAAATTCATTGACTAACTTCTATTTATTTTTTATTTTACAATCCCACATCGGAAAAAGAAAGAAAAATGAAATTGTTTCACTTACATAAAATGAATCTTATGTTCCCATTTATATAAGTAAAAGGAGATTTTCAGTAAGAAGCCTTATGTCATAATTATTATTATTTTTTTTTTTGATTTTCTTAATTTTAAACAATTAAGAAAATCTCAATTAGCTAGCTTCCATTTAACTTTTATTTTACAATCCCACATAGTTTTGATTTTAAAAAGAATTTTGTATGAGATTTTGAAACTCTCATAATCTTTAACTTTAAAATCATTACATTCCCACATCTCAAAAAAATAAATAAATAAATAAATAAAAAGGGTGAGTTGTTTCACTTATATAAAGTGTTACAATCTCACATTGGAAAAACAAAACAAAAACAAAAACAAAAAAACAAAAAGTGAGTTGTTTCACTTATATAAAATGAATCTTGTAAAACGAGTTTTAAGGGAAAAGCCTTCTAGAAGCTCCAAACTAATAAAAAAATTCTCATTGGCTAGCTTCTATTTACCTTTTATTTTACAATCCCAAAAAAAAAATTAATAATAAATAAATAAATTGAATTGTTTCATTTACATAAAGTGAATCTTATGCTTCAATTTATATAAATTATTGAAATTTCTTAATTTTAAACAATTAAGAAAATCTCATTGTTTAGCTTCCATTTAACTTTTATTTTACAATCTCATATAGATGTTTTGATTTTAAAAATAATTTTGTATGAGATTTTGAAACTTTCATAATATTTAATTTTAAAATAATTACAATCACACCTTGAGAAAAAAAAATAAAAAGTGAGTTGTTTCACTTGTATAAAGTGAATCTTATACTCTTATTTAATATTATTGTATTGTGCATGTTTCAGTTCATGATGGTTTTATACTTCCATTTATATAAGCAAAAGAAGATTTTTAGTGAGAAATCCTATAACAATTACCATTTTTGTTTATATTTTCTTAATTTTAAACAATTAAGAAAATCTCCATTTGTTAGCTTCCATTTAACTTTTATTTTATAATCTCACATAGACGTTTTGATTTTAAAAATATTTTTGTATGAGATTTTAAAACTTTCATAATATTTAACTTAAAAATAATTACAATCCCACATCAAGAAAAAAAATAAAAAGTGAGTTGTTTCACTTATATAAAGTGAATCTTGTACTCTCATTTAATATTATAGTATTGTGCATATTGCAGTTCAAGATGGTTTAAATTTTAAAATAAAATTTAAAATTTTAATTAATTAATTTTGTTGTAAATTGGTTGGTCTTTTGATTTAGCTTATTAGGCTGAATAGTTTTCAGTTTAACTGATTTACTAGTTTAACCACAATTTTAGTTATTTTATCAAAATATATTGCTTAGATTTGTTTAATGTAAAATAAACTAAGATTGACCTTATCAAAAATGGTGCCGTTTGGTAACACTTACGTTTTCAGTTTTCTGTTTATATTTACAAAAATTTAAAAAACTCAAATAAAAACTTGTTTGGTAAACTTTTTGATTTATAAATCAGTGGTCTCAGTTTATAAATTTGGCCAAAAAATGAAAACACAAAAAATGTGTTTCCATTTTGAGTTTTCAGTTTTTTTTTTTTTACCACCCAACACTAGCCACCACCCACCACCATTTTCCACCACCGTCTTCCGCCACCACCACCCACCGCCACCTGCCACCACCACTCACCACCCACCCACTACCCACCCACCACCCACCTCTCACTCACTCGCCACCACCACCACCACCACCACCACCCACCTGCCATCCACCCGCCACTACCATCCACCGCCCCCCACCACCACCCGCCACCTACTTGCCACAACTACTCACCACCCACTTGCCACCACCTGCCACCCACCACCACCAGCCACCTGCCACCCACCCGCCACCACCACCCACCACCCGCCACCACCACCACCACCATCACCATCACCCACCACCCACCCGCCACCCACCTGCCACCACCACCCACCACCACCCAGTCGCTACCATTTACCACCCGCCACCGTCACCCACCCACCCACTCACCACCACCACCACCACCCATTACCTACCTACCACCCACCTGCCACCACCACCCACCACCGCTACCACCACCACTACCACTACCACCCACTCGCTACCACCCACCACCTGTCACCGTTACCCACCCACCTACCATCACCACCCCACCCGCTACCACCCGCCATCCGCCACCCACCTACCACCACCACCCACCACCCGCCACCCACCTGCCACCACCACCCGCCACCCGCCGCCACCACCGCCGCCACCACCACCACCACCACCGCCACCCACTCGCTACCACACACCACCCGCCACCGCCACCCGCCACCGTCACCCACCCACCCGCCACCGCCACCACCACCACCACCCACCACCACCAGCTACCCACCATCCACCGTCACCACTTTCTACCACCATCTTCCGCCGCCACTTGTCATTTCTCACTCTTTTTTATATTTTTAATTTTTTTAAACATTTTGTCAATTACCAAACGCGTTTATAGTTTATGTTTTTCTAAAAATAAACAAAAAATAAACAAAAACCAGTTTATAAAATTTTTGTAAATATAAACTGAAAACGTAAACGTTACCAAACGCAAACGATTGAGATTGCTTGATTAGAAATGAATTTCCCATCCAAACAACTGTTAATTTTTATTTTACAATCCCACATCATGAAAGAGAGGAAAAAAATGAGTCGTTTCACTATATAAACCTTATGCTCACATTTAATATTGTAGTGTTGTGTATATTTCAGTTGAAGACAGTTTAAATTTTAAAATTAAAATAACATTTAAAAGTTTTAATTAATTAATTTTTGTATAAGTTGGTTGATCCTTTAACTTAGCCGATAGGATGAACCGTTTTCAGTTTGACTGGGTAGCTGGTTTAACTACAATTTTAGCGGTTTTATCAAAATATATTGATTAAATTTGTTTGATTTGAAAAAAAATTAAAGATTGACCTAATTAAAGATTAAACGGCTAAGATTGCTGGATTCGAAATAAATTTCTCGTCCAAATAATTGTTAACTTTTAAACAATTAAGAAAATCTCTACTGATTAGCTTTCATTTAACTTTTAGTTTATAATCCCATATTGAGAAAAGAAAGAAAAAATGAATTGTATTACTTACATAAAGTGAATTTTATACTCCAATTTATATTTACAAAATGAGATTTTTGGTGAAAAGCCTTATGATCAATATCTCATACTAATTTTTTTAATTTTCTTAATTTTAAACAATTAAGAAAATCGCGATTGACTAGTTTCAATTTAACTTTTATTGTACATAATATAAAAAATTAAATATAATTATCATATTTTTATTAAATAATATATTATTTTATCTCATGCGTAGCACAGGTGATATATTAGTATATATTAACAGGGAAAACGGGGAAGAGTGAAATAAGATTAAAAAAAATGAAAATAAATTTAAGATAAAAGGAAATTGAACACCTGATGGTATGGCATCTGCATGCCCACCATGTTTTGTTTTGGAACAGACAATGATAATTAAGAGGGGTGCACATGGAAGGTGGGAGGCAAGAAAACATGGAGAGCAAGCCCATGGTTTCTGATTAGGTTTTACTACATAAAATGTTATGTTTTAGTGTAATTTGGTTCAAAAGAAATATAGAGAAAAATATAATAAAAATATCATAAGGTTTAGAAATTAATATTGAGTAACAATATAAAGTCAAAAATATTTTATTTTATTTTATTTTGAATAAATTTTTAGTATAAAAATATAAAAACTATTAAATTCAAAATATTGTCAATAATTATAAAAAAAAATTTAAAAAACTATGATCAATATCTCATATTTATTTTTTTGATTTTCTTAATTTTAAACAATTAAGAAAATTCTCATTAGCTAACTTCCATTTAACTTTTACTTTACAATCCCACAAAGTTTTTATTTTAAAAATAATTTTGTATGAGATTTTGAAACTCTCATAATCTTTAACTTTAAAATAATTACAATCCCACATCGAAAAAAGAAAAAAAAAAATAAGTTGTTCACTTATAAAAAGTGTTACATTCCCCCATCGAGAAAAGACACAAAAAGTGAGTTATTTCACTTATATAAAATGAATCTTATAAAGGAAGTTTTAAGGGAAAAGTTTTGTAGAAACTCCAAATCCTCAGTCTAAAATTATTGAATTTTATTATTTTTAAACAATTAAGAAAATTTTCATTGGCTAACTTTCATTTACTTTTTATTTTACAATCCCAATTCCGAAAAACAAAAAAAGAAAAAAGAAAAAAGAAAAAGGTGAATTGTTTTATTTACATAAATCTTATGTTCCAATTTATATAAATTATTGAAATTTCTTAATTTTAAACAATTAAGAAAATCATCATTGGTTAGCTTTTATTTTACAATCTCACATCAAAAAAAAAAAAAAAGAAAGAAAGAAAGAAAGAGAAAAGTAAATTGTTTCACTTATATAAACTTATATAAACTGAATCTTATGCTCCAAAATCTCTATATGTTAGCTTCCATTTAGGTTTTATTTTACAATCTCACATAGACGTTTTGATTTTAAAAATAATTTTATATGGGATTTTGAAACTCTCATAATATTTAATTTTAAAATAATTACAATCCCACATTGAGAAAAGAAAAAAAAAAAGTGAGTTATTTTACTTATATAAAGTGAATCTTATACTCTCATTTAATATTATAGTATTGTACATGTTTCAATTCAAGATGGTTTTATGTTCCCATTTATATAAGCAAAAGAAGATTTTTAGTGAAAAGACCTATAATCAATATCAAATTTTTTTTTTTTCTTAATTTGAAGCAATTAAAAAAATCTCCATTGGTTAGCTTTTATTTAACTTTTATTTTACAATCTCACATAGACGTTTTGATTTTAAAAATAATTTTGTATGAGATTTTGAAACTCTCATAATATTTAACTTTAAAATAGTTACAATCCCACGTCGAGAAAAGAAATAAAAAGTGAGTTGTCTCATTTATATATAAAGTAAATCTTATACTCTCATTTAATACTATATTATTGTGCATGCTTCAGTTTGAGATGGTTTAAATTTTAAAATAAAATTTAAAGGTTTTAATTAATTAATTTTGTTGTAAATTGGTTGGTCTTTTGACTTAGCCGATTAGGCAGAATCGTTTTTGGTTCAACTGATTCACTGGTTTAACCACGGTTTTAGCTATTTTATCAAAATATATTGTTTAGATTTGTTTGATTTGAAATAAATTAGGATTGACCTTATTAAAAATTGAACGACTGAGATTGCTTGATTAGAAATGAACTTCCCGTCCAAACAACTGTTAACTTTTATTTTACAATCTACATCAGGAAAAGGAGGAAAAAATGAGTTGTTTCACTATATAAACCTTATGCTCCTATTTAAAATAAAATTTAAATTTTTTAATTAATTAATTTTTGTACAAGTTGGTTGGTCCTTTGACCTAACCGATAGGGTAAACCGTTTTCAGTATGACTGATTCATTAGTTTAATTACGACTTTAGCGGGTTTATGAAAATATATTTGTTAAATTTGTTTGATTCAAAATAAATTAAGGATTGACTTAATTAAAAATTAAACGACTGAGATTACTTGATTCGAAATAAATTTCTCGTCCAAATAATTGTTAACTTTTAAACAACTAAAAAAATTTCCATTGGCTAGCTTTCATTTAACTTTGATTTTATAATCCCACATCGAGAAAATAAAAATAAAAATAAAAATAAAAAAGTGAATTGTATTACTTACATAAAATGAATCTTATATTCCAATTTATATAAATAAAATGAGATTTTTAATAGGAAGCCTTATGATCAATATCTCATACTAATTTTTTTGATTTTTTTAATTTTAAACAATTAAGAAAATCTTGATTGACTAGATTCCATTTAATTTTTATTTTACATAATATAAAAAAATTAAATATAATTATCATATTTTTATTAAATAATATATTATTTTATTCTATACATAACACGGATGATATACTAATATATATTAACAGGGAAAATGAAGAAGAGTGAAAGAAGATAACAAATAAAAAATAAAAATAAAAAAGTGAAAATAAACTTAAAAAATAAGAAGAAATTGAACACTTGGTAGTATGACATCTGCATGTCCACCATGTTTTGTTTTGGTACAGACAATGATAACTGAGAGAGGGGGACATGTGGAAGGTGGGAGGCAAGAAAACATTGGGAGCAAGCCCATAGTTTTTTATTAGGTTTTAATACATAAAATGTTATGTTTCAGTGTAATTTGGTTCGAAAAAAATATAAAAAAAAATATAAAAAAAAATATCATAAGATTTAGAAATTAATATTGAGTAATAATATAAAGTCAAAAATATTTTATTTTATTTTGAATAAATTTTCAATATAAAAATATACAAACTATTCAATTCAAAATATTGTGACTAATTATAAAAAAAATATTTAAAAAAAAACTATATTATTTTTAATATATAAAAGTACGAGTTTTCACATAAACGACTTGGATCACCATCCTGTAAGATCCACGGAGTGGATTCTTGAAAAATATGGAGAAGATAAAGTCTTGAGAGGAGTTGCTACCATAGATCACCTCTTCTTCTTTTTTTTCTTTTTTCTTTTTTCCTATCATTTTATATTACCACCTATGAAGTACGGGTATGGGTACGTTGATACGGTAAAATTCAAAAAAAGTAAGGTACGGGTACAGCTTGGTATGCTTGCAAAAAAATATTTATTTTTAATTTAAAGTAATGCAAAAATTAATTAAATTGTTTAATTTGTTAAGATCCAACTTATAATTAATATTTAATGCCAAGGTATAAATCAAAATTAAATGTCGATATATTAAATAACTTACAAACTATAGTTTAATTTTAATATGATACTAATTATAAAACTAAAAATAAAAAAGAAATCTAATGAAATGAGGTTTATCTCTATAATAGAAAAGAATATTGTTTCAACTGAGGTACGGTATAACTTGGGTATATATTAGGTACGTCTAGATACGCTAAAAATTAAGAAGAAAAAATTTGGGTACATGTTTCGTGTACCCAGTACGTATACAGAAGTACTATATGAAGTACCATACACCAATAAGTACTCGATATAGATATAGCATGTTTTTCAAAATACCCATATTTCATAGATTACCACCACTACAAGAAAAAACACCTTTGGCGACTAAATTTTTAGTCGCCAAAAGTCATTTTTTAGTCGCCAAAAGTCAACTTTTCACTTTCCCCGACTAAATATTTTAGTCGCCGGTTTTGTCGCGAATAGATGGTCGGCGGAGGTATTGGCGACTTAAAAAAGTTTTAGTCGGCAAAGTTTTAGTCTTCAACGACCAAAGCATTTGTCGCCAATAGTCAATTACATTTTTGAAAATTATACATTTAGCGACTAATCTTTTAATCGCCAATAGTGAATTTTTTTTTTTTTATTTATACATTTGCCGACTAAGCTTTTCGTCGCCAATAGTCAATCTTTTGGCGACCACTGTTTTTAGTCGCCAAAAGCATATTTCAAGAAAAGAAAATTTAACCTCTGCTGTTCTCAAGATTTGAACCACCACCCCATTCCACATTCCAAACCTTTACCAACACACTCTCCCCACTATGCCACTACAACATCATATGAATATAAATGCAACATATATTATTTATATATTACTTTGACCGGTATTAATACAAAACTATATATATAAAAATAATTATTTTTATTCAATATAATTTATGTAAAAAATAAATTATTTACTAAAAAAAATTAGATCACTTTTGGCGACTAAATCTACTTTTTAGTCGCCAATTGTATAGTTTTGGCTACTAATTAGTTTTTAATCGCTAAAAAAATTCATTCCCGCCTAAAAATAACCAGTTTTGGCGACTAAACCTGTTTTGAGTCGCCAAAAACGTCCCCTTTTGGCTATTAAACTGAATTTTCGTCGCCAATTGACTGTTTTTAGCCACTAATTTTTTTTTAGTAGCCAAAAAGCTTCACTTTCAGCGACCAAACTGTTTTTAGTCACCAAAACACGTAGAATCGGCGACCAAACTGTTTTTTAGTCGCCAAAACCTATACTTTTGGCTACTAAATTATTTTAGTCGCCAAAAACTGTTACTTTTGGCTACCAAAAAACCTTTAGTCGCTGAAACCCCTATATTCGGCGACTAAACTGACTTTTAGTCGCTAAAACCCTTATATTCGGCGACTAAACTCTTTTAGTTGGCAAAAGTGATCAATTTTGGCGACTAATTCCATTTTAGTCACCAATTCTACTACTTTCAGCGACGAAAACTCTAGTTTTAATCGCGAAATCTGTTTTTTGTTGTAGTGCACCTATATGACATTTTTTTATTAATCTTTATCTTGATTGTTTTCAATTAAGGTACCAATAAAACTGGTGGATTGCCAGTAGGTAAACCATCTGTATTTAAAATAAAAATTCTTTCACAGGTTGATTGTTAGTAGGTAGTGATATAAATCAGTGATAAAAAAACAAGAGATACATATCATTTCTCTATTTAATAACTCTTACAAGGTAAAGTTTGTATTCGTCACGTGCATATGCAGATAACAAAAAATTCCTACTACCTTGTTTGTAGGTAATCCTTTCCCAATTGAGAATTCAATAGGTGCAATTAGGACGGGCTTGATTCAGTTGAAAGGTTATTTAAACTCAATTTAAGTTGGGTTGATACTTGTCAAGGTTTGAATTGTTAAATTGTAACCTGAGATTGTCTGCCTAAGCGCGATTCGAGTTAAACCCGAATTATCCGAGTTGTTCGAATTGTCCGAGTTGTACATGAATTTTATTTATTTTTTTTATAGCTAAATTATTAATTTATTAAAATTAGAATCTATTTACATTTTTTTAAGAAAATCATTAATAATATCAAAATAAATTTATATAATATAAGAGAGATGCTGCTATAATAATTTTTACAATTTATGAGTGAGAATAAAAAATGTAAGATTTTTTGTTACTTGTATATATAATATATATTTAATATGATTTAATAATTAAAATTATTTTAGTATCATATTGTGGTTAATAATTTATATGTATATTCAATATTTTTATATATTTATATATGTATAATTCGGGTTTTGGGTTACTCGGATTGTTTGATATGTTTGTCCAAGTCCTCTCAAATTTAATTCAAACTTCTGAATTTTTGTCTAAACTCGTACCAAATTAAAAAATATCTTATTTAAATCCTAAAAAAATTAAGATTACACTCGACTTACTCCAATTGAACTGGGCCAAGTTGTACCCCTTGAATTTAGTGCTCCTAGAGCAAGTTTTATTTTATTTTTTTTTATTTTTGTGGAATAGAACAATGCTCGAAAAGCACTAACTCGTTTGGCATGTAACAGTTTTAGTTTAAAAGCTAAAAAAATTTTAAAAGAATTTTTTAAAAAATATATATATAACTTATACTAAAAAATTAAAAAAAAAAATTTCTCTCTACTTTTTGCACATCTTTTCGTAAAAAATTAAAAAGTCATTCCAAATATATTAATTTTTTTAACTCATATTTTAACGAAAAAATCAAAAAATAACTAAAATAGCATCTTCCCAAACGAGGCCAACGTTCTTTCGTAAAGGACAAAGTGGCCAACCACATCCGACTAATCGAAAATAGAGAGAGAACTGGCAGCGGACTAGGAATTAGTTTATAACAACATTCCTAAAATTGAAGCAACAAAGTCGAGAGAAAAAAATAAAATAAAATAAAATAAAATAATAATAATAATAATAATAATAATAATAATAATAATAATAATAAAAATAAAGGAAGATGCCATTGCAGTTGGCAACACACACAACCCCAGAGAGAGAGAGAGAGAGATGATGATGGAGGTGAAAGAAGCGTTGTTCATGAACAGAGGAGAAGGAGAAAGTAGTTATGCACACAACTCTTCTTTCACAGTAAGAAAATGTTTGTATATTTGTATAGTAGTATTACTCTTCATGTTCATGGTATGTCCAATTCTCACTTCTTTGAAAATTTCTGCTAACTCAACGATTGTTATGCCTTGCAATTTGTATCCAAGTTATAGTTTTTGTTATGAAATAACAGTTTCGAAGTTTTATTGGATTGTTAGTGTTAATATATTTTATGTTAGTGCTTTAGGCTTTAGATTAGTGCATTTACTTTCTGTTAGTGGATCCACTTTTGACATGATGATGTTTGTAATGTTCTCTCTTATAACGGAGAGTGTACCTCTTTACTCATAACGACATTCAATACATCAATACATACATAATTGATTCTCTCTCTCTTTTCCTATACATTAATTATTAACATAGTATAGAGCTGGGTTAAAAACTTAGTAATTTCGCTTCACCGGCGGGCAGCAGTCACGCCTTGGCCGCCCGCCGGACCTAAGAGTAGGATCAGAAAACTAAGCACACAACATGTCTGCCATACCTCCCTTACTAGTCTATGTCAAGTTGTCAACCTTCCCCTGGGGCCAATCAGCACCAGAAACAGAGAGCCATATCCTCTGATATCATCATCTGGGCACCATCGTAACACATTTTGAACCAAAGTCACACAACCAATTTTCCTGCATTTGTCTTCCCTGTGATCTCCATGAAATGATCAATACAGTAGCTCGCAGCAATGATTTTCAACTCCGAATCATATATCTCAGTTTCACAAACACTCGTCGGAGCTTCACCAGTAAACTGACACAAATCGGTTGTTCTCGTAGCTCCCCCCCACCCACCCCCCACCCAAAGAAAGTCCTCCAGTTTCGGTCCTCCGCTGCCGCTTCCGCCGCCGGTGAGTGTGGACAGCTCAGTTGCACCATCCAACAACGGCCACAATCGGTGCCACTATGGTCTGCTCCGCCACAATCTCTGACCAAACGGAACATTATCTCTACCACATCCAACGGCTGGGAAACTGCCACGTCTGTGATGACAGCTTTCAGGCTTTCTTCCGGCCTTCGCCGCCTTCTTGTCGGCTCCGGCCATCACGCCGACGGTTCTGCGAGTCAAACTCGGTCTGTCCGATCTCAACGGTGCTCTCTCCGACTGGAACGACCAAGCTGTTTTACATGTTGGAGATCATTTGTAAAACCATCCCTGGTTACAAACACACCCTTTGCTATAATTTGTATGAGTTCAGGAAAGGGGAGAGAGACTCCTGCAGAGTTCAATTTCGAAGAGAGTTGAATTGCCCACAACAGAGGATCAATACCCTTTCCTGCCAATACCACCCCGCCTGTCTCCACTCACTTTGACACATTATTTTTCTTTTTCTTTCTTTTATCATTTTCCTTTTCCTATATCTATATATATATATATTATTCTCACCAACACCTCTCCTAATGGATACTAATAGTGTGTTTGATTTGAGTTTTCTCGATTAAATTTTTTAAAAATTAAGGGTATATTTGGTTTGTATTTGGGAGATGAGTTTTAGAAAAAAATTTCTCAAAAATTGTTTGGTTTGAGTTTTTCTCAAAAAATTTTCAAAATCACTTTCTCTCTCTTACACATCAATCAATCACTTTTTCTCTCTCCTCTCTCCTTCTCAATCACTTTTTCTCTCACACACATCTACTCAAATTCTTCCAAAATATCAAATCATCTCAAACTCCCAAAAAAATAACTCTTCCAAAATATACAATCAAACAAACCAAAAAAATTTCTAAACCCTCTCCTCAAAAATTTTTTCAAAAACAACTCTCCCAAAAATAAACCAAACAAACCCTAAGTTTTTTTATTTTCGTATTCTTTTATTTTTAGTGAATATTTTTTAAATTTTAAACATTTTTTTTTATTTTTTTAGATGCACCTTAGTTAGATATATCTACGTAAAAAATTTGTGAAAAAACATTTTAAAAAATTAATAAATACATAAAAATACAAAAAAATATACTGAATTCTTTTTTGGTATTTAGTGAATTTTTAAAAGATTTTTTTTATAATTTTTTTACTTTTTAAGTGTATTTATGTTAGGTGTCTCTAAAAAGTAAAAAAATTACTTAAAATATTAAAAAAATTCAATAAAAATAAAAAAATACGAAAAATAAAAACATAAAATTTTTTAAAAAATATTTTCTAAAAAATAAAAACAAGCAAGCTGAATGTTTCTTTCTTTTTTTTTTTTTTTTAATCACACCCATCCACCGCCCAACCTTTATTTTCATTATTATAAAGCTTAGTTGGTCTAACTTCTCATTTCTTTTTTTTTTAATTTATTTAATCACACCCATCCACCGCCCAAACTTTATTTTTTATTATAAAGCTTAATTGGTGCTCTCGATTCGCCCTGTTCCCCACTCCCTCCTCTATTATTTTTATTCATCACTATATATTCATCATCACCATACTCATCATTTCATCACCATCAACATATTTTTTTTATTCGATTTCCTTACTTTTCACAAAAAAAATAAAAATAAATAAAATAAATAAAAAAATAAATAACAACTAACAACAAACAAACAAACAACCACACACACAAGAGGGATTTTTCACTTTCTCGACGCTGCCGCCGCTCTCTTCCTCTTGCTTCTGTTTTGGGTGTCCCTTGACGACCCTACCTCAGTACTTCCACCCCACCTTCATTTGCCACCCGCTTCGTCCCTCGCCTTCGCAGTTCTTGACGATTCTGCCTTGGTCTTGGTCGCGCTTCCAAATGTAATTACTCCCCGCTGGCCGTCAAATACAGAGTATGCGGACACTCCGAATCGGGCTTTAGCGGTGACTTGCCGTTTCAACTCTTTATTTTCCTTCTTCAGTGAACTGATCTCTCATCGAGCATCTTTATACATCCGTCGCAGCAGGGAGAGTTGCGTTGACAGTTGATACACTTCAAACGTCATGTTCTGCAGTCGCCGGGACAAGTTTGTGACCGCCGTCATAGTCTCCATACATGACTTTCAGCGTATACGAGTTCGCCTCAATGTCCGATTGTGTAGCCATTATCTGCTCCACTGTCATTTCTGGATAGCTGCGCACAGGGGACGACGGAAGGTCGTTTGATTGAGGTTCAAGGACAACCGCCCCGGTAATCTCTCTTGTGGACTCGTTGAGGTCTGGAAAGAGGGTAAGCGGACCACGGAAAGAAGAGACCATGTTCTGGGTTGCTGAGTGTTTCAGAGAAGCAGCGATTTCAGACTGGTAATGTAAGAAAGGGTTGGTTGTAGAGTGTTTCAGAACGAAGATGTTCAGAGGTTTCAGACTAGTTTGGTTTGCACAGCGTCCGTCTCGGTTTATATAAGACAATGACGAAGAGGACGACACGACGCTCTGTCGATCACGTGCATCGCTGCGTGTTCGGCGCGACTTTTGATGGCTTGCCGCTCGATGATTTCTATCGGGCATGACTTTTGATGAATTGGGTGCACCTTTTGAGGGCGCGACTTTTGAGGGCTCGATTCTTCATGATCTGTCCATTTCTCCTCCCTCTCCTCCTATTCTTTGGTGTGACAACTTATCAGCAATTGCCCTTGTTTCTAATCCCGTGTTTCATACACGGTCAAAACACATTGAGGTGGACTGTCACTTCATTCGTGACAAAGTTGCTGAGAAACATCTTGTTCTCAAATACATTCCCTCTGAGGCTCAGATTGCTGACATCTTCACTAAGCCTCTATCCGCTTCTCGGTTTCAATTTCTTCAATCCAAGCTTCTGGTTTGTCCTTCTCCCATCAGCTTGAAGGGGGCTGTTAAAACTATCAAGAGTGAAGAATATTCTAGTGCAGCAGGTGACTTCCCAGCTGCAGAACATTCTAGTGCCTCAGGTGGTGCAATCTCAGCTTCAGAACATTCTAGTGCATCAAGTACAATCCCAGCTGTAGCTTCAGCTTCAATGTCACTCACAGATTACAAGCTTAAGGCTCATTGACAGTTGCAACCACTTCCATAATTCATGGAGATTAGTTAGCAGCAGTTAGAATTCAGTTAATTAGTTAGATATCATTTGTATAAATATCCTCTGTATCTTTAATATTCTTTTAATGAGAATTGACTTCAATCTTTCATCATGGTATCAGAGCATGCCTGAAGCTCTCACGAGCATAATTCTAGGCCATCCATGGCTTCTTCTAATTCATCCTCATTTTCTTCTTTGTCTTCCAATCTCAATCTGTTGATCTCTAATCTTAGTTCCTTCATCACAATTAAACTTGATTCTACAAATTTTCTAATCTGGCGCAGTCAGTTTCAGAATATTTTGCGAGCAACTGAGTTGTTTGATTTTGCAACTGGATTAGTTCCTTGTCCACCATTGCAGATCACAGATTCAAACGGTGTTGAAATGCTTAATCCCGATCGAGCACAGTGGAACAAAATAGATGCTCATCTGTTAAGCTGTATCACAGCTACACTTACACCTCCAATTTTTTCCTCTGTTCTTCATTTGAATCATAGTTTTGAAGTTTGGAATGCTTTCTGTAAACAATTCACAGTGGTATCTAGATCTTATATTCATGAAATGAAGAATCGTTTGAATCATCTGACAAAAGATTCATTGTCAATGACTGAGTATCTCACACAGATAAAAGAGATTTCTGATCAGTTGGCACTGGCCTCCTCACCTGTTGATGAAGAAGATCTGGTTCTTCTCACTCTCAATGGATTACCAGACGAGTTTGATGCTCTAAAAACCACCATTAGAGCACGTATTGAGCCTATTTCTATGGCAGAGTTAACATCACTGTTGAAATCTGAATCCATTCACATTGAAGCTAAACAGAGAAAGTTGTTTTCTCATGAACCTTCAGTTGCCTATACTGCACAGCATGGTTCCTCTAGTTCTACTTCTAGAGGAGGACACTCTTCCTTTCGAGGTTCAAGAGGTGGTTTTTGAGGTGGTTTCCGTGGTGGCAGTGGCAGATTTGCTTCTTGTGGCCGAGGTCGATATTCCTCCTACAACTTATCTTGTCAAATTTGTGGGAAAAATAGTCACACCGCTGTCGACTGTTGGCATAGACTGGATACTTCCTTTCATCCATCCTCTTCCTCTAATTTTTCAGCATCTTCTTCATCTGGCTATCCTTCTCCTCGCGCTTTTGTGACGTCTACGCCATCTACTGTTTCTGCTGAATTTTCTCACTGGTACCTTGATTCCGCTGCTTCCGATCATATTACGAATGATTTCTCCAATCTTCACATGTATCAGGATTATCAAGGATCTGATCAGATTACTGTAGGTAGTGGTAAGTCTATTCCTATTAAGCATACAGGTAAAGGCTTACTCCCTACTCCTCATTTTTCCTTTAAACTTAACAGGCTTTTGCATGCTCCTATCTCCTCCAATCTTCTTTCTGTGCATCAACTCACCAAGGATAATAACTGCACTGTTACATTTGATGAATCTTCATTTGTGATCCAGGACAAACATTCGAAGGCCATTCTGCACAAGGGCCATAATGCTCATGGCTTATATCACTTTCCACATTTGTCCTCATCTCATCCTACTGATGTGCATGCTCTGCCTGCATCTTCATCTCATGCTGTCTTCTCTGCCCCTACTAGTCCTGCATCTGAGATTACTTGGCATAAAAGATTGGGTCATCCCTCACAACCAAAATTTGCAGTTTTAAAACACCATTTATCTGTTACTAATAAACACTCTAAGTTCACTAGTTTTTCTTGTAATCATTGTAGCATAGCTAAAAGTCATAGACTTCCTTTCAAGCTTTCTAATTCAACTGTCAATAAGCCCTTATCTCTTATACATAGTGATGTATGGGGGCCCTTTCATTCTTCTTCCTCTTGTTACAAATTCTATGTACTTTTCATTGATGAATTTAGTAGGTTTACTTGGCTTTATCCTCTTTGTTATAAAAGCGAAGTGTTTTCAAAATTTTTGGAATTTAAAGCTTATGTTGAGACTCAATTTTCCACTAAATTGCAAGTGCTTCGAACTGATGGAGGTACTGAATTTGTTAATTCTTCTATGACTCAATTTCTGAAAGCACAAGGCATTGTTCATCAATTATCTTGTCCATACACTCCTCTTCAGAATGGGGTCTCTGAACGCAAACATAGACATATCATTGAAACCACTATTGCTTTGCTACATCACTCTTGTGTTCCCCTCAAGTTTTGGTTTGATGCTGTCTCTACTGCTACTCATCTCATTAATCGACTCCCTAGTGACACTCTTTTGCATAAATCCCCGTATGAACTTCTTTTTCCTGCTTTACCTGATTATTCTTTTCTCAGAGTCTTTGGGTGCCAATGTTTCCCTTGGTTGAAACCTTATAACACCCATAAGTTGCAGCCTAGGTCCACTCTCTGTGTTTTTCTTGGTTATCATTCCTCCTATAAAGGTTACAGGTGTTTGGACATGGCCACAGGTAAAGTTCATATCTCCAGACATGTGAGTTTTAATGAAGATATTTTTCCCTTTTCTGCTATTTCTTCTCTTTCTGCAGCTTTTTCTTTGTCCACTCTTCAGTCTTTCTTTTGGCCTTCTTCTTCTTTAACCTCTGTGCCTGCAGCCCCAGTGTCTCTCTCTCTCCCAGCTTCTACATCTGGTTTACCTCAGCAGCTTTCTGGTGCTGCACCACCTCAGCTACCTGCTGTCCCAGCACAAATGCAGTCTGTTTCTGCCACGGTTTTGCCTCAGCATTCATCATCCTCTGCAACTGTTTCTGCCACGGTTTTGCCTCAGCATTCATCACCTTCTGCAACTGTTTCTGCCACTGTTTTGCCTCAGCAGCTCCCTGATGCTGCACCACTTCCACCATATCAGTTCACTGTTGCTCCACCTCAGCCTGTTACCTCTATTTTGGCTCAGTCATCTGCTGCCCCAGCACAGTTTTCTGCTGCACCAACCCATTCTTCAGCTGCCTCAGTTCAACCTCCTACTGCATCATCTCAGCCTATTCCTGTCCAATCTATTTTTGTTGAATTACCTCCTATTTCCTCTACTACAAATATTCATCCCATGATCACTCATTCAAAGGCTCATGGTCTTTTAACACAAACATCTTCCTCATTTATTGATGTTGAACCTTCTACTTATCAACAAGCCCTTGCCTCTCCACATTGGCATG
Organism: Camellia granthamiana; assembly: GCA_036172215.1. NCBI lineage: Eukaryota > Viridiplantae > Streptophyta > Magnoliopsida > Ericales > Theaceae > Camellia > Camellia granthamiana. The sequence goes on from CM069903.1 coordinate 151,314,041, forward strand.
CTGCTATGCTTGATGAGTACAAAGCTTTAATGGCTCAAGGCACCTAGTCTTTGGTCTCTCTTCTACCTTCTAAACAGGATATTGGTTGTAAATGGGTATTCCGCATTAAGCGTAACAGTAATGGTTCCATTGCTCGATACAAGGCCCGATTGGTAGCTAAAGGTTTCTTGCAACAAGAAGGTATTGATTATAATGAAACCTTTAGCCCTGTTGCTAAACATCCCACAATTCGCATTTTACTCTGTCTTGCTTTGCATCATCACTGGCCCTTAAAGCAGCTGGACATTAGCAATGCCTTCTTACATGGTCACTTGGATGAAGAAGTTTATATGACACAGCCACCAGGCTTTGTCAATCCTTCTTCCCCTCACCTTGTGTGCAAATTACAAAAGGCTATCTATGGATTGAAACAGGCTCCCCGAGCTTGGTATTCTACTTTTTCCAAATTTCTCATTTCTCAGGGATTTGTTAATAGCCATTGTGATACTTCCTTGTTCATTCATAAAACTTCTGATTCTATCACTATTCTTCTAGTCTATGTTGATGACATTCTTCTAACTGGTAGTAATCCCTCTCATATTCAAGACCTTATTCACCATATGCATTCTGCTTTTGCTATGAAAGAGTTAGGTGATATTTCTTATTTTTTGGGTATTTCAATTCAAGCTCTTGGGGATTCTTATTTCCTATCTCAACAGAAGTATGCCACTGATATTCTTGTCAAAGCAGGCATGACTTCTTGTAAATCTTGTACTACACCTAGCTCCATGAAACCTCCTCAAAATGCTGCTGCTTCTCTTTCATTTGATCAACCTCAGTTATATCGCAGCTTAGTTGGCGCACTGCAATATCTTACAATTACCTGTCCAGATCTTTCCTTAGCTATTAATCAAGCTTGTCAATACATGCATGCGCCTACCAATGGTCACTTTGCTTTGGTCAAACGCATTCTTCGGTTTGTTCAGGGCTCTCTTTCTCATGGATTGATTTTTCGTCCTAGCTCTTTTACTTTACAAGCCTTCTCTGATGCAAACTGGGCTGGGGATCTCCTTGATCGCAAATCCACTTCAGGTTATTGTGTCTATCTTAGTTCCAATATCATCTCTTGGTCTGCTAAGAAACAGCCCACTGTTGCTCAGTCAAGTACTGAGGCTGAATATCGATCCCTTGCTCACACTACTGCTGAATTATGCTGGCTACAAATGCTTCTTCATGATCTATCCATTTCTCCTCCCTCTCCTCCTATTCTTTGGTGTGACAACTTATCAGCAATTGCCCTTGCTTCTAATCCCATGTTTCATACACGGTCAAAACACATTGAGGTGGACTGTCACTTCATTCGTGACAAAGTTGCTGAGAAACATCTTGTTCTCAAATACATTCCCTCTGAGGCTCAGATTGCTGACATCTTCACTAAGCCTCTATCCGCTTCTCGGTTTCAATTTCTTCAATCCAAGCTTCTGGGTTGTCCTTCTCCCATCAGCTTAAAGGGGGCTGTTAAAACTATCAAGAGTGAAGAATATTCTAGTGCAGCAGGTGACTTCCCAGCTGCAGAACATTTTAGTGCCTCAGGTGGTGCAATCTCAGCTTCAGAACATTCTAGTGCATCAAGTACAATCCCAGCTGTAGCTTCAGCTTCAATGTCACTCACAGATTACAAGCTTAAGGCTCATTGACAGTTGCAACCACTTCCATAATTCATGGAGATTAGTTAGCAGCAATTAGAATTCAGTTAATCAGTTAGATATCATTTGTATAAATATCCTCTGTATCTTTAATATTTTTTTAATGAGAATTGACTTCAATCTTTCATCAATATATATACATGTATATCTTTTGGGCAGCCTATATACACAATCATACAGTGTATTCTCTAATGGTCCGATACGACCACACAGTATCTGCTACATCAGTCCGACATGACCCCGTAAACTGTCCCGACATTGATTCCGGTTAGCTTCTACTATGGTCTGACATAACCACACAGTGTCTGCTACAACGGTTCGGCATGACCTCATAAACTGTCACGACATTGATTCCGATTAGCTTCTACAACGGTCTGACACGACCACACAGTGTCTGCTACATCGGTCTGGCATGACCCCATAAACTGTCCCGCCATTAATTCCGGTTAGCCTCTACAACGGTCTGACATGACCATAAAGTGTCTCCTATCCTATTTTGTTTTATTTGTCAGTTTATTTTCACGTTTTGTTACTCTCTCCAAACTCAAATTGGTTGTTCCTATCCTCCTTGAGTTTGAGGGGGACTGTTAATATATTTTATGTTAGTGCTTTAGGCTTTAGATTAGTGCATTTACTTTCGATTAGTGGATCCACTTTTGGCACGATGATGTTTGTAATGTTCTCTCCTATATAACGGAGAGTGTACCTCTTTATTCATAACAACATTCAATACATCAATACATAAATAATTGATTCTCTCTCTCTTTCCCTATACATTAATTATTAACAGTTAGGTTGTGCCTTTTTTTTTCCACTCACTAAAATAATTCAGGATCAAACTCTATTCCTTTAATTTTAACTGCAATAGGAACTGTAGCCATGTTACTAATTGGACAACTTGATAAGTCATTGACAATAAAAATAACTTGACGACTTGATATGAGTTATTGATAGTTAAAAATTGTATCATTAAGATAAAATGACGTAACAAATCACTGATAATAGCATGATACGATAAGTCACTAATATGAACTGATTCATGTCACTTTATAATATTTTTGTCTCTGATTTTATGTCTATTTTTAATGAATTTAATAAACAAAAAAAAATAGATATTACAATGGATCATATGCGAGATTCATAGAACTCTCGATTAGAGAATTACGAGCAAATTCTAAAACTCATATGTACTTAAAAGACTATAAATAGATCATTTGGAGTGAAATTGAAAAACGAAACTCCAAGACCTATATTACAGTTTTACAATTTAGTTACTCGGCTAATTTGTCACAATGTGCATATTACAATCACATGTGAAATCGCATCTTAAAAACATAGTTTTAATAAGACATTACAGTATTAAAATCGTATTTTCAACATACCACGTTGGTGCCCTATGTAATGCTAGTGGATGGTTGGGGTGGTCATATCAAAATAAAATCATATCTTTAACTTGCAATTTTATATTGAAATTGCATTTTGAAAATAGGATTTCAAAAAAATGCACTAATTTGCTAAATGGTTTGAAAAGTGTAGTATTTTTATATATAATTTTGTTTTTTCCAACATTTATAAATTAAAAAAAAAAAGGCGAATCTTTAGTTTGATAAGTAACAACACTATTACACACACAAAAAAAAATCCCTAAATAATAAAATGTGTTAACCTAATTTATTTTAAATTTATCATACATCATACAAGTTTAAATCTACACCATACACTTTAATACTTTAGTGATATTTGCTCGGATTATATAACTTTTTCCGGAACAAACTCAAAAGTTGTTCTCTCTTGCAGCAAAAAGTGGTCTCAATGACAATCCCAGTGCTAGAAAATGCAGTTGAAACTCTCTTCTCCAAAGATTTCCACCTTCTTCAAGCTCTTAATGCAGCGGACTTGGGTTGTGCAACGAGTCCAAACACGTTCACAGTGATTTCTACGATCAAGAGAATGATGGAAAAGAAATGCAGGGAATTGAATTGCCAAACACTGGAACTTCAGGTTTACTTGAATGATCTTCCTGGAAACGATTTCAATACCCTCTTCAAAGGCTTGTTGTCTAAGGTTGTTGTTGGTAACAAATGCGAGGAAGTTTCTTGTTATGTGATGGGAGTACCGGGGTCTTTCCATGGCCGGCTTTTTCCTCGCAACAGCTTGCATTTAGTTCATTCCTGTTACAGTGCTCATTGGCTTTCTCAGGTTTGTTCGTCCATTTGTTTCAACTAGTAACTAGTAATTAGCCTTGTACTTATCAAATTATCCTATGTTAATTCCCATCACAATATGAGCCGAGGAGTTAGATGTTGGTCGCATACTGTGATGGACACATGAATAATTTTCATTGACCATGCCATGCCACTAGAGAAAGATCAATATTTACTCTAACTGTATGACTGGTACTATATGTATTTATTTGTATTTGTTGTATGGATACATATAAAAGTTTTTTAAAAATTATAAAATTATTCAAAATATGTAGATTCAGAAAAATGGACAATATAAACACGTGTAAAAAGGTCTTTCTCCTTGTCTTTCCCATTATTTACGGAAAATTTCATAAAGTTTCAAATTTTCATATGATGGGCTTGGTACATGTACCAACTTAATTAGGATGTGCTTCTTAACCAATGAATGATGCTTTGATCCTACTTTTTTTTTTTTTTTTTTTTTTGATCAGCAAAAAAGCTTTATTAATATAATAGCACAAAACATGCATAATTACATCAATAAAAGCTTTATTGATCCTACTCTCTTTTTGTTAATGTAATATCATTGTACTGCATGTATAAGTTGTATTACTTATTTCATGTGACCCATTTGCTTTTGATGTGTAATAAGCTTGCACACTAACCGTTTCAATGGTTTCTTTGGTGAAATAAAAGGCACCAAAAGGACTCACAAGCAGAGAAGGCTTGGCATTAAATAAGGGGAAGATTTACATATCAAAGACAAGCCCTCCTGTTGTAAGAGAAGCCTACTTATCTCAATTTCATGAAGATTTCACAATGTTTCTCAATGCTAGATCCCAAGAGGTGGTTCCAAATGGTTGTATGGTGTTGATACTTCCTGGTAGGCAGTCTTCTGATCCTTCAAGCATGGAGAGCTGCTTCACTTGGGAACTATTAGCTATAGCCATTGCTGAATTGGTTTCACAGGTAGCTTCAATTTTTTTTTTTTTTTTTTTTGATCGGCAAAGAAAATCTTCATTGATGTAAGCATGCTAAAAGGTACAGAACATCAATAAAGAGGAGCTTGGAGCTAAATCAGTTGGCGAGAAACCAACACACAAAAACAAGAAAAGCATAACAGCTGGAGGCCCAGAAAAACAAAACTAACAGAAATACAAAACTATACAAAACCAATCCAAAACCAATACTAAGAGCAAGCCTCAGACCAGCAGAACAAACTGCAGACCAGCAGAACAAACTAGCAGACCATCAGAACAAGCGCAGACCAGCTTAGCACCCACTGAACAAAACCAATCTGCAGAACCAATCTGCAGAGCATTTCATTTCACTACTTCAGGTAGCTTCAATTTTTAACACTTCTTTACCATTAAATGTCTTCGTTTGATGTTCACAAGCTCTTACATACCTCTAGAACACAATTTTTCTAGGCCTAAAAATGGTAAAACATGCAAACTATAAACCGAAAATTCCCTTAGGTGCCGTCTACAAAGGTCTGATTTCGCTTGTTATATATTTTTTGTGCAAAATTTCTCATCTCTCAAAATTGGTTTCAATCATTCGTTATTACTCTCAAAATTCGTTACAGACATATATAAACTATTATTTAATTGAGTTAAAATGAAATAGTTATTAGCATTTTACAAAAATGAGTATTCTTCTTTGCTCTCAAAAAGCATTTCATTTATATAAACTACGCTTCAATCAGAGTTGAAATGAAATTATTATGAACATGTTATCACATTGACTCATATTTTACTCTCTGAAGGTAAAATATTCATAACTCAAAAACGTACTGAGAGTTTGGTGCTCAAACCAGTTGGATTCTTAAAGCTTTCAAACTATTTCGAATCATGAAAAACATAGTTCAAATGTGTCCAAAATTAATAATTTTTTGTTTAATTTTTTTCCCCAACATTTTAAAAATATAAGTCATCTTGATGAGTTCTTTCCTTTAAAATGATAAAATCAATACTTATCCCATCATTTGTGTATATATATATATTTGGCATAGCACTACTCTAAAATTATTTGCTTTATTTATTCCTATCTATTGATTTTCTCTCTTTCCTTCGTAATAATAGGGATTGATAGATGAAGATAAATTAGACACCTTCAATGCACCTAGCTATTTTCCATCACTTGAGGAAGTGAAAGATATAGTGGAGAGGGACGGATCATTCACAATTGATCATTTGGAGGGGTTTGAACTTGATACCCTACAGATGCAAGAGAATGATAAATGGGTTAGAGGGGAAAAGCTTGCCAAGGCTGTCAGGGCCTTCACAGAGCCTATAATCTCAAACCAGTTTGGACATGAAATCATGGACAAACTATATGACAAGTTCACTCACATTGTAGTTTCAGATTTGGAAGGAAAGATACCGAAGACCACCAGTATCGTTCTAGTGCTTTCCAAGATTGTTGGATAGTTTTTTAGTGTCGTGAAATAAACTGTAGTCCCCATCACATATATGCTACTAGAGAAGGAGCTGCAGGAAGCTCCCTAACTCTCTATGGGGCTTTGGAAATGCAAGTGATTTGTCTTGGTTTGGGTGCCAACCTTGTAAGGATGCTTAGTTTTGACAATGATATGTCTTCTTTCCAAGCTATGTGCATCTTTTTTGATCTAATAAAATTTTATCCTCTTTGCTGTTCCAAAAAAATATATATGTATGTATGGAATTAGTGGTTGTTTGCTAAAAATAACGTCTCCTCCAATTATTGTAATGTATTAGGATGGTTCTTGCAAAGAATTTTTTGCCCTTTTTAAATCTCAAATTGAAATATTTATTCAATAGTATCAAGGAAAATAATAATAATATTAAATCATGACTGTGCATGTTAAGTGTATTTGTCTATGAGTCTTTTGAAAAAAAAAAAATAATAATAATAATAATGAAAGAAACTCATATTCAGATGTAGAGGAAACCACGCGATAAGGATTTCAAAGGTTAGAATTGATATATTTTTAAATGTTGATGGTTTAATTTGAAACAATTATGAGTTTCTTTGTTTCAGTGTCTCTTATGCTTTGCTACCTAATGGGGAACCTCTGTGTTAGGTTTTTATTATTGGCAACCCCGTTTGACAAAACTCCTTTCAGTTGTATTTTTTTTTCGCACTTTTTATTTCAGTGAGACAATAAGTGTTTAGATGCGAATCCAACCTGAATTGTGCTTTTCAGAGAAGTTTGTGATGCTAATGCTTTCAAGATTGCCACTTCGCTGATCATGACGGGGATCGAGCTGCCCGGTCAGCTCGCGGGGGTCCAGGGGGCAGCGCCCCTTGGCGGGTCCGGGGCAGCGCCCAGGCGGGGTCGAGGGGCAGCGCCCCCGAAGCAAAATGCAAAAATGCATTCCAAGTTTCCTGTCCGCTCGAGCTGACATTTCCCCGCTCGAGCGAAGAATCCTTGGTTCCAGCAGTTTTGGTCGCCTGTAAAAGTACTGAGATATGTGATTTTGCGCTCGAGCGGATTTTATAGCGCTCGAGCGGACCTCTGTTATATCACACGCATATTTTGCTGAAGCCGCTCGAGCGGGCTGTTGGGCGCTCGAGCGGAGATCGCGGGACAGATTTCCAGATTCTTTATGGAGTTGGTTTTCTTCAGAAACAAGGTTTATTTTGGGTTTCTATAAGAAGTGGGATTACTTTGAAGTTCTACAAGAAGTTGGTTTTCTACAAGAAGTTGGTTTTCTTTCCCAACTAGGATTGCTTTGGTTTTCTATAAATAGTTGGGTTTCTCCCAAATCTAGGCTATTCATTGATTCATTCATTGAATCTCTCAAGATCTTCTTTTTGGTTCTTAAGGGTTATATCTGGAGATATTTTTTAAGTTTTCTTTGATGTTTTTATTGAGTATTCAACTCATGGTTTAAAGAGAGTACATCAAAGGTTTGTTTGTTATACACAAAAGAGAGAGTTGTTCTTCAGTTGTGGATTCTGAAGAATTCGAGCCTGAAGCTTTGGTGGAATCCGGAGTGGCTCATCAGAAAGACAATTCCGTGGTGAAGATGGGGTTGGAAGAGGCACATAGAGGTTGGTTCAATTAGGCGTTGTGGATTCGCTAGATAATTGAGAGTGATACCTGTGTAATTCCTTTAAATCTTCTTAGTGGATTGTCTTGTGGCAGTTGCCCGTGGTTTTTTGATCACAATTGGAAGGTGTCCAATTGTGGTTTTTCCACGTAAAATCTTTGTGTCTCTTTCTTTTGATTGTTTGATTGGGATTGTTATATTTTGCTTAAAATTGGTACGTAATCACAAATCAACATCTAGGGTTTCTAGATTTTTCACTCTGCAATGTGGCAGTGTTGCTGGTTGTTCCTTCTTCTTGTTCTGGATTGTATTGATTTATTATTTTGATATAATATTCCATTGTTCACTAATACAATCGGTTGCACCTTTTTTTGCTGATCAAAACAATTTCAAACAATTAAAAAGTTAGTATTTGCTTTGTTACAGAAGTCAAACTTTAGGTTTTTTTTTTTTTTCTAATAATTATAATCTTAGCAAAAGATTAATAAAAATGAAATCCTGAATCGGAAGAGGTTTTATTTGATATTTTTTCAAATTAAGAAAATTTAATCACGACAAGCTAGCAATTATATTTTTGAGTAATGCCAAGATATAACTAAATTTTTGTATCAAATTTGCTTAGAAAATTATGTGTCATTACTGTTTTTAATGTAATAGACCTCACCTCCACATTCATTCATAGATCATTTTCATGGCCAGACATCATTCAAAGTTCAAATTCCAAATCTTGAATACAACATGAAATGACCTATCCAGCAACAACAATTGCAAAGAGAGACAAAACACACATGTATGTGGGACCCACCCCTTGTGAAAGGATTGTATCCCATTCTGTGTTTGATTTTTGTATTCTTAACATTACTGTTTTGATTATTTATTTATTTATTAATTATTTCTTTTTATAATGAAACCGACGCAAGGTTGTAATCCTATCTACATATTATTGTCATTTTTTTTTTTGTTTAATTGATTTGGATAAAAATTTAATTGAAACTTTTTTTTCTTTTTTCTTTTTTTTCACTTTGTTTTGAACATATTCTTACAAAATTGCATTGTGGGATAGAAAACTATAATGCTTTTTCATCTAAAATAGCTCTAAAACATTAATCTAAATTTCTTAATTTTTTTTTAATTTTAAAATTTAGTAAATACACATGTTAAAAATTTTAAATCCTCAAAATAAAAAGTAAAAAAAAAAAAAAAAAAAAAGGCTTTTCTAACTCATTTCTAATTTGAAAGTAAAAAACTTTTAAAAGGAAATTTCAATGTAACTTTAGTCTTATATAATTTCACATTTTAAAAACATTTACTTCTAAATTTTTTGTTATGTTTTTAAAACCTAAATAATACACGTGGCGTCTAAAAATTTAAAAACTTATTAGGCGTCAATAAAAAAGAAAATTATATATGTGTGTGTGTTCAATGCATATTTTTACGTTGGGAAACACTATGGTGCACACATTCACATGGTGTGTATTATGTGTACCTTATAACTAAAAAAAAAATGGCATAATTTCAATTTTCTGAGTCATAACTTAAAAATATATATATATATATCATAACTAAACCCAACATGAGTAATAACTAAAGAATTTATGAGTAATAACTAAAACAATTTCATAATTAAAACAGAAAATTCGTCATAACTAAAGAAGAAAATTGTATAACTAGGGGTGGATATGGTACACCCATTTTAAACGGGTGTATATTAAAATTTCCCTTTTATGTTACATCAAAAATTACATGGTTCAATTTAGTGTTTAAAAATACATTAAATAATTTTTGAGATATAAATATACTTTAATAATGATATAATAGATAATAGATATATTTAGAAAAAAAATTATTTCTTAATTAAAATTTAAAAGTCTTAATAAATATCCCAAAATAATATTTGTATACATATTTTCTATTTATGTTATAAATGCAACACAAATTTTTAGCCCACATGATAATACAACAATCATGGCTCTTTCAAGGAAAATCGAATATAAATCTCCAAACTTACATTACATGATACAATGGTTCTTCATGCAACAATACATTAATCCAACAACAAGTAAATAAACAAATAAATATCCCTAACGGGTTTACAAGTTTCCAAGGCTTGAGCTTAGTTATACAAAACGGTTATTCAAACCCACACATATACAGCCCCTTACACACAGAGTCACAGCAAAATGAGAGTCTCGTACTCTCAACACACATTTCCTCGCCTCTAGTTAGGCGGCATCACCATATCTTTTCCTGTACAAAAATCCTATAGGGTGAGCATAAAGCCCAATAGGAAATCCTTAACAAAGTATATACATTTTATACAAGTTTCAAGAGATGAAATGCGCATGTCATGCTATGTCCTTTTGAAAGAAAATCACATCTTCATCTTTGAAAACCACCATACTCAATGATGTCATGCAATTTCAATTCTTCAAAACTTAACAATTCATTTCAAGAGCGGTAAATACAACTCTGGTAATCCCTAAGTTGGTGCCTGCAAGTAGACTATACAAGTACTATTAATTTGTCATTTTTATCAGCATTGACTGGAAGACTCGACACCTATAATCTGTCATTTTTACCAGTATTAACTGGAAGGCTCGACACCTATTCAATTTCATCTACACCACCTATCAAGACTTACCATCGTATTTACCCCAAAATCAATTCATGGGAACTTGTTTTTCAACATTCTTTTCTCAATATAAGTTTTCAAATCAACTTTCAAAGTTTAATGTAATCAAATGAATTGATATGCCAATAACACAAGATGAATATAAATACTTTTATTTCAATTCATCATCCAAGGAATAACACAATTCCCTTTTCTCAAGTATCATCAACAATTAGTCATTTCAAGACTATTTCAACGTTTTGAACAATAATTTCCAAAATGAACAACGATTCTCATATTTCCTGAAATTCATCATTTATATAAATATAAATAAAAAAATTTCTAAACATCCATTTATTTTGACACACAAAATAAATATAACAATATCATTCATAAATTTTCAGTCTCTTTAAAAAAAAAATTCCCAAATTCTAGATTTTTCTCACCAAAACTATACAACTCAAAGTTTTTAAAAGAAAACTTTTCAAAATCATATTTTCTTCAATCAACGAGGATCAAAACCCATAAGATCATTTTAAAAGAATAAGAGACAAACTCACTTTCAAAATCGCTCAGTTTCTTGAATTAACAATCAATTTTCAAAGCTATCGAAGGATGATTTCGAAAATAATCTAGATCTTGCAAAAATATATATATAACTCTAAGAAAATCCCTACCTCAAGGTTTGAAAAAAAAAATGAGATGAAACCCCCAATATCAACGGTGTCGAAACTCGATTTTCATCGTACACAACGAAACCCTCGAGAAGTTAACCAACTTTAATGAAGAACCTATGGCAGAACTCTAATGGAACTTGAGAAATAAAGGTTTTGATCCAATTTGGCGTAGGGAAATGTAGAGAGAAGGGAGAGGAAATGTTTTTAGAGAGAGAGAGGTATACAAAAGTGATCTGAAATATCAGATTCACGAACTGATATAACGTGGTCCACTCGAGCGTGGAAAGTCTCGCTCGAGCGTCGAATACACCTTCCCAGTACTTTTGCAGACAGGTGAAACTTTTAGAACCAAACATTCTCCGCTCGAGCGCATAAACGGCCGCTCGAGCAGACAAGCAACTTCAAATGCATTTTGCATTTTTGCTTCGGGGCACTGCCCCTCAACCCCGCCAGGGCGCTGCCCTCGGACCCGATAAGGGGCGCTACTCCCTGGAAGCTAACCGGGCAGCTCGATCCCCACCTACCCAGTCGAAGTAGTAAAACATGAAAGAAGGGTCGAAACCGGAATCGCTACAATAAAAAATATTAAATATATATTTTCTATTTAAAATTTCCCTTTTACATTACATCAAAAATTACATGGGTCAATTCAGTGTTTAAAAATACATTAAATAATTGTTGAGATATATATACTTTAATAATGATATAATAGATATTAGATATATTTTAAAGCTAAATATATAATTTCTTAATTAAAATTTAAAAATTTTAAAAAATATATACTAAAATAATATTTGTATATATATTTTCTATTTATGTTATAAAAAATATTTAAAAATATACTGACAAATTAAAATTTAAATAATTCTTTAAGGATTAGGCTTGAGCCAAGAGTTGTTGTCATAAAAATTGGCTCAAACTCAGTATTTAGGCTATTTTTAGTATTTAATTCAATACTGAAAATTTCAAACTAATCCATACCCATCATAACTTGAGAAACTATGATATAATGTAAACATAAAGTTCAAATTTATTATTATCAAATATTTTTACTAATTAACCAATCAATTTTTTAGATTAGCTGTAAGGCTAGGATTAGAACATGGCTCAAAATTTAAGACAACCCGATATTAGATAAGTTTTCATACATAAATATAATTAAGGTCTCGTTTGTCAACTACATATTTTAACTAAAGGGTCAAAAATTACTATAAGTTGTCACATCACTCTCTATTTTTCTGCACATCTTCTCATAAAAAGTCAAAAAATTACCAAAATAATTTGTTTCCAAACGAGACCTAACTATTCATTTAATAGTTCTAAACATAAGTGTACATTTTTTTTTTACCCAAGTTATAGCGATCCCAGTTTTCCCTCCATTGATTATTATATTTTGGACTTAGGTTCCGTAGAGTTGATGCTATGTATCTCTTGTTTCTGTCCTTCTATACTTTGTATTTGAGTTATAGGATGTTGTGGGCAGGTTTGTTACAGGTTGGGAGTGGTTGGGAGCAAATGGTTGCTGCCCAGAATTTTGGTCCTTCGCTCGAGCGAGCATTTTGTCGCTCGAGCGAGCTCTTCGTTTTTTATCCTTCGCTCGAGCCAGGGTTTGTTAGCTCGAGCGAGAGTTGAGTTTCGTATCTGGTCGCTCGAGCGAGAAGTCCTTTGCTCGAGCTTGCGTCTACGTCTGGTTCTGGACCTGAGAGTTGCATTTCTTGGCTCGAATGAGCTTTTCTTCGCTCGAGCGAGCGAGGTGTATGTTTCGAGTTTCTTCGCTCGAGCGTGCTTCTGGGTTGTAGACCTGAAGCTTCGTATTGTTGGCTCAAGCGAGACTTTCTTCACTCGAGCGAGGATTCTTTGTGTCTGGTCGCTCGAGCGACCAATCATTTGCTCGAGCGAGCCTGTGTTATATCAGCAGACAACAGCGGGTAAACACTTCACTTTTTCATCTCTTTTTGTTTCAAAACCCTAGATCCGAGCTCTCTCTCTCTCTCTCTCTCTACTCCTTCTCTCTAGGGATTGATCTACTTCTATTGAGTTTCTAGCCTACTCTCTTTGCAAGAAAGATAGAGGGTGTGAAGGCTTCGTTTTAATCTGAAAATTTGTGAGTTTGGAGCACTTTGGATTTTCACCATCTTCTCCGTTTGAGCTCTAACTTCGAGGTAGGGATATCCTACTCCATCTTATGAGCTTTGTCTTTAAATTTTGGTATTTTGATATGTTGGAGTTGTTGGGTAATATTGGGAAAGTTTGGGATTTTTGTGTAATTTACAAAAGAGGGGGTTTTCAAATATTAAAACCCATATGTATGAGAAACATTGAGAAAATGGAATTTGTGTCGTATTATTGATGAAATCAAACCTTAGGGTTGATATTGGGAATTTGGGAAATTGCCCTAATTATTGAAATAAATTAATTGGTATAATTAATTTGAGTAAATATAGAAATGAGGTGAAATCCATGAAATTGGGAAAGTATGGGATTGAATGGTGTATTTGGATTAATTTTATCACTCACCTATGGAAATGTGGAGATTATACCTGTTTATGCATTTATTTTCTATTTAGAAATAACTGCTTGGGGCTATCGGTGGATGATAGTCTTGATTGTTGTAGACACAGCATGTTGATTAGGGAAACTAAAACTAATCACATTGTATATGACGGTTTGGAATAATACATCAAAGTTGTGTATTGATTGAACATGTATATGATAATGTTTATATGCATTGTGTTATATGGGGGGAGATAGGGGATGTACTCCACGGTTTAGGGGAAGATAAGGGATGGACTTCTAAACCGGATTTTGTTTGATATTGATACAGCATGTGTATCATTTGTGAAGTATGGAAGTGATTTTGGCTGAGACTGATACAGCACCAAAATGTGTATCTATTATGAAGTAAGAAATGTTTAACATGAGTTGGTACCCCAATTGAATTGGAAATATTGCTAATTTGAGGTGTAATCTCTTTTAAGTTAGCTGGCCAGGTTCTAAGCCACGTTTATGAAAAGAATTGATAAGTAAAGGAAAGTGAAATGTAACATGGATATGATTGTCATGGAACAGTAATGTGATGTAAATTGTTAAAAGTATTGGCCATCTATCACATGCTATTATTTTAGGCATTGCTTATATTTGGTTTAGTATATCTCTACTGGGTTTTGGCTCACCCTATATGGGACATCATTTTCAGGTCCAGGTGATATGCCACCTCCAAGATCATAGCTTGGAAGGTTCTGGGAGTTGAAGACTTTTTTTTTCATTATTTCGTTATCTTTTGATGTATTACATATAAACTCAAGCCAAGGGCTTAATTTGTATTTGAGTTAGTACTCTCTTTTTTTAACCAAGTGTTGGCTTGGAAAGTTGTAAGCCCATAGGGCATTTACTTTTGTTGTCAACATGTAATACTTTTATAATGAATACTCTAATGAATAGAAAGATGTTTATTTCTCTTATGTCAATACTTGTCGAGAATGTGGGTTTTATGTATTATTTTGAGGGCATTGCAACTTGGTATCAGAGTGTACCGGGTTCGAATACTTTGGGTACGTGGGAAGTGATTAGTATCACAATAGGTTTGTCTCGCTTGTTAAAGACTTATGTATGACATTATGTGTTTATTTGATAACATGTTTATGTGGTGATATGGGTATAGAATGTAGTTTCTAGGATGTTGATTGAATCCTTGGGTTTCTGGGAGTCCTATTGGAAAAGCACTTGATCAATACTGTTTCTAACTGGAACTCTAGCAACGCCTTGGGACTATCATTATCCAGAAATGAAATTCGTAAGTGCTTATGTGATTATGTGCCTACATGGAGTGAATTACTGTTGTCCATTGCATTAGGACGCAAGTGTTATAGCTTCGGCACATTTGTGAATGTGCTAATATTCTTCGTTACCTTTATTAGGATGTCAGGACGAGTACGTGGTGGTAGGCGAGGTAGGCCTAGGAGGCAGGAGGTGCCTATACCGGATGACATTTCGGCGCAGCAGGAGGGGGTTGGCCAGGCCAATGTGGCCGAGCCAGTAGGTCAGCAGGCCACGGGCGCCTTAGCCCGCGAGATGGCAGGAGCATTGAGAGCATCCATGGACATTCTCAGAGCTGAGAATCAAGTCTAGGCCCAGGTTGTTAATGCAGGGCCTTCTTTTCTGAAAAGGGAGTTCTTCCGGTCTAATCCAGATGAGTTTTTGGGGGATCCGAAGGAGCCACTTAAGGCGGATGAGTGGTTGAAGCAAATGACGAAGACGTTTGAGATGCTAGGCATCGAAGACGGGGCTTTGAAAGTGACCTTGGCATCTTTCCAGCTTAAGGGGGATGCGGGTCAGTGGTGGAAATTTATGAAGGGTCGTATTGGTGGCACTTGGGAGGCTTTTGTGGGTGCTTTCTAGGAGAAATTCTTGTCTCCAACTGTCAAGGAGAAGCTGAGAAACCAGTTCTGCCAACTTTTGCAGCTGAGTTCTTTAGTGACCGAGTTTGAGGCTGCATTTACTAGTTTGTCCAGGTTTGCACCTGAACTTGTGGCATCCGAGGAACGCCGTTGTATCGAGTTCGAGAAGAAGTTGAGGCGCGGCCTCAAAATGAGAGTTGGCGGATCTATGACTCGAGAATATGGGCATCTGGTTGATGTTGCAGCCCATATGGAGATTATGATACAGGAAGAGGAGAGGCAAAAAGGCTCCAAAAGGAGTCAAGATGGTCAGGGTGATGGTAGGAGACAGAGGGGTTCACACCCTCAGCAGTCTCAGGGAGGTTTTACTAGATCTACCTTTCCAGTGCCGAGTGCAGGTTCTGGGAGAGGCAGTCAGGGAGACATGACTTGTTTTAAATGTGGCCAGCTGGGTCACAAGTCTCCAGCTTGCCCACAGAGAGGAGGAGGTCAGAGAGCTGCTTCATTTTCGGCTCGACCTCAGAGCTAGAGTCAGGGCCGAGGTCAGCCACTGTCTTGTTATCAGTATGGTTAGGCGGGGCACCTGAAGAGGTTCTGCCCGCAGTTGAGTGCCACATCGGGGGTGTCTAGTTCTAAGCAGACGCAGAGTTTTCAGCCAGAACAGTCTGTTCAGGCCTCGAGGGCCAATCAGGGAGTTTCGTCATCCCAGTCTGTGCAGTAGTCTTTTGCTCCTAGGGGTGAGCAAGTCGATCAGAGACCTTCTGGGTGCGTGTATGCTGTTACCGTGCAGGATCTTGTACCTGCTCCATCTGTTGTGAGAGGTACTTTCTTGTTTTGTAACTCGGTTGCTAATGTGTTGATTGACATGGGTGCATCCCATTCCTTTTTATCTGCTGCATTTGCATCTGTTTTGGGGCTGGAGTTGGCACAGTTAGCATCTCCTATATGTGTTGTATCACCTGTTAGGGGTGAATTGATTTTGAAACAAGGGTGTTGGGGCTGTGATATAGAGGTCACTGACCACCGGCTTCCATTTCCTTTTGTAGTTATGCCTATGTCGGGTTTTGATGTTATTTTGAGTATGGACTGGCTATCGTCATACCGGGCTGTTATCGATTGTTACCGCCAGAGGGTCACAGTATGTACCGTGAGCGGGGATTGTTTCCATTTCTTGGGGGATCGGGTTGGTAGTGTTTTGTCACCGGTGTATGATCCGCGAGGGCGGAGTGAGCTTAGTGGTCTTCTTGCTAGCCTTTTGAGTAGTGAGTATGATGAGACCCAGATTGTATTACCGAGAGTGGTTTGTGAGTGCTCAGACGTCTTTTCCAAGGATCTTGTCAGTTTGCCACCTCACCGAGAGGTTGAGTTCTCCATTGATCTAATGCCCGGCACGGTGCCGATTTCTATGGCACCATATCGTTTTGCCCCAGCCGAGTTGGTTGAGTTGAAGGTTCAGCTCCAGAAATTGCTAGATAAGGGCTTTATTCGCCCTAGTGTTTCGCCGTGGGGAGCATCAGCCCTCTTTGCTAAAAAGAAAGATGGTGCCTTGAGACTTTGCATTGATTACCGAAAATTGAATCGAGCTACGGTTAAGAATAAGTACCCTATGCCTCGTATCAATGATTTGTTTGACCAATTGAAGGATTCCCGTTGTTTCTCTAAGATAGACTTGAGATCGGGTTACCATCAGTTGAGGGTCAGGGAGGAGGATATTCCGAAGACGGCATTCCGTACGCGGTATGGCCACTATGAGTTTCTGGTGATGCCTTTTGGGCTCACCAATGCACCGGCAGTCTTTATGGACTTGATGAACCGGATATTCTGGGAATTCTTGGATTATTTTGTAGTCGTTTTTGTGGACGACATTCTGATTTATTCACCTTCTGAGGAAGAGCACGAGGAACACTTGAGAGTGGTGCTGGGGTTTCTTAGAGCCCACAGGCTGTATGCCAAGTTTAGGAAGTGTGAGTTCTGGCTATGAGAGGTCAAGTTTTTGGGCTATGTAGTCTCCGGGGAAGGGGTGTCAGTTGATACATCTAAGATTGAGGCAGTGCAAGATTGGGCACAACCTAAGAGTGTTTTTGAGATCCGCAGTTTTCTGGGATTAGCTGGGTATTACCGCCGGTTTGTGAAGGATTTCTCCAAGTTAGCTTCACCGTTGACTAGATTGATACGAAAAGAAGTCAAATTTGTATGGAGTGAGACTTGTGAAAAGTCGTTCCAAGAATTGAAAGTTAGATTGACCACCGCTTCGGTCTTGATTATTCCAGAGAGAGGGTTGGGTTATGTGGTTTATTGTGATGCCTCCCGAGAGGGTTTGGGTTGTGTGTTGATGCAAGAAGGGAAAGTGGTAGCCTATGGCTCACGTCAGTTGAAAATACACGAGAAGAGTTACCCTACACATGACCTAGAGTTAGCAGCTGTGATCTTTGCCTTGAAGATTTGAAGGCACTACCTTTATGGTGAGACGTTCGAGGTATTCTCGGATCATAAGAGTCTGAAATATCTGTTTACAAAGAAGGACTTGAACTTGAGGCAGAGGAGGTGGATGGAGTTTATTGAGGATTACGACTTCAAATTACATTATCATCCGAGGAAGGCTAATGTTGTGGCCGATGCCCTTAGCAGGAAATCCATTAGTGATGTCGCTAGTATAGCCATCCGGGAGTGAGAGATGTTGGGGGCACTTGGGGAGTTTGATTTGCTTCTGGGCGAATCTGTTGAGGCTGCGGCCTTATTTACTATTGTTGCGCAGCCTACACTTGTGACTCGAGTGTTAGAGGCACAGAGAGGTGACCTTGAGGTGGAATCCCTTCGAGAGAAGATCTCCAGTGGGAAAGCTGAGAAGGGTTTGACTGTGTATCCCGACTTGAGTGTGAGATACCGAGACCGTTTGTTTGTGCTGGAGTCTTGCCGAGAGAAGGTACTCCGAGAGTTTCACCATTCACGCCTGGCGGTGCATCCGGGACGCACTAAGATGTATCGTGATTTGGGGCGCCAATTTTGGTGGAGGGGTATGAAAAGAGATGTGGCATTTTTTGTGTTTAAGTGCCTTACTTATCAGCAAGTGAAGGCCGAACATCAGAGGCCAGCGGGTTTGTTACAACCCTTGGCTATTGCCGAGTGGAAGTGGGAGCATGTTACCATGGACTTTGTTGTAGGTCTTCCGAGGACTCAGCGGGGTAGTGATGCTATTTGGGTGGTTGTAGACCGGTTGACTAAGTCGGCGCACTTTATCCCTATGCGCATGAGAGATTCGGTAGATCATCTTGCCGACTTGTATATTCGGGATATAGTGAGGTTGCACGGGGTCCCAGTGTCGATCGTCTCAGATAGAGATCCATGCTTTACTGTTAGGTTGTGGCAGAGTTTGCAGAGTGCCTTGGGCACTAAGTTGACCTTTAGCACGGCTTATCATCCTCAGACTGACGGGCAGTCCAAGCATACTATTCAGATCCTCGAGGATATGCTTCGAGGTTGTGCTCTTGACTTTAGTGGGTCGTGGGAGAGGCACTTGCCCTTAGTGGAGTTTGCCTACAACAACAGTTTCCAGTCGAGCATCGGTATGGCACCGTTTGAGGCCTTGTATGGCCGACCTTATAGGTCTCCAGTTTGTTAGGCCGAGGTGGGTGATGCACCTTTGTTGGGCCTGGAGTTGGTAAGGGAAACGACGGAGAAAGTTGAGCTTATCCGTAGGAGGCTTGTTACAGCCCAGAGTCGTCAGAAATGTTATGCCGACCGTAGGAGAAGGCCTTTGGCATTTGAGGTGGGTGACCACGTGTTTCTGAAGATATCACCCAAGCGGGGTTTGATGAGATTTGGTAAGAAAGGGAAGTTTTCCCCTCGATTTATTGACCCTTTTGAGATCCTTGAGAGGATTGGCGAGGTTGCCTACCGTTTGGCTTTGCCGCCGCAGTTATCCGGAGTTCATGACGTGTTTCATGTTAGTATGCTTCGGAAGTATGAGCTGGACCCATCGCATGTATTGGATTGGACCGACTTAGAGGTTGACGAGGATGCCTCGTATGAGGAGAGACCCGTTCGGGTCTTGGATAGGCGGGATCAAGTCTTGCGAGGCAAGACTATTCCTTTGGTTAAGGTTTTGTGGAAACATCACAGAGTGGAAGAAGCCACTTGGAAACGTGAATTGGAGGTCCGAGAGAAATATCCAGATCTATTTGTGGATGTTTGAGCATGTATTGTATATTTTGCTGTATTGATAAACCTTGAGAGCATTGTGTATGTCTTAAGTTGTAAAACATTATATATGTTTAGTTTATGGAAATATTGTGGAGGTATTATTGTATATGCCTTGAAAATGGAAGTTTATTTTAGCATTTTATATGTTAAATATGTTGTAGAAATGCAAATGTAATATTGGCATTAAATACATTATGAAATTGTGAACCATATACATTGAAAATTGTTGGAATTGAAAAAGATACATGTTGATAATGCATGTTGGAACATATATTGTAAGATGCCTCTTGAATTGAGATGGGATGACCGGTAATGGGTCAAGTTGTGAAATGTTGGTTGGTAACATTGTCAAAAATTGAGAAAAACTTGTTTTTGAAAACTTGTGCTTAATTTCGGGGGCGAAATTCCTTAAGGGGGGAGGTTATAGCGATCCCGGTTTTCCCTCCATTGATTATTGTATTTCGGACTTAGGTTCCGTAGAGTTGATGTTATGTATCTCTTGTTTCTGTCCTTCTATACTTTGTATTTGAGTTATAGGATGTTGTGGGCAGGTTTGCTACAGGTTGGGAGTGATTAGGAGCAAATGGTTGCTGCCCCGAATTTTGGTCCTTCGCTCGAGCGAGCATTTTGTCGCTCGAGCAAGCTCTTCGTTTTTTATCCTTCGCTCGAGCCAGGGTCTGTTAGCTCGAGCGAGAGTTGAGTTTCGTATCTGGTCGCTCGAACGAGAAGTCCTTTGCTCGAGCTTGCGTCTGCGTCTGGTTCTGGACCTGAGAGTGGCATTTCTTGGCTCGAGCGAGCTTTCCTTCACTCAAGCAAGCGAGGTGTATGTTTTGAGTTTCTTCGCTCGAGCGAGCATTCTGTCGCTCGAGCGTGCTTCTGGGTTGCAAACCTGAAACTTCGTATTGTTGGCTTGAGCGAGACTTTCTTCGCTCGAGCGAGGATTCTTTGTGTCTGGTCGCTCGAGCGACCAATCATTTGCTTGAGCGAGCCTATGTTATATCAGCAGACAGCAGCGGGTAAACACTTCACTTTTTCATCTTTTTTTGTTTCAAAACCCTAGATCCGAGCTCTCTCTCTCGCTCTCTACACCTTCTCTCTAGGGATTGATCTACTTCCATTGAGTTTCTAGCCTACTCTCTTTGCAAGAAAGATAGAGGGTGTTGAGGGCTTCGTTTTAATCTGAAAATTTGTGAGTTTGGAGCACTTTGGATTTTCACCATCTTCTCCATTTGAGCTCTAACTTCAAGGTAGGGATATCTTACTCCATCTTATGAGCTTTGTCTTTAAATTTTGGTATTTTGATATATTGGGGTTGTTGGGTAATATTGGGAAAGTTTGGGGTTTTTGTGTAATTTACAAAAGAGGGGGTTTTCAAATATTAAAACCCATATGTATGAGCAACATTGAGAAAATGGAATTTGTGTCGTATTATTGATGAAATCAAACCTTAGGGTTGATATTGAGAATTTGGGAAATTGCCCTAATTATTGAAATAAATTAATTGGTATAATTAATTTGAGTAAATATGGAAATGAGGTGAAATCCATGAAATTGGAAAATTATGGGATTGAATGGTGTATTTGGATTAATTTTATCACTCACCTATGGAAATGTGGAGATTATACCTGTTTATGCATTTATTTTCTATTTAGAAATAACTGCTTGGGGCTATCGGTAGAGGATAGTCTTGATTGTTGTAGACACAGCATGTTGATTAGGGAAACTAAAACTAATCACATTGTATATGACGGTTTGGAATAATACATCAAAGTTGTGTATTGATTGAACATGTATATGATAATGTTTATATGCATTGTGTTATACGGGAGGAGATAGGGGATGTACTCCACGGTTTAGGGGAAGATAGGGGATGGACCTCTAAACCGGATTTTGTTTGATATTGATACAACACTAAAATGTGTATCATTTGTGAAGTATGGAAGTGATTTTGGCCGAGACTGATACAACACCAAAATGTGTATCTATTATGAAGTAAGAAATGTTTAACATGAGTTGGTACCCCAATTGAATTGGAAATATTGCTAATTTGAGATGTAATCTCTTTTAAGTTATCTGGCCAGGTTCTGAGCCACGTTTATGAAAAGAATTGATAAGTAAAGGAAAGTAAAATGTAGCATGGACATGATTGTCATGGAACAGTAATGTGATGTAAATTGTTAAAAGTATTGGCCATCTATCACATGCTATTATTTTAGGCATTGCTTATATTTGGTTTAGTATATCTCTACTGGGTTTTGGCTCACCCTATATGGGCCATCATTTTCAGGTCCAGGTGATATGCCACCTCCAAGATCATAGCTTGAAAGGTTCTGGGAGTTGAGGACTCTTTTTTTTTCATTATTTCGGTATCTTTTGATGTATTACATGTAAACTCAAGCCAAGGGCTTAATTTGTATTTGAGTTAGTACTCTCTTTTTGTAACCAAGTGTTGACTTGGAAAGTTGTAAGCCCATAGGGCATTTACTTTTATTGTCAACATGTAATACTTTTATAATGAATACTCTAATGAATAGAAAGATGTTTATTTCTCTTATGTCAATGCTTGTCAAGAATGTGGGGTTTTATGTATTATTTTGAGGACGTTACACAAGTGCAAATTTTTAAATAAATATGCATAAATATATAAATATTTTTGTTTTTATTATAAAAAATACTTACAAATTCCAATTTGATACTGTAAAATAGATCAATTGATTCATAAGTTGGACATATACCAAGACAATATTTTAATGATTAAGTCAGGGCGAAGTTGGCAAAATAATTAAATCGACTAACTTTTAAGTCTCTTTGTAATGTCTAGCCTAACTCTACAAGCCAACCCAAATGGGAAATTATATTTGCACACACCTACTTATTTCAGTAGATACACTTAATGATCAACAAAACAAAACAAAAAAAAAAAAAAAATATGACCTACAGGCTTACATCTTTCCAAGACTATGTTTGGTTATAACAAAAAAAAGTCATAATGCTCCATATATATAAAGACCTAGGCTTATACAGATATAAAATACAAAACAACAAAACAGAGGTTTCAGCTCCCAAGTCCTTCCAAGCTAAGTCCTTGGAGAAGGCATGTCATGAACAACTGAAAATGGTTTCGTAAGTAGGGTGAGTCGAAACTCAGTAGAAATAATTTAACACTTTATATGAATATTAACAAAGATATAAATATAATGCACGTGTTCAATGCCAATATGACAAATCTTCCACAATTTTTTTCAAAACCATGTTATGTCAAACTTACATCTCTATCCATCAGTTATACCCACATCATTTAGTCAACCAAACAGAGGATACACCCCATAGGCCTCCAACCAATATAATTATTATACAAATTACATTCACTTGCCATTTTACGAAAATTTTGTCTGCGGTAATCGACACTCATGTATACGTGCGGTTTTCAGGACTTTCATCGTAGACACACAAGCCAACTTAATTTAATGGAGTCCATCCCCTTTCTCTTCCAAAATATCATACATATACAATGTATACAATCCATTATTTATGCAAAATAATTATTCAAGACATTTTAGAGCAAAAACCCTCTTTTCCCAATCTCATCCCAAACACCAAAATCAATCATTTTAACACAACACAACCTCATATCTACTCCCATAACCATTTCCAATACGTTCATTCGTGAACCCCTCTTTTGATTTTAATCCAAAACCCTAGGTCAATTCAAAATCACGACAAGTTCCAATATTTCTTACCGATCAACAAATAACTAAGCTAAAACTCACAGAAGAGTGTAGAAAGTCTCTACCTCAAAGTTAAGAGATGAACAAAGAAAGGTGGAACCTTCAACAACGCTGAAACCAAGTTTCAATCGAATCAAAACGAAACTCTTGAAGTACTCTACCTTTTTAACAAAGGCATAAGGGTGGAGAAATCACTAGATCTAGATGAAAAAGTAGAGAGAATGTAGGTTTTAGAGAGAGGGGGTCTCAACTTTAGGGTTTGGAGAGAAATAGATCTGAAAAAGTGATGTAAAATGGCATTTTTATGAACTGATATATGCACAGTCCGATCGAGCGCAAGAAATGACGCTCGAGCGTCAAACACAATAAGTCATTCTGCTTGAGCGTAAAAAGTGACACTCGAGCATGGAATGCACACTTCCAAACAATAGACCAACGCTCGAACGCAATAAAGGCCGCTCGAGCGTAGAATACACTCTCCCAGCAGTTTTGCAAACCTGCAAAAGTGCTGAGAGTTCGCAAAGCCCGCTTGAGCGCAAAGTGCCACTTGAGCAGAGAACTAAAAGTCTAGACAACAAAAGGTTTGAAAACCAAGCGACCAACATGTTCCAAACACAACCGCAACAACTTAAAAGCCAAACTTAAGGAGATATAAGGGAAACAAGATGTAAATAACAATATGAAACCATCAAACCCGAGTCCGGGATATAACAAAAGTTGGGTTAAAACCGGAATCACTATATATACTCTCATTTAATATTCCAGCATTGTGCATGTTTCAATTCATGATGGTTTAAATTTTAAATTAAAATTTAAAGGTTTAAGTCAATTCAAAATATTGTGAAAATTGAAAAAAAATATATATATACAGACTATTAAATTCAAAATATTGTGAAAATTAAAAAAAAATTAAAAAACTGTAATATTTTTATTATATAAAAATACGAGGTTTCACATAAACGGCGTCGATCACCATCCTGTAAGATCCACAGAGTGGATTCTTGAAAAACATGAGATTATAAAATATTATAGTGTTGTGAATGTTTCAATTCAATATAATTTAAATTTTAAAAGCTTTTATTAATTAATTATGACCTAGCCGATTAGGTTAAATCATTTTTTCTTTGATTGATTTGTTGGTTTAATCGCGATTTTAGCAGTTTTATTAAAATATATTAGATGTGTTTGATTCGAAATAAACTAAATATTGATCTGATTAAAGATTGAAAGACTGAGATTGCTTGATTAGAAATAAACATTTTGTCCAAATAATTGTTAACTTTTATTTTATGATCCCACATCGGAAAAAAAAAAAATAGTTGTTTCACTTATATAAAGTGAATCTTAATAGTGTAGTATTGTATATACGTATACTTCAATTCAAGACAGTTTAAATTTTAAAATTAAAATAGCATTTAAAAGTTTTAATGAATTAATTTTTATATAAGTTGGTTGGTCATTTGACTTAATCGATTAGGCTGAACCATTTTGGGTTTGACCGATTCACCTGTTTAATCGTGATTTCTCATATTGATTTTTATTAATTTGAAACAATTAAAAAAAATTCCATTGGCTAACTTCCATTTAACCATATAAAAATAAAACCGTAATTAGTTTATGATTTATTTCATAATCTCACATCGGGAGAAGAATAAAAAGCAAAGTTTGCTTCACTATCTATCTATATATTGCATAAAGAAAATTGGGTTTTTAGGAAAAAGCCTTCAAGGAGCTCCAAACCCTTATTCTAAAATTATTTTTTTTTTTTTTAATTTTAAGCAATTAAGAAAATTCTTGTTGACTAACTTCCATTTACTTTTTATTTTACAATCCCACGTCGAAAAAAAAAAAAAAAAAAAAAAAAGTGAATTGTTTCACTTCCATAAAATGAATATTATGTTCCCATTTATATAAGCAAAAGGAGATTTTTAGTGAGAAGCCTTATGTCATAATTATTATTATTTTTTTCTTAATTTTAAACAATTAAGAAAATCTCCATTGGCTAGCTTCCATTTAACTTTTATTTTACAATCTCAAATAGTTTTGATTTTAAAAAGAATTTTGTATGAGATTTTGAAACTCTCGTAATCTTTAACTTTAAAATCATTACATTCCCATATCACGAAAAAATAAATAGATAAATAAAATAAAATAAAAAGTGAGTTGTTTCACTTATATAAAGTATTACAATCCCACATTGGGGGGAAAAAAAAAAGTGAGTTGTTTCACTTATATAAAATGAATCTTGTAAAGTGAAATTTAAGGGAAAAGTCTTCTAGAAGCTCCAAACTCTCATTCTAAAATTATTGAATTTTTTTAATTTTAAACAATTAAGAAAAGTCTCATTGGTTAGCTTCCATTTACCTTTTATTTTACAATCCCAAATCGAAAAAAAGAAAAGAAAAAAGAAGCTGAATTGTTTCATTTACATAAAGTGAATCTTATGCTTCAATTTATATAAATTATTGAAATTTCTTAATTTTAAACAATTAAGAAAATCTCATTGCTTAGCTTCCATTTAACTTTTATTTTACAATCTCATTAGACATTTTGATTTTAAAAATAATTTTGTATGAGATTTTGAAACTCTCATAATATTTAATTTTAAAATAATTACAATCCCATCTCGAGAAAAAAATAAAAAGTGAGTTGTTTCACTTATATAAAATGAATCTTATACTCTCATTTAATATTATCGTATTGTGCATGTTCCAGTTCAAGATGGTTTTATGCTCCCATTTATATAAGCAAAACAAATTTTTTAGTGGAAAACCCTATAATAATTACCATTTTTGTTTATATTTTCTTAATTTTAAACAATTAAGAAAATCTCCATTGGTTAACTTCCATTTAACTTTTATTTTATAATTCCACATAGTCGTTTTGATTTTAAAATATTTTTGTATGAGATTTTAAACTCTCATAATATTTAACATAAAAATAATTACAATTCCACATCGAAAAAAAAAATAAAAAGTGAGTTGTTTCACTTATATAAAGTGAATCTTATACTCTCATTTAATATTATAGTATTGTGTATATTTCAGTTCAAGATGGTTTAAATTTTAAAGTAAAATTTAAAAAATTTAATTAATTAATTTTGCTGTAAATTGATTGGTCTTTTGACTTAGTTGATTAAGCTGAATCGTTTTCGATTTAACTGATTTACTGATTTAACCACGGTTTTAGCTATTTTGTCGAAATATATTGCTTAGATTTGTTTAATGTGAAATAAACTAAAATTGACCTTATTAAAAATCAAACGACTGAGATTGCTTGATTAGAAATGAACTTCCCCTCTAAACAGCTGTTAACTTTTATTTTACAATCCCACATCAGGAAAAGAGGAAAAAATGAGTTGTTTCATTATATAAACCTTATGCTCACATTTAATATTGTAGTGTTGTGTATATTTCAGTTGGAGACAGTTTAAATTTTAAAATTAAAATAAAATTTAAAAGTTTTAATTAATTAATTTTTGTATAAGTTGGTTGGTCCTTTGACCTAGCTGATAGGATGGACCGTTTTCAGTTTGGCTGAGTAGTTGGTTTAACTACAATTTTAGTGGTTCTATCAAAATATATTGGTTAAATTTGTTTGATTCAAAAAAAATTAATGATTGATCTAATTAAAAATTAAACGGCTAAAATTGCTTAATTCGAAATAAATTACCCGTCCAAACAATTGTAAACTTTTAAACAATTAAGAAAATCTTCACTGACTAACTTTCATTTAACTTTTAGTTTATAATCCCATATCGAGAAAAGAAAGAAAAAGTGAATTGTGTTACTTACATAAGGTGAATCTTATACTCCAATTTATATAAGCAAAAGGAGATTTTTGATGAAAAGCCTTATGATCAATATCTCATATTAATTTTTTTGATTTTCTTAATTTTAAACAATTAAGAAAATCTCGATTGACTAGTTTCAATTTAATTTTTATTTTACACAATATAAAAAATTAAATATAATTATCATATTTTTATTAAATAATATATTATTTTATCTTATGCATAGCACGGGTAATATACTAGTATATATTAACAGGGAAAATGAGGAAGAGTGAAATAAGATTAAAAAAAAAAAAAATGAAAATAAAATTAAGATAAAAGGAAATTGAACACCTGATGGTATGGCATGGACATATCCACCATGTTTTGTTTTGGTACAGACAATGATAATTGAGAGAGGGGTGCACGTGGAAGGTGGGAGGCAAGAAAACTTGGGGAGCAAGCCCATGGTTTCTGATTAGGTTTTACTGCATAAAATGTTACGTTTTAGTGTAATTTGGTTCAAAAGAAATATAGAGAAAAATAGAATAAAAATATCATGAGGTCTAGAAATTAATATATTGAGTAACAATATAAAGTCAAAAATATTTTATTTTATTTTATTTTATTTTGAATAAATTTTTAGTATAAAAATATACAGACTATTAAATTCAAAATATTGTCAATAATTATTAAAAAAAATTAAAAAACTATATTATTTTTATTATATAAAAATACGGTGTTTCACATAAACGGGTTGGATCACCATTCTATAAAATCCACGGGGTGGATACTTGAAAAATATGGGATTATAAAATATTGTAGTGTTGTGCATGTTTCAATTCAATATGGTTTAAAGTTTAAAAGTATTAATTAATTAATTATGATCTAGCCGATTAGACTAAATCATTTTTTATTTAATTGATTTGTTAGTTTAACCGCGATTTTAACGATTTTTTCAAAATATATTAGATTTGTTTGATTTAAAATCAACAAACGATTCATCTGATTAAAGAGTGAAAGACTGAGATTGCTTAATTATAAATAAACTTTCCGTCCAAACAATTATTAACTTTTATTTCATAATCCCATATCGGAAAAAGAAAAAGAAAAACGTTAATTGTTTCACTTATATAAAGTGAATCTTAATAGAGTAGTATTGTGTATATTTCAATTCAAGACAGTTTAAATTTTAAAATTAAAATAACATTTAAAATTTTTAATTAATTAATTTTTAAATAAGTTGGTTGGTCATTTGACCTAACTGATTTGGCTAAACCATTTTGGGTTTGACCGATTCGCCGGTTTCATCGCGATTTGTCATATTGATTTTAATAATTTTCAACAATTTAAAAAAATTTCATTAGCTAATTTCCATTTAATCATATAAAAATAAAACTGTAATTAGCTTATGATTTATTTTATAATCGGGTGAAGAAAAAAAAGTAAAGTTTGTTTCACTATCTATCTATATATTATATAAAGAAAATTTGGCTTTCAGGGGAAATCCTTCTAGGAGCTCCAAACTCTTATTCTAAAATTATTGAATTTTGTTAATTTTAAACAATTAAGAAAATTCTCGTTGGCTATCTTCCATTTACTTTTTAGTTTACAATCCCACATCGGAAAAAGAAAAAAAAGAAAAGAAAAGTGAATTGTTTCATTTACATAAAGTAATTTTATACTCTCATTTATATAAGCAGAAGAAGATTTTTAGTAATAAGCCTTATGATCAATATCTCATACTTATTTTTTTGATTTTCTTAATTTTAAACAATTAAGAAAATCCCAATTAGCTAGCTTCCATTTAACTTTTATTTTACAATTCCACATAGTTTTTATTTTAAAAATAATTTTGTATGAGATTTTGAAACTCTTATAATCTTTAACTTTAAAATAATTATAATCTCACATCGAGTAAAGAAAAAAGAAAAGAAAAAAAAAAAAGAAAAGTTATTTCACTTATAAAAAGTATTACAATCCCACATCGGGAAAAGACACAAAAAGCGAGTTGTTTCACTTATATAAAATGAATCTTATAAATGGAGTTTTAAGGGAAAAGCTTTGTAGAAGCTCCAAATCCTCATTCTAAAATTATTCAATTTTATTAATTTTAAATAATTAAGAAAATTTCTATTGGCTAACTTCCATTTACCTTTTATTTTATAATCCCAATTTCGAAAAACAAAAAAGGAAAAAAGAAAAAAGTGAATTGTTTTATTTATATGAATCTTATATTCCAATTTATATAAATTATTGAAATTTCTTAATTTTAAGCAATTAAGAAAATCCACATTGGTTAGCTTTCATTTAATTTTTATTTTACAATCTCACAACAGCAAAAAAAGAAAAAAAGTAAATTGTTTCACATATATAATATGAATCTTATGCTCCCATTTATATAGGCAAAATAAAATTTTTCGTGAGAAAACCTATAGTCAATACCAATTTTTTTGATTTTCTTAATTTTAAAAAATTATAAAAATCTCTATTGGTTAGCTTACATTTAACTTTTATTTTACAATCTCACATAGACATTTTCATTTTAAAAATAATTTTATATGAGATTTTGAAACTTTCATAATATTTAACTTTAAAATAATTGCAATCCCACATTGAGAAAAGAAATAAAAAGTGAGTTGTTTTACTTATATAAAGTAAATCTTTTACTCTCATTTAATATTATAGTGTTGTACATGTTTCAGTTCAAGATGGTTTTATGCTCCCATTTATATAAGCAAAATAAGATTTTTAGTGAAAAGCCTTAAAATCAATATCAATTTTTTTATTTTTTTTTATTTTCTTAATTTAAAACAATTAAGAAAATCTCCATTGGTTAGCTTCCATTTAACTTTTATTTTACAATCCCACATGGACGTTTTGATTTTAAAAATAATTTTGTATGAGATTTTGAAACTCTCATAATATTTAACTTAAAAATAATTACAATCCCACATCGAGAAAAAAAATAGAAAGTGAGTTGTCTCATTTATATAAAGTGAATCTTATACTCTCATTTAATACTATATTATTGTGCATGTTTCAGTTCGAGATGGTTTAAAATTTAAAATAAAATTTAAAAGTTTTAATTAATTAATTTTTTTGTAAATTAATTGGTCTTTTGACTTAGCCGATTAGGCAAAATCGTTTTCGGTTTAACTGATTCACTGATTTAACTACGGTTTTAGCAAATTTATCAAAATATATTGTTTAGATTTGTTTGATTTTAAATAAACTAGGATTGACCTTATTAAAAATTGAACGACTGAGATTGTTTGATTAGAAATGAACTTCCCGTTCAAACAACTGTTAACTTTTATTTTACAATCCACATCAGGAAATGAGGAAAAAATGAGTTGTTTCACTATATAAAGCTTATGCTCCTATTTAATATTGTAATGTTGTGTATGTTTCAGTTGAAAACAGTTTAAATTTTAAAATTAAAATAAAATTTTAATTTTTTAATTAATTAATTTTTGTATAAGTTGGTTGGTCCTTTGACCTAATCGATAGGGTGAACCGTTTTCATTTTAACTGATTTACTAGTTTAACTGCGACTTTAGCGGGTTTATGAAAATATATTTGTTAAATTTGTTTCATTCAAAATAAATTAAGGATTGACATAATTAAAAATTATACGGTTAAGATTGCTTGATTCGAAAAAAATTTCCCGTCCAAACAATTGTTCACTTTTAAACAACTAAGAAAATCTCCAATGGCTAGCTTCTATTTAACTTTGATTTTATAATCTCACATCGAGAAAATAAGAAAAAAAAAATGAATTGTATTACTTATATAAAGTGAATCTTATACTCCAATTTATATAAACAAAATGAGATTTTCAGTGAGAAGCCTTATGATCAATATCTCATACTAATTTTTTTGATTTTCTTAATTTTAAACAATTAAGAAAATCTTGATTGACTAGATTCCATTTAATTTTTGTTTTACATAATATAAAAAAATTAAATATAATTATCATATTTTTATTAAATAATATATTATTTTATTCTATGCATAGCACGGTTGATATACTAGTATATATTAATAGGAAAAATAAGGAAGAGTGAAAGAAAATAAAAAATAAAAAAATTTGAAAATAAACTTTCAAAAAAAGAAGAAATTGAACACCTGGTGGCATGGCATTTGCATGTCCACCATGTTTTGTTTTGGTACAGACATGATAACTGAGAGAGGGGTGCATGTGGAAGGTGGGAGGCAAGAAAACAATGGAAGCAAGCCCATGGTTTTTTTATTAGGTTTTACTACCTAAAATTTTATGTTTCAGTGTAATTTGGTTCAAAAAAAATATAGAGAAAAATATAATAAAAATATCATAAGTTTTAGAAATTAATATTGAGTAATAATATAAAGTCAAAAATATTTTATTTTATTTTATTTTGAATAAATTTTTAGTATAAAAATATACAAACTATTAAATTCAAAATATTGTGAATAATTGTAAAAAAAATATTTAAAAAAATAATATTATTTTTAATATATAAAAGTACGGGGTTTCACATAAACAACTTGGATCACCATCCTGTAAGATCCACAGAGTGGATTCTTGAAAAATATGGAGAAGATAAAGTCTTGAGAGGAGCTGCTCCCATATATCACCTCTTTTTTCTTTTTTTTTTCTACCGTTTTATATTACCACCTATGAAGTACGGGTACAAATATTGGTACGATACGGGTACGTTGATACGGTAAAATTCAAAAAAAGTAGGGTACGAGTATAGCTTAGTATGCTTGCAAAAAAATATTTATTTTTAATTTTGAGTAATGTAAAAATTAATTAAATTGTTTAATTTGTTAAGATCCGACCTATAATTAATATTTAATGCCAAGGTATAAATCAAAATTAAATGTCGATATATTAAATAACTTACAAATTATAGTTTAATTTTAATATGATACTAATTATAAAACTAAAAATAAAAAGAAATCTAATGCAAAGTTTTATTTCTGTAGTAGAAGAAAATATTGTTTTAACTGAGGTATGGTATGTCTTGGGTATTTATTAGGTATGTCTGGATGCGCCAAAAATTAAGAAGAAAAAATTTAGATACGTGTTTCGTGTTCCCAGTACGTATGCAGAAGTACCAGACGAAATACTATACACTGATAAGTACTCGATATAGATATAGCATGTTTTTCAAAGTACCCATACTTTATATATTACCACATATATGACATTTTTTTATTAATCTTTATCTTTATTGTTTTCAATTAAAGTACCAATAAAACTGGTTGATTGCCACTAGGTAAAACATCTGTATTTAAAATAAAAATTCTTTCGCAAGTTGATTGTTAGTAGGTAGTGATATCAATGAGTGATAAAAAACAAGAGATACAGGGTAAAGTTTGTACTCGTACATATGCAGATAACAAAAAATTCCTACTACCTTGTTTGTAGGAAATCCTTTCCAAATTGAGAATTCAATAGGGTGCAATTCGGACGGGTTCAATTCAATTGAAAGGTTATCTAAACTCAATCTAAGTTGTGTTGAGACCTGTCAAAACTTAAATTGTTAAATTGTAACCCGAGATTGTCTGCCTAAGCGCGATCCGAGTTAAATCCGAATTACCCGAGTTGTTCTAATTGTCCGAGTTGTACATGAATTTCAAATTTTTTTTTTTTAGCTAAATTATTAATTTATTAAAATTAGAATCTATTTACATTTTTTTAAGAAAATCATTATTAATATCAAAATAAATTTATATAATGTAAGAGAGATACTACTATAATAATTTTTACAATTTATGAGTGAGAATGAAAAATGTAAGATTTTGTATTACTTGTATATATAATATATATTCAATATGATTTAATAATTAAAATTATTTTAGTATCATATAGTAGTTAATAATTTATATGTATATTCAATATTTATATATATATATATATAATTCGGGTTTTGGGTTACTCGGATTATTTGATATGTTTGTCCAAGTCCTCTCAAATTTAATTCAGACTTTTGAATTTTTATCTAAACCCATACCGAATTAAAAAATATCTTGTCTAAATCCTAAAAAAATAAGGATTACACTCGACTTACTCCAATTGAGCTCGGCCAAGTTGTACCCCTTGAATTTAGTGCTCCTAGAGCAAATTCTATTTTATTTTATTTTATTTTTGTGGAATAGAACAATACTCGAAAAGCACTAACTCGTTTTGCATGTAACAGTTTTAGTTTAAAAGCTAAAATATTTCTAACAAAATATATATATAACTTATACCAAAAAAATCAAAAAAAAAAATTTCTCTCTACCTTTTGCATATTTTTTTGTAAAAAATTAAAAAGTCATTCCAAATATACTAATTTTTTAAACACATATCTTAACCAAAAAAATAAAAAAACTACTAAAAAAACCTCTTCCCAAATGAGGCCAACGTTCTTTCATAAAGGACAAAGTGGCCAACCACATCCGACTAATCGAAAATAGAGAGAGAACTGGCAGCGGACTAGGAATTAGCTTATAGCCACATACCTAAAATTGAAGCAACAAAGTCGAGAGAAAAAAAAAAAAATAATAATAATAATAATAATAATAATAATAATAATAATAAAGGAAGATGCCATTGCAGTTGGCAACACACACAACCTGAGAGAGAGAGAGAGAGAGAGAGAGAGAGAGAGAGATGATGATGGAGGTGAAAGAAGCGTTGTACATGAACAGAGGAGAAGGAGAAAGTAGTTATGCACAAAACTCTTCTTTCCAAGTAAGAAAATGTTTGTATATTTGCATAGTAGCATTACTCTTCATGTTCATGGTATGTCCAATTCTCACTTCTTTGAAAATTTCTGCTAACTCAACGATTGTTATGCCTTGCAATTTGTATCCAAGTTATAGTTTTTGTGATGAAATAACAGTTTTGAAGTTTTATCGGATTGTTAGTGTTAATATATTTTTTGTTAGTGCTTTAGGCTTTAGATTAGGGCATTTACTTTCGATTAGTGGATCCACTTTTGGCACGATGATGTTTGTAATGTTCTCTCCTATATAACGGAGAGTGTACATCTTTATTCATAACAACATTCAATACATCAATACATACATAATTGATTCTCTCTCTCTTTCCCTATACATTAATTATTAACAGTTAGGTTGTGCCTTTTTTTTTCCACTCACTAAAATAATTCAGGATCAAACTCTATTCCTTTAATTTTAACTGCAATAGGAACTGTAGCCATGTTACTAATTGGACAACTTGATAAGTCATTGACAATAAAAATAACTTGACGACTTGATATGAGTTGTTGATAGTTAAAAATTGTATCATTAAGATAAAATGACGTAATAAGTCACTGATAATAGCATGATACGATAAGTCACTGATATGAACTGATTCATGTCACTTTATAATATTTTTGTCTATGATTTTATGTCTATTTTTAATGAATTTAATAAACAAAAAAATAGATATTACAATGGATCATATGCGACATTGATAGAACTCCCGATTAGAGAATTACGAGCAAATTCTAAAACTCATATGTACTTAAAAGACTATAAATAGATCATTTGGAGTGAAATTGAAAAACGAAACTCCAAGACCTATATTACAGTTTTACAATTCAGTTACTCGGCTAATTTGTCACAATGTGCATATTACAATCACATGTGAAATCGCATCTTAAAAACATAGTTTTAATAAGACATTATAGTATTGAAATCGTATTTTCAACATACCACGTTGGTGCCCTATGCAATGCTAGTGGATGGTTGGGGTGGTCATATCAAAATAAAATCATATCTTTAACTTGCAATTTTATATTGAAATTGCATTTTGAAAATAGGATTTCAAAAAAATGCACTAATTTGCTAGATGGTTTGAAAAGTGTAGTATTTTTATATATAATTTTGTTTTTTCCGACATTTATAAATTAAAAAAAAATTTAAAAAAAAGGCGAATCTTTAGTTTGATAAGTAACAACACTATTACACACCAAAAAAAAAATCCTTAAATAATAAAATGTGTTAACCTAATTTATTTTAAATTTATCATACATCATACAATTTTAAATCTACACCATACACTTTAATACTTTAGTGATATTTGCTCGGATTATATAACTTTTTCCGGAACAAACTCAAAAGTTGTTCTCTCTTGCAGCAAAAAGTGGCCTCAATGACAATCCCAGTGCTAGAAAATGCAGTTGAAACTCTCTTCTCCAAAGATTTCCACCTTCTTCAAGCTCTTAATGCAGCGGACTTGGGTTGTGCAACGAGTCCAAACACGTTCACAGTGATTTCTACGATCAAGAGAATGATGGAAAAGAAATGCAGGGAATTGAATTGCCGAACACTGGAACTTCAGGTTTACTTGAATGATCTTCCTGGAAACGATTTCAATACCCTCTTCAAAGGCTTGTTGTCTAAGGTTGTTGTTGGTAACAAATGCGAGGAAGTTTCTTGTTATGTGATGGGAGTACCGGGGTCTTTCCATGGCCGGCTTTTTCCTCGTAACAGCTTGCATTTAGTTCATTCCTGTTACAGTGCTCATTGGCTTTCTCAGGTTTGTACATCCATTTGTTTCGACTAGTAACTAGTAATTAACCTTGTACTTATCAAATTATCCTATGTTACTTCCCATCACAATATGAGCAGAGGAGTTAGATGTTGGTCGCATACTGTGATGGACACATGAATAATTTTCATTGACCATGCCATGCCACTAGAGAAAGATCAATATTTACTCTAACTGTATGACTGGTACTATATGTATTTATTTGTATTTGTTGTATAGATACATATAAAAGTTTTTTAAAAATTATAAAATTATTCAAAATATGTAGACTCAGAAAAATGGACAATATAAACACGTGTAAAAAGGTCTTTCTCCATGTCTTTCCTATTGTTTACGGAAAATTTCATAAAGTTCGAAATTTTCATATGATGGGCTTGGTGCATGTGCCAACTTATTAACCAATGAATGATGCTTTGATCCTACTCTCTTTTTGTTAATGTAATATCATTGTACTGCTTGTATAAGTTGTATTACTTATTTCATATGACCCATTTGCTTTTGATGTGTAATAAGCTTGCACACTAACCATTTCAATGGTTTCTTTGGTGAAATAAAAGGCACCAAAAGGACTCACAAGCAGAGAAGGCTTGGCATTAAACAAGGGGAAGATTTACATATCAAAGACAAGCCCTCCTGTTGTAAGAGAAGCCTACTTATCTCAATTTCATGAAGATTTCACAATGTTTCTCAATGCTAGATCCCAAGAGGTGGTTCCAAATGGTTGTATGGTGTTGATACTTCCTGGTAGGCAATCTTCTGATCCTTCAAGCATGGAGAGCTGCTTCACTTGGGAACTATTAGCTATAGCCATTGCTGAATTGGTTTCACAGGTAGCTTCAATTTTTAACACTTCTTTACCATTAAATGTCTTCGTTTGATGTTCACAAGCTCTTACATACCTCTAGAACACAATTTTTCTAGGCCTAAAAATGGTAAAACATGCAAACTATAAACCGAAAATTCCCTTAGGTGCCATCCAGAAGGTCTGATTTCGCTTGTTATATATTTTTTATGCAAAATTTCTCATTTCTCAAAATTGGTTTCAATCATTTGTCATTACTCTCAAAATTCGTTGTAGACATATATAAACTATTATTTAATTGAGTTAAAATGAAATAGTTATTAGCATTTTACAAAAATGAGTATTCTTCTTTGCTCTCAAAAAGCATTTCACATATATAAATTATGCTTCAATCAGAGTTAAAATGAAATTATTATGAACATGTTATCACATTGACTCATATTTTACTCTCTGAAGGTAAAATATTCATAACTCAAAAGCGTACTAAGAGTTTGGTGCTCAAACCAGTTGGATTCTTAAAGCTTTCAAACTATTTCGAATCATGAAAAACAGAGTTCAAATGTGTCCA
Source organism: Camellia granthamiana (assembly GCA_036172215.1). Lineage (NCBI taxonomy): Eukaryota > Viridiplantae > Streptophyta > Magnoliopsida > Ericales > Theaceae > Camellia > Camellia granthamiana. The sequence continues at coordinate 151,351,240 of CM069903.1, forward strand.
AAATTAATAATTTTTTTCCCCAACATTTTAAAAATATAAGTCATCTTGATGAGTTCTTTCCTTTAAAATGATAAAATCAATACTTATCCCATCATTTGTATATATATATATTTGGCATAGTACTACTCTAAAATTATTTGCTTTATTTATTCCTATCTATTGATTTTCTCTCTTTCCTTCGTGATAATAGGGATTGATAGATGAAGATAAATTAGACACCTTCAATGTACCTAGCTATTTTCCATCACTTGAGGAAGTGAAAGATATAGTGGAGAGGGACGGATCATTCACAATTGATCATATGGAGGGGTTTGAACTTGATACCCTACAGATGCAAGAGAATGATAAATGGGTTAGAGGGGAAAAGCTTGCCAAGGCTGTCAGGGCCTTCACAGAGCCTATAATCTCAAACGAGTTTGGACATGAAATCATGGACAAACTATATGACAAGTTCACTCACATTGTAGTTTCAGATTTGGAAGGAAAGATACCAAAGACCACAAGTATCGTTCTAGTGCTTTCCAAGATTGTTGGATAGTTTTTTAGTGTCGTGAAATAAACTGTAGTCCCCATCACATATATGCTACTAGAGAAGGAGCTGCAGGAAGCTCCCTAACTCTCTATGGGGCTTTGGAAATGCAAATGATTAGTCTTGCTTTGGGTGCCAACCTTGTAAGGATGCTTAGTTTTGACAATGATATGTCTTCTTTCCAAGCTATGTGCATCTTTTTTGATCTAATAAAATTTTATCCTCTTTGCTGTTCAAATATATATATATATATATGCTAGAGGGTTGTGCCAATGTATTGCACAAGAAGATTTGAGATGGGTCAAATATAGAAAGCTTTTTGCTCTTGTGTGGAGAGAGAATGTTTTCTTGATTTAAATTTTAATTTCTTTACCTTATGTATGTATGGAATTAGTGGTTGTTTGCTAAAAATAACGTCTCCTCCAATTATTGTAATGTATTAGGATGGTTCTTGCAAAGAATTTTTTGCCCTTTTTAAATCTCAAATTGAAATATTTATTCAATAGTATCTGTGTGTGTCAATTTTCGACCACACTGCCAAACTAGTACTTAGCTGGAGAACACTGACAGAATAGATGACACTTGGCAGACCTGCAACAGAAAGAGAAGGTTCCGGCTGTGGTTCGTCCACCCGGGAGCACTCCGACGATCAAGTCAGTATATCTCTCAAAGATAATCAATAGTGCTTAACTCACTAGACAAAGCATAAAAGACATACATTAGACCCATGGGAGTGCTTCTCTTTTATAGCCAACATAATCCTAATCCCAATAGGAGCCTAGCTCTAATGAACTTAGGATTACTGCTAATCTTGGACTCCCAGTAGGATTAGGATAAACTCTCTAAGAGTCTCATCTTTACCCAAACTGAAGTCTTCTCCCATTCTAGAACTCTTGTCCCTTATTCGCTTATCTCGGATTCCGGTTTCTTTGCAGATAACCTCGGCCTAGCCGAGATGATCTCGGTGTCATGACCAGGACACGTGGCACCTCAGCTGGCACTTCGGTGACACCTCGGCCTCGTGTCGTCATTCAAAATTTATGTCCCTACAGTATCAAAGTCATATATAAGCATTTCATTAATTAAATCATGACTGTGCATGTTAAGTGCATTTGTCTATGAGTCTTTTGAAAGAGGAAAAAAAATAAATAAAAATTAAAGAAACTCATATTCAGATGTAGAGGAAACCACGTGATAAGGATTTCAAAGGTTAGAATTGATATATTTTTAAATGTTGATGGTTTAATTTGAAACAATTATGAGTTTCTTTGTTTCAGTGTCTCTTATGCTTTGCTACCTAATGGGGAACCTCTGCATCGTGGTAGTGTTGCTGGTTGTTCCTTCTTGTTGTTCTGGATTGTATTGATTTATTATTTTGATATAATATTCCATTGTTCACTAATACAATCGGTTGCACCTTTTTTTGCTGATCAAAACAATTTCAAACAATTAAAAAGTTAGTATTTGCTTTGTTACAGAAGTCAAACTTTAGGTTTTTTTTTTTTTTCTAATAATTATAATCTTAGCAAAAGATTAATAAAAATGAAATCCTGAATCGGAAGAGGTTTTATTTGATATTTTTTCAAATTAAGAAAATTTAATCACGACAAGCTAACAATTATATTTTTGAGTAATGCCAAGATATAACTAAATTTTTGTATCAAATTTGCTTAGAAAATTATGTGTCATTACTGTTTTTAATGTAATAGACCTCACCTCCACATTCATTCATAGATCATTTTCATGGCCAGACATCATTCAAAGTTCAAATTTCAAATCTTGAATACAACATGAAATGACCTATCCAGCAACAACAATTGCAAAAAGAGACAAAACACACATGTATGTGGGACCCACCCCTTGTGAGAGGGTTGTATCCCTTTCTGTGTTTGATTTTTGTATTCTTAACATTATTGTTTTGATTATTTATTTATTTATTAATTATTTCTTTTTATAATGAAACGTACGCAAGGTTGTAATCCTATCTACATATTATTGTCATTTTTTTTGTTTAATCGATTTGGATAAAAATTTAATTTAAACTTTTTTTTCTTTTTTTCTTTTTTTTTTTTACTTTGTTTTGAACAAATTCTTACAAAATTGCATTGTGGGATAGAAAACTATAATGATTTTTCATCTAAAATAGCTATAAAACATTAATCTAAATTTCTTAATTTTTTTCAATTTTAAAATTTAGTAAATACACATGTTAAAAATTTAAAATCCTCAAAATAAAAAGTCAAAAAAAAAAAAAAAAAGCTTTTCTAACTCATTTCTAATTTGAAAGTAAAAAACTTTAAAAAGGAAATTTCAATGTAACTTTAGTCTTATATAATTTCACATTTTAAAAACATTTACTTCTAAATTTTTTGTTATATTTTTAAAACCTAAATAATACATGTGGCGTCTAAAAAAGCTTATTAGGCGTCAATAAAAAAGAAAATTTAGCTTGACACAGATAAAAAGAAAATTATATATGTGTGTGCGTGTTCAGTGCATATTTTTACGTTGGGAAACACTATGGTGCACATATTCACATGGTGTGTATCATGTGCACTTTATAACTAAAAAAAAAAATAGCATAATTTCAATTTTCTGAGTCATAACTTAAATATATATATATATATATATCATAACTAAACCCAACATGAGTCATAACTAAAGAATTCATGAGTAATAACCAAAACAATTTCATAATTAAAAAAGAAAATTAGTCATAACTAAAAAAGAAAATTGTATAACTAGGAGTGCATATGGTATACCCATTTTAAACTGGTGTATATTAAAATTTCCCTTTTATGTTACATCAAAAATTACATGTGTCAATTTAGTGTTTAAAAATACATTAAATAATTTTTGAGATATAAATATACTTTAATAATGATATAATAGATAATAGATATATTTAGAAAAAAATTTATTTCTTAATTAAAATTTAAAAGTCTTAATAAATATACCAAAATAATATTTGTATACATATTTTCTATTTATGTTATAAATGCAACACCCCAAATTTCTAGCCCAAATGATAATATAACAATCATGACTCTTTCAAGGAAAATCGAATATAAATATCCACACTTACATTACATGATACAATGGTTCTTCATGCAACAATACATTAATCCAACAATAAGTAAATAAACAAATAAATATCCCTAAGGGGTTTACAAGTTTCCAAGGCTTGAGCTTAGTTATAACAGTTATTCAAACCCACACACATATAGCCCTTGGCTTACACACAAAGTCATAGCAAAATAAGAGTCTCGTACTCTCAACACATATTTCCTCGCCTCTAGTTAGGCGGCATCACCATATTTTTTCCTGCACAAAAATCCCATAGGGTAAGCATAAAGCTCAGTAAGAAATCCTTAACAAAATATATACATTTTATACAAGTCTCAAGAGATGAAATGCACATGCCACGCTATGCCCTTTTGAAAGAAAATCACATTTTCATCTTTGAAAACCATCATGCTCAATGCTGTCATGCAATTTCAATTCTTCAAAACTTAACAATTTATTTCAAGAGCGGTAAATACAACTCTGGTAATTCCTAAGTGGGTGTTTGCAAATAGACTATACAAGTACTACCAATTTGTCATTTTTAATAGCATTGACTGGAAGGCTCGACACCTATAATCTGTCATTTTTACTAGTATTAACTGGAAGGCTCGACACCTATTCAATTTCATGTACACCACTTATCAAGACTTACCACCGTATTTACCCCAAAATCAATTCATGAAAACTTGTTTCTCAACATTCTTTTCTCAATACAAGTTTTCAAATCAATTTTCAAAATTTAATGTAATCAAATGAATTGATATGCCAATAATACAAAATGAATATAAATACTTTTATTCCAATTCATCATCCAAGGAATAACATAATTCCCTCTTCTCAAGTATCCTCAACAATTAGTTATTTCAAGACTATTTCAACGTTTTGAACAATAATTTCCAAAGTGAACAATAATTTTCATATTTCCTAAAATTCATCATTCATATAAATATAAATAAAAAAATTTCTAAACATCAATTTATTTTGACACACAAAATAAATATAATAATATCATTCATAAATTTTCAGTCTCTTTAAAAAAAAATCCCCAAATTCTAGGTGAAGATGTTTAATCTTGATATTTCTTTTTCAATTAATGAAATAGAAGCTACAGCAATCCTTTTATACAAGTGTGATACAAATTTAACCTGACTTATAACTACCTAACCATCTTTAGTTAACTGTTCTAACAATATAACAGCTTTGATTAATATCTCTAACAAACTAACTATCTCTAACAAACTAACTAATTATACACGTGCAGGTACAGCAGTTGACAGTGCAGGTACAGTAGTTGAGGACTGAGCTAGTTGAGCTTCTTGAACTATTTGATCTGGAGACTTAGCAGCAGCAGCAGATTGATCTTGAGACTTAGCAGCAGCAGCAGAGTCCTTATTGGTCCCCTTCAAACTCATAGGACTGGGAAGGACTAAGAGTTTGCTTTGAAGGTATTGAAAACGAGCCACTGAGAGAGGTTTAGTGAATATATCTGCGATTTGATCAGTAGTCGAAAAATAAGCAATGTGGAGAGACTTGGCAGCAACCTTTTCTCGAACAAAATGATAGTCCACCTCAATATGCTTTGTACAGGCATGAAAAATCGGATTATGAGCCATTGCAATGGCAGAAAGGTTATCACACTGTAGACACCCCATTTTTGACCGACCTTAAGACTCAGATGTCACCGATTAAGCGCTCGGTGATGTTGCATATCGTGCTCATTCAGAAGTCTCAGAGTCGCGGCCGTGCGCCCTGCCTCCGGACTTCCGAACCCTCTTCTGTGCCTTGCCTCGGTTTGCGAACCGGACTCGGTTTTCTCTGTTTCCTTTCCTGAGGGGGGGGAGAGGTCCGGTAGACCATCTCTCAGTGGCCGTGGGCTACATTTCGTGCCCGTAGGCCATTTTGCCCATTTCGGAGCCCGGTCCCCGGTTTTCGGAGCCGTCAGGCCGTGTGCCTCGGTTCGGGACCACCCAACCATCTCCGATTCCTCCGGTTTTTGGCATGCATCTCATTTACTCCCTTTCAAGGGACACTGGGGTCTTAGATACCCACTTCGTGGCCAAACACCCCTTTCGGTGCTTAACGGCCGGTTTTCGGGATCCCGAACTGCGTGTTTTGGCCCTCGAGCATTCGTTTTGCATCGGTTTTTGTTCATTTTTGGCAGGTACCTCTGTTTTATCACCAGGAAGATCACTGGAGGGTGGGATCACAGTAATTGTCTCAAACAACCAGTTATGCTCCTCCGGCGCCCCCCGGCGCCCGTTTTTCTCACTTCCGGGCTAATGTTGAACACCCTAGGGCCTTTTTCTTTGAGCCAAAACCACATATTTGTGTTGAGGAGACCTGGGAGGATCCTAAAAAATGGTGCTCGGCCAGTAATTACATTTGACCCTTTTGAACCCCTCTTTTAAATGGCTTGTTGTCTCTCTTGGTTCAGAGTTGCCAGATTCCAACCACAGGGCCTTGTTGTACACACATGGGAGGACACTACCCTTTGGTGCTCGGCTAGCAATTTTCACTTTCCATTTTTGCCCCTGGCCTGCCGGCCATGGGGGGTAGCCGGCCGGCCACCTCCAGTAAAGGTGCCTGGCCGGCCATGCTCCTTGGGACCTGTGCTGCACAGCTGTATAGCTGTTTCCCCCAGAAAAGATCTGTATCCGGGGGATATTTTGGAGGGGAACACTTAGGTGCATTTCCCTCCACCTTTACACCCCTCTTTTTGCCGATATAAGGGACCTCCCAACTCTTGGACTAGGGTTAGAAAAAACTCTCTTGAGAGCTTAGATACATATCTCTCTCCATCTCTCTCAAATTCTCAAGTTTTGGTTTCATCTCTTCATCATCTTCAAGCCTCACCATCACCACTTCCATTCCAGCAGCAAAGGAAGGTTTTTCAAAGGCTAAGAAGCAACAAATTCAAGCCAAAAAGCAACAAAAGTCTTGTCTTCAAGGGTGAGTACTCTTTTACCCTTTTTGAGCTTATTTTTGCTTCATTTTTCTACCCTATTTGCTTGAGTTTTTGGGCTCCGACCATAACTGAGTTTAGGCTTATTTTGAGCCCCTCTACAACATTATAGAAGGGCTCAACCTTGTTTGGAACTTCGACATACCACTTGCTTCAATATCCATCATATTTACCGTAAACTTGCATGCTATTTTTAGCTCATGTACATTTGTTTTTGGAGCATTCCATAAACTGTGATTGAGCTTATTTTGAGCTCCTCTATAACATTTTAGAAGGGCTCAACCTTGTTTGGGGATTCCATGCATGACCTCTCTTTATAGCCCCTATTTGGTCAATATCTTGCATGCTTTTTTTAGTTCATGAGTGATCTATTTTCGAGTAAAATATAAAATGTTAGTGGGCCTATTTTGAGCCCCTCTTCAACATTGAATAAGGACTCAACCATGTTTGGCCTTTCTATCATGCACTTGCTTCATAATCTCTCACATTTACCGTAAATTTGCATGATTTGTTTGGCCTACATGTGATCTGTTTTTGAGCATGTCATGAACTGTGAGTAGGCTTATTTTGGATCCCTCTACAACATTGTAAAAGGGATCAACCTTGTTGGGGGTCTCCATGTTGTGCTTGTCTTTATATCCCTCTTTGGCCCCCATTCTTGCATGCTTTGTTAGCCTCTTTTACTTCTGTTTTTGGGCCATCCTCAGAACTGAAATGGGTCATATTTTGACCCCCTGGACATATTTCATTAAGGGTCTTAGGCTGTTTGGAGAATTCTTGGTATACCTCTCTTTATAGCCCTCTTTTGGCTCATATTTTGCATGCTATGTTGAGCATATCTACATACTGTTTTGAGGGTTACCATAAGCTGTAAATGTTCATATTTTTGGTCCCTCTTCAGTTTTTTAGAACTGTATTTTTCAGTTTGAGTATTGCATGTACCACTTACTTCATTATTTCCTCTTTTTCCCCCATTTTTGCATGCTATTTTTTCCCCATCTATGATTGTTGTTTGGCCATGATTTGTACTAGAAAAATGCTAGTTTAGGGACTTCCTAGCATCTGTCTTTACACTTCATGTCCATATTGTGCATGTTTGACATAGCTGTAGGCCATTCCATTGCATTTCGGGACTTATTTCGGGCATCGGGTGTAATTTTGCTATGATTCGGGGGCTATTTTGCATCATTGTGGCTGCTGAAATTTGCATGTTCCCGATTCCATATGCCATGTCTCATTTTGCATGTCATTCCATGCCTTCGGGCCATTTCTCGGTTTGCGTGCCCACGGGTACGCACTTCGAGACATCTCATTTTTCATCTTTCGGCATCCTATGTGAGTGCGGCTGAGGCCCTCTCATGTTGGTGTAAGCCCTCATTTCATTTCGTAGGTCATTTCATGCCTTTATGTCATTGCCTTGGTTTGCGTGCCTGTGTGCACGCATTTCGAGGCACTTCACTTTCATCCAACGGCGTCCTATGTGAGTGTGGCTGAGGCCCTCTCATGTCGGTATAAGCCCATCATTGCATTTGCATGCCATTTCATGCCTTAGGATCATCGCCTCGATTTGCGTGCCCGCGTGCACGCGTTTCGAGGCATCTCATTTTCATAGCATTGTGTATGCTAGGTCATATGTTAGCTGTATTTCATACATATCATGCATATTGCACGGGAAACGAGGCACGTTTCGTACTCCGAGTGACGGAACGGGTCTCAATTCCCAAGTCACCGACACTCCGGATTACCCATGATGGAGTTAGGTTTTGTTGTAGCATTCATCTGCATTCACCCCATATTGAGTTGTGCAATTCGGCTCCTCGGCCATCACGCATCGATATGCGTGATTGGTGGCACGAGGATCGAGGCATGCATATATTTGTGAAATACATTGCTGTGCCCCTTTCCTGCTCTCTGTTACAGCAAAATGAAGAATCAGTAACTTTTCGGAGTCTGGCACGCATTTCGAGAAACATTGCAAACAGAGGCTAATTGGGGCATCCCAGTGGATTTCCGCGCAAGGCAGCCCAAACATACATCGTTTATCAAAAGCAAGGCAGTCCTTGGCTTGCATGCCAGTTTACGGCTTTCTTAGTTAATTCGTTAATTAATTAGGAATTTGTATTATTTGGATTGTAATATTTTGGACTGTACTATTCTTTTATTCGGGACTGTATTATTATTTATTTGGACCCTCTGCGCGAGGGCATAACTGTAATAAGTGTGGGTGTGTGTGATGTATGTCTTCCAACCCCACGTCTTTCTCCCTTTTATTTACCCGCTTATGATGGTCAGATATAGGGCATATTTCAATTAGCATACAGTATGACAGCATGTTTGCATCATTCATCTGTTTTGCATGCACCGGGCTCGGCGCATCATACAAACTGCATTTGTATTTCAATTCCAAATTGAATACATGTTAGTTGTAGCATTCCATATGCCATGTTTAGAATAGCCGAGCCTGCTATAGTTGCATTTTGCATGTGTTGCATTAGGCATTTCAGCATATTTAGGATCATGCATGATTTCTAATGTAGCTTCTGTTTTGGCTTGGAGTACTCGGTAAGTTTTATGCTTTAGCATCCTTGCATGCGTGTGAGTGTTGCCATGATAGCATGCTTGCCATGAGGCTATTTGCTTATGTGATATAACTGCCTGAATGCCTGTGGGTGGAGGTTGAGTTATTTGGATTGGGATAATGCATCAAATGTTTGTTTTAAGCCCACTAGATAGTGGCAACACCATGTTTTCTAAGCCCACCTGAGGGTGGCAAAATCTGCATTTTTAAGCCTACCTGCGGGTAGCAAACCATCTTTCAAAAACAAACATGAAATGTTTTGTTCCAATTCAGGCGACTCGGTCTAGACTTGTATGCTGTGCGCATCACATAGTAACCTAGGCTAATAACCGGAATAAGAACATACAATGTTTTCAAAATAAGGTATCATGGTTAGTAGAGGCCGGTCTTTGACCTTCCCCAATCGTACCCAAGTTCCCGAGCCGAGGCAACTTTGGTGATGACGGACACGTGGCCTTTGGCACCGAGTCAGGGTTTCCTAAATTTCCCCATTAAAAAAATATTTAGGTGGCGACTCTGTATCTGGCAAAGCAGTCCATGTTTGGCACTTCTTTCAAAAAAAAAAATCTGTTTTCAAAACGATTTGCCGGATTTGGACTCTTTGGTTCAAGATTTAGAACCGTGGCACAAATCGAGTCCGAACTGTAGCGAGGTCCCTCGCGGACTTGTTACACACACCATAGAGTAGGAACAGGGGCAGAAACATGAAGCTCAATGAGAAGCATGCCAAGCCAACAGAGTTCGGCTGAAGTTTGAGCTAAAGCTCTGTATTCGACTTCGGAGGAAGATCTGGACACAGTAGGCTGCTTCTTAACAGTCCAAGAAATAAGATTAGGACCAAGGTAAATGCAGTATCCAGTTGTTGACCTTCTGTCAAGAGTATTACCAGCCCAATCTGAATCAGAGTAGGCATTAAGAAAAAAAGGACCAGGAGAGAAATGCAGTCCATGAGCTAAAGTACCTTTCACATATCTGAGCAACCTTTTCACAGCAACAAAGTGACAGTTTAAGGGAGATTGCATGAATTGACAAGCAGTGTTGACTGCAAAAGCCAAATCTGGTCGAGTGATAGTGAGATATTGAAGAGCACCTACCAAGCTTCGATAAAGAGAAGGTTGAGAAAAGGGTAGGACATCTTCAGAAGAGGAAATGGAACCTTTAGCAACCATAGGAGAGGAATAAGGTTTGCAATTTTGCATGCCAGCTTTGGCCAAAACATCTAAGGCATATTTGGATTAAGAAATAACATAACCTGAGGAAGACTTGATGACAGCAATGCCTAGAAAGTAATTAATAAAACCAAGTTCCTTCATGAAGAATGTGGTATGCATTTGCTGAATGAAAGTGTGAATGTAATGAAGATCACTACTTGTGAGGAGAACATCATCTACATAGATGAGAAGAGTAGTGATGGAAGTGGAAGTCTTGTCGACAAATAATGAAGAATCACAGCGACTGGTAACAAAGTCTTGAGAAAGAAGAAAGGTAGAAAATGTAGAAAACCAAGTTCTAGGAGCTTGTTTTAAACCATAGAGAGCTTTGTGTAACTTGCAGACAAGAGAATGTTGAGTGGAATAAGTGAAACCTTGTGGTTGAGTCATGTACACCACTTCCTCTAAAACACCATGTAAGAAGGCATTGGAAATATCAAGTTGTTTAATGCACCAATTATAATGAAGAGCAAGACAAAGAAGAACTCTGATAGTAGGCTGCTTGACCACAGGACTAAAGGTTTCAAAATAGTCCACACCCTCTGTTTGAAGAAAGTGTGACAACCCTCACCACTGCTTACTGATAATACCACTGATTAGTGCTAATCTATGATTAAGCATGTTAATTGACTGATTGACTGAAATTCCGAACTGATTAATTGAGTGTATTAGTTTAGTTTCGTGTCTAGCTGTTTGACTGCTAAATTATCTGTTCATGTTTTATGCTTTAAACTGCAAATTGAAAGCCTTATCGGCGGCCGAATCTGAAATTGATTAATGTTTTGTGCTAATTAAGATTTATATGATTTTATGGTATATTTAATTGAAATGTGATTTGGTATGATTAAATTAGATTAAATATTGATAAATTACAAGAGTTGGCCTTATTTACAACCTTGCCACTTAGTGGCCCACTCCATATCATATTTTGGGACTTAGAATCAACACTTCTTCAGCCATTTGCTTGCACCAAACCGACTAGAGAGAGAGAGCTAGGAGAAAAACTTGGTTTCATCTTGATTTGCTTGGAGGCTTAGGGATTTTGGAAGATAATTGGCAAATTGAGCTTCTAGACTTGTAATTGAGAACTCAAGGTAGGATATTCAACCTCTCATTAATGTATTCAAGTTAGTTCTTGCATGGTTCTTGATTTACAGACGAATTGAGTCTTGATTTAGTCTAATAATGTTGAATTGAAGCTTTAATCATGCATTCATGTGCATATATTGAAGCTTTGAAGTTGTTTCATGAAAATTGTTGCATGCATGTTCATATTTTGGGTCTTGATCCATGAACTCACCATGTTTTGAGGTTAAATCTTGTATTTGATCTTCTTTTGGCACATTGGAGTTCCAAGGAACCCATACATGTGTTGAATTTGCATTGTTCTTCATGTTCATGAAAACTTCTTTGAAATTGTATTTAATTGAACTACCTTTGGGCTATGATTTCTCAAATTGATCTTCGAAACATGTAATATTATAGGTTTTGAAGAGTCTTCCAGAAAATTAGCCCAAAAGGATCGAATTTGATGCATTAAAAGTTGATTTTGAGCTTGAGGTTCAAATCTGGAATTTTCAGATTTTGGAACCACGCTCAAGCGAGGAACTCCACGCTCGAGCGTACAATCTGAGATCATGCCGTCCGCTCGAGTGAGGAAAGTGACGCTCGAGCGTGAAATGCGTGTATCCAGTACTTTACATGAGTTTACAATCCGCTCGAGCGAGAGAGTTCACGCTTGAGCGAGGACTTGTGTCTCACGCTCGAGCGGGGGTCGAGCGTCCGTCAAGCGTGAATTTTGAGCATCCAGTATTTTTACTGTAGCTTGCAGTCCGCTCGAGCGACAGAAGTCACGCTCGAGTGGAGCTCCTTTGTCTGCATGTTCGCTCGAGCGTAGAAATCCACGCTCGAGCGAGACCATTATTTTCTGAAAATTTTGAAAAGTCTTTATAAGTACATCTTTGCATCCTCTTTCTATCATAAGCATTCCTAGGGCATGTTTAAGGCATCTTAAGGAGGATATTGATGTAGAACCACACCGAGTCTAAGTAGGGACTAAGTCTTCAATTCCCAAGTATGTGACTTAGTGTGTGTTCATCCTGTAACTGTGTAGGGTTGGCATTCGAGGACGCGCACTAGCTTATCTGTAGCCCAGAACTCTGTGAATAACAATGTTGTAAAGATATGTTCACTTGAGATTACTTTCTGAACGAATGACTGAACTGTTTTATGAAATAACACTGTTTACTGAATGAATGCTTGTCCTATTTGCGAACTGTATTCGTGGCGTCCATAGCAATTGACTATTACTGTACTGTACTGTTACTATCACAGAGATCTCTGTCGGTTTCCATGTTGGAACCACTACTGTTTACTGATATGATGGCCATCAACTGACTGTTCGGTCTGTTAAGACCTACTGTACTGCTTTGCTATTGGATGTACCACTTATGACTGCTATGATCGAATAATTGTTATACTGTTTAAATGACTGTTTTAAATACTGAAAGGACATTCATTCTTAACCTCTTTATGCATATGTTATTCACTGGGCTTTAGCTCACTGTTTATATATATATATATATGTAGATGTCCAGGCACCAAAACGAAGCTAGGAGCGTTGGGTCAAACTTCCTTTTGTCAAGCCAACCTTTGTGCCTCACTTCGAGGTTTCAGATCTGTTCAAGCTAAGGCTGCTCTTGGGGTGTCTCAGATTCACCCTAACTGCCTCTGTTATGTATAGACTGAGTGATCCTTTGTACTGTACTGTTATGGTGGGGATTTGGTCCCTAACTTGTATGCCTGTAAATGATGTATGTATATACCGTTTTGTTCTGAGTGTGGATATGTTATAAAAAGTCTTTTTCCATACAAACTATCACAGCTCATTGGACATCTTTTAATTACTGTTTTGGCTTCCGCCAGCCCCTGTACTCTGTATTACTGTTTTACTGTCAAGCAGGCCTTCGGTAATCTTGGATTACTGGCCGGTTACGGTACTAAACCCATAGAGACTGGTTTGGCTTGTGATAGAGTGGTATCAGAGCGTTTCTAAACCATGAGTTATACCGCACACACGTGTCCAAATGAGCTATAGGATGTCCTAGAAAAGTAGTAGGGCATTGGATGACCATGAAAAATGTGTGTGGACATGACATGATTATATGTGCTAATGTATTAACATGTTTAAAGTATGCAACTTCCTATGTTTATTATTACTATGTTGCATATAGTGAAATGGATAATGCAAGAACTGCCGATGAAACTGAATCATCTGATGCCAGAATGGCAAGGCTTGAAAGAACAGTTAAGTTGCTAACTGAGGCCTTAAGGCAACAGCAACAACAGAACCAACAGCCCCCACCTTCTCTAGTACAGCTGAAACAGAATGTGAATGATGACATCATTACTTTAACACAGAAGTTCAGTAAGATGAAACCGCCATCATTTCAGAGAGGCCTTGAACCATTAAAGGCCGAAGCATGGGTGCTAGAAACCGAAAAATTATTTGAAGTCTTTCCGTGTTCTGAAGCACACAAAGTACTACTGGCTACCTTCATGTTACAAGAGGAGGCTAGAAGGTGGTGGATGCTTGTCCGTGACATCGACACTGTTATGACTTGGGCTCAGTTTAAGAGAGCCTTCTTTGAGAAATACTTCCCACAGTGTGTCAGGGATCGAAAAGTAACTGAGTTTGAACAACTAAAACAAGGCACTATGTCCATAGCAGAGTATGAATCCAAATTCACTGAACTCGCCAGATATGCACTACACATGGTGGATACCGACTACAAAAAGGCTAGAAAGTTTGAAGGCGGCCTTAATGTTGAAATCCTGGACAGAATAAATGTTCTGAAACTGCTTAAATATGTGGATGTTCTTGACCGAGCAATAATGGCTGAGTCAAACATCGAGACACTGAAACAGACTGAAGTACCAGCAACAGAATGGCATGGTAAGAGACGGGGTTTTAAATTTAAAAAAGGCCGGAACTGCCCCTTGAACAAAAAGCAAAATACGGGGTCAACAACTAGTTCCGGCCAGGGAAATAGTTCCATACCGCCCTGTTCTGAATGCGGTAAGAAACATAAAGGGATTTATTATAAAATTCCAGGTGCTTGTTACAGGTGTGGCAAGGTGGGCCACATGGTTAAAGATTGCCCTTCCACTCCTCCGGGCAATAGTAAAGCTGTAGCCAGTGCCGCAGCATCAACTGCTGCACCAAAACCCAACCCTAAAGCCACTGGAAAAGAGCCCTTGAGGCAAGGTCGAGTGTTTGCACTCGTACCGGGAGACGTGCAGAATACCGAGACCGTTGTGTCAGGTATACTTTCAATCTGTACTCAAAATGCATATGTTCTGATTGATTCGGGGTCTACACATTCATATATATCGCATGCTTTTTCGCGAAAACTGAATAGGCCGTTGGAACCCATGAATTACTTGTTAGTTGTGTCTTCACCTGTTGGGGGATCCATGACTTGTGCTTATATGTACCCTGCATGTGAGATCATTGTTGAAGATGCGCATTTATATATTGATTTACTGCCATTGAACATTGACCATTTTGATGTAATATTGGGAATGGACTGGTTAACAAAATATCATGCCACCATAGACTGTGTAACAAAACAAGTTGTTTTCTGTCTACCTGGATTGCCTGAATTCGTGTTTAATGGAGTTGGAGTAGTACCTCTCCCATATCTGATTTCATCCATGAAAGCTTTTAAACTGATTAGAAAGGGGTGTAAGGGGTATCTATGTTCTGTATTGACTGTACCTATTGATGATAAGACTGATGTGAACAGTATTCCTATAGTCAGAGAATTCCCAGATGTTTTCCCAGATGATCTGCCAGGGGATTTGATTGATAGGGACATTGAGTTCACCGTTGATGTGATTCCGGATACACAGCCAGTATCTAAAGCTCCTTACAGAATGGCACCAACTGAATTGAAAGAGTTGAAAGTTCAGCTGCAAGAACTATTAAATAAGAAGTTCATCAGGCCCAGTACTTCACCGTGGGGGGCGCCAGTTTTATTTGTGAAAAAGAAAGACGGCTCACTGAGACTCTGCATTGACTACCGTGAACTGAACAAGGTAACAATGAAAAATAAATATCCATTGCCTCGCATTGATGATTTATTTGACCAGTTACAGGGGTGCCCAAGTGTTCTCCAAAATTGACCTTAGATCTGGATACCACCAGTTGAAAGTCAAGACAAGGGACATCGAAAAGACTGCCTTTCGAACGAGGTACGGACATTATGAATTCTTAGTTATGCCTTTCGGAGTTACCAATGCGCCTGCTGCATTTATGGACTTTATGAACAAAATTTTCAAACCATACCTTGATGACTTTATTGTTGTATTCATAGATGACATTTTGATTTACTCCAAAAGCACGGAAGAACATAAACATCATTTGAGAATTGCTTTGCAGACCCTAAGAGAACAGAAACTTTATGCAAAACTAACTAAATGTGAATTTTGGCTAGACAGTGTGATGTTTTTGGGACATGTGATCAGTAGGGATGGTATTACAGTGGGCTCATAGAAAATTGAAGCAGTAGTGAACTGGCCTAGACCGACAAATGTTACCGAAATCCGAAGTTTTCTAGGCTTAGCCGGGTATTACAGAAGGTTTGTCAGAGATTTCTCCAAAATTGCCCTACCACTGACACAGCTGACTCAGAAAGGGATATCATTTGACTGGACCGACTAGAAGGAATCAACTTTTCAAGAGTTGAAAACTCGACTAGTGACTGTACCGGTTCTCACCTTACCCTCAGGTACGGATGGTTATACTGTATATAGTGATGCTTCTTATAAGGGTTTGGGATGTGTTTTAATGTAGAATAGCAGAGTTATTGCGTATGCTTCCCGACAACTGGGACCGCATGAAAAGAACTACCCGACCCATGATTTAGAACTTGCTGCAGTAGTGTTTGCACTGAAAATTTGGCGTCACTACCTTTATGAGGCAACATGTGAGGTGTATACAGACCACAAGAGTTTAAAATACTTTTTCACACAGAAAGAACTGAACATGAGGCAGCGGAGATGGTTAGAACTGATAAAAGACTATAACCTGTAAATTTTGTACCATCCAGGAAAAGCTAACACCGTTGTCGACGCGCTGAGTCGGAAATCGATTGGAAATTTAGCCTATTTACTCACCGGGCAGAAAGAATTGGTATGTGACCTTGACAGACTTGAAATTGAGATTGTTTTGCGTGAACAAGGTGGAACAATAGCTGCTATTTCTGCTCAACCAGCACTGATTGAAGAGATTAAAGAGAAACAACAACATGATGACTTCTTGAAGAAGATCATCGAAGAACGAGAATCCAAACCGAGACCGGATTTCAAATTTGAGAATAATGTGTTGAAATTTCAAGGAAGATTGTGTGTACCGAGTGATTCTGAAATGAAAAGAAGAATTCTGCAAGAAGGCCATAATTCGAAATTGTCTATCCATCCAGGAAATACGAAAATGTACCAAGACTTGAAACTGAACTTCTGGTGGTCGGGAATGAAGAAAGAAATTGCTGATTTTGTATCGAAATGTCTTCATTGCCAACAAGTCAAAGCCGAACATCAACGACCCGCAAGCTTACTGCAACCCTTACCGATACTGGAGTGGAAATGGGAACATATCACTATGGATTTTATTGTTGGTTTACCTCGCTCCAGTAAATGTATGGATTCAATTTGGGTTATTGTTGATAGACTGACTAAATCTGCTCATTTCTTACCTGTCAAAACAACTTATAATGCGGACAAATTGGTTGTAATCTATATTGATGAGATTGTTAGATTGCATGGAGTGCCTGTGTCCACTGTTTCTGATAGGGACTCGAAGTTTACATCGAGATTTTGGCAAAGCCTACAGACAGCATTAGGTATTGAACTGAGATTGAGTAGTGCCTTCCATCCTCAAACAGATGGCCAGTCGGAAAGAACCATCCAAACTCTGGAGGATTTACTGAGAATGTGTGTTCTTGATTTCCGAGGAAATTGGGAAAGCCATTTACCGTTGGCTGAATTTGCCTACAACAACAGTTTTCACTCGAGCATTGGTATGGCGCCTTTCGAGGCTTTGTATGGCAGAAGATGTCAATCTTCGATTTGCTGGGCAGAAGTTGGAGATGGGCCTTTGCTTGGGCTCGAAATTGTACATGAGACTACTGAAAAAGTGAAACTGATCCAACAGAAACTGAAAACTGCACAAAGCCGACAGAAAAGTTGTGCGGATGTCCGAAGGTGAGACAGAGAATATGAAGTAGGTGATCATGTTTTTGTTAAAGTGACCCCGATGAAAGGGCAGACCCGTTCTGGGGTAAAAGGCAAGTTAGCGCCGAGATATGTCGGACCGTATAAGATTATTGAGAAAATCAATCCGATGGCGTATCAAGTAGCGCTTCCTCCTGAAATGGAGCATATGCATAACGTGTTTCATATTTCAATGTTGAGGGATTACCACCGGGATCCTTTCCATGTAATTGAGCCTACCCGTGTAGTGCTAAGTGATGACTACACTTACGAAGAACGGCCTATTCAGATTGTGCACAGACGGATCAAGAAGTTAAGAAATAAAGAGATTCCATTAGTGAAAGTTGACTGGCAAAACCATGGTCGCGTGTATGCCACTTGGGAGAGGGAAGATGATATGATGAAGAGATATCTTGAATTGTTTCCACTGAATCCTGTTTTCTTCCAGAATGAAGGTAATTCGAGTTTGGAGGACCAAACTCTTTGTAAGGAGGGGAGACTGTGACAACCCTCACCACTGCTTACTGATAATACTACTGATTAGTGCTAATCTATGATTAAGCATGCTAATTGACTAATTGACTGAAATTCCGAACTGATTAATTGAGTGTATTAGTTTAATTTCATGTCTATCTGTTTGACTGCTAAATTATCTGTTCATGTTTTATGCTTTAAACTGCAAATTGAAGGCCTTATCGGCGGTCGAATCTAAAATTGATTGATGTTTTGTGTTAATTGAGATTTATATGATTTTATGGTATATTTAATTAAAATGTGATTTGGTATGATTAAATTAGATTAAATATTGATAAATTACTAGAGTTTGCCTTATTTACAACCTTGCCACTTAGTGGCCCACTCCATATCATATTTTGGGACTTAGAATCAACACTTCTTCAGTCATTTGCTTGCACCAAACTGACTAGAGAGAGAGAGAGCTAAGAGAAAAACTTGGTTTCATCTTGATTTGCTTGGAGGCTTAGGGATTTTGGAAGATAATTGGCAAATTGAGCTTCTAGACTTGTAATTGAGAACTCAAGGTAGGATATTCAACCTCTCATTAATGTATTCAAGTTAGTTCTTGCATGGTTCTTGATTTACGGACGAATTGAGTCTTGATTTAGTCTAATAATGTTGAATTGAAGCTTTACTCATGCATGCATGTGCATATATTGAAGCTTTGAAGTTGTTTCATGAAAATTGTTGCATGCATGTTCATATTTTGGGTCTTGATCCATGAACTCACCATGTTTTGAGGTTAAATCTTGTATTTGATCTTCTTTTAGCACATTGGAGTTCCAAGGAACCCATACATGTGTTGAATTTGCATTGTTCTTCATGTTCATGAAAACTTCTTTGAAATTGTATTTAATTGAACTACCTTTGGGCTTTGATTTCTCAAATTGATCTTTGAAACATGTAATATTATGGGTTTTGAAGAGTTTTCCAGAAAATTAGCCCAAAACGATCGAATTTGATGCATTAAAAGTTGATTTTGAGCTTGAGGTTCAAATCTAAAATTTTCAGATTTTGGACCCACGCTCGAGCGAGGAACTCCACGCTCGAGCGTACAATCTGAGATCATGTCGTCCGCTCAAGCGAGGAAAGTGATGCTCGAGCGTGAAATGCGTGTATCCAGTACTTTGCATGAGTTTATAGTCCGCTCGAGCGAGAGAGTTCACGCTCGAGCGAGGACTTGTGTCTCACGCTCGAGCGGGGGTCGAGCGCTCGTCGAGCGTGAATTTTGAGCATCCAGTATTTTTACTGTAGCTTGCAGTC
This sequence comes from Camellia granthamiana, assembly GCA_036172215.1. Classification (NCBI taxonomy): domain Eukaryota; kingdom Viridiplantae; phylum Streptophyta; class Magnoliopsida; order Ericales; family Theaceae; genus Camellia; species Camellia granthamiana. The sequence goes on from CM069903.1 coordinate 151,370,640, forward strand.
CGCTCGAGCGACGGAAGTCGCGCTCGAGTGGAGCTTCTTTGTCTGCATGTCTGCTCGAGTGTAGAAATCCACGCTCGAGCGAGACCCCTGTTTTCTGAAAATTTTGAAAAGTGTTTATAAGTACATCTTTGCATCCTCTTTCTATCCTAAGCATTCCTAGGGCATGTTTAAGGCATCTTAAGGAGGATATTGATGTAGAACCACACCGAGTCTAAGTAGGGACTAAGTCTTCGATTCCCAAGTATGTGACTTAGTGTGTGTTCATCCTGTAACTGTGTAGGGTTGGCATCCGAGGATGCGCACTAGCATATCTGTAGCCCAGAACTCTGTGAATAACAATGTTGTAAAGATATGTTCAATTGAGATTACTTTCTGAACGAATGACTGAACTGCTTTATGAAATAACACTGTTTACTGAATGAATGCTTGTCCTATTTGCGAACTGTATTCGTGGTGTCCATAGCAATTGACTGTTACGGTACTGTACTGTACTGTTACTATCACAAAGATCTCTGTCGGTTCCCATGTTGGAACCACTACTGTTTACTGATATGATGGCCATCAACTGACTGTTCGGTCTGTTAAGACCTACTGTACTGCTTTGCTATTGGATGTACCACTTATGACTGCTATGATCGAATAATTGTTATACTGTTTAAATGAATGTTTTAAATACTGAAAGGACATTCATTCTTAACCTCTTTATGCATATGTTATTCACTGGGCTTTAGCTCACTGTTTATATATATATGTAGGTGTCCAGGCACCGGAACGAAGCTAGGAGCATTGGGTCAAACTCTCTTTTGTCAAGCCAACCTTTGTGCCTCACTTCGAGGTTCCAGATATGTTCAAGCTAAGGCTGTTCTTGGGGTGTCTCAGATTCACCCTAACTGCCTCTGTTATGTATAGACTGAGTGATCCTTCGTACTGTACTGTTATGGTGGGGATTTGGTCCCTAACCTGTATGCTTGTAAATGATGTATGTATATACCGTTTTGTTCTGAATGTGGATATGTTATAAAAAGTCTTTTTGCATACAGACTGTCACAGCTCATTGGACTTCTTTTAATTACTGTTTTGGGCTTCCGCCAGCCCCTATACTCTGTATTACTGTCTTACTGTTAAGCAGGCCTTCGGTAATCTCGGATTACTGGCCGGTTACGGTACTAAACCATAGGGGCGGGTTTGGGTCGTGACAGAAAGCCTTTAGCTACTAGTCGTGCCTTATGTTTGGCTATGGTGCCATCTGAATTTTTTTTTTAATTCTGTAAACCCATTTGCAACCTATAGCTTGTTTACCAGGAGGGAGAGAGACCAAAGACCAAGTGCCCTGTCTTTGGAGAGCTGCGTACTCATCTAACATAGCATTTTGCCAAGCAAGTGAAGCAGCAACCTCTTGATAGGTTTGAGGTTCAACAGCAGCAGTGGAGTTAGTAGTAGAAGCAGCAGTGAAACAAGTGAGATTTTTGGCTTTAGATCTTGTAAGCATAGGATGAGTATGAGTAGAAAGACAAGGAAGATCAATAACAATAGAAAAGATAGGAATTTGAGGTGTAAAAGAAGAAGGAATAGATGATTCAGAAGGAGTTGAAACAGATTTAAACAGAGGCAGAACAGATGACTGTTAAGGAACAAAAGCAGGTGGTGAATGAGGCAGAGCAGGTGACTGCTGAGGGACAGAAAAAGGGATTTGCTGAGGAACAGATATAGGAGTAGAAGAAGTTGTAGGTAGAGTAGATGTGTTAAGAAATTCTGAAACAGGAGAAGAATGGACTGTAGCAAACAGTGGAACAGACTGCTGGTCTGAAGAAGTATGCCAAAAGAAATCAAGCAGAGTAGGAGAAACTGAAGAAGGAGGCTGAGATGAGGATTGAAAAGGAAAGGATAATTCATCAAAGACAACATGTCTAGAAATATACACTTTCCCAGTTTTAGGGTCAAGACATCTATATCCTTTGATAGAAGGTTGATAACCAATGAACACACAAGGGATAGACTTGGTTTGAAGTTCATGTGATGTATAAGGCTTAAGCCAAGGATAGCATCTACAACCAAAAGTCCTCAACAGCTGATAATCAGGCTTTTGTTTGAATAACACTTCATAAGGAGTGAGATTATTCAACTTAAGAGTAGAATGCCTATTAACAAGAAAAATAACTGTAGCAAGAGCATCAAACCAATAAACCAAAGGCAAAGAAGAGTGATGCATGAGAGTGATAGTGGTTTCTATGAGATGCCTATGTTTTCTCTCAGCGACACCATTTTGAGAGGGAGTGTGAGGACAAGACAATTGATGCTCAAGCCCTTTTTGTTTAAGAAAATCTTGAAAAGCATTACTAAGATATTCACCCCCATTGTCACTCCTTAAAATCTGAAGTTTAGTGACAAACTGAGTTTCAACAAAAGCTTTGAATTCAAGAAACTTATCAAACACTTCACTTTTATAATGGAGAGGAAAAAGCCAAGTAAATTTGCTAAAATCATCAATGAAGAGTACATAGTATTTAAAACTAGAAACAGATGCTAAAAAGAGGCCCTATACATCAGAATGAGTAAGGGCCAAAGGTTTATTTACAGTAGTATTAGACAAAGAAAAAAGGCAACCTACGGCTCTTGGAAACACAACAATGTTCACAAAGTGGAGAGCCTTTATTTCCTAAAGCAGAAGACTTAGGAACTAAGTGATGATGAGTTAAGATGTGATGCAACTTCTTGGAAGAAGGATGTCCAAGTCGAAAATGCCAATTGGATATGGTGGTAGGAGATGTAGCAGCATGAGAACAAGAAAAGCAGATTGGTCTTGAAACAGCAGCAGAAGATGAAGACACAGCAGCAGGGACAGAAGATGGCACAGCAGCAGGTGAAGATGAGATGAGAGGATAAAGTCCTTGAGAAAAGAAGCCTTTATACAAAATCTGCTGTGTAGCCTTGTCCTGAATGAGAAAGGAATGTTCATGAAAGGTAACAGTACAATGGTTATCTTTAGTCAGTTGATGAATTGAAAGCAAATTGGAGAAAAGAGTAGGAACATGAAGTATTTTGGTAAGATTAAAGAGAAATGAAGGTGCAGGAAGAAGACCTTTACCAGTATGAGCAATAGGAAGAGTGGATCCATCACCAATGGCTACTTGCTCATGTCCTTGATAAGGTTGATAGAAGGAGAGATGATTAAGATCATTAGTCACATGATTAGTAGCTCCAGAGTCTAAAAACCAGTTGACATCAGTGTTAGAGGATGGAGCAGATGCTATATATGTTTTAGAGTGATTTGAATTTTGTGAGGGCTGAAAACCAGTAGGCTAATCATTCTGAAAAGCTGTGTCTAACCTATGCCAACAATTTATGGCAATGTGATTGGACTTGCCACAGATTTGACAGATCATTGTGGAAGGAGATGAACTGCTTGCAAGAGTATAGTTGTTGCTATTGTAGCTGTTATAGCGTTGTCTACCCCTTTGAAAAGTGCTGAAGCTATTACCTCTCTGATAATAACCATATTGATGAGCTAGACCTCCTCGAAACCTGCCTCCATCTCTACCTCTGAAATTACCTCGGCCTCTGAAATTTCCTCTATGTCCTCCTCTATTAGAAAAATGACCTCTGTGGGTGTTATAAGCAAACAATCCTGGAGTTTCAGCAGCTTGCACATGCTTAAGAGAAGCCTCTACATGAATAGATTCAGAACAAAGTAGAGAGCACAGTTGCTCTAAAGAGATAGGACCTGATCTAGCACGTACAGTAGTCTTCAAGGCATTGTATTCATCAGGCAAACCATTCAAAATTAGAAGAATAAGATCTTCATCCTCAACAGGGGAAGACACTAAAGCAAGTTGATCAGCTATCACTTTGAAGTGATTCAGATATTCTTCCATCGTGCCTCATTTCTTACTGATCTTACTCAATTTAGTCTTTAACTAATGTATATGAGACCTAGAAAGAGAGGTAAATCGTGTGGCCAGAGTAGTCCAGACTTCATGACTTGATTGACAATGAATTACAATAGTGAAAATAGAGGGAGATAGTGTAGCAGTGATACAGCTCAGCAGATGTGCATCAATAGTATTCCACAGAGTATAAGCTGGATTCAAGACTTGAAGATTCTGTGAATCAAGCACAGTGGATGGATGACATACCTCAGATCCATCAACATAACCGAGAAGATTTGTTGCCTTCAAAATGTTTTGTAGTTGATTTTTTCACACTATGTAATTTGAAAATCAAGTTTTGTAGTAACAAATGCACTGAGATTCGAGATTAACAAGGTCAGATTTGAAGGTAATGATGTAGAAACAGAAGAAGAGGAAGATGAAGCTGCAGCAATGGTGGAAGCCATTGATGAACTCTTTAGATACTCGTGAGAGCCTAAATGCTCTGATACCATAAAGAGAATAGAGAAGATGTTTAATCTTGATATTTCTTTTTCAATTAATGAAATAGAGGCTACAGCAATCCTTTTATACAAGTGTGATACAAATTTAACCTGACTTATAACTACCTAACCATCTTTAGTTAACTGTTCTAACAATATAACAGCTTTGATTAATATCTCTAACAAACTAACTAATTATATACGTGCAGGTACAGCAGTTGACAGTGCAGGTACAGTAGTTGAGGGCTAAGCTAGTTGAGCTTCTTGAACTATTTGATCTTGAGACTTAGCAGCAACAGCAGATTGATCTTGAGACTTAGCAGCAGCAACAGAGTCTTTATCATTTCTCACCAAAACTATACAACTCAAATATTTTAAAAGAAAACTTTCCAAAATCATCTTTTCTTCAATCAACGAAGACCAAAACCCATAAAATCATTTTAAAAGAACAAGAAACAAACCCACTTTCAAAATCGCTCAGCTTCTTGAATTAACAATCAATTTTCAAAGCTATCGAAGGATGATTTCAAAAATAATCTAGATCTTGCAAAAAAATATATATATATAACTCTAAGAAAATCCCTACCTCAAGTTTTGAAGAAGAAATGAGATGAAACCCCCAAAATCAATAGTGTTGAAACTCGATTTTCACCGCACACAACGAAGCCCTCGAAAATTAACCAACTTTGATGAAGAACCTATGGTAGAACTCTAATGGAATTTGAGAAATCAAGGTTTTGATCCACTTTGGCATAGGGAAATGTAGAGAGAAGGGAGAGGAAATGTTTTTAGAGAGATATATATACAAAAGTGATCTGAAATATCAGATTCACGAACTAATATAACATGGTCCGCTCGAGCGTAGAAAGTCCCGCTCGAGCGTCGAATACACCTTCCCAATACTTTTGCAGACAGGTCAAACTTCTAGAACCAAACATTCTCCGCTCGAGCGCATAAACGGCCGCTCGAGCGGACAAGCAACTTCAAATACATTTTGCATTTTTGTTTCGAGGTGCTGCCCTCGGACCCGCTAAGGGGCGCTGCCCCCTGGACCCCTGCAAGCTGACCAGGCAGGTCGATCCCCAACCTGCCTAGTTGAAGTAGTAAAACATGAAAGAAGAGTCAAAACCGACATCGCTACAATAAAACATATTAAATATATATTTTCTATTTAAAATTCCCCTTTTACATTACATCAAAAATTACATGGGTCAATTTAGTGTTTAAAAATACATTAAATAATTGTTGAGATATATATATATACTTTAATAATGATATAATAGATATTAGATATATTTTAAAGCTAAATATATAATTTCTTAATTAAAATTTAAAAATTTTAAAAAAATATACTAAAATAATATTTGTATATATATTTTCTATTTATGTTATAAAAAATATTTAAAAATATACTTACAAATTAAAATTTAAATAATTCTTTAAGGATTGGGCTTGAGCCAAGAGTTGTTGTCATAAAAATTGGCTCAAACTCAGTATTTAGGCTATTTTTAGTATTTAATTCAATACTGAAAATTTTAAAACTAATCCAGACCCATCACAACTTGAGAAACTATGATATAATGTAAACATAAAGTTCAAATTTATTATTATCAAATATTTTTACTAATTAACCAATCAATTTTTTAGATTAGCAGTAAGGCTAGGATTAGAATATGGCTCAAAATTTAAGACAACCCGATGTTAGATAATTTTTCATACATAAATATAATTAAGGTCTCGTTTATCAACTACATATTTTAGCTAAAGGGTCAAAAATTACTATAAGTTGTCACATCACTCTTTATTTTTCTGCACATCTTCTCATAAAAAGTCAAAAAATTACCAAACTAATTTGTTTCCAAACGAGACCTAACTATTCATTTAATAGTTCTAAACATAAGTGTACATTTTGTTTTTACCCAAGTTCAATTTTTTAAATAAATATGCATAAATATATAAATATTTTTGTTTTTATTATAAAAAATACTTACAAATTCCAATTTGATACTGTAAAATAGATCAATTGATTCGTAAGTTGGACATATACCAAGACAATATTTTAATGATTAAGTCAGGGTGAAGTTGGCAAAATAATTAAATCGACTAACTTTTAAGTCTCTTTGTAATGTCTAGCCTAACTCTACAAGCCAACCCAAATGGGAAATTATATTTGCACACACCTACTTATTTCAGTAGACACACTTAATAAAATTTTATTTTAATGATAATTTTACACTAAAGTAAAATGATTATAATAGATATCAAAACACACTCTTAATATTATATTCAAATTTTCTCTATATATATCTTTTTTAAATAAAAAAATCTCAATGTACATCTTGATAAACTCACAAATTTTCAACCAAACCCAAAGAACTGCACAGTTATGTGGAGGAACATTGCGAAGCTAGTCTCTTTCAAAACTCCAACAAGTTAGAACTTATTCTTCCTTCTTATCTGCTGTATCTCCTATTAGAAGACAGAAATTTGATCCTTTTGACTGTAATGTTGCAATCCAGAAGTTCTTTAGTTAATAAACGATTATGAACCCTTGCACATTCTCTCCATAGGTAAACTAAAGTAAGGTTTCTTCTCTCAATATCCTCATAGATATCGCTGTTTTTTCAGTTCAGTCAAGCTTATGGAAAAAGAAATGAAAAGTATTCAAAAATGATGAGAAAGATAGTGACCATCTCCATCCCTCCCTTTCTTCCTGATAATCAAACCCAGCCTTGAGAAAAACTTTTCTGATTTCACAATATCATATATTTTTTTCATTGAATGTTCATCAGGACCGCATTTGATTTCGTTAAGTACTCCTTTTTTTTTTTTTTTTTTTTTGAAAAGTAACAGCACTGAACTTCAATGTTCGAATTTAATATATATCTAAATTCAATGCATTCTATCACCACTGCTTCTCCTTTGCTTCTTCATTGTTTCTTCATGTGTCATTTTGATACATCAGGTGTGCGGAAGAGGAAACTGAAATAGGTAAAGGTGTGTAGAATGAGGGTTTAGATAGTGTGTGTAAAAGAATATAAGTTAGGATATAATTGGACCATTAAAAGTGTGTGGAATGAGAAGAATAATCAATAACCCAATTAATAAGTGTGTGCACTAAGAAATGATGTGTACTTAGGTAAGTAACTGTGTGAAAATAAAATTTCTTAACCCTAATCGATCTTTACCTAAAAGTTGTGACGTGCGGCAAATTATGATTTTATGCTTAAGAGTATCCGCACCGGGCTTAACAAATTTTGAGCAAAATTATAACTAAAAAGTTACTTTTTCTATTTTATCTAACAATTTTTGTATGTACATCTTCGTCAGACTCTCTATTTTAAAATTTATTTTTATAAAGGGTTAATTACACTAATAGTCCCTATAGTTTGAGACTTGTGTCAATTTGGTCCCTGACTTTTCAATTGTGACACATTTGACCCTGAATTTTGAATCTTGTTTCAAATAAGGACAATTGAAAATATTATTAGATTTTTCAAGGATAAAATCGTCAATTTGATAAAATATAAACTAATTTGATAAAAATAAATGTCAAAAAAATATTTTTAATTTTTTTAAAATTATTTTTATCCACCAACGATAAAGTTATGTAAAATTAATAAAAATTACATGCTTAATTTTTAAAAATTAATTTTACATGATCATCATCCAAACACATAATAAAAATTAATTTGGTAAAAAAAATAAATAAATGTCTAAAAGATTTATCAATTTTACATAATTTTATTTTTAGTAGGTAGAAATAATTTTTAAAAATTCAAAAATATTTGTTTGACATTTATTTTTGTCAAATTAGTTTATATTTTATCAAATTGACAATTTTATCCTTGAAAAATCTAATTATATATTCAATTGTTCTTATTTGGAACAAGATTCAAAATTCAGGGTCAAATGTGTCACAATTGAAAAGTCAGGGACCAAAGTGACACAAGCCCCAAACTATAGGGACTATTTGTGTAATTTGCCCTTTTATAAAATATTCATTATTAATTATGTAAACAACCTTCTAGAAGGTTCTAGGATGGTTCTGTCCATATTCATCAAAAAAAAAAAAAAAAAAAATTTACTGGTGCACAGCTGGTTATCCAATAGGATATCTGGCTGAAAGTTTGGTAATAAATGATAAAATATTATATTTCATATTTCAGAAAACAAATGTGCAGCAGCTAGTTGTCCGACAGGATGTTTGGCCAGATGATCAGCATGATGTCTGGTCACTGTTAAAAATAAATGATAAAATATTGTATAACCTATGCCAAATTTAATTTTGGTCTAATGATGTTGATGGAAGAGTGATTGTGTACATTGCTAAGCAAATTTTGTCCTAAAACCATAATAACTAGCCTAATGTGGATGCTCTAAATAGGTAAACTTTTAAGCTTTACAAATTAGACATTGAGTAATTAGTATATTGATAAATGTGATTGACTATATAATCAAGTGAATTCTATCATAGAATAAGTTAAAATTATAAACTCATAAGATCAAATTTATTTATATTTTATCGTAGATGTAACTTTGGCAATTGTTTTAATTTTTACTAATTAAACTATGACATGTATTTTCTATTAAGAATTTAGAACACATATGAACAACCCAAGAATTAAAAAAAAAAGAAAAAAGAAAAAAGCACACAACTAATTTTTGAACAAATTTTATGTTATTATTTAATTTAAAAAATCAAATTTTGATTATTTATCTATATCCATGCATAGTACGTGTATTATGCTAGTGTATATTATAGCAAAAGATCTTTTCAATGAAGTATATCATCAATGTAAGGGTTGTTTTAGGGTTTGCTTAGTTTTTGACTTATTTTTTCTACTTATTTTCATGTTTAGTGAACTTTAAAAAAAAAAATTTAAAAAAAATTAGATTTCTAAATTTAGCTTAACAAGACGAACCGAAAAATTATAATTTTTTTAAAAAAAAATTCCAAAAAAAATTAGAAAAGACAAAAATAAGCATTCTTTTTTTAAAAAAAAAATTCAAACGAAACATACTTTTTATATTCGTCACAACAAGACAAACCGGAAAAGTAAAAAAGCTTGACATAAAATTTTTTTTTTTTAAAAGACAAAATTTGAAAAAAATGTGTTTTTTTTTTTTAGTTGCCAAAAGAAGCCTAATTTGTTTGAAACTTTTTTTTAAAAAAAAATAATTAAAGATGAAAATAAACTAAAAAAAAAGTTATAGTGATTATTTTTTAAAAATTTTCAAAAAATTTTAGGTTTTTAGATTCAGCTCAACGAGATGAACCGGAAAATTAAAAAAAAATAAAATTAGAAAGTTTCAAAAAAATTCAAAAAAGCATTATTATTATTATTTTTTTGTTTATTTTGGCTTTTTCAATTTTGTTTATAGGATTTTTTTTTTAAATTTACTTTTTAAATTTGTCTATACAAGTGATACCCAAAAAATAAAATGTTGGAGAAATTACTTATAAATCCCATTTTGATAAATGTTACTCTAGTTAGTCCTGAATGTTTTTTATTAAACTATTTAGTCCTAAAAAACATCACCAATATCACTCAAAAACATCATAAACAATTAACATCATAAAAACATCAACATCATCAACTACATCATAAAACATCATCAGAACAACATCCTAAAATATCACAACATCATCATAAACAACATCGTAACAAACATTCATGACAAAATAACATATTAAATTCATTTAAACATGAACACTGAAAATCAGATTCATTTAAATACATCGACGACTTCGCCAACACCGGAATCGAAGCATACCTCGGAGAAAAATCACAGTAGATCCGATCCTCATCATCGTCGAAGTTGAGCGAATAACTCAGCGGATCGTATTTGAATTACCCGCTCTTCATGCCCGTTGTTCTTGTTAAATCGCCGAATAAACGTCTTCCATCACGGTCCAGCAATGATCTCCGACCACTCCCCTCGTCTTCTTAAACGGATTCAAATTCAAATTCAAACCCTTGTACCACCAGCTCTGTTTTCTCTCCGATGGCGCGTTCGTGATTCGCTCCCATTTGGATCTCGAGAAAATCATACAGTGACAAAACCCTCTCTGGGTGGTGGTTTCCGGCGTCGATGCCATTGTTGAAAATTAGAAATTTTTGCTTCTCTCTGCAAACCCTAACCCTAATTTTTGTTCTTGTTCTCTCTATTGTTTGATTATATTGGGGGTGATTGGGAGTGACAGAAGGTAATTCTGTTTATGAGTGTGAAACTGCTCTATGCCAGTGGTGTGAGGCATTATCGATATTGATATAGATATAGTGGGTGTTTGCGAGCGATTATGATGATGATGTTTGGCCCAGAAAAATTGTTTAATCGTTATGTTAATGTTTGATGTTATTTTAATTGTTATCTTAATATTTAATCGTTATTAAAAAAATTGTTTAATTATTATTTTGATGTTTATTTTAATAATGATGTTGTGATGTTTAGTTTCAATTTTTTTAAAAATAGATTTGATATTTTGATGTTTGTTGAATAATGTTTGATATTTGATTAATAATCCGAATGTTTAATAGTTGTGTTTGATGTTTGATGAATAATGTTTGATGTATGATGAATAATCCTTATGTTTAACAGTTGATGTTTGATGAATAATCTTGACGTTTGATAATGTTTAATGTTAGATGAATAATACTAACGTTGATAATGTTTCCACCGAAATTATACGAATAATCCTGACGTTGGTAATGTTTGATGTTTGATAAATACTTCTGACGTTGCTAATGCTTGATGTTTGATGAATAATGTTTGACATAAAAAGGCCTATAGTAAACTTTTAGAGAAATAGGACCTATTAGTCCAACAAAAAACATTCGGGATTAAATGGATTAACATTTCTAAATTTAGGATTTATTAATTTTAAAAAAATACTAAAAATAAAAGTAAATAAAAAAAATGACTTTTTTTAGGTATCTATAAAAACATACGCCCACTTTTGACCCATTATTCACACGGAGAACACAAAATTGATAGATGTAGAGGGAAAAAGAAAAAAATCCCTCTCCCCCATCTCTAAGTCATTTACGTCTTTCTTTCTTCCCCGAGCTCGAAGGTTTCAACAATTCTGTAGCCTAAGATTTGGAAAAAAAAAAATGAGAACGGTTGCATATATATATATGTGATGATACTAAATTGATCGTGGTTAATTTATAAACATATTTTGAATCTATAATCATTTTGATATTTGATATGATATTTGTTTTGCTTAATTGTGTTCACTTATTTGATGTTTTTATTTTTTATTTGCATATAGTTGAACTTAAAACTCTGGATTTATTTAGTTTTTATGCATCAATTTTGTGTCTAATCTCTACAATCATACCAACAGAGCCTCTGGAGGTACTGTTAGCTTCAGTCGTCTGGTGTGGATCAAGTTTCTTTCTCCTAAGGTGCAATTCTTTGGTTGGCTTGCATGGAAGCACAATATCAAAACTTCTGTATTCTTGCAGCGGATTGGAGTCTTGGATAGATTTGTCTCTACATTGTGCACCTTTTGTAAATCTCAACAGGAAACAATTAAGCATGTTCCAATCCTCTGCCCACTTGTATGGAGAGTCTGGTCTGGTCTGCTGCAGTGGTGGGGTGTTACTTGGGTTGTTCCTGACTCTATCCTTGGTCTGCTGCAATGGTGGTCAGGGTACCATTGTAGGAAATCTGAACAGCGAATTTGGCGTGCCATACCTCTGGTAACACTTTGGTCAATCTAGAAACACAGGAACGACTGCTGCTTTAATGCGTCTCATCCAAATCTGCTCGAGTTACAAGAGCTGATTCTCATTAGGCTTGCTATCTGGCTTAAGGCTGCTACCAAGGAGCTCCATTTTTCAATTAATGATTTCCTTTATAACATCTCAGGGGTGAGACAAGGATTGTTATAGTCATGAATCTGAAAAGCCATGCAGACTACTTCTAAGACTCAGGCTCCATTGGTAGTTTTGTTGCTGTGCTTTTGGTGCTTTGTTCCAGCTTGTTCTATCTCTGCTATAGTTTGATCTTCTTCTTTTCAGTTTGTTTGTTCTTTTGTTGGTTATTTTGATTGGTTCCTCACCAATCTTGGTCTTTTCCCGCTCTGTTGATGTATTTTTGCATGTCCACTGCTAATTTCATCAATAAAGCTTTCATTTGCTGTTAAAACAAAAAAAAAAAAAATACAGACATGTTTTTAAGAGTCAATTAAGGTTTATTTGTTGCTATTTTGTATAGAAGAGAGGAATAAAGACGTAGAAGACAAGATGGATGGGGAGAGGAATTTTTCTGTGCATCTCTCATTTTCTGTTCTCAATAGAAGAGAAGAGATCTGGAGGTGAACTACTCCCCCACATATCATGGGAGAAGTTTTTCTCAAGATTTTATTTTTTTTTCATAACTTTCAATACTTTATTTTGTGCATCTCACGTGATTCAAGATGGTAATTTGAACAGTTCATTTCGTAAATATTAAAGAATAGAACATATATGTAAAATATCAGCTTACTAGGAAACTAATAAGTATAATAATTTATCTTATTTTGTTTTATAAAATGAACGTTTCAATTTAAAATTATATTTATTACTTTTTTATAAACGAAACACGATTAGTTAGTGTCTATCAATAACTGATTAAACTAGTTTTTGCATATGTAATTCTCTTTGAAACTTATGAGATAAACAGTTTCGATCACCATCCTGTAAGATCTATGGACTGGATTCTTCAAAAATATGAAGAAGATAAAGTCTTGAGAGGAGCTACTCCATATATCGCCTCTTTTTTCTTTTTTTCCTTTTTCTTTTTTTTTTTTCTTATCATTTTATATTACCACCTATATGACATTTTATTATTAATTTTTATGTTGATTGTTTTCAATTAAGGTACCAATAAAACTGGTTGATTGCCAATAGGTAAAACATCTGTATTTAAGTACAGGGGCATTATGGTTTGGAAGGATATTACAATGATAACTGAGAATAATCAGCAACTGGGTGAGTTTTTGGGAGGCCAGATAAAAATCATTGTTGGCAATGGGAGGAGAATTCGGTTCTGGCATGATGCCTGGTTAAGTACTAGAGGCTTGAAAACTGAATTTCCTAGATTATTCAGTCTATCCACAAAGAAGGAGGAGACTCTGCACCAAATCAGTATGAAGAAAAGTCTACCAGGGGGGTGGCAACTCCAATTTAGAAGGAACCTATTAGCTTGGGAAGAGGATGAGCTGCAGAGGCTGAGTGGACTGCTGGTGGTATCCCCAATCCTTAGAGTTGGTCTTGAGGACTCTTGTTCTTGGGCAATAGAGATGTCAGAGCAGTTCACAGTCTCCTCTATGAGGAGGTGGTGGGATGCAGCTATAGGGCCAGGTATGGCAGTACCACCAGGGGTGTGGATGAACTTAGCTCCTCCAAAAATGTAATTTTTTTGTTGGTTGGCTTGGCGTGGTAGGGTCAAAACCTCAACCTTCCTCCAAAGGATTGGAGTTCTTGATGTGAGTGTTAATAAACTGTGTGTGTTCTGTTATACTGTGGAGGAGTCTATTGATCATGTGCTCCTGCACTGTCCTCTAGTTTGAAAGTGTTGGTCTCACATGGTATATTGGTGGGGTCAGGTCTGGGCTATGCTAGGTTCAGTTGCGGGTTTGCTGCATTGGTGGTTTGGTGGTAAGCTCAAGTCATGGATTGGTAAAGTCTGGCAGATTATCCCCTTTGTTGTTTTTTGGTCTGTATGGAAGTTGTGGAATGAATGTTTGTTTAAGGGTGCTCATCTTGATATTCAAGTTTTATGCGAAAAGATTAAAGTGTAGATTGCTTTGGGGTCCAAATGGCACTTGAAAGTGGATTATTCAGTGCATGACATTGTATCCAATCTCTACCAAATCAGGTTAACTTTCTGATTTTCTATTGTGCAGAGGTGGTTTGGTTGTGTGTTTCTTTGGCTTTTGGTCTTTTCCATGGTTGGTTTCTTGCCAACTGTTAGGGTGTTTGCTAGCTTCAGTTTTACAAAGTTTTCTTGTTGGGTCCTCCCTTGTTGTACACTGAGTGGGTATCAAGTTGCTAGCTGTGTGTTGTTGTTAGCTTTGTCTTCTCCCCTTTATTGATGTATCCACATACTTTGTATGCTACATTTCATCAATAAAGTTTTCTTTGCTTATCAAAAAAAAAAAAACATATGTATTTAAAATAAAAATTCTTTTTGTACATAGCACAGGTTGATTGTTGGTAGGTAGTGATATAAATGAGCCATAAAAAATAAGAGATACATATCATTTCTCTATTTAATAACTCTTTCAGGGTAAAGTTTGCATTCGTCATGTACATATGCAGATAACAAAAAATTCCTATTATCTTGTTTGTAGTAAATCCTTTCCCAATTGAGAATTTAGTAGGGGTGCAATTCTTTGATCGGATGAAAAGGTTATCTAAGCTCAATCTAAGTTGTGTTGAGACCTGTCAAGGTTTGAAGTGTTGAATTGTAACCTGACATTATCAGCCTAATCTCAATCCGAGTTAAACCCAAATTATCTAAGTTGTACATGAATTTCAATTTTGTTTGTTTGTTTTTTATTTATTTATTTTTCTTTTTGCAGCTAAATTATTAATTTATTAAAATTAGAATCTATTTGCATTTTTTTTTTTTGGAAAATCATTAATAATATCAAAATAAATTATTTATAATGTAAGAGAGATGCTGCAATAATAATTTTTACAATTTATGAGTGAGAATAAAAAATGTAAGATTTTGTGTTACTTGTGTATATAATATATATTCAATATGATTAAATAATCTAAATTATTTTAGTATCATATAATGGCTAGCAATTTATGTGTATATTTAATATTTTCATATATCTACATAGGTATATAATTTGGATTTTGAATTACTCGGATTGTTTTATATGTTTGTCCAAGTCTTCTCAAATTTGATTCAGACTTTTGAATTTTTGTCTAAACTCGTATCAAATTTAAAAATATCATGTCCAAATCCTTAAAAAAAATTAGGATTAGACTCGACTTACTCAAATTGAGCTCAGCCAAGTTGTACCCTTAAATTTAGTGTTCCAAGAGCAAGTTTGAATTTTTTTTTTTTATTTTTATTTTTTTTGGGCATAAAACAATGCTCGAAAAGAATTAGGGTTCGTTTGAGATTTGGGTTGGCTTTTTGTCTATTTTAGCCAGGGGCTAAAAAGTCTCGTTTAGGAAGGACTTTGTAGTTTTTTTAACTTTTGTGAGAAGAAAAATGTAATGATTATGAATTGGATGTGATGTTTTGTTATATTAAACTAAAAAATCTATTTTATTTTTTTGTGACTATTTTAGCCAAAAAGCCTGAGATTGTTTTTCTCAAAGGAGCTCTAATTTGGGAAGAAAATAAAAAGTTAACTTTTAACTTTTTATCCATTTTAGGTCATATCGCCTCTCATATTTTTTACTCACAAAAAAAACAAAATAGACTAAAAAAAAACAAAAAATTAATTTATTATCAATTCCTCAAAACACTCCTAAATAATTGAAACGCAATCACATCCAACGTTCTTTCATAAAGGACAAAGTGGCGGACCACATTGGACCAATCGAAAATAGAGAACTGACAGCGGACTAGGAATTAGCTTATTACCACATACTAATTGATGCAACAAAGTCGAGAGAAAAAAACAAAAAAAGCAAATAATAAAGGAAGACGCCATTGCCGTTGCAGTTGGCACCACACACAACCTGAGAGAGAGAGAGAGAGAGAGAGAGAGAGATGATGGAGGTGAAAGAAGCGTTGTTCATGAACGGAGGAGAAGGAGAAAGTAGTTATGCACAAAATTCTTCTTTCACAGTAAGAAAATGTTTGTATATTTGTATAGTAGCATTACTCTTCATGTTCATGGTATATGTCGAATTCTCACTTCTTTGAAAATTTCTGCTAACTCAACGATTGTTATAACTTGCAATTTGTATCGAAGTTATAGATTTTGTTAATCAAATAACAGTTTTGAAGTTTTATTGGATTGTTAGGTTGTGCCTTTTTTTCCACTCACTAAAATAATTGTGGATCAAACTTTATTCCTTTAATTTTAACTACAATAGGAACTGTAACCATGTTTACTAATAGGACAACTTGATAAGTCACCGAAAATAAAAATAAGTTGTTGATAGTTAAAAATTGTAGTCATTTAAATTATATTCATATCATTAAGATAGAATGGCGTAATAAATCATTGATAATTGCATGACACAACAAGTCATTGATATGAATTGATTCATGTCACTCTATAATATTTTTGTCTGTGATTTATGTCTATTTTTAATGAATTTAATAAATAAAAAAATAGATATTACAATGGATCATATGTGACATTGATAGAACTCCCGATTAGAGAATTACAAGCAAATTCTAAAACTCGTATGTACTTAAAAGCCTAAAAATAGATCGTTTGGAGTGAAATTGGAAAACGACACTCTAGGACCTGTATTATTATTATTTTACAATTTAGTTATTCGGCTAATTTGTCACAATGTGCATATTACAATCACATGTGAAATTGCATGTTAAAAACATACTTTTAATAAGACATTGCAGTGTTGAAATCGTATCTTCACTGTGCCACGTTAGCACCCTATGCAATGCTAGTGGATGCTTGGGGTGGTCATATCACAATGAAATCATATCTTTAGCCTGTGATTTTATATTGAAATTGCATTTTGAAAATAGGATTTCAAAAAAATGCACTAATTTCCTTAATAGTCTGCAAAATGTGTAGTATTTTTATAAGGGGTATTTTTTTTCAGGTCCCTGATATTAACATTTTACAATATAAAGGACATCAAATATTTTCATAATGTCTAAGGTCCCTCAACAATATTTTCATAATTTCAGTCCAGAAAAATTTCATTCCAGAGAAATTTCAGTCCAGAGAAATTTGGTCCAGAGAAATTTCAGCCCAGAGAAATTTAGTCCAGAGAAATTCTGGCCCAGAGAAAGTCTAGAGAAATTCTGAATGGTCCAATTATTCTCAGAATTTCTCTGATTTGAGGAAGGAATGGAAAATAAACAATCATAACAGTAAACTCACATCCAAATCATTGTGATTCATTAGGTAAGCAACATTGTTCAACTGAATTCAACTAGAAAAATTCCACATTGTAATATGTAAGTAACATTAGAAGGGATAACAATGGCAACTTACCAGGACCAGAGAAATTCTGGAAAAATCTGAGAATTTCTCTGATTTGTCATTGAAATATCAATTGAGAATTTCTCTGGTTTGTAATATTTGAACTTCAGCATAACATAGGAATTTCCATCACTATCACAGTTCTGTCTCCAAAATTCCAGAAGTGGAGTGTGTTCCCAGTGGAAATCACGAGAAGCCATCGAGCTGTGTTTGCTGGTGAAACCAAGCTTCATCACCTGCATCAAACTTCAATTTGAGAGTAACAAATTTAAAAATTTCTTTGACTTCACAGGCCTTCTCACAAAATTATCACTCCAGAGAATTTCTCTGACTTCACAGTTCTTCCCACAAAATTACCACCCCAGAGAAATTTAAAAATTTCTTTGACTTCACAGTTCTTTCCACAAAATTACCACTCCAGAGAAATTTGAAAAATTCTCTGCAACCTCCTTCACTTGTGCATGTGTTTGGTCTCCGAGAAACCGTGGGAAAATTACTGAAAATTTTCAGATTCAGTGCTGTATTTTGGTTGTAAGTTGCTGTACTAATGTTTCAAATTTACAACCAAAATAACACAATTTACAACCAGATTCAGTGCCATTTCACAAAATGAATATTTTGTGTTATCAGATTCTGAAAATTACAACCAGAAACATGCACAAGTGAAGGAGGTTGTAAAATTACAACCAAATGAATATTTTGTGTTATTAATGAATAGAGTACAGCAACTTACAACCAAACACATGAATACAGCAGATTCATGAATACAACCAAACACATGAATACAGATTCAAATGAAGGAGGATGTATTCATTCTGAAAATTACAACCAGATTTAGCACAAAATGAAAATTTTGTGTTATTAATGAATAGAATATAGCACTGAATCTGAAAATGAATAACACAACTTACAACCAGATTCATTTTGTCTTATCAGATTCAGTGCCATTTCACACCAATCAATAGAGTATGGATGATAGCTTAGTAGGGTCCAAAAGTCATCTCCTGATGCTCCAGAAGGAGAAATTGACGATGGCGAAGAGATCAAAGAAGAGGAAGAACAAGAGGCCGATAGCAACATCTCTCTCCCTAAATTTCTGGGCGGCTCTGAGGCCTTCGAGACCGCCGCCAAGTTCTATTACGGAGTTAAGATCGAGCTCTCGTCTTCAAACGTTGCTCCTCTCCGCTGCGCCTTATAGATTCTGGAGATGACCGAAGAATACTCCGAAGATAACCTCATCTCAAGAACCGAGAGGTTTCTCTCCCAATCAGTCCTCAAAAGCATCAAGGACTCCATCAAAACCCTAAAATCATGCGAGCGATTGACGCCTTTGGCCGCCGCCGCGCTCCTCCGCCTTACTCCGCCGTATCGTTCTTCACCACCACTTTCTCTCTCTCTCTCCTCCGATACTCGATCTCGACTCCATGATCGATCTGATTCTTCAAACTGTTCTCTCTCTGTATGTATGTATGTACATGTCTGTGTGTGTGCGTGAGAGTAGACAAAAGAAAGGGGCTGAATTTCTCTGTGATAGATGGGAGGGATCTTAGACATCAAAAAATAACTTTGTGGATCTTTTCCATCATGAAATGTGGGTGAGGGACCCTAGACCGATTTTCCCTTTTTATAAAGAATTTTGTTTTTTCCAATATTTATAAATTAAGAAAAAAAAATGCAAATCTTTAGTTTGATAAGTAACAACTCTACCATTCACACCAAAAAAAGTACTTAAATAATGAAATGCGTCAACCAAATTTATTTTAAATTTAACATACATCGTGCAAGTTTAAATCTACAATACAATTTAATACTTTTAAGCCATATTCGATTCACAAGATTAATAGTGAAGATATTAATAATCTCATCAAATTAGTGTGATACTCACTATCCAATTGGATTAGTAAGATAAATTATCTCATTGTCTATTATTTGATTTGTATTGGATAAGAAAATATATGAATATAAGATTACAACTATATTTATCTTCTTTTCTAATCTTACATTCCATCAATATTTCTTCACAATCTTCACTTTATCAAAATTTCTTCATAAACGTGGTTTTAAAAAAAAAAATTATAAATAAATAAATAAAAACAAAAAAAAAATACAAAATACAAATGCCATGTTTGGTTTGTTTTTTAATTTTTTTTTTTAAATATGAACTAAATTGATAAAATAAATATCAAAAAATATTTTTAGCCTTCTAAAATATTCAACTATATAAAAATAATAATTGCTTTAATTTTTAGTCAAGGGTAAAAGAGTCTTTTTATTTTATTTCTCACTCCTACCTCATTACTAATAATCCTATAAATTTGTTAGATTAATTATCCATTGAATTAATAATCCTGAAACAAAATTTCAAAATAAACACAGGATTAACGGACCGACAGATTAATAATCCGAACCTAATACTTTAATCCTGTTAATCAAACATACCCTTACCCTTACCCTTACTGATATGTGCTCAGATTATATAACTTTTTGGGAAACGAACTCAAAAGTTGTTCTCTCTTGCAGCAAAAAGTGGCCTCGATGACAATACCAGTGCTAGAAATTGCAGTTGAAACTATCTTCTCCAAAGATTTCCACCTTCTTCAAGCTCTTAACGCAGCGGACTTGGGTTGTGCAGCGGGTCCAAACACGTTCACAGTGATTTCTACGATCAAGAGAATGATGGAAAAGAAATGCAGGGAATTGAATTGCGAAACACTGGAACTTCAGGTTTACTTGAATGATCTTCCTGGAAACGATTTCAATACCCTCTTCAAAGGCTTGTCGTCTACGGATGTTGTTGGTAACAAATGTGAGGAAGTTTCTTGTTATGTGATGGGAGTACCGGGGTCTTTCCATGGCCGGCTTTTTCCTCGTAACAGCTTGCATTTAGTTCATTCCTCTTACAGTGTTCATTGGCTTTCTCAGGTTTGTACGTCCATTTGTATCAACTAGTAATTAACCTTGTACTTATCAAATTATCCTATGTTAATTCCCATCACAATATGAGCAGAGGAGTAAGATGTTGGTCACATACTGTGACGGACACATGAATAATTTTCATTGACCATGCCACGTCACTAGAGAAAGATCAATATTTACTCTAACTATATGACCGGTACTATATGTATTTATTTGTATTTGTTGTATGGATACATATAAAAGTTTCTAAAAAAATTGTAAAATTATTCAAAATATGTAGATTCAGAAAAATGGGTAATATAAATACATGTAAAAAGATCTTTCTCCACGTCGTTTCCAGTGCAGGAGGCCAAGCATTCTGCTAGACATCCCAACCTGGGAGTCCCATTCGTCTTTGGTACTTCAATAGATCTTTTTTCTGAGTATTTACAGAAAATCTCATAAAGTCTGGAATTTTCACATGATTGGCTTGGTGCATGTACCAACTTAATGGAGATGTGCTTCTTAAGCAATGAATGATGCTTCGATCCTGCTCTCTTTTTGTTACTGTAGTATCATTGTACTGCTTGTATAAGTTGTACTACTTATTTCATATGACCCATTTGCTCTTGATGTGCAATAAGCTTGCACACTAACCATTTCAATGGTTACTTTGGTAAAATAAAAGGCACCAAAAGGACTCAGGAGCAGAGAAGGCTTGGCATTAAACAAGGGGAAGGTTTACATATCAAAGACAAGCCCTCCTGTTGTAAGAGAAGCCTACTTATCTCAATTTCATGAAGATTTCACAATGTTTCTCAACGCTAGATCCCAAGAGGTGGTTCCAAATGGTTGTATGGTGTTGATACTTCACGGTAGGAAATCTTCTGATCCTTCAAAGATAGAGTGCTGCTTCACTTGGGAACTGTTAGCTATAGCCATTGCTGAATTGGTTTCACAGGTAGATGCAATTTTTAACTCTTCTTTACCATTAAATGTCTTCATTTGATGTTCACAAGCTCTTGCATACCTCTAGAACACAATTTTTCTAGGCCTAAAAATGGTAAAACATGCAAAATATAAACCAAAAATTCCCTTGGGTGCTGTCCACAAAGGTCTGATTTTTGCTTGTTATATATTTTTTGTGCAAATTTTCTCGTTTCTCAAAATTGGTTTCTATCATTTTTCATTACTCTCAAAATTCTTTACATACATATATGAACTATTCCTTGATTGAGTTAAAATGAAATAGTTATTACATTTTACAAAAATGAGTATTCTTCATTACTCTCAAAAAGCGTTTCATATATATAAACTACGCTTTAGTTAGAGTTAAAATGAAATTATTATGAGTATGTTATCACAATGACTCATTTTTTACTCTCCGAAGGTAAAATATTCATTACTCAAAAACATACTAATGTTGTGATTAGTTGGGGATGTGGGAAGGGACTTGGAAAAAGAAAAGGTATGTAAAATTAGGTAAAATGTAGATATATTTTATTCACATTTCACCTTCTTTTTCCATTTCGCTTTCCAAATCATTCCTCAAATCCTCTAACCAAACACAACATAAGAGTCTGATGCTCAAACCAGTTGGATTCTTAAAGCTTTCCAACTATTTCGGATCATGAAAAACAGTGTTCAGATGTGTCCAAAATTATTAATTTTTTGTTTAATTTTTCTCCCCAACATTTTAAAAAAATAACTCATCTTGATGAGTCTTTTCCTTTAAAATGATAAAATCAATACTTATCACATCATTTGTATATATATATATATTTGGCATAGCACTATAAAATTATTTGCTTTATTTATTCCTATCTATTGATTTTCTCTCTTTCCTTCGTGATAATAGGGATTGATAGATGAAGATAAATTAGACACCTTCAATGTACCTTACTATACCCCATCACTTGAGGAAGTGAAAGATATAGTGGAGAGAGAAGGATCATTCACAATTGATCATATGGAGGGGCTTGAACTTGATAGCCCACAGATGCAAGAGAAGGATAAATGGGTTAGAGGGGAAAAGCTTGCCAAGGCTGTCAGGGCCTTCACAGAACCTATAATCTCAAACCAGTTTGGACATGAAATCATGGACAAACTATATGACAAGTTCACTCACATTGTAGTTTCAGATTTGGAAGGAAAGAAACCGAAGACCACAAGTATCATTCTAGTGCTTTCCAAGATTGTTGGATAGTTTTTTAGTGTTTTGAAATAAACTGTATTCCCCATCACATATATGCTACTAGAGGGTTGTGCCAATGTATTGCACAACAAGATTTGAGAAGGGTCAAATATAGAAAGCTTTTTGCTCGTGTGGGGAGAGAATGTTTTCTTGATTTGAATCTGTGATACCCAAATTGTAATGCTGGGAAGAAATGAGAAGTTGAACATGAAATTTTAATTTCTTAACCTTATGTATGTATGGAATTAGTGATTGTTTGCTAAAAATAACGTCTCCTCCAATTATTGTAATGTATTGGGCTGGTTCTTGCGAAGAATTTGTTGCCCTTTTTAAATCTCAAATTGAAATATTTATTCAATAGTATCAAAGTCATATATAAGCATTTTATTAATTAAATCATGGCTGTGCATATTAAGTGTATTTGTCTGTGAGTCTTTTGAAAGAGAAAAAGAAACTCATATTCAGATGCAGAGGAAAACACGTGATGAGTGGTTTCAAAGGTTAGAACTGATAGATTTTTTATATGTTGATGCTTTAATTCGAAACAGTTGTGAGTTTTTTATTTTATTTCTGTGTCTCTTATGCTTTGCTGCCAATTTTGGAACCTCTCCAATGTGGATGTAGTGTTGCTGGTTGTTCCTTCTTGTTGTTCTGGATTGTATTGATGTATTATTTTGATATAATATTCCATTGTTCACTAATACAATCGGTTGCACTTTTTTTTTTCTTTTCTTTTTGATCGGCAAAGAAAAAATTCTATTAAAAATATGAAATTTGAAGGTACAAGGAAAAAAAAATGCATTGAGAGAGATTCGAAGAGTAAAAACTCACTCTCCTACTTCTGCTGCTTGCGTCCTTACAACCAACTCCTTAGCCTCACGATTTTATATTTTAAAATACAATTAAAACAACAAACCAAACTCTTGAGCCCTACACATAAAACACTGTTACACTGATAAATCCCACGCCTATCTCGAAAACACATAAACCCCATGCTTGTCTCGAAAACCCCACACCCTGTCCCGAACACCCTGCACCATTGCCAAACACTCAGGCTCCATAATCGCTGGACGCTTAGGCTTCATTGCCGCCGAGAACCACCCGTGTCCGCAATACCTTCTGTGGGGATATATTTTCTGAGTATGAACACGTGGCAAGGTGACGCCGACGTGTCAGCCGAGATGCCGCGTGTCCTGGTCATGACACCGAGGTTATCTCGGCAAGGCCGAGGTTACCTCCGAAGATGCCAGAATCCGAGATAAGCGGATAAGGGACAAGAGTCCTAATATGAAGAAAGACTTCAAGATGGATAAGGATAGTATTCTTAGGGAGTCTATCCTTATCTCTTGTAGAGTCCAAAGTAAGCACTGAATGGGAGTCCATAGAAGTCAAGATTCTAGTGGGACTAGGATTGAGTAAACTATAAAAAGAGAGGCACCCCCGTGGATCTAAGGTACGCAATTTATGCTTTGAGCAGTGAATTTAGCACTTGATTATCTTAGAGATATACTGACTTGATCGTCGGAGTGCCCCCGGGTGGACGAACCACCACCGGAATCTTCTCTTTCTGTTGCAGGTTAGCCAGGTGTCATCTATTCTGCCGGTGCTCTCTAGCTGATTACTAAATGGGCAGTGTGGTCGGAAAATCACTCACATAATTTGGCGCCGTCTGTGGGAAGAAAAGAAGGATAGATGGCCAGTAACGGACAACAAGAAAAGGTTGGGGATGACAATCCTGCTGGGAGTGGGAGACCTATTGACCTTGATGTCAAAGAAGACAGGTCCAACACAGAAACTCATGAACAAACTCACGGAGTAAAAGACGTCGGCCAGACTGGCGACGTACCAAAGAAACCTGATCAAAGTGGGTACTACAATGAAGGCGGCCTCCAGGTATGGAGGGACAGGTGCCTACGAAGGGACGAAGAGGTGGAAGAGATGGGAAACAAATTGGCAGACCTGCAATCGGTCGTCAATTTTATGATGCAAAACAATGTCATGCAGCCACCATTCCCACTGCAAGACACGCCGATTCCAGCGGCTAAGGTCCAGAAGGGAGGGCAGAGAACAATCCCCGTAGCCCCTCAGCACAACGGGAGCGAAAGACACTCTCACCAACCTTCCAGGGAGGTCGGACGAAGGGAGCCAAGAAGAGAAGAATCACGGAGGACGCATCACACAAAGGAGGCAGACCCCAAGGGACATCGACATGTTCAAGGGCAGGCGCTGTGCTTCGACACAACTCATAGAGAAGGGTCGAAGAGGACTCACCACGAAGCCGAAAGCAGTGCACCGAAAAGACTGAAAGTAGGAGATAGCCGAGCTCCTGGGAGGACAAAAGAGGACTTGAGAGATTACCTCAAGAGGAAGCAACAGAATGACTACGCCGAGGTAACTTCCCCAGATAAGCCGAGGACACCATTCTCGGTGGAATTAGACAGATTTGAGGCGCCAAAAGGATTCAGTATGCCGAGGTTTCAAATATACGATGGTAAGTCAGACCCCAACTTCCACATCGGATTATATTTGAACTCAATGGCATTATATAGTGGGAACTAGCCGTTGCTCTGCAAAGTGTTCCTCTCATCCTTTGGGAAGATTGCATCAGATTGGTTCCACAAACTACCAAAAGGAAGCGTAAAGACTTGGAAAGGCCTGGCCGAGATGTTTGTGGCCAGGTTCGTGACAAACAAACTACAGCCATTAAGGGTTGACGCATTGATGGCTCTAAAGATCGGTAAGGATGAAGGCTTTAGGGCCTATGCAAAAATATACTATGAGGTATTCAACCTAATACCAGAGTGTAATCAAGAAGTGGCGGTCGTGTCATTCATGAACGGCTTAAAAGACAACTGTCCACTACGGAAATCTTTGGCAAAAACTTTGCCAAAAAGCATGGAAGAGCTGATGGCGAGAATCGAGAAGTATGCCAGAGCCGAGGAAGACACATCGGGGAATAAAGAGATAAAGCAAGAGAAAGGAAACGGCTCGCCGAAGCGAGGCCGAGGTAACAACGGATCGAACAAGCATGAAGCAGAACTGAGGGCTACACAGGCAGTAACGATTGTGTTCCGAATCCCAATTCAGAAAGTCCTGGAACAAATTCGGAACTAGCCCTATTTCAGAGCACCAACAAGGGCACCAAGGGAATTCATGGGGAGGAACGTTGGCAGGCGTTGTGCCTACCACAATGAAGAGGAGCACACAACTCAGGGTTGCAGAGCCCTAAAAGCACACTTGGAAGACTTGGTAAGGCAAGGCTATCTGAGAGATCTGGTCGACGAGGCCAGAACAAGAGAAGAACAGGCAAGATTGCCTCAAGCACCAGCAGCTCCGCCTCCTCCAGTACAGCAACCTCAGGCAGGAGGACCTCGGGTAGTCAATGTGATCCACTCAAAGGTCAACGAGAACGAAATTAGAGGGGAGACCTAGAAGGTAAAACACCTACAACATGTCTATCAAATCGGGGAGAAAAGACATCGGGCAGAAGAATGCCAAGGACCAACGATAACCTTTACTGAAGCCGACCTAGAGATGGTCCAGCATCCGCATAATGATGCCTTGGTAGTATCCCTCCAGGTTAGGGAGTGCCAAGTGAAACGCATCCTGATTGACCAAGGCAGCTCTTGTGACATCATGTACGTCCAATGTTACAAGGAACTCAGCCTTCACCTGGACGATATGGAACAATCCAATGGCCCAATGGTTGGGTTCAATGAAACGCCGACATGGCCACTGGGAGCAGTAAACTTGGAGGTGCAGGCTGGCACCTGGAAGATCAAGACAGAGTTCACCATCATTGACACACCCTCCCCTTACAACATCATCTTGGGAAGGCCATGGTTGCATGCAATGGGGGCAGTTCCCTCAACATTGCATCAACTATTGTGATTCCCAACAGAACATGGGATAGAGGAAGTCAGGGGCGATCAGCTGCAGGCGAAAAATTGCTCTATGGCAGCAATGAAGTCTACCTGCAGCATACGAGAGCCAGAAAAGACAGAAATTGAAGATGAGGACATGGAAGTCCTAGAAGACGTCGGCAAGGAGCCAGCCGAGAAGAGCGAAGAGGCACTGAAGAAAATCCTCGTCCAGGATGGGGATGAAAAACGTTTCTTTCTTGTCGGCTCGGGGCTAGCCGAAGAAGAGGAAAGAGAGTTGGAAGCTTTTTTGAGAGCAAATATTGAGGTGTTTGCTTGGACACTTTACGAAATGTCCGGCATTGACGCCGAGGTCACTTGCCACAAACTGAATGTTGACAGGTCGGCCAAGTCTGTAATTCAATGAGCCAGAAGACCGACGTTGATACACGTCGAAGCAGTAGAAGAAGAAGTAGACAGACTTCTGGAGGCTAGGGCCATTAGAGAAGTTCACTACCCGACATGGCTATCCAATATAGTGGTGGTAAAGAAGAAGAACAGTAAATTGAGGGTCTACGTAGACTTTACCAGTTTAAACAAAGCTTGTCCCAAAGACAGCTTCCCTCTACCCAAAATTGACCAGCTAGTGGATGCCACTTCGAGACATGGAAGGATGATCTTCCTAGATGCCTACAGGGGGTATCACCAGATAGCTATGGACCCTGCAGATGAAGAGAAGACTGCATTTATCAACCCCAAAGGGCTATACTACTACAAAGTAATGCCCTTCGGGTTAAAAAACGCAGGAGCCACTTACCAAAGATTGGTAACCAAAATGTTCAAGCACTTGATTGGCCAAACAGTAGAAGTCTACATCGACGACATGGTCGTTAAGACCAAGGAGCCTGAGGGACATCTCGCCGATCTAAAAGCAGTCTTTGAAATCTTTAAGACATATCAGCTCCGACTCAATGCATCGAAGTGTGCATTTGGAGTCGGATCTGGTAAGTTTTTAGGATACCTGGTGACAAGGAGGGGCATTGAGGCCAGCCCAGATCAGATCAAGGCCATTTTAGAGTTGAAGAGCCCGACGTCGGTAAAACAGGTACAGATGCTAACTGGAAGGGCCGCAGCCCTGAACAGGTTCATAAGCAGAAGCTCAGACAAGTGCAAACCTTTCTTCAAATTAGTGAAGAAAGCCACAGACTTTCTTTGGACAGAGGAGTGCGAAGAAGCATTAGCCGATCTGAAGAAGTACCTGACCACAGCTCCAGTTCTTTCGAATCCAGAACCTGGGGAGGAGCTGTTCCTGTACTTGGCAGTTTCAGAACATGCGATAAGTGCAGTGTTAATCCGAGAAGAAAAAGGGGAGCAAAGGGCTGTTTACTATGTAAGTAAAACCCTAACCGACGCAAAAACGAGGTATCTACCCTTAGAAAAATTGGTACTGGCCTTAGTAATGGCTTCAAAGAAGTTAAACCATTACTTCCAGGCCCATAAAATTGTGGTACTGACAGAACATCCATTGAAGTCTCTATTACAGCAGGGAGACTTAATAGGAAGAATAGCCAGATGGGCAGTCGCCCTAGGCCAGTATGATCTGGAGTACAGGCCTAGAACTGCAATCAAAGGCCAGGTTTTGGCCGACTTCGTGGCCGAGTTCACGCCAGAGTCCACCGAACATCGGGCTCCATTGAGCCAAGACAAACAATGTCCAAACAAGCAAGGAGAAGCCCAGCCAAAGACAAAAGAACAAAGGAAAGAAGAGAAACTCAGACCCTGCAGCATTTACATCGGCGACTCCTTTCAATTGTTCGTTGATGGGAGTTCAAACCGACAAAGAGCGGGGGCAAGAGTAATACTGATATCTCCAGATGGAGAAATATTAGAACAGTCCATTCGATTGGGGTTCAAAGCCTCAAACAATGAGGCAGAATATAAAGCATTGATTGCAGGACTGAAGCTGGCAACAGCAGTACAAGCAGATGAGGTAATAGTTTTTTGTGACTCACAATTAATAGTCAACCTGACAACGGGCGAGTTTGCAGCCCGAGATGAAAGAATGTCGGCCTACGCAAAGGAGGTCATCAGACTGGCAGCCTTATTCCAGAACTACAGACTACTTCAAGTCAGCCAAGATGATAACAACCATGCCGATGCATTGGCTAACCTAGCTAGTGCAATACAACTAGGAAAAGCAAGGACAATAATGATTGAATACTTGTCGGGCCCGAGCATTGAACCAGTAACCACAGAGCATGAAGCAATGTGCGTAGACATGGGACCAAGCTGGATGGACGCAATTGTTGTGTTCCTAAAAGAAGGAAAGCTGCCAGATGACCGAAAGGAGGCACACAAGATCAGATTGAAGTCAGCAAGATTCAGTCTGACAGCAGAAGGACATCTCTACAGAAGGTCCTTCACTGGACCCCTTTTAAGGTGCGTACACCCTCTGCAGGTTGAAGATTTTTTATATGAAATCCATAAAGGAATTTGTGGAAGCCACGCTGGGGGCAGATCACTAGCTCACAAGGCCATTACCTAGGGGTATTGGTGGCCCTACATGCAAAAAGATGCAGAAACCTACGTGAAGAAGTGTGAACAATGCCAAAGGTTTGCACCTTTGATACACCAGCCAGCTGCTGACTTGAACCCTGTATCCAGTCCTTGGCCATTTGCCCAATGGGGGATGGATCTCGTTGGGCAATTGCCCCAAGCAACTGGGCAAAGGAAGTTCCTGCTGGTAGCAACAGATTACTTCACAAAGTGGATAGAAGCAGAACCTCTTGCCAAGATCCGAGATGTGGATGTCAAGAACTTCTTATGGAGAAACATCATCACCAGATTTGGGATTCCAAAAGCAATTGTTGCAGACAATGGAACTCAATTTGACAGTAAACTAATCAAAAACTTCTGTGCAAAGTTCAAGATCAAGAACTACTTTTCAACCCCAAGCTTTCCACAAAGCAATGGACAAGCAGAAGCATCCAACAAAGTAATTCTGGATGGGATAAAGAAGAGGCTGCAGGCAGCAAAAGGGAAGTGGGCAGACGAATTGCCCAATGTACTTTGGGCATATCGGACTACGCCGAGAAGATCAACAGGGAAATCCCCCTTTGCCATGGCTTATGGCACAGAAGCAGTCATCCCATTAGAAGTCGGCATCCCAGGGATCAGAACCCAGGAAGTTGAGAACGGGACTAATGATGTACTCTTAGCAAGAAAGAAGAGAGAAAGTTGCAATACAGCTAGCATACCAGCAACAACTTGCCAGAGCTTACAACAAGAAGGTTAATCCAAGGGAATTTCAGGTCGGCGACCTAGTCCTAAGAAAAGTCGTCGGCAACAAGAAGGATCCCAGGGAGGGCAAGCTTGGCCCAAACTGGGAAGGACCTCACAGAATCACTTCGGTATTGGGAAATGGGGCATATCGGCTTGAGGATAATGAGGGCAAAGCATTGCCAAGACCCTGGAACACTTGTAATTTGAAATTTTTCTATCATTAGATGTTACTTGTTTTTTTTATTTTTTACCAACGACATTAATAAAATCTTAGCAAAATTCTTCAATACTTATGACTGATAAAAATGCATAATGTGGTTTCTGGAAGACATGAATAATGAGAACCCAAGTGGAACTCAGGTTCACATTAGGGGGCAGAGAGAAGACAGAGTTGTTTAACACTTGTTGAAATTTGTAGCAATTTACAAGTTGAAGTTAAACCGAGATCATTGTTTAACACTTGTTGAAATTTGTAGCAATTTACAAGTTGAAGTTAAACCGAGATCATTGTTTAACACTTGTTAAAATTTGTAGCAATTTACAAGTTACCCCAAGAAGGTTGCACAAAGAAGGGAGAGTATATTAGAGACATGCAGAATATTCTAAGTATAGAATCATGCAAAAGCAATAAAGAGAAGATAAAGATTCAAGCACTCAGGGAAAGCGGATGCATTCATACACAAAAAAGGGCACATCGGCCATATGAAAAGCTTACATTGTTTCAAAAGTACAAAGGTACAAAAGTACAAAAGACAAAAGAAGAAAAAACATCAAAACTAAGATTCCTCAACATCGGCAACAAGATCAGGCTGGACCTCGGAAGACTGTTGAGAAGCCACCTCGGCCGCCTTTTCCGCAGTGAGCTCGGCATCGATTTGGGCAAGGGTTACATCAATACTTTTGTCGGCCATAGGGACGTCGGATGATACCTGCTCAAGGGCAGCTTCCTTGGGAACCTCCTCAACCTCCTCATCTTTAGTCAAGTCAAGGACTTGCTCATTTTGAGGAGGGGACTTGGCCCCAGCAGCCTCCTTGGATTTCCTCACCAAGGCCTCATCCTCATCTTGATCCTCAGATTCAGAATCATCATCAGATTGAGTTGGAGGCGGCGGCGAAGGGAATGGAAGAGGAATAGCGTCGGCACTCCGAAGAGGCGAGTCCTCGAGGACGTTGAGCTTTTTCAGAAGGGACATCCAACCAAGGGAGAAACCCCTGTTGCATGCCTGCTTCACTTGTTGCTCATAGGCCTCCGTGACATCGGCCATACCCTGAGCATATGCCTTCTCGTCGGCATCTTTGATTTCGGCATCTTTGGTGGCCAAGGCATCTTGGAGCTCCTTTTGGACCTGGGCCACCTTGTCTTCGGCCTCTTTCAGCTGGGCCTGAAGAACTTTGTTTATTGTCTCAGCGGCACCGACTTTTTCCTCGGCCTCATCCTTCTCTTTGATGGTGACCTCGGCCTGATCTTCGAGCATCTTCATTTTTTACTGCAAGTTCTTGTTGGTTTTCTGAAGTGTAGAGACTTCCATCTTCTTCTCAGCGAGCCTTTCATGATTCTCAAAAGATTAAATTAAGAAAGAATGGACATGCTGGATGGCCTGAAAGAAAACAGAAGTATTAAAAAATATTCTAAGTGTGCAATGAAGAGAAAGAAAGAAAAAGTACCAAGCAACAACACTTACCTGAACAGAGTGTTGAAGCATGAGAGTGTAGTTCTCATACTCACTGAACCCGGCGTTTCGCTCCAAGTCACCTAGCAGAAGTAGTGCAGTACTAAGGGCAACGCCAACATTTATGTTGTCGGCACTATCACTAGCCATAACTGGCTTATCTTCCAAAGTGATTTCAGGGGCCCAGGAGGCATCCGGCTTCTTAGACCCCGAGGTCGTTGCAGATGACCTCGGCCTCTTGGACTTGGTAGATTCAGAAGGAAGTGTTTCAGCAGACCTCTTCGTAGGGACAGAGGCAGTCTTTTCACTTGGAGCCAGCTTGGAAATTGGCAAAGTATCTTCAGTCTCGACCTGAGCCACTTTGGCCTTTGGTTGAGTCTTCTTAACTCTTTTCGGCTTCGATGGAGGCAGGGTTTGTGTTGGCTGAGCATCAACATCAGTTAGAATATTGGCTAAGAGATCTTTGGCAACTGGTTTTACGCGGCCCATCTCGGTTGTAAGAACAAGTCGTCGACAACATTTGCGTTGAGATGGTGGGATCAGGTATTGAGCCGAAGTAGACGGCTGTTCTGCTGGATCAGAAGTTGATCCTTGATCTGTTCGAGATGTTGATGCGGCTTGTGGAGTAGTAGCAGAGGGAGGAGATAAGCTTTTCTTATTTTTTCTCCTTGGAACGTCGGGAAGAGCTAATCTGTATGTTGGAATGAAATTAAGGAGCAGAGGCGCCTTCCGTTTATGGACTGGCAGGTCTAAGAGTTTCTTCAAATCCTTGTTGGGAATGAAGGATTGGTGAAAGTTCTTTAGAGGCTGACGGAGAACTGTAGGGGAAAACAGACATTAGAAACATGTAAAATATTAAGGACTTGAAAAGAAACAACCAAGTATTAACGTTGGGCTCTTACCCTTGCCCTCTAAAATTGATCGAGGAAGAGGGTAGAGATGGTGGTCCTCGTCTGGAGCAAACTCTCAATTTCCTGAGGTAATGAAGTAATCATCTCCAGCCCCCTTGTTGGAGTCTGGGAGGTCGGCTACGATTTTGAACTCTGTGGACCTCGGCTTAAGGTAATAAATATAGCCTTTTTCTTTCAAATTAAGGGCGCACATGGTATAGCAGTATTGAATATCGGCTAAGGTGATCCTAGCGTTTTCCTGTTTAGCTAAAGCTATGATACCATTGATCACTCGATAAGAATTGATGGCAAGTTGCATAAGGTTCAACTTATAATAATGGAGAATCTCGCGAAAAATGATGTTTAGTGGAAGCCGAAGTCCACACTCAATAAAGGCAACTACAGGAAAGGGCATGGAGTCATCAGCGGGCATGATGGAGTCATCATCCCCAGCCAACCTCAGGTGGACATCGGCTGGGATTTCAAACTCCTGTCTAAAGTATTCTAGTTTGGATGGGGTGTTTACCCTATGTTTCCACATACCCATGATATCGGCTTAATCAAAGAGGTTGGGTTTCAGAAGACGTTTTAAGAGAGTTATTATGACCTCGGCAAATACTTAGGAAAGTGCAGGTTTCAGTTTTTTCCTAAGTTATGGGTTCTACACACAAATCCCAAACCTAAGTCTATGGAAGCACAAATCTGGAAAAGACACAAAAAACAGAAAACAAGAACGAGTTTCAGAATCAAGAACAAATGTGGGCTATCAAGTGCATAGAAAGTACAAGGGGTACAAGGTCAAGAACAGGGGGAAAAATGCAAGAAAGAGGTGAACAGTACGCATTCAAAACATGGGCAAGAGCAAAGCCATCGAATAAATGCATTCAGATATATGATTCGCAAAATCAAATGTTGAACAGAGCAGTAATGGCAACAAATGATGAAAAGCATCAAGCAATTGAAAAACAAAAGGAACAAAGGCTTACCAGAAAACGTGAAGCCGGTGAGAGGATCGCCGAAGTCAGGCGACGGTTACAGAAGTAACAGAACGGCAAGAGCTTCACTGAAATGAAGGGATGCAGGCAGTTGCAGAGCTTGAAGACTAGAACAATGGCGGATTCGAATGAAAAGAGTTAGAGAGAGAGAAAGCCAGAGGACTGAATGCAAAAAAGTAAAGAGACGAAAGAAGGGGGAAAAAGTTTTGTTAAAACTTGAAACGGCGGCAAAAGTCATTAATGAAAACCTGGAAGAACGCATACGTCAGACGGCGCACGTGAGGAATAAGACGGCTTACAGACGCGTGTCAGGTACGATCCAGTAAGAAAAAGACGCGTGGCTGTGTAGACGTCCCCGAACGCATCCCGGGGAGGGTGCGACTTCCCCCCCGTTCTGGTTCGACATTGGGTCACTACAATTCAAAGGACTCAAATGTCACGGTTCTTAATCTTGAACCAAAGAGTCCAACTCTGGCAAATCGTTTTGAAGAAAAACTGATTTTTGAAAAGAAGTGCCAAACATGGACTGCTTTGCCAGATTACAGAGTCGCCACCTAAATATTTTAAAATGGGGAAATTTAGGAAACCCTGACTCGGTGCCGAAGGCCACGTGTCCGTCATCACCAAAGTGATCTTGGCTCGGGAGCTTGGGTACGATCGGGGAAAGTCAGCTATGAGCACCCGCTTTCGCCCGGTCCGAAGACCGGCTTCTACTAACCGTGATATCTGATTTTGAAAACATTACATGCTCTTATTCCAATTATTAGCCTAGAATTACTATGTTATGCGCACAGCAAACAAGTATAGACTAGATTGCCTAATTTGGAAACAAGCATTGCATATCCGTTTGTTTTGAAAATGCTTTGGAATTTGCTACTCGCAAGTAGGCTAAAACACGGATTTCAATGAGTTTTCCAACTCAAGCAACCCAACCTCCACCCACAGGCATTCAAACAGTTTATCTCATGTAAGCACTTAGCCGCATGGTAAGCATACTGTCATGTCAACATTCACACGCGTGCGAGATGCTAAAGCATAAAGACTTACATCGTACTCCGTGCCAAAACAATAAACCAGTTAGCAAACATGCATGACCTAGTTCATGTTAGAATGACTAATGCATCACAAGCAAGGATGTGATTTAGAGTAGGCTCGGCTAACTCTAAAATGGCATGTAAGGTGCAATCAGTTGATGCACGTATTCAATTTGGAAATTGAAAATACAATGCAGTTTGTATGATGTACCGAGCCCGATGCATGTCAACAAATGCATGGATGCACGCATGCATAGCATAAGGTGTGCTAAAATAAACGTGCCCTAATACTAACCATCAAAGCAGGTAAATAAAAGGGAGAAAGAAGTGCGGGTTGGAAGACATACACACACTCACACACGCTTATTACAGATTTGCCCTCGCTCGGAGGGACCAAAAGAATAATACAGATAATTAACTACGCAAGCTAATTAAAATATTACAGACCCATTAAATTAATCAAGTGAATTAATTAATCTAATTAAAGCAGTAAACTGCCTCGAGATGAGAGCCGGGTGCAACGCATGCTCGGGACTTGCTCGGAATCACACTGCCATGCCTAGCTTGCCTCTGTTTTCCCTGTTCTACCATTCTGAAAACTGCCAAAGCCTAAGGGATGCCTCTCTGGACATTGGAGATCACCACCGGCTGGACAGAATATCCACCGGCTGCTGCATGTGGCCATCGGCACAAAATTCATCCATCGGCTGCCAATTGACTGCCGGTCGGCACTTAACACTGCCGGTCGGCAATAAATTCCTGCAGAACCTGCAACTCACAGCAGCAGAGGACACAACTTGCATGGCAATGCAATTCAAGCAATTTATGCATCAAACACATTCCTTATCATGTTAATGACTCAAAGGAGGATGTGCCTCGATTCTCGGACCACCAATCACGCATTTTCATGCAGGATGGCCCAAGGAACCAAGTATGCAACTTTAATTTCAAATGCATGCAAACCAAATAAACATAAAAGGGTGCCAAACCTCCATCATGCTCATCTCAAGAGGCCAAGCATGCGCATTGATGTAATGCAATCCTAAACATGTTAGCTAACATGCAACATGGACAATGCAAGGCACTTATGTAAGCATACAAGCAAACATGTAAGGCAAGCATGCAAACCAAATAAAAGGTGGACTTAAACATGACTTGGGCAACTCCAAAATAGGCCCAAAATTAGTAGCCAAAATGCTAAGTATGAGAGCTAAGCACACATGCACACATACACATGTTAAGGCACACAACTTAGGCATTAAACAAACCACTCTCAAGCACACTTGAAAGGAGATAACATGGACGATTAGCATGCAACATGAGCTCTAAAATCATGCTATAAAATGATGCCGAATCATGTTAAACAAGACAAGCAACATACTAGCATGCAAATGGTCCAAGAACTTAAGGCAAGTCAAAGAGGACCCAAACCATGGCTAAGCCAACCAAGCCTCACAAGGCCAAGGAGGCTTAAAACAGGTCTAAGGCAACCCTAGACCATGCAAAGGGAGCTTCCTAGATGGCATCTAAGTGGCTCAAAATCAAAGGCATACACAATGGCCAAAACATGAAGCATGCAACACAACCTTTCAAAGCATTAAAGAGGCATGCAAGACAAACATTCAAGCATGTCCAAGGGACTGAAATAACATCTTAAATGGTTCCAAACCATTGAAATGATGAAAGCAATGCATACTACACATGCACCTACTTGAAGCATACAAGCTACAATGCAAAGGGGCTATATTGAGCATGCTAAGATTGACCCAAATGACTATGGACAGAGCTAAAACATGGCAAAATAAGCACAAAACCTTCACAAGTCTAAGCCTAAATCATGTTAGAACAAAGGCACACAACCTAATGCATGTTAAAGAACCAAAGAGGCATTACAAAGCATCTATGCAAAACATGCAAGGAGTACAGAAACCAACACATAGCAATGTTAAATCATGATATCCTAAGCATGAATAACAGTCCATACATGCTCAACACACACTCAAACACAATGCTCCCTCAAGAGGCAAAACTTGCCCTTTTCAAGGACATCAAGGAGAGGGGGTGGCCCTCTCCTTCTTGGGACTTCAAGGCATCATCTATACCACTGAAATCCCTCAAGATTTCAGTGGTAAAGAGACCCAAACACCAAAATCCCAGATCTCACACAAAATGGCCTAAAACAAGGGCCTTTCAAGGCCTAAGGGTGGCCAAACTTCCCCAAAGCACAAAGCACCCTTAATGAACTATCAAGAGGACTAAAAAACAGAACTTTTTTGTATTAAACACTAAGCACAAAAACAGTTCTAAACTATGCAAAAATGGAGTGCAAAAATGGGGTAAAAAGGGGTAGTTTCTCACCCTTGTTGACCACCTTCACAAATGATGATTTTGTTGCTTCCTTGAGCTCCAAACTAGTCAAGAACAGCAAGAACAACCTCTTGGAACCTCAGAAACCAAGGAAAGGTGAAACACTAGGTGTTGATGTGCAAAAGTGTGAACAAATACACCTAGAACACTTAAGGGAGAGAGGTATAGAGATATAATATGTATCAATCCTAGACCTAGAACTAGAGCTCTCTCTGAATTATTTTCTCTCTAAAAAGCCAACCCCAAAGCCAAGGGGGGAGGCCTCCTCTTATAGAAGAGGCAATCTTGTAAACATAGTCACTAAGCAAGACAAGAAGTGCATCCCTCCATACACGTGTATGGAGGGGGAAGCCAAAGCCATACAGCTGTTTCAAAATATCTGAAAAAGCAACTGCACAGTAACCGGCCGGCAAAGAATGTCATTTTGACAAAATTTAGTGCCGGCCGGCAACAAATAGTGCCGACCGGCAATATATATTGCCGATGGCAAGAAAAACCAGCCGGTGGCCTCTAGCTAGTGCCGGTGGTGTGTGGGGATGCCTCAAAAGGCATTCCTTGCCCCTCCAAGGCAAAACGCAAGTGTTTGGTGCAAAACCAGACACAAAACAGTCGAGTTCGGAAATCCTGAGGCAAGACACGTAGCCGAG
>CM069903.1:151408195-152004952 GCA_036172215.1 Camellia granthamiana
ATATAGTTAGCGATATCCAATAGAAGTGATTTTTTACAAGCATATAGTACTAGATGAGTTCTATATATTCAACGGTTCAGATTATCAAAACGGGACCCATGGTGGGCCCCCACGAGCCCAACTTTACCATCTAATTTAGTTAAGATTCTACTATAATTTTTTTTCCCTTCTCTGTCAGCGAGTGACAGCATGACGGCAGTAATCATTTCCGCCAACTTTTTGATTTGTCCCGTTTTTTATATATTAATTTTTTAATATTTTTTTTTAGTAAATAGTTATAACTTTTTGACTTTTGAATTTTTTGAAGGATGCCAAACTTGGCAGCCTTGCTCACCTTGGATCAGGGTTGGACCT
Source organism: Camellia granthamiana (assembly GCA_036172215.1). Taxonomy (NCBI): domain Eukaryota; kingdom Viridiplantae; phylum Streptophyta; class Magnoliopsida; order Ericales; family Theaceae; genus Camellia; species Camellia granthamiana. The sequence continues at coordinate 151,408,550 of CM069903.1, forward strand.
TTGTCTAAAAGATGGTTCACTCACAATAACAAAGTACAATAATGTGTATAATGCCAACTGCAGATCCATCTTCTATAATTCTGCTTTTGTTGTTGTTTTTTTGTTTTGGCTATTGTTTTTTTTATCAAAGGAAAGATATGGTCGTAACTAATTCCCAGGCTACCGTCTTTGTTTTTTTTTTATTTATTTATTTATTTATTTATTTTTATTTTTTTTGTTGTTGATTGATCCAATGCGGTTCGCCACTTGGCCCTATATGAAATGAACAATAGCAATTGATGGGCATGGCTCAAGAGGGCCCAACCCATGGTTGCTATGGGTTCTTCAAACAATTATTTGATTAGTTATTATCATAAAGCCCAAAATAGATCCAACACCAAGCTTGATAGAAAACCCATAATAGTCAAGCCCAGACACCAGCTGAACACATGCCAAGCAAGAGTCCAGCCACATGACAAACAAAGATTCTTTAAAGTTATTAAACCCTCGCACCAAGCATTAAATGAGACTGCCAAGGCATTAAATGCGATAAGACCTCTCACTCTGGAGTATAGTGAAACAGCCATGGCCAACGGCAAGCATATGGCAGGCTTTCGGCCCATGGGACAGCTTAAATGAACAAGGAAATTATTAACAAGAGATATAAGGAAGCTTTTGAGGAACGCTTGGTAACAAGTAAATTACTCTCTCTCTCTCTCTCTCTCTCTCTCTCTCTCTCTCTCTCTCTCTCTCCACTCCTCTACACTTAAATTTCTCTAAATCCTTACCCTCGCCATCTTCTTCATCTAATTTGATCGTCGGAGGGTTCGTAGAAAGGAACCATCCCCATTTCGGAACCTTCCTATTGGACTTGTTGCAAGTGTAATCAGGAAAACAAAGGACAGCCAACCCATGGAGTGCTTGGATCAATCCGACCCATACCCTGCCGACCAGACTGCATTATCAGCTGTGATTTTGATGGATGAACCAAATTGTAATAAAATTGAAAGTTTAGTATTCAAATTGTTTAAATTGAAATTACATGAATTAAAGTGACATTTGCCTATATTAAAAAAAAATATGAGACTAATTGTAATTTATTCATTACTTGGAAAATGTCCATGTAATATACCTTAAATAATAATCAATCAATTGTTGTAAAGATATATCACTATGAAATTTCTCAACTTCATCTCCAAACACTATCCTGTGATCTTGTTAAGCACAACAACAATAGTTGTAGCTCCTATTCACTGTGTGCCCACCCAATCTGAAACCGCGATATGAGTAAATTTCTCATATATTTTGTCCAACACTTCCTCTCCAAACTGCTTCGATATCATCGACCCCGTGAACACCCTAACACGCTTGCCAAAGATTTCGCCTCTAACCCGCACATCACCATTGTCTAGACCCTTTCCAACATTATTTACTGCAATTGTGTCAATATTCTCAATTTTGAATGACCCTTGCCTCTCCACTACATCTTGTACTTCCTTTGCTGATGGAATGTAGTAGGGCACATTGAAGGAGTCTAATTTAACTTCATCTATCACGCCCTGTTATAGAAAAGAACAAAAAATTAGAGATCATGATCTATACTTTCCATTCCAATGCCATTAATGATATGTAAGTAATTTGCTTAAAGGTAATGTTTTTAAAACTATGAGTCACAATTGTGGATTTGTTTTATTTGAGATGAAAGGATGCAAAATTTATCATCACAATGAGGTGGTGGTGATATTTTAAAAAGTCTAAGCCATCTTGATGGACTTTTTAGTTAGATTGATAAAATCAAAATTTGCCACATTTACCCTTTGGGGTGATTTGTTTATTAAATAAAGCTATAAAAAAAGAAAAAAAGAAAAAAAAAAGAATGAAAGATTTGTCACATTATTTTGTACTTACTTTATGTATATATGTTTTTTTTATATAGTGTTACACACATTTGTCATTGGTAAGAAAATACTTGATGAAATATACCTTGAGCATGAAGTTTGTTAAGCATATATCCAACTCCAAAACTAATTGGTTATAGATGCAAAGACCACTTGACTATACAGACAAAACTTATGTGGCTTAGAAAGATTATGTGAGATAAATTTCTAACACCTCCACAAGTGTAGCCTAATAACATGTGGAGGGAATAGAGAGATAACAGACGAGAAATAGACCAGGACAAAGATTTGGCTAATGAGAAACTGGCTTACAATTAGAGACTAACCATGACCCAAATCTGATATCATGTTAGAAATTTTGGAGGCATCAAATCTAAAACCAATTGCCTATAGTGGAGACTCTTCTAGAATCTAGACTGGCTTTGTTTGGTTTGTGGCTATTTCAGCCAGAAAAAATTGTCTGTTTGGTTTGTGGCAATCCTTAAACCAGTCCCATGTATAGACTCATTTTGGGAGGTCTCTAAAAGAGATAAGACTAGGAATTTGATCAGTTCTGAAAAAGTAGAGAGATGTAAATGACTTTGAGAGTAGTAGTTGCAATAATTTTGCCTGTGAAACCAATTCAGAAATGGCTTTAGCTAATAGTTCCCATGTGAAGCAACTCTCCATGTCTGAAGGATCAGGGCATTGCCTACCGTGAACTATCAACACCATACAACCATTTCAAACCACCTCTTGAGATCTAGAGTTGAGAAAATTTGTGAAATCTTCATGAAATTAAGAAAGGTAGGCTTCTCTTACAACAGGAGGACTTGTCATTGATATGTAAATCTTCCCCTTGTTTAATGCCAAGCCTTATCTGCTGCTGAGTCCTTTTGGTGCCTTTTATTCCACCAAAATAACCATTGAAATGGTTAATGTAAGCTTATTTACACATCAAAAGCATATGGGTCATATGAGTTTACCTTCATTTGGATTTTACTGAACTTCTTAGTGGTAGGTAAGATTTATTTAAGATTGGATTTCTTTTTAAGTTAAAAATTTAAACTTGACTATTGTGTTAGAACCCATGGGACTCATCATAGGTTTTATCTCTGATGATACAGTTCGTTCCAGGTGGAATGGGTCGGACTGATCCACGCTCCTCAAACCTATGTCCGAATGACCAAGCCTACCAGAAGACCTGCACAAGAGTTCAACGAGGAACGGTGAGTCCCTCTGCGAACCCTCTGACGAGCAAGTTAGAAAAAGAGGTGGAATGTAGAGATAGATTAGAGATAGAAAGCTTAACCTTCTTCTTATCTTCGACGTCTGCTTATATCCTTTGGTAATCATTTCATTGTCCCTTCCGACCTGTCGCCATAGCCGAAAGTCCATGCTCTAGCTTACCTTTTTCATGGTGAGGCCGTTCCGTCTCGACGGGGAGGGCTTGTCGCAATAAATGCTGTAAGGGCCTTCATTAATGGCTGATGTGCAGTGCAATAACTTTGCAGGATCTTTGTCTGCTTATGTGGCTTGTCATTTTCTTGCCACGTGTTTAGGTGTTATTGGTTCTTAATGCCATGTTGAGCTCCAGCAGCATTGGGCCTTAATATTTGAGTTATGTATTGGGCCCTAAACGGTAGGCTGTATCCTTTGTGGGCTTACCCGTGTCAGTAGTCCCCCATTCCCGAGTGCAGCTTTAGTCCAACGAAGGGAATAATGAAGGAAATGACAATTGTGAGAGACTGTCGAGGCGAAGGCCGACCGAGAGATGGGGCCGACTGCGAAGGGTGGCCGAGTGGTGGGACCGACCACGGGGAGAGCCGACCGCGAAGGGTGGCCGAGTGGAGGGATCGACTATGAGGAGGGCCTACCGCGAAGGGTGGCCGAGTAAGGGGAACTGACCAAGAGGAGGGCCGACCGCGAAGGTGACTGAGTGGTGGGACCGACCACGAGGAGGGCCGACCGTGAAGGGTGGCCGAGTGGAGAGACCAACCATGAAGAGGGCCGACCGCGAAGGTGACCGAGTGGTGGGACGGACCATGAGGAAGGCCGACCGCAAAGGGTGGATGGTGTGGCGTGGGGCTCGAGAGGCGGCGGGGCATGTGTTGAAGTGAAGTGGAATAGACAGGGAAGGGGAAAGGGGCAGTGGATCGTGGTCGTACACATGGCAGGATCCCGTAATAGGGAAGGTTAGGCGTTAAGCAAGAAATGAAGCGATAGGTCAATATAGGGTGTTGAAAAGACAGTTTTGGCGGATTTTTGAAAATTTTCAAACTGGCGAAATTTAATTGTGACCCTTGGAATATAGGCAAGCCTTGGGCGTTTGGTATTATCCGTTTTACCTATCTCTTTGCAAAAAACCAAAACATCCACGAAGTGAACTCGTTCGTTGCCAGTGATACACCCCTGCAACACTTTGTGAACTTTCTTGTGCCCGCATCTGAAGCCATTCGCAGACACACAAGAGAGATGGCCCAAGAGGAAGCAACAAACGCAAGGGTTGATCCATTAGGCGATGACGATGTGGTGGATTTGGCGGAGCAGTATCGTACAGAGCGTAGGGAATGAGGGGTAGTCGGTGAGGTGGTGCGGGCTCGTCCAAGGACGTTGATTGCAGCCGCGAAACCTATTAGCCAGGTGGAGCCAGACCACTAGCACACCAAGCCGGACAGATCTACGCTTACGGAGGAGGAGTTGGAGGGAATGAGGAGGAAGTACCAAATTCCCTCGGAGATGGGGTTAAGATTGCCCACATCCAAGGAAAAGGCGTCGGATGTGCGACCGGGCGAGTTTAGCTTGTACGAGGAGGCGTTGCGAGGGGGTTTGAGGCTACCTCTCCCCCAAGTGGTGGTGGATGTGTTGAACAAGTTGGAGGCGGCACCAGGGCAGCTGATGCCGAACACTTGGAAGATGGTTGTGGCCTGCGCGAGTGCTTGGCTACAAGCGACCGGAGGGACGGCAATGACAGTAGAGGAGTTCTTCTCCTGCTACAAGGCCTCCGGTCAGCAGGAGACTTAGGTAACGCTGCAAGCAGTGGCGGGGCGAGAGTTGGTGGCGGGTCTTCCATCTTCGGTGAAGGGGTGGAGGCCGAGATGGTTCTTTGTGATGGCAAACGGTGGAGCAGGAGTTCGCACAACGTGGAAGGTCCCCACCAAATCAGTCGAGCCTAAGTTGGACAGGGCGGCCGAAGACTGAGTGAAGAAGGTGAAGAAATGGAGGGAAGAGAAGGGAGTGAGGTGGGACGAGCTGGTCTTGCCTTCAACGTTGTTTGCCCTGAACTTGGGGCCACAACCGTTGGGGGAGGATCCAGCAAGGGAGGAGTTGGAGGGGCAGAGGAGGAGGAGGAAAGAAGACTGTTCACCAGGGCGGACAGATATAAAGAGGCAAAGTTGGGGCTTGCTCCGAAACCGACCGCAAGAGAGCAAGTCCGACCGCGTCCCAAGCCACTGGGGGGGAAGGATTTGAGTGGTTTTGAACCACGGCCACCTCCAGTCGATCCTCTGAAGGAGAGGAGCAAAAAGGAGGTGGAGGCTGTATTAAAGAAGAAGAAAAGGGTAAGGGAGAGGGAGAAGGTGCCAGCCCTGAAGAAAACAAAGGGGGTGATGGCAGGGGAGACCCCTGAAGTGGGACCGGAGGAGGCGGCAAAGGGGGGAGAGTGGGGCGACTGCCCCTGCAAAACAAGTGGAAGGTGGGGAGACTGGCCCCTTGGAAGGGGTGGAGCAACAACCCAAGGGGGCTCCTGCGCCCCAAGGAGAAGAAGAAAGGGCCAGGTTGAAGACCGCTTTTTACCACGCCCCAGTAGTGTCTGGGCGACTGGAGGGAGAAGGAGGCCCAGCCAGGGCAGCTGCAGATCACCTTTTGGGAGTAGTAAAAGACGCAGTCGTGTGCTCGATGGCCAATTTCACTGAGGCTGAGCTGCTAACAAAGTTGTGCTCTGTCCAAATAGAGGCGACCGCCTTAGCAGGGGCCCTGCTGAACAAGGCAACGGCTGCAAAAGGCAAAGTGAGGCCACTGAGGGCAAAGTTGAAGGAAGTGGAGGCCCAACTTGAAAATTTGAAGAGAGAGAGTGTAGGCTGGAGGAAGGCCGCGCGGAGTGCGTGTGCCAGGGGGCTGGAAGAGGCCTAGAAGGCGAATAAAATGGAGGTGTTGGCGATGGTGCAGGGGAATGTTGCCGACCATGCCCATGCTGAGCTACTTGCGACCAAGTTGGAGTAGGAGATGGAACGCCGCAAGGTGGTATCGCTCGAGTTCCAGCTGGTTGGCGAGCAGAAGAAGCTGGAAGAGGCGCAGAAGGCCTGCACCGTCGCCAACGATCGGAGAGATGAGGCCATGACTTGTAACGAGGATCTGCACGTGCAGTCGATCAAAGAAAAAGAAGAAGCAGATCTGAAGATCGCTAGGTTGGAGAAGGAGCTGGCAGACGAGCGCGCCAAGTCAGCGGCGGAGAAGGCGGGGCTGGAGAAGGCCTTGGAGGAAGAAAGGGCTAAACTGGCATCTGAAAGGGCGGCGTACCCCGACCTGTGTGTTGCAGCGGTTGAGCAGTTCAAGGGGTTGTAGACACCCCATTTTTGACCGACCTTAAGACTCAGACGTCACCAGTTGAGCGCTCGGTGATGTTGCATATTGTGCTCGTTCAGAAGTCTCAGAGTCTCGGCCGTGAGCCCTGCCTCCGGACTTCCGAACCCTCTTCTGTGCCTTGCCTCGGTTTGCGAACCAGACTCGATTTTCTCTGTTTCTCTTCCTGAAGGGAGGGAGAGGTCTCATAGACCATCTCTCAGTGGCCGTGGGCTACATTTCGTGGTCATAGGCCATTTTGCCCGTTTCGGAGCCCGATTCCCGGTTTTCGGAGCCGTCAAGCTGTGCGCCTCGGTTCGGGACCGCCTAACCATCTCCGTTTGCTCCGGTTTTTGGCATGCATCTTATTTACTCCCTTTCAAGGGACACCGTGGTCCGAGAGACCAACTCCGTGGTCGAACACCACTCCCGGTGCCTAACAGTCAGTTTTCGGGGCCTCGGACTGCGCGTTTCGGCCCCGGAACCTTCATTTTGCATCGGTTTTTGTTCATTTTTGGCAGGTACCTCTGTTTCATCACCGGGAAGGCCGTAGAAGGGTGGGAGGCCAGCAATTGTTTTAGCAACCAGTTATATTCCTCCGGCGCCCTCCGACGCCCGTTTTTCTCACTTCCAAGCCAATGTTGACCACCCTAGGGTCACTTTCTTCAATCCTAAACCCCATATTTGTGTTGTAGACACCTGGGAGGACACAAATATTATATGGCCGGCCATTAATTCAACTTGAACCTTTTGAACCCCTCCTAAAAGTGGCTTGTTGTCTCTCCTGTCTTACAGTTGCCAATTTTGAACCACATGGTTGTGTTGAGGACACCTGGGAGGACACCAATTTGTGGTGGCCGGCCAGAAAATCTTCATGACCCTTTTGACCCCTGACCGGCCGGCCATGGGGAGTGGCCGGCCGGCCACCTGCAACTCTGAAAGCTAGCCGGCCATGATCCTTGCAATGTGTACATTACAGCTGTGCATTGTTTTTCCCTCCAAAACCTGTATCCGGAGAGAACTTTTTTGGAGGGAAACTTGATGCAATTTCCCTCCCATTTTTCCCTCCTTTTCTCCCCTCTCTTGGCCTATATAACCAGCCTCCCAGGTCTGGTTTGAGGGTTAGAAAATTTCCCTTAAGCCCCTTGTATTGCACCCCTCTCTCTCCCTCACTTCAAGCTCCAAGCATCCAAGTCCTACACCTCATTTCTTCATCACCACCAAGCACCACCACTACTAATCCATTTCTAGCAGTTTGGAGAGCTTTCCAGCAGCTAGGAGGCATCACTTCTCAAGCCAAGAAGCATCCAAGGGGTAGTCTTCAAGGGTAAGCATCATTTCCCCTCTCTTGAGCTCAATTTTGCAACATTTTTCTAGCCTCTTTTCTTGCTGTTTTGAGCTCTGACCAAAACTGAAAAGGTCATTTTTTTGAGCTCATTTTCTTGTTTCATTAAGGACTCAACACTGTTTGAGCCCCCCATGTTGCACTTGCTTCAATACCCTCTTGAATGCCATTTTCTTGCATGATATTTTTAGCTTGTGTGTGATCTGTTTTGGGACCTGATGTAAACTGTAATTAGGCCTATTTTGAGTCCCTCTTCAACATTGAAGAAGGGCTCAACACTGTTTGGGACCTCCATGTATCACTTGTTATTATACCCCTCTTAGGTCCCCTATTTTGCATGATTTATTAGGCTATTATGTCTCTGTTTTTGGACTTTGGTCCGAACTGAAAATGGCCATAAAATGACCCCCTCTTCATGTTTCATTAAGGGTCTAGGGCTTTTTGAGACATCCTTGGTATACTTCATGTTATAGCCCTCTTGTGGCCTTAATTTTGCATGGCATTTTGAGCATATTTCTACACTATTTTGGGCTTGATCATCTACTGTAAAAAGGGGCCCCTCTCCAACATTGTTGAAGGGCCCTAACCTGTTTGGGGTCAGCATATATCAGTTACTTCTTTGCCCCTTGTTGGCCCATTTCTTGCATGAGTTGTTTACCATACTTGTATCTATTTTTGGGGTTTGTCATAGACTGTGAAAGGTCATATTTTTGGTCCCTCTTCAGTGTTGTAGAAGGGTCTTTTTCTGTTTGGGCTTTGCATCTACCACTTGCTTCATTACCTCTCTTGGCCCCCCATTTTTGCTTGCTAATTTAGTCCCACTTGTGCTTGCTGTTTGGCCATGTTTAAAACTGTAAAAATGCTTGTTTTGGGACTGCCTAGCTTCTGTCTTCACACTCCATGTACCAATTATGCATGCTTCATATAGCTGTAAGCCATTTCATGTACCTAGTTTTGCATTTCGGGAGAGATTCCATGCATCGGGTGTCATTTCGCCTTGTTTCGGGGCTGTTTTCCCCCTCATTTTGCTACTGATTTTTGCATGTTGCATATCATATTCCATGTCTTTGCCATGTCTCATTAGAGTGGCATTTCGGTGCCTGAGGGTCGGTCCTCGGTTTGCGTGCACGCGTGCACGCATTTCGAGTTGTCTTGTTTTCATCTTATGGCCTCTTATGTGAGTGTGGCTGAGGCTTTCTCATGTTGGTGTAAGCCCATATTGCATTGCGTATGCCATTTCATCCATAGCATTGTGTGTGCTCGGTTGTGTGTCACCTCGTGCATTATGTATGCCATTCCATAACATTGTGCATGTTAGGATTGTATCTTAGTTGCATTTCATGCATATCATGCATATTGCATCGTGTTCGGGATAGGAGTTAGCCCGGGCATGGGAAACGAGGTACGTTCCGTACTCCGAGTGACGGAACGTGTCTCAATTCCCCAGTCACCGACACTCCGGATCACCCATGATGGAGTTAGGTCTTGTTGTGTTTTCATGTTGCATTCATTTCATATTGAGTTGTGCAATTCGGCTCCTCGGCCATCATGCATCGAAATGCGTGATTGGTGGCACGAGGATCGAGACATGCATACATTTGTGAAAATACATTGCCATGCCCCTTTCCTGCTCTCTGTTGTAGCAAAATGAAGAATCAGCAACTTTTCGGAGCTTGGCACGCATTTCAAGAACAAGTGCAAACAGAGGCTAATTGGGGCATCGTCATGGATTTCCACGCAAAGCAGCCCAAACATGCATCATTCCATCATCCATCAGAATCAAGGCAGTCCACGGCTTGTATGCCAGTCTTTTCTTTTCTTAGTTAATTTGTGAATTAATTAGGAATTTGTATTATTTGGACTGTATTATTTGGACTGTACTATTCTTTTATTCGGGACTGTATATTCTTTTGGACCCTCTGCGCGAGGGCATAATTGTAATAAGTGTGGGTGAGTGTGATGTATGTCTCCCAACCCCACGTCTTTCTTCCCTTTTATTTACCTGCTTATGATGGTTAGATTAGGGCATATTTCAATTAGCATACAGTATGACAGCATGTTTGCATCATTTATCTGTTTTGCACGCACCGGGCTCAGCGCATCATACAAACTGCATTTGTATTTCAATTCCAAATTGAATACGTGTTAGTTGTAGCATTCCATATGCCATGTTTAGAATAGCCGAGCCTGTTATAGTTTCCATCTTTGCATGTGTTGCATTAGGCAATTCTGTGTATCTAGGATCATGCATGGATTTCTAATGAGTTTCTGTTTTGGCTTAGAGTACTCAGTAAGTTTTTATGCTTTAGCATCCTTGCATGCGTGTGAGTGTTGCCATGAATAGCATGCTTATCATGAGGCTATGTGCTTATGTGATATAACTGTCTGAGTGCCTGTGGGTGAAGGTTGGGTTACTTAGATTGGAACAAATTATTGACTGGATGTTTTAAGCCCACTAGATAGTGGCAAAACCATGTTTTCTAAGCCCACCCGAGGGTGGCAAAATCTGCATTTTAAGCCTACTTGCGAGTAGCAAACCATCTTTCAACAAACAAACATGAAGTGTTTTGTTCCAATTCAGGCGATCCAGTCTATACTTGCATGCTGTGCGAATCACGTAGTAACCTAGGCTAATAACCGGAATAAGAACACACAATGTTTTCAAAACTAGATATCACGGTTAGTAGAGGCCGGTCTTTGACCGGGCGAGCGGGGGTGCTCATGAAGTGAGCTTCCCCAATCGTACCCAAGTTCCCGAGCCGAAGCAACTTTGGTGATGACGGACACGTGGCCTTTGGCACCGAGTCAGGGTTTCCTAAATTTCCCCATAATAAAATATTTAGGTGGCGACTCTGTATCTGGCAAAGCAGTCCATGTTTGGCACTTCTTTCAAAAATCTGTTTTCTCAAAACGATTTGTCGGATTTGGACTCTTTGGTTCAAGATTAAGAACCGTGACATTCGAGTCCTTGAACTGTAGTGAACCCAAATGAACAGAACGGGAGTTTAACCCTCCCGGGGCGTTCGGGGACGTCTACAGGGGTCCACCGACTTCCAGATGGCCATTGATGCCGCGATCGCCAGCAACTTGGCAAGAGAGGGGTCTGGGGGGGCTAGCCCGTCGGGAGCGACCGTTGGGAGCAAGAATGAAGAAGAAGTGATCCAGAGCTTCCAACGGTCGGACTTCTACAAACATGAGATGGCTGAGTTCTGGGACAGCGGCGGGAAGACTTTCAAGCGTAAAGCAGAAGAGCTGTTCCTAGACTTGGACTTCAGCAATGTAAAGATAGACGAAGACGACGTGGCCCAGACCCCCTTAGACGAGGGCGTGGATGAAGAGGAGCTTGTCTCAAGTGAAGATGAGTGACTGGTGCGAACAAAATTTGTAAATAAAATTTTGGTTTTTGTTGTTTTTGTTTTGTTGTCGTTGTTTTTTTTTTTTTTTTTTTTGTAATTGTTGTAGTAAACTTATGTATAAGTTTATGAATAAATAAAATTATGAGTTGTGTTTGTCACACTATTGTTTTTATTTTTGTAAATCTGAAAAGAATGAGAATGGTTATTCAAATAAGGCTTGTGTATAAATCGTAGTGGAAATTGAGAAGTAGGGTGCCAATCTAGCTTTTGAGAAAACTGTGAGGCAAAAAAGTTAATACTAAACACGTTGAAATGTAAAGGTCTTTAAAATGTGAGAGCCTTGAAATGTTAAATCACACGATCCGAGTGTTGAGAAAAATGTGAGAGTGAAAAGGTCTCAAAATGTGACAGTGGTGAAATGTTAAGTGGTTGGGAAATGAATAGTTAAAAAAGGTAAAGAATGTTAAAAGACGTAAAAGCATAGACCTGGATTTTGACTAAGTATGGCAATTATGCTAAAGACATTTCGTTGCAAGAATACTTGAGTCATAACTAACTCAGTTTGGCTGGGCCCTTCGTGCTCAGGCTGGCTGAGGCTTTAAGTAACTCAGTCTGGCTGAGCCCTTCGTGCTCAGTCTGGCTAAGGCTGCAAGCAAGGTGTTTTTGAAATTCCACGCAGGTAACTGAGATATAAAGATTGTTGTCATTTAAAGTGGAGCCCATTGATCACAAATTTACACCATGTAAGAAAAGGACAAAAATAGCCAAGTGTGTAGATTGTCAAAAAGAAAATACAGCAAATGATTGGTACAAAAATAGGGCTTTTATTGAAAATAACGCTTCAAGTGCTCGGCGTTCCAAGGATGGGGGAGGTCTCGGCCCTCCATGTCCTAAAGTCGGTAAGTACCTGAATGAGGTCTGGCTTTAACAACGTAAGGTCCCTCCCACTTGGCTGCCAGCTTGCCCTCAACCGGATTTTTGGTGGCTAGAGTTGCTTCGCGCAAAACAAGGTCCCCCACAGCGAACTCCCTCGGTCAGACTTTACGGTTGTAGTGTGTTTTCATTTTCTATTGGTATGAGGCCCGCCTGACAGCAATGGTCTCTTGGAGCTCTTCAATTAGGTCTAGGTCTGCCCGACGCAACTCTTCAGTTAGTTCTGGATTCGAGTGTAGAACCCTCAGGGTAGGCAGACCGATTTCCACTGGGATGACCGCCTCAGCGCCGTATGTTAAGCGAAAGGGGGTCTCCCCAGTGGGGGTTCGAGCGGTAGTGCAGTAGGCCCAAAATACATTTGGTAATTCTTCAACCTAGAGTCCCTTAGCAGCTTCCAGCTTAGTTTTGATGATCTTTAGAAGAGAACGGTTGGTAACCTCAACTTGGCCATTGGCTTAGGGATGACCTGGGGAAGAGAAACATGGCTGGATTTGGAGTTCTGCACAGAATTTCCTGAACTTGGCATTGTCGAATTGTTTGCCGTTGTCAGAGACGATGGCTTAAGGGATGCCAAATCGACACACGATCGACTGCCAGATGAATCTGGTTGTGTTCCGCTCGGTAATTGTGGCAAGGGGTTCCGCCTCCACCCATTTAGTGAAGTAATCAATGGCGACAATTGTGAATTTGGTTTGGCCTTGGCCAGTGGGCAATGGACAACTAGGTCGATCCCCCATTTGGCGAATGGGTAAGGACTGCAAAGTGTGATCAATTCTGTAGGAGGAGCATGGGGGATGTTGGCAAAACGTTGACATTTATCACATTTAAGCATGAAGTCAGCAGTATCTTGGTTGAGAGTGGGCCAAAAATAACCAGTGAGAAGTATTTTGTGGGCTAGTGACCTGGCCCTCGAATGATTACCACATATACCCTCATGGACTTCCCTCATCACGTAGGTCGCTTGAGCTGGGTTGAGGCATCGTAGGTATGTGCGTGAAAAGCCACGTTTGTACAAGAGGCCGCTGATGAGAATGTAGTTGGACGACCGGGCCCTGACTTTGGCGGCCTACTGTTTGTCGTCCGGCAGTTCCCCGTTGTCAAAAATAGGAAGATGTCGGCCGCCCATGGAATAGGTTCATTTTGGAGGAAGTGGACTTGCTGCTGGTTTGGGAAAATTACAGGGTAGGCCACGTACTCGAGGCGGACACCATGGCTAAGGTCTGACTGGTCTGCAAAAGCTAATTGTGCCATCTCATCTGCCTCGTTGTTTTCCGCTTAAGGGATGTGCTTGATGTGGAAAGCATTGAAGAGGCGAGCAAAGGGGAGTGCAATATCCCTGTAAGCCCCCATTGTGTCTTCTTTGGCATCGAATTCCCCCGTAATTTATCCGACAATAAGTTGGGAATCGCTGAACACCCGGATATGGCTGACACCAATGTCTCTGAGTAGGCGGAGACCTACTATCAATGCCTTATATTTGGCCTCATTATTGCTTGCGTCGAACAAGAAACGGAGAGCACACTTGAAATAACCACCCTCGGGGGCGGGTAAGGATGAGACCAGCCCCACTGTCTTCTTTGCGAGATGATCCGTCGACGCTGAGGGTCTAAGAATGGGGGTCTTCTGCCTCAGTCTGGGGTTGCGGGGGCGATGGGGCCGTGGTTGGAGTGGGATTAGTGAATTCCAGGATGAAATCGGCAACAGCCTGCCCTTTGATCGCCGTTCGAGGTCGATAAGAGATGTCAAATTGGCTGAGCTCGACCGACCATTGCATGAGTCTGCCGGACAGCTCGGGCTGTTGCATTATCTTCTTCAAAGGTTGATCAGTGAGGACCACTATGGAGTGGGCTTGGAAGTAAGGACGGAGTCGTCTTGAGGCGGTGACCAGGACCAAGGACATTTTTTCTAGCAATGGGTAGTTCTGTTTGGTGCCTCTGAGAGCCTAGCTAATGAAATAAACCGGGTGCTGTACTGAACCGTCCTCCCTAAGGAGGGTTGCACTAACTGCAATGCTCATGACGGCTAGATAAAGAAAAAGAGGCTCACCCGTGAGTGCCTGGGAGAGTAAGGGGAGGTTAGCCATGCACTGCTTCAACTATTGGAAGGCTTTTTCGGATTCGGTCGTCCATTCGAAAGTCTGCCGAAGAACTTTGAAGAAGGGGAGGCACTTGTCCGTTGCACGGGAAATGAAGCGGTTGAGGGCGGTGACTCTGCTAGTAAGCCTTTGAACTTCCTTAACCGTTCTGGGTGACTACATTTCTATCAAGGCCTTGATCTTTTCAGGGTTAGCTTTGATGCCTCGCTGACTGATCATAAAACCCAAGAACTTCCAGATCCTACGCTGAAGGCGCATTTCTCCGAATTGAGCTTCATTTGATACTTTCGTAGGGTGTCGAAGGTCTCTCGGAGATCGGCTAGATGATCAGTGGAGAGTTTTCTCTTGACTAGTATGTCATCGATGTATACCTCCATGTTCTGGCCTATCTGATGGTGAAAGACGATGTTGACCAACCGTTGATAAGTGGCCCCGGCATTTTTCAACCCAAATGGCATGACACAATAATGGTAGGTTCCCTAGTCGGTGATGAAGGAGGTGTGCTCATGGTCGGACGGGTGCATTAGAATTTGGTTGTACCCAAAGAAGGCATCCATGAAGCTGAGCATTTGATGGCCGGTTGTGGCGTCAACAAGCAGATTTATACGAAGAAGGAGATAATTGTCTTTGGGGCAAGGTCGGTTAAGGTCTGAGCAGTCAACACAGAGTCGCCATTTACCGTTGTTTTTACGGACCAGGACCACATTTGATAGCCACCTGGGGTAGTCCACATTTTTGATAAACTGCGCCTCAAGGAGCTTATCTACTTCAGAAGCGATGAGAGTGTTGCGCTCTGGGTGAAAGATACACTGCTTCTAGCGGAAGGGTCGAAAATGGGGTTCAATGCTCAGACGATGGGTGATGAAGGAGGAGTCGATACCCGGCATGTCGGAGTGGGTCCAGGCAAATACATCGTTGTGCTCAATCAGGAGGGCAGTAAGTTCAGCCTTGGCCTGAGAGGATAGTTGGCTGCCGATCTTGGCAGTTTTTGCCGGGTTGGTGGGATCGATAGGGACCTCAACAAGCTCTTCCATCGGTTCCTCTCTGACCAGCTTATCCTCGTCCCTAACGTCGAGCCCTTCAATGATCATAACCTCCTTTAGCTTGGCCTCTTTAAGTGAAGCGACGTAACATTCCCTGGCCATAGTCTGCTCGCCTCTTACTGTGCCGACCCCAAGGTTGGTGGGGAATTTGACGGCAAGATGGAAAGTGGACGTGATAGCTTGGAAAGCATTTAGAGCAGTGCGGCCGAGGATGATGTTGTAAGCAGAGGGACAATCGACGACCAGGAAGGTGAACAACTTGGTGGTCTGTCGTGGGTATTCTCCAATTGTGATGGGAAGATCGATGGAGCCGATGGAGGTCACCCGATCTCCAGTAAAACCGACCAATGAGCTTTGGAGAGGGGACAGACTTTCTTCCCCGATCTTGAGCTGGCGGAAAGCATTTAGGAAGATGATGTCTGAAGAACTACCGTTGTCGACGAGAACCCGTCTGACTTTGTAATTGGAGAGGAGGGCAGAAATGATGAGAGGGTCGTCATGGGGGTAACGGATGCCTGTGCAGTCGGCGTCCGTAAAGGTGATAGGCTCCGTCCACTGCTTGGGCTGTTTGGAGGGTTGGTCCAATGTGGCAACTTCTTTGTCTGAGCCCTACCTTATTTTTCTGAGTTCTGCCCGCTGAGTCGAGCGGGATGGTCCTCCACAAGCAAGCCAGCCTGTAATAACTCTGATCTCTCCAACAGGGGGGGTGGGGTTCCCTTGTGCCCGGGGTTGTTGTGGAGGATGATCATGACCTTGATTAGGTTGTGCGAGTTGCTGGGGAGGGGTGCGCCGGCGGTTGTTTCTAATAGGTTTAGTCATTTGCCTCTGCTGGGGGCGGGCTTCCGTGAATCGACTGAGACGTCCCTGGCGTATCAAGCCCTCGATCTGGTCTTTGAGGTTAACACACTCCTCCGTGTTGTGGCCATGGTCCTGATGAAAACGGCAGTATTTGGGCTGGTCTCGCCGGTTAGAAGGAGACCGCGATGGTTGGGGCCATTTTATGGGGTAATCTCACTGAATCTGATTCAAGACTTGTTCCATGGGGGAGTTGAGGGGTGTGTATCGTTCGAACCGGCCAGGCGGTCGGGTTGGTGCCGACCAGTCGGCTCGGGGTGGTCGGTCGGTATACTGAGGTGTTTGGTTATTGTACTAGGTGTTTCTGGTTTCTGAGTCCTTTCTCTTCTCTCTGGGGGTCGGGTTTTTGGCTGTAGGCTCTTGGCGAGCAGCTAGGGAATCTTCGGCGTTCATGTATTTTTGGGCTTTGGAGAGTAGGGTTGCCATAGAGGTCAGAGGGTTTTTGGAGAGGGAGAAAAGGAAATCAGATGATCGTAGGCCGGCCATGAACGCCGTGAGGATGACCTTGTCATCGTTTTCCGCTACCTGCAGGGCTTCGGTGTTGAAGCGGATGACAAAGCTGCGCAGCGACTCCCCCTCGGTCTAACGGATGTTGAGGAGTTGGGTTGCCAAACGCCGCTAGCGCTGGGCTCCAATGAAATGGCTAAGAAATGAGTCACTGAGGTGCTGGAAAGTGGAAACAGAGTCTGCTGACAGTTGACTAAACCAGAGTCGAACCGACCCCTTGAGTGTTACAGGAAAAGCCTGACACATGATTTCATCAGGAAATGCATAGAGGATCATGAGGGTTCTGTAGGTCTCCAAGTGATCGACTGGGTCCATTGTACCGTCAAAAGAGTCGATGGTGGGCATTTTGAACTTAGGCAGTAGAGGTTTGTCCCGGATGGAGGCAACGAATGGTGAGTTGGTTATGGTGGATGGTTTATTCGGTATGTTCTGCATGACTCCTTGGAGTTGGAGTTTCATGGCTCGGAGTTCTGCATCCCAGAGAGATATGTTGTCACTACCGAAAGGCCGCAGAGGTTGGACGCTACTGGCCTCTCCTTCGGGGGTTGGTGTCGGGACCGATGGATACGGGGCCTGAGGTGGAGGGTTCACATTTGGGGGGAGGGGGTCGCAAGCCTTCCAAGTTGGGTGGATGGGGCTGCTGAATAGTATGGCTCGGGGCTCGTTCTTGGTTGGGTGGAATATCTGGAAGTGGTGGAGGAGGCATGGCAAGGTTTCTTTGGAGTAGAGCATTAATCAACGCTTGGTTTTGCTCGGCCAGCCGGTTAATGCTGTTGGTGAGCTCGGTAAAATACTGCGGTGGGTTGTTTGGATTGGAAGGGTCGGCTTGGTGGTCGGGAACATTGTGGTGGGAAGCCATGGATCTAGTTGTGACCATCCACCTTCGCAGGTGGTAGAAAGGGGTTATTGGAAAAGGGCCTCTGGCGACAATGAGCACAACTGGCGCGCGGAGTAAGAGACTTCCCACAGATGGCGCCAACTGATGATACAGTTCATTCCGGGTGGAACGATTCGGACTGATCCACGCTCCTCAAACCTGTGTCCGAATGACCAAGCCCACTAGAAGACCTGCACAAGAGTTCAACGGGGAACGGGGAGTCCCCCTGCGAATCCTCCGACAAGCAAGTTAGAAAAAGAGGTGGAATGTAGAGATAAATTAGAGATAGAAAGCTTAACCTTCTTCTTGTCTTCAACGTCTGCTTATATCCTCTGGTAATCATTTTGTTGTCCCTTCCGACCTGTCGCCATGGCCGAAAGTCTATGCTCTAGCTTGCCTTGTTCATGGTGAGGCCGTTCCGTCTCAACGGGGAGGGCTTGTCGCAATAAATGTTATAAGGGCCTTCATTAATGGCTGATGTGCAGTGCAATAACTTTGCAGGATCTTTGTCTGCTTATGTGGTTTGTCCTTCTCTTGCCACGTGTTTAGGTGCTATCGGTTCTTAATGCCATGTTGAGCTCCAGCAGCGTCGAGCCTTAATATTTGAGTTATGTATTGGGCCCTAAACGGTGGGCTGTATCCTTTGTGGGCTTACCTGTGTCAATCTCGATGATTTGACCGTTTATTTTGTATAGCATTTCATATATATCATTTATGAAAAAAAATTAGGTCAATATGAAAATTGCACCATCTCATTTTAATGCATTTGTCTTCAAAAAAATGAACGATAAATGTATTTTTAAAAATAGACCATTTCATGTTTTTGAACAAAAATGTGATAAAATTAAAATGTTATAGTTATCGGATTGACTTAATTTTTTTCAGGATTGATATATTCGAAGAACCCTACAAAATAAATGGTTCAAATTATTGAAACTGGATTCGTGATGGGCCTCACGGACACTAACTTGGCAGTCAATTTCAAATTTTGAACGTGAAAGAATTCTCATCCTTCATTTTATGAAAAATCTTGTTTATCCATATAAATTTAGTGTCTACTTCTATGATCGATTTTTGTGTTTTTTTTTTTTATTTTTTTTTTTACTTATAGCCCTAGAGAAACTCCAATTTTTGTCCCTTTGGAAGAGTGTGTTCAGACTTCTTTTCACTTGGGCTTGGTTGCAAATGTGTTATTATTTCCATAAAATTATTATAAACATGGGTAAATTACAATACACCTCTTGAGATTTATTTAAAATACAGATTATTTCTTGTGATTTGAAAAATTATAAAAACTCTTTTTTTAGAATTTTTTATTTAGCAAAATTAACTGAAAAAAATAAAAATTTCTACTTACTCTCTTGTACAATAATAAAATTACTTGAATTATTAATTAAAATAAAATGTTAACATCAATTAACTTGATGATTTATTAATAAAAAAAAGATCATTTGTTATGAAATTAGAAATTGGATAAAATGTTATTTTCAATACTACAAGAAATAATTCATATTTTAAACAAACTTTAGGAATTTTCTATACTACAAAAAGTAATTCATATTTTAAACAACCTTTAGGAATGTGTTTATAATTTACCCTAAAAGCAATAACAAAAATTTTGCAAGGAATATCATACAATTGACCAGTTGAAACAAATGGTACAAACCTGAGAGAGCCACTGGACACTGTAGGAGGAATGCACCAAATGCAAGGGGTTCCGAGGAAAAAGGCGGCTATGGAAAGATCCCGGTACTCCCATTACATAACACGAAACTCCGTCACATCTGTCATCACCACCACCAAACTCCGACAGGCCTTTAAAGAGGGTATTGAAATCATTTCCAGGAAGATCATTGAAGTAAACTTGAAGTTCTAGTGTTTGGCAATTCAATTCCTTGCAATTCTTCGCCACGCATTCCTTGACGATGGAAATTACAGAGAAGGTGTTTGGACCCGCTGCACAACCCAAGTTGGCCACATTGAGAACTCCATTTAGATGGAAGGATTTTGAGAACAGAGATTGGGCTGCATTTTCTAACACGGGTTTTGTTATGGAAGTCACTTTTTGCTGCACATAGAAAACAATAATAGTAGAGATTAAAAATTCTGATACAAAAAATACTAAAAAAAATAATTTATAATTTAGATTCATTTTAATCTTTTAAAATATTTTTGTATGTCTAAATTCTTGATTAATATTGCGTACCGTTAATAAAGAATATTGGACATAGCTATTTTCCCCTCTCTTCATAGAAAGCACTTCTTTCACATCCATGATCAATCTCTCTCTCTCTCTCTCTCTCTCTCTATTAAAAGTTATGGTGCCAAGGCTGTTAGCTCCAACCCCATGCATGCAAAGGAGAGAGTCAAGAAAGAATGGCATGGGAAGACTTCCACCTCAAGAGAAAGAGGTCTGAGTTGGGTAGCTCTCCCTTCTCTTCGCGTTGTTTCCATTGTTGACACTCACCCTCACCATTAAAGAACGTAGAAATTGTGTGGGTTTCTCTCCTCTCTCTCTCTCTCTCTCTTTCTCTCTCTCACATCTTTGTGTATAAATAGAGACGGGAGAGAGAGGATGAATGTATAAAAAAAAAAAAAAAGAGTTGTGAGAAGTATATGAAAGCTCTAAGTTGAGTAGAGAGAGTGAGATACTCCTCCTCCTCTGTTTTGTATTTTTGCTTTGTCTTAGTGAAAATTCTCATTTCTGCTCCGTGGACATAGGCATTGGGCTGAACTACGTAAATATTGTGTTATCTGTGTGTGTGAGATTATTTTCTAGGTGTGTTTGATCCTAATAAAGTGGTATCAGAGCAGTATTCGACTAGTACATGCCTTCTAACTTCGTCCAGAGAGCATAAGCATTAGTCTCCTAGGCGACATAGTAAAAGACACTGTGATCGATCCATTGTCTGATTTGGCCAATGGTTTTCCGATTCTTCTGCTTCCAGTCTTCGTCATTTTCCATTGCTGGTTTGACTCCATGAAGCTCAATGGGGTCAAACAAATCTCGGTAGTACAAGACATCTTCCATTTTGAGCTTCCAAATTACATACATAGAAACATTCAACTTTATCATGGATCTTGAAGTCGACATTGATTCCTCCATCAGAATTTGCCGTTGAGTCCGGACTGATCAAATTAGAAGGAAAAGCACTTTGGATTGCCAAAATAAAAACTGTAGATTTTTGAAAGCTGATTTGCAAAATCTTACTGTACGGATGTGTCCGAAATATTCCAAATAGTTGGAAAGCACTTTGGATCATAAAAAAGGGACTTAGAATGGCTCAGATCAAGCCAAAACAAGTTGAACGATTCAAATTGGCAAAATCTGGTACAGCTGAAAAGCACCAGATAATTCCTCCGATTTGGCTGGCGTCAGGTTGACGTCAGTGGCTTGGTCAACGGCTCGGTTAATAGCGGCTTGGTCAACCAGGCTTGGCGGCTTGGAGGCGCGGCCCAGATCCGGCTTAGCTGGAATGACGTCAGCATCTAGTGAGGACGCGTGTAGCGCATGCTTGCGTGTGAGATCATGCGTCTTCTTCCTTTGGAAGCACGTACGGCACGTGGGACACCACCAACGTCTCCCAACTGTCTGGCAAAGAGCTGAGCAGCAATAGGGCCTGCATCTTATCATCCAACTCCATTTTGATAGTTGCCAGTTGATTCACCAGAAGGAAAACTGACCATGAGCATGGTTACAGATGCTTTATTCAGTGAAGAGGCAAGAAAGAAAAGATCTCTAGTAGTAGCCAGAGGACAGGCAATTGGCACGCTGTACAAGACTCATGTGGAGGTGAATTCAAACAGCCTCAACGCAGCAGAAGATGAGGCGTCACCAAATTTGTGGCACAAAAGGCTAGGTCACATGAGTGAAAAAGGGTTGCAGATTCTGTCAAAGAAATCCCTTATTCCCTTTGCCAAAGATGTGAAATTAAACCCTTGTGACAACTGCTTGTTTGGAAAGCATTATAGAGTCGCTTTCCACTCATCATCCAGAAGACAATCAGAGTTGTTGAACAGAGTATACTCTAATGTTTGTGGTCCCATAGAAGCGGAATCTTTGGGTGGTAGAAAATGCTTCCTAACATTTATTGATGATGTATCACGGAAGGTATGGGTTTATGTTCTAAAGACCAAAGCTGAGGTGTCATAACCCGAACCCGCCCCCATGGATTAAGGTCATAACTTGCCAGTAATCAAGAGATTACCTACGGCCTCAAACCAAACAAGACATATCTTATCAGAGTTAAGGGGCCAAACAGAAGCAAAACTTAAAACTTTGTCCATAGAGCTGTGCTTACATGGCATAACAAAATTGATTCAAAAACATTTTATAATAACTCACACATAGACATAGAGTGAATCCATATCCAGGAACTTTCGTTATACAGTCAGCCAAACAAAACTCATATACGAAAGTGATTCAATGTTTTCGCCGACATAACAAAAATACAATAAAGGAACAAAAGGGCGAAAACTAGTCTCATGCGTGAGACATATGGGCTGACTCCTCAAAACTGTAGCTGCTTCTTACATATGTCACTGGGGCTGGGTTTGAACATCTCTTGGCTCACCTACAGACACATGAATGAGGGTGAACGAAAGCCCAGTGAATAATACCAAGTAAAGAAGATACCTGAACAAACTTTGAAACAGTCACATCAGACGGCCTTGGGCCCAATCCATGTTTCTATCTAATGTATCAAACAACTAAAGTTCTAGACGTATCAAATGGCCTCGAGCCCAATTTACTCATACCCGACGGCTTTTGGCCCATTTATTCATGTCCAACGGCCTTTGGCCTAGTCATTCATGTCAAACGGCCTTTGGCCAGTCATTCATGTCAGACGGCTTTTGGCCCAATCATCCATGTCAAACGGCCTTTGGCCCAATCATTCATGTCAAACGGCCTTTGGCCCAATCATTCATGTCAAACGGTCTTTGGCCCAATCATTCTTGTCAAATGGCCTTTGGCCCAACCATTCATGTCAAACGGCCTTTGGCCCAATCAATCGTATCAAACGGCCCTTGGCCCGATCGTTCAACATAACAAATATTTGTCCACAATTCAGATTAGCAAACTTATAAGTCTTATATAAAAATAAGCAATAGGACAAATAATATACTTCAAAATATCTTTACTAAGATATTACTCACAGTGATCTGCTGGAAGATTTGCCCTTGAGCTTGACCCTACACAATACATAACACATATGAGTCACAAACGATTCAATCCGTTCTTAATTCATACATCCCTCTTAGGCTTCATTCTTATCCCTTTTAATTCATTTGTAATGCTTAATGCATGCCTAAGGGGTCTTAGAAGTGGAAAAGAACGGAAAACAAAACTCAATTCAACTTTACAAAATTTCTGAAACAGGGTTCCCTGCTCGAGTGCAGGTTTCCCCGCTCGAGCGGACCCCCTTTTGTCTGCAAAAGTACTGGTTGCCTCATATTTACACTCGAGCGTGACTTCAGACGCTCAAGCTGAGGGTCGACATATGTGACTCACGCTCGAGCGTAAATATCCCCGCTCGAGCGGACATCAATGTTTGCAAAAATTCTGGGAGCTCACATTTCACGCTTGAGCGGCGGATCCCCTGCTCAAGCGAACTTTATGAATTCTGGGTTTTCTAGAACTGTTCTTGAAGCTCAAACTCGACCCTCAAAGGTCCAAAACTTATGATTTTGGTTCAAAACATGCAAATACATTATACCACATGAGAATATAAGTGTATGGGACCGAATTGTCCAAAATCACAATCTAATTCTCAAATAAATCCTCATTTCTTTTGTATGATCAAACCCATGCATTCAAACTTCATCCAAAATTCATATCTCTGCCAATTCAACATGTATGTTAGTCTTTGACCCCAATTCCATTTCAAATAGCACCAATGATGCTCATAACCATGAAAATCAACAAAATTATGCTTGCATGTATGCTTTAATACGCATATTCCCATATTCAACTTGATGCATGCTTGATTATGCAAAATCGTGGTAATTCTATACATGCATGTGCATATTAACTTCAAATTCATCAATTATAACACAATTCTTGTTCTTGGTCAGTTATTCTTTTTGAATTCATATGGTTACAAACTCAAACCCATGAATTAAGGGTTGGTTACTCACCTAGGAACTTCAATTCTTGAGTGTAGCTTCTAAATTCACAAATCTTGGGCCAAAATGCACAAAGATGTCTTCTCTCTCTCTCTCAAAGTCGGTTCTCTCTCTCTCTAGAGAGCTAATCTCAGCCAAAATGATTTCAAGAGGAGGAATTAAGTGTAATAAGGCCCTTATATATGTGTGCCTAATCAAATTTGATTAAGGCTAAGCAATTGAGCTTAATTTAATCGTTCTGAATCTAATTATTTCATTCCGAATCAGGTTTCAATTAAATTTCACCATAGATTTTAAAAATTACACTAATCACAATGGCGTGATCAATTTCAGTTTCTGTGGCCGGTAAGGTCTCCAATTTTCAGTTTATAACAGTAAGTTGAACAGATTTTCCTACAGTGAACAGATGGAAATTCAAAACCACATATAATCACATAAATGGCACTCACAATTATATTAAACACATGATCATAAGCATAATTAAGATTAATTAGCATAATACGGAACAGGGTTATCACATGAGGTGTTCCAGCATTTTCAGACATTTCATGCTATGGTGGAAAGGGAGACTAGAAAGAAGCAGAAGTATCTTCGAACTGACAATCGAGGTGAGTACACATCAAAGGAGTTTGAAGCCTACTGTGCTACTCGCAGTATTCGGCATGAGAAGACTGTTCCTGGAACTCCGCAACACAATGGTGTAGCCGAGAGAATGAACCGGACCATTATGAAGAAGGTCAAATGTATTCTCAAAATGGCGAAGCTGCCAAAGCCATTTTGGGAAAAAGTTGTTCATGTTGCCTGCCAGTTCCACTAAATTTTCAGATTCCAGAGGAAGTATGGTCTGGAAGGGAGATTTCTTACTCTCACTTGAGAGTGTTTGGGTGTAAAGCATTTGCACATGTATCCAAGGAGCACAGACAGAAATTGGATGATAAAACCACTACATACATCTTTATTGGCTATGGAAATGAAGAATTTGGATACAGATTGTGGGATCCGAAAAACACGAAGGTCATTCGAAGCCGAGATGTGGTGTTTCAAGACCAGACCTTAGAAGACTTTAGGCAACCAACCAAACCCAAAGTTGATGATGTTTCAGAAATTATTCCCAATCTTGCACCATCACAGCATACCACTGATGAAAAAGAGCTACCGCAACATGCAACAATGATGTAGAGTTGCAAAATGGATTTCCAGAAGAAGAAGATCCAGAAGCAGAGGGTGTTGAGCAGGGGGAGCCACAACCCCCTCCACCAAAGACTGTTGTCCACAATTACGAAGATCAACAAGAGAGCCTAAGCCGTCATTCAAATACCCTGCTTCTGAGTATATTTTGCTTATTGATAAGGGGAAGTCAAAAAGTTTTCAAGAAGCTCAAAATTATAAGGAGAAGAGTAGCTGGCAGCAAGCTATGCAAGAAGGGATGCAATCCTTGCAAAAAAACCAGACTTGTGATTTGGTGAAACTTCCCCAGGGTCGAAAAGTACTGAAGAACAAATGGGTGTTCAAGTTGAAGAAAGATGGCAACGGAAGCTAGTCAAGTGTGAGGCTCGATTGGTTATCAAAGGTTTTAAGCAGAAGAAAGGCATTGATTTTGATGAAATCTTCTTGCCAGTTGTGAAAATGACATCCATTCGAGTAATTTTGGGACTAGTTGCTAGTTTGAATTTGGAACTTGAACAGATAGATGTGAAGACGATATTTCTCCATGGTGATCTGAAGGAAGAAATTTACATGGAGCATCCAGAAGGTTTTGAAGTCAAAGGGAAAGGAAACTTAGTCTGCAGATTGAAAAAAAGTCTCTACAGCCTCAAACAAGCGCCGAGACAGTGGTACAAGAAGTTTGACTCATTTATGGTGGGTCATGAGTAGAAGAGAACTACTGTAGACCAGTGTGTTTATGTCAGGAAATTTCCCGGTGGAAACTTCATCATACTCCTGCTCTATGTTGATGACATGCTGATCGTTAGACAGGATGCCACAGTAATTAGATCACTAAAGAAGGAGTTATCACAGTCCTTTGACATGAAGGACTTAGGCCCTGCACAGCAAATTTTGGGCACGAAAATTATGCATGTCAGGAAAGCCAAGAAGTTGTGGCTATCACAGGAGAAGTACGTTGAACGGGTAATTGAGAAATTCAACATGAAAGATGCCAAGCTAGTCAGTACTCTGCTAGCTAATCATTTCAAGCTGAGCAAGAGTTCTTGTCCCTCCTCTACAAAAGAAAAAGAAGAGATAGAGGTTATTCCTTACACATCCGCCGTAGGGAGTTTAATATATGCAATGGTGTCCACCCAACCAGATATTGCTTATGATATTGGAGTAGTAAGCAGATTCCTTTCCAATCCAAGTAAAGAGCATTGAGAAGCAGTCAAGTGGATTCTGAGGTACCTCAAGGGTACGACAAACATGTGTTTGTGCTTTGAAAGAGCAAAACCAGTCTTGGAAGGCTATACAGATTCAGATATGGTAGGAGATCTTGATGGTGAAAATCTACATCAAGATTTTTGTTCAATTTCGCAGGGGGAGCTGTGTCTTGGCAGTCCAAGCTGCAAAAGTGTGTTGCTTTATCCACAACTGAGGCAGAGTATATTGTCGCAGTGGAAGCTGGGAAAGAGATGTTGTGGTTGAAGCGGTTTCTCCAAGAATTGAGACTAAAGCAAAAGAAGTTCACGGTACATTGTGATAGCCAGAGTGCCATAGACCTGAGCAAGAATTCTATGTACCATTCTCGCACAAAGCACATTGATGTTCGGTATCATTGGATACGCGAAATGATAGAAAATCAGTTATTAGAACTGATCAAGATCCACATAGATAAGAATCTAGTTGACATGCTTACAAAGGTGGTCTCGAGAGACAAACTTGAAATCTACAGAGACATTGCACGGATGGACTTCAAGTGAGAAGTCAGTCATGCATATGGGTATGAAAGGGGAGAATTGTTAGCTCCAACCCCATGCATGCAAAAGAAAGAGTTAAAGAAGAATGGCGTAAGAAGACTTCCACCTCAAGAAAAGGAGGTCTGAGCTGGGCAACTCTCCATTCTCTTCACGTTGTTGCCATTGTTGACACTCACCCTCACCATTAAATAATGTAGAAATTGTGTGGGTTTGTCTCCTCTCTCTCTCTCTCTTTCTCTCATCTTTGTGTATAAATAGAGACGGGAGGGACAGGATGAATGTATCAGAAAAAGAGAGAGTTGTGAGAAATGTATGAGAGCTTTGAGTTGAGTAGAGAGAGTGAGATACTCCTCCTCCTCTGTTTTGTATTTTTGCTCTATTTTAGTGAAAATTCTCATTTCTGTTCCGTGGACGTAGGCATTGGGCCGAACCACGTAAATATTGTGTTCTCTGTGTATGTGAGATTATTTTCTGGGTGTGTTTGATCCTAACGAAGGCTTCTTCCTCCATCGGAGCATCACTGTGTTTTATAGTGACTTGCCTCTTTTTGATTATGTGGTTGTAAGCAATTTTGTAGTCGTTGTCTTGATCACCTTTTATTTTATTTTATTTTTATTTATTTAAATATTAAAAGAAGTTCTGGATGCTTAGAAAACAATGCATTGAGTAATGGGGGCTCAATGAGTTTTGTTAACAAAGTCTCCTTAAAACACTTATTAAGAATGCATTTAATAACATAAACAACATCTACTATTATAAAATGTTATAACGGTAATAAATTTCCTCTATTAAATAATTATTATCTAAAAGGGACGAAAATACTTTTTTTTTATTTATATAGTGGAATAAATTTTTAACAAATTAATAAATCTAAAATATTATTTTTATCTATTTTTTTAACTCATTCATCATACATCCTATGCTTTATTAACTACCATATTTACATATATATATATATATATATCACTATTTTATAAATTAGATTAATCAATTTTTTTAAAATACAAAATATAAATGAATGGACAAGACTTTACATGATTTATTAGTGGACCCACTTTTAAAAAAATTTATTCATCCATATGTATATATATATATTATATGTATCTTGATTGAATTTTATATTCATAAACTTATTAATAAAATAAAATTTACCAATGACAATCCTTTTGAATTGTTAATAATCTTTGTAAAAAAATTCTATTATACTAGTTTTTTTGTTGCCATGGCACTTTTGTAAATAAAATATATTTTGATGATTTTAAATTTTAAAATGATAGGTTTATAATTCAACACATCATTTAATATGTATATTTTGCATATATTTTTTTGTTTGTATATTATTTATCATATTTAAATATTAAAAATCTCACTTTTAAATATGTATGAGTTTTTTTGTAAAATACTACTAAAAAAGAAGATTTGTGGTGACATTAGCTGCTATTAGAGACAAACAGCAAAACTTTGCCAATTCACTAATTTGGGAAAGAATATTATAAAGGGATAAAATGCAAACCGTGAAAAATGAAAGGATAAGAAAAAAAGTAAATAAAAATGTAAAATAGAGGAAATTGTATAAAATAAAATAAAAAAATTGGTGAGAAGGGTATTTTAGTCCCTTTCAAAAAAAATCTTTAATAGAGCATATTTATTGGGGCATTGCTATTAACCCCTACCTTTCTTCTTAGAACCCCTACCTCATTCATTTTTTTTTTTAATTCCAATTTTATCCCAATCTAAAACTCCACTTTTACCCTTATTCCTAATCTTCTAAACCTAATTTTCCAAACTCTAACCCTAAACCTAAGCACCTCCGGCAATATCACCATCTTTGACCACCTCTCAATGCCGCAACTACCACTATCTCCAACCACCCTTTATTGCTGCAACCTCTACCATCTCCGACAACTCATAACCGTCACAACCACCACTCCCTCCATCGCAATCAGCCATCACCTCCATCGACAAGCACCCACATTCCCTACTGTAAATCTAAATCAGAGAAGAGAGATTGACCCATTCAACACTGTGTTATCGAACTAAAAGGATTCATTCAGCACTGTGTTGCCAAACATTCAAGATTCATTGTGTTGCCAAACCCACTCCGCGTTGTGATGACCGGGTGTGTCACTAGTTTCGCTTTCCCTTGTTTGACCTTGGATTTACCCTAATAGAGTGTCGGGTTAGGTTGGAGCCTTGTTGAGTGTTTGGGATTTGTGTTGTTCGAAGGGTTTGTCTCAACGAAATTTCTATTCACGTTTTTATTCGGTGTTGAAGTTTCCTTCTTCCGAGGAGTGCAGGGCCAGGTCCGGAGTGCCCGGGAGCGAAGGAGAAAACTTCTAGGCTGTTGGGCCAAGGCCGCACGTGCGAGGCCCTAGTCCACACGGTGCGGGGTAGAGCCGCACGTGCGGGGAGTGAGGCCGCACATGCGGTGAAGGTTAAGCAGCAAGGGTTTGCACACTGTCTAAAAAGCTCATGCAGAGTGAGGTACGGAAGGGGGGCACCGCACGTGCAGGGGTGTAGGCCGTACATGCGGGAGAGGCACACTGCTCTCCTGCACATGCGGAGAAGGGCGCCGCACGTGCGGCCAACTAGGCAGTCCGAAACTCTGTTTTTCTTCCTCTTTTTGGCCGAACTTAAATCACATTTGGGGCTTTTCTATCTCACTCTAAACTCTATTTTTGTCCTCTTTCTTGTCCTATTTCTCTCTAGAAAACCTCCTCAAGCATCAAAACCCTTGATTTCCCCCCCCTTGAAGATCCTTGGGTCAAGATCCATCTTCTTCCTCTAATCTTTAAGATCAAGCTTGGGCTCTTCTTGGTGTATTGAAAGTTGAAGGATCTTCCATCAAAAACTAGGGTTCATCTCTACTTCTTCATCAAACCTTGAGGTAGGGAAATTTCCTTGAGTTATATATATATTTATGTTAGATTGGGTTGATTTAAAGGTCTCGTTAATGATAATGAAAGTTTGGTCTTGTCTCATAAATGCTAGGGTTTTGAAAGTGGGTTTGATCTCTCTCTCTCTTCCTAAACTTTCTTCTTGAGGATTTTAACTCATCTAATAGTAGGGGTGATGTCTTGAGAGAAAACCCTTTCAAAAGATGGGGAGATGTTTGTTTTGGTTTTTTGACATAAAACCCTAGAAATTTTGGGAATTTTTGATAGATGTGAGCATGTTTATGGGTATCTGTAGACACCCCATTTTTGGCCGACCTTAAGACTCAGATGTCACCGATTGAACGCTTGGTGATGTTACATATTGTGCTCGTTCTAAGGTTGCGGAGTCCCGGCTGCGAGCCTTGCCTCCGGACTTCCGGACTCTTTTGTGCTTTGCCTCGGTTTGCGAACTAGACCCTGTTTTCTCTGTTTTCTCTTCCTGAAGGGAGGGAGAGGTCTCGTAGGCCATCTCTCAAGTGGCCGTAGGCTACGTTTTGTGGTCGTAGGCCATTTTTTCCCGTTTGGAGCCCGGTTCCCGGTTTTTCGGAGCTGTCAGCCGTGTGCCTCGGTTCGGGACCGCTTAACCACCTCCGTTTGCTCCGGTTTTTGGCACATACCTTATTTCCTCCCTTTCGAGGGACACTGTGGTCCGAGAGACCGACTTCGTGGTCAAACACCACTTCCGGTGCCTAACAGTCAGTTTTCGGGGCCCCAGACTGCGCATTTTGGCCCCCGAGCCTTGCTTGAAAGCATTGTTGGGCTCCGACCCAAACTAGAAATAGTCATATTTTGAGTTCCTTTTCATGTTTGATTAAGGACTTTTTGCTGTTTGAGGCTTCCATCTGTCACTTGCCTCTTTACCTCTTTTTAGGCCTATTTTTGCACGGTATTTTAGGCTTACTTGTGAGCTGTTTTGAACTTAGTCATAAACTACAAAGTGTCTTGTTTTGAGCCCCTCTTCAACTTTGTTGAAGGGCTCTCTTCGGTTTGATAATCACAGCTATCACTTACCCCTTTATCTCCCTTTAGGCCAATTTTGGGGGGAAATTTGAATTTCATTTCCCCCCCATTTTCCCCCCCTCTTTTCCACCCTCTTGTGTCTATATAACAGACCCTCCAGCTCTGGAAAAATGGTTAGAAGATTTTTGTTTGGAGCTCTCACATTAAATCTCTCTCTCTCTATATTTTAACCATCAAAACCCTTTGATTTTTACACCATTTCTACACCACCACCTAGCACCACCTCTCCATTCTCCATTCCAGCACATTGGGACTGTTTTGAAGAGGTTAAACGCTCAGAATTTGGTCCAAAAGGCAGCTGAAAGATTGGTCTGCAAGGGTAAGCACACTTCTTCTCTTTTCTAGCCTTTTCTTGGTTCATTTCTAAGCCTTGCTTGCTTGCTTTTTTGGGTTCCGACCCTAACTGAAAGTAGCATTATTTTGAGCTCTTATTCATGTTTGTTTAAGGGTATTTACCTGTTTGAGGCTTCCTTCTTGCACTTGCTTCATTACCCCTCTTGTATCCCCCTTTCTTGCATAGCATTTTTGGCCTATATGTAAACTGTTTTAGGCTCTGCTGTAAACTGTAATGTAGCTTATTTTGAGCCCTTATTCAACATTGTTGAAGGACTTACCACTGTTTGGGGCCTCCATATGTCACTTGTCTCTTTACCCCTCTCTTGGCTCCATTTTTGCATGCTTTGTTAGCCTCGTGTGCTTCTGTTTTTGGACTTTGGTCCGAACTGTAAAAGGCCTTATTTTGACCCCATCTTCATGTTTCATTAAGGGTCTTTTGCTGTTTGAAGCTTCCCTTTTGTACTTTGTGTTATGGCCCTCTTTTTGGGCCTTATTTTGCATAGTATTTTAGGCTTGCTTGTGCACTGTTTTGGGTCTGACCATAAACTGTAAATATGCTTGTTTTGGGACTGCCTTGCTTCTGTCTTCATGCTTCATGTTCAAATTATGCATGTTTGATATAGCTACAAGTCATTTCATGTGCTTAATCTTGCATTTCGGGACCATTTCATGCATCGGGTGCCATTTTGCCATGTTTCGGGGCTGTTTTGCATCACATTTTAGTACTGAAATTTGCATGCTAATATATCATATTCCATGCTTTGTCATGCCTTGTTAGAGTGGCATTTTGTGCCCTAGGATCGGTCCTCGGTTTGCGTGCACGTGTGCACGCATTTCGAGTTGTCTCATTTTCATCTTATGGCCTCTTATGTGAGTGTGGCTGAGGTCCACTCATGTTGGTGTAAGCCCATTATGCATTGTGTATGCCATTTCATTTCATAGCATTGCGTATGCTAGAGTGTATATTAGTGCATTGTGTATGCCATGTTACCTCGTGCATCGTGTATGCCATTTCATAGCATTTTGCATGTTAGGTTGTATCTTAGTTGCATTTCATGCATGTCATGCATATTGCATTGTGTTCGGGATAGGCGTCAGCCTGAGCACGGGAAACGAGGTGCGTTTCGTACTCAGAGTGACGGAACGTGTCTCAATTCCCAGTCACCGACACTCCGGATTATCCATGATGGAGTTAGGTCTTATTGTGTCCTCATATGCATTCATTTCATATTGAGTTGTGCAATTTGACTTCTCGGCCATCATGCATCGAGATGCGTGATTGGTGGCACGAGGATCGAGGCATGCATACATTTGTGCAAATACATTGCCATGCCCCTTTCCTGCTCTCTGTTGCAGCAAATCAAGAATCAGCAACCTTCCGGAGCTTGGCACGCATTCCAAAAACAATTGCAAACAGAGGCTAATTGGGGCATCGCAGTGGATTTCTGCACAAGGCAACCCGGACATGCATCATTCATCATCTGGAGAAGAGTCAAGACAGTCCCTGGCTTGCATGCCAGTTTATTATTTTTCTTAGTTAATTTGTAAATTAATTAGGGATTTGTACATATTTGGACTGTATTATTTAGACTGTACTATTTATTTGGACCCTCTGTGTGAGGGCAATGTTGAAATAAGTGTGCATGTGTGTGATGTATGTCTTCCAACCCCACGTCTTTCTCCCTTTTATTTACCTGCTTATGATGGTTAGATTAGGGCATGTTTCAATTAGCATACAGTATGATAGCATGTTTGCATTCATTCATCTATTTTGCACGCACCGGGCTCGGCGCATCATACTAACTGCATTGTATTTCAATTCCAAATTGAATACTTGTTAACTGTTGCATCTCATATGCCATGTTTAGAATAGCCGAGCCTGCTATAGTTGCATTTTTGCATGCGTTGCATTAGGCATTTCTGTATAGTTAGGATCATGCATTGATTTCTAATTAGCTTCTTTCTTTGGCTTGGAGTACTCGGTAAGTGGTTATGCTTTAGCATCCTTGCATGTGTGTGAGTGACTGCCATGATAGCATGCTTACCATGAGGCTATGTGCTTATGTGATATAACTGCCTGAGTGCCTGTGGGTGAAGGTTGGGTTACTTGGATTGGAACAACTCATTGACTGTGAGTTTTAAGCCCACTAGATAGTGGCAAAATCATGCTTTTCTAAGCCCACCTGAGGGTGGCAAAATCTGCATTTTTAAGCCTACTTGCGAGTAGCAAACCGTTTTCAAAAACAAACATGAAATGTTTTGTTCCAATTCAGGTGATCCAGTCTATACTTGTATGCTGTGCGCATCACGTAGTAAATCTAGGCTAATAACCGGAATAAGAACACAGATTGGCTCAATGATGAGGCACAGATTGGGCCTAGGTCGGCATCGGAGGCTTCGACTAGCTCTGGGAGGGGGCGTAGGGACACCTGACTTGACTATGCCCCAGATTTATTGCTTTATTAGTACTTTCAAGTTTTCTTTATGAGTGTAATAAAAAGCAACTCCAATTGTATGCAAGAGCGAGAGAACTCTGTTTTGAAATCAATAAAATTGAAGGTTGTGGTACTGAAAATTTTCCGCTTTGGTCCCAAAAATGGTCCTAGTTGTGAAAGGATTAATTTGAACAAAGTCAACTTTTATTAAAACTTTTCAAAACTATTTTCGATACGGATCAGACCTGGACACGCTTGAGATCTGTCACTGAGATGCACAACCCCGGATCCTAGCAACTAGAAAGTTGCCCCTAGTCTGAATAGTACCACAGCACCTCCTGGCAACGGAAAGTTGCCCCTAGTCTGAATAGCACTGCACCGGAGATTACGATGAATGCTGATGGACAAGGATGACTGAGATGATCAAAATGGACAAAGTTGATCGGGGAAAATGTTTATGGCTGAACTTCAGGATGAAGCTGCCTCCGTATCCCAAAGATGGGATTCAAGCCTTACGTAGTTCAGGCTTAGGTTCGCTCTGGTATTTTTACTCTCCTTTTGCGCTCTAACTTTTGTCAAGGCCGCCCTTTGCGGGTTTTCAACCTTGCGAGCTCAGTTTTTATATTTTCTAATTTTTTTGTGCTCTGAATTTTGTCTAGGTCGCCCTTTCGGGTTTTCGGCCTAGCGAGCCTCTCAGGGGTAATATTTCTTCAACTTGTCCATGTTGATTGGTTGGGAGAACTCTAGTCCATCTAGGTCCATCAGAACCACAGCTCCACCTGACGAGATAGACTTGATGATATAGGGACCAGTCCAATTAGGTCTGAACTTGCCCCTTGGGTCATGGATGGGAGCTCGGTTGTCTTTGAGTACCAAATCTCCTTCCTTCAAATTCCTGGACTTAACCTTCTTGTTAAAAGCCCGGGCAATCCTTCGTTGATAGCCTTGAATGTGGTACAGTGCTTTCAGTCTTCTTTCATCGAAAAGCATGAGTTCCTCGAATCTGCTTTGTTGCCAATCTGCCTCGGCTATTTGACACTCGGCCAATACTCGCAATGACGGAACCTCAATTTCAATAGGTAGAACGGCCTCCATTCCATAAACCAGTGAATACGGAGTCGCCCCGGTAGAAGTTCTAATTGAAGTTCGGTAGCCCCACAGAGCAAACAGCAGCTTATCTGGCCAATCCCGGTAGGTTTCCACCATCTTCTGCAATGTGTGTTTGATGTTCTTGTTGGCAGCCTCAACTGCTCCGTTGGTCTGCGGCCGATATGTGGACGACTTATGAAAAGCCACATTGTATTTTTCCAACAAATCGATCATCTCTTTCTTGAAGTGGGAACCATTGTCTGAGATGATCTCGTTCGGGACTCCGTAACGGCAGATAATGTTGTTTCTGATAAACTTTGCGACATGCGAAGCCTTCAGCACCCCATAAGATTGGGTCTCGACCCACTTCGTAAAGTAATCTATTGCTACCAAGATAAACTCATGCCCATTCGACCCCTTCGGGGTAACAGCCCCAATCACATCGATTCCCCAAACTGAAAATGGCCACGGCGAAGTCATGTTGTACAGTTTTGACGGCGGGATGTTCATGCGATTCGCATGAATCTGGCATTTGTGGCATCGTCGAACAAAGCCGATACAATCTTCCTCCATGGTAGACCAGTAGTAACCCTGTCTGAGGATCTTCCGTGCCAGCATTACCCCATTCATATGTGCCCCACACTCTCCCCCATGGATGGCCTCCATCAGGCGCTTCGATTCTTCAGCTTCTACACACAGCTTGTGCATTCCCAGATGACCTCTCTTGTACAATTTACCCCCGCAGATGATAAACTGAACAGCCATTCTTCTGATTGCCCTTTTGTCCTTGGCATTCGCCCCCGGCGGATATGTTTCCTTCTCTAAGAAATTCCAGATGTCGTAATACCAGGGGTTTTTGTCCTGAACCTCATCTATAGCAGCAATCGACTCATAGGCTGGTGCAAACTTCTGGTCAATGATGACTGGACGCATCCAGACTCCACACGGGATGTCTATCATGGAAGATAGAGTTGCTAAAGAGTCTGCGAACCTGTTGTTCTCTCTCAGTAGATGGGTAAAACTTAGCTTCTCAAACCGAGGAATTAGCAAATCCAAGGTTTGGTGATACATCATCATCTTTTCCTCTTTTACTTTCCAATCTCCTTTTGCTTGAGATACAACAAGGTTCGAGTCCCCAATGACGTCCAGTCGTCTTGACCCTAGTTCTAGGGCTGCTTCTAGGCCAGCAATGCAGGCCTCATATTCTGCTTCATTGCTCGAGACTTTGAATCGGAGTTTGAAGGCTAGGAGAATACGGGAATTGTCGGGTGCTATCAACAGCACTCCTATCCCATACCCGTACTGATTTGATGCTCCGTCGAAGTACATCGTCCAAGTTTCGTCGTCGATATGCAAAATTGCTTCATCTGGGAACAAGTATTCAACTGCTTCATCTCCTTCAACCGGATGGTCGGCAAGGAACTCTGCTACTGCTCTTCCTTTTACTGACTTGCGCGTCACATACTTGAGATCAAATTCGGAGAGCAACAGCAGCCAACGAGCTAGCCTACCCGTAAGTGTTGGTTTCTCGAAAAGATATTTAATGGGATCGAGTCG
Source organism: Camellia granthamiana (assembly GCA_036172215.1). Taxonomy (NCBI): domain Eukaryota; kingdom Viridiplantae; phylum Streptophyta; class Magnoliopsida; order Ericales; family Theaceae; genus Camellia; species Camellia granthamiana. The sequence continues at coordinate 151,444,385 of CM069903.1, forward strand.
TGAAACCAACATTACAGAGTGAGCTAACAGGTAGTGCCGCAGCTTCCTAGTAGCCCATACTAAGGCCGAACAAGCCTTCTCCAGCGGAGTGTAGCGAGTCTCGTAATCCAGCATCTTCTTGCTCAGATAGTAGATGGCCCTTTCCACTTTATCTTCCGACTCTTGCGCGAGCATGCAGCCCATTGTAGTCTCGGTTACTGACAGATACAATATCAACGGTTTCCCCGGCTTTGGTGGTGACAACACGAGCGGATTCTGTAGATACTCTTTGATCTGTTCAAATGCAGCTTGGCATCGGCCGTCCCATTGGAACTTCTTTCCTTTCTTCAAAAGACCAAAAAGTGGTTCACAAGTTAAGGTTAGCTTTGAGATAAACCGCCTTATGAATTGCACTTTACCCAGAAAGCCTCGCACCTCCTTTTCAGTCATTGGTGGTGGCATTTCTAAGATGGCCTTGATTTTGGACGGGTCGACTTCGATGCCCCTTTGTGTAATCAGAAATCCCAGCATTTTTCCCGCTGTAACACCAAATGTACACTTTTGAGGGTTCAGCCGCAACCGGAATTCCCTGATCCTTTGGAAGAACTTTTGTAAGGCGGTGTAGTGGCCCTCTCTTTCTTTGGACTTGACAATCATGTCGTCCACGTACACCTCAACCTCTTTATGGATCATGTCATGTAGTATTGTGGTTGCAGCCCATTGATATGTAGCCCCAGCGTTCTTCAACCCAAATGGCATCACTCTGTAGCAATATGTACCCCATGGGGTGGTAAAAGCAGTCTTTTCCCGGTCTTCGGGTGCCATTACTATCTGATTATAACCTGAGAAGCCATCCATAAACGAAAGCAAAGCATGCCCCGCTGTGAAATCTACCAACTCGTCGATATGCGGTAAGGGAAAGTCATCCTTCGGACTAGCTCTGTTCAAATCCCTAAAATCCACACATACCCGGATTCTGCCATCCTTCTTCGGCACTGGAACAATGTTGGCCAACTAAGTCGGGTATTCGGATACCAGCAGGAAGCCTGCGTCGATCTGCTTGGTGACCTCCTCCTTGATCTTAATGGCCCAATCAGGGCGGATCCTTCTAAGTTTCTGTTTGACAGGTCGGGCCTCAGGGTCAAGGGGGATCCGATGCTGTACAATCTCAGGATCGATTCCAGGCATGTCTTCGTAGGACCACGCGAAAACATCTTTGAAATCTTTTAATAAAGCGACTAAGCGCTTGCGCTCCTCCGAAGACAACGTGGACCCGATCTGGACCAGCCGCGGGTCCTCCTCAGTACCAATGTTCACGGTAGTGATTTCATCAATTAAGGGTTTAACAAACCTCTCCTGCTCTTGTTCAATTAGTCGTTGCAAAACCGGAGGAATTTCGTCCTCGTCGTTTTCATCAAAATTTTGAAAGTCCTGATTTAAGCAATAAATCAAAGGCACAGAAAAGTACTCGGAAACCACATTCACTTCATTCTCATTATGTACTCCCAAACCGTCTGATTCTTCTGTTACAACAGACTCAAAAGAGAAAGAAAAAGACGACCTGGACAGGACTGTGGCATCCGGGTTATCACTCCCAATAATACCGGACTCAGACTCAGACGAGCTGGAACCTGATTCCGACTCACAAGACTCGGTGGAATCAGATTCCGGCTCACTACCTGACCCGGTGCTGCTCGACAAAAACCCCTCCTCATACTGCCAGGTGAGGGAGGGTGCGATGGATGCATCCAAAATAGCTGCTAGTAGGCCCACAGCCGTTTCATCTCTGATCATGGACACCGAGGAGTTATCCTCCAAGCACAACTGGTCGATCGAAGGATCCGAAAGTAGACATGCCAGTGCTACCCCCATTTCAAGTTCTGTGTCTGCAGACTCCAATTCTTTGCTATGCTCATTCTCAACTGTTGGGTCTGTCCGCTCTTCAGCAACATCATCCCCAAGCAACTGCAGGTCAAAGAAAATTTCGAATCCTGGCACGCGCTTCTTCTCTGCGTTCAACCAAGGCTCTGGAAAACCACAGAATGGAAATCCTCCCCTTCCCGGACGAAGCGTCCGTTTAGGGTACCCCGAATGGGCCGATGCATCAATTCAAAGGGTTTCCCCGTCTGTTTTGCCTTGGCTCTTCCAGCCATCTCTTTTCCTTTTCTTACCCAATCCTCCTTGGTGGGCAGATAACCCAAGCCGAAGGTATAGGGGTTGTGTGGCACTTCAGCCAATGCTGCGACGCCTTTGCGGCCGCTTTTTCCTAATCCCATCCCGGGGATATGTTAGAGCTTATTCATGAGATACACTGCTTGGGCACTGACATAGATCCCTTCGTTAGCAGCCATGATGTTCTGTACGACCTGAGCCTCGGCCAAGGTAAAACCTGATATAAACACATCCTCCATACCATGCTCAATTTCTAGAACAGGCGTAGATACCTCCGGTGGTGGGTGGATTGATGAATTTCCAAAGACAATGGCTACTCCCTTCCCATAGGGGTATTTCACCATTTGATGCAAAGTAGACGATACTGCCTTCACTTGATGCAGCCACGGCCACCCCAGAAGCAAATTGAAGGTTGCGGGAACTTCTAGGACATGGAAATCTATCTCGTGCTGCCCCGGCCCAACCTTTGTCTGAACTTTTACGTTCCCATCACTTCCCTACTTGTATTGTCATACGCCCGGATGACTTGGGCTGTTGGTACAAAATCCGCGACTTTCAAGCCGATGGCATACGCTGTCCTTGCCGGGCAGACGTTGGTGGCAGACCCGGTATCAACGGGAACCACCGGTATCCATTTATCCCTACACTCCACGGAGATGTAGAGTGGCTTATTATGCTCTGCCCCCTCGGGTGGTAACTCCTTGTCGGAAAAAGTCAGCGTCGGGGCAGCTCCTCCCGGAAAGACTAATCCCACCAGCTGCTCTGGCGTGGTGTCTATTGAAAGCTTCGCTTTGTCCATGGCTGTCAAGACAGCCTGTCTATGCACCCATGATGCCATGAGCAGCCCCCATATAGAGATGTCTGCTTGTATCTTTTTAAGCTGTTTGAGTACAGCCTCCTCTTCAAGTTGCTTCTCTTGTTGCTTCTCAGCCTCTCTATCCTTCCCCGAGGCCTCTGGTTGATCTAGGTGTGGGGGTTTGAAGTACCGCCCACTACGTGTCATATGATCGACCTCTCCAAGGTACCAGGTGTCATCAGGTTGGTTGTCTCCCTAATCTTCGTCTGTGTGGGCAAGGCATAAATCCTCCTCCTCCCACCACATTCCATCAGCAGCTGACAAACATCTGTCCGTCTCTGGTATAACTGTTCTCGTATTCACGGCACCATCCATCCGTATGTTCGCAGTATTCTCAGTCCTTGTGCACACAGCAGTTTCAACTCCCACATGGGCCTTCGCCTTCCTGATTCTCTCAGAATCTTCAAAACTTGCTTGTTCCGACATAACTGACCGTTCAATAATCCCCGTACTCAAAATATTCCAATCTCGGGCGAAATTCTTGACACCGGTGCCCTCCGGCGATGCACTCTGCTCTTCGACCCTTCTGGTCGTCACTGATATTCTCAACCCTGCTGAGCCCTGTTCTGACCGAAACTCTCCTATCACATCAGGTTGATCGTCCAACCATCCAGTAACTTCTGCTGAATTTTCATAATCGAACCATGCGACTGCCACATCCTCTGGGTCTTGGTCACTGTAAAACTGGAGATCGGCAAGGTCCTCCCCCACAGCTGTTACACCATATGTTCCCTGTTCCGAACTATCCCCGTGAATCACACACAACTCTCCTTCTGTCGGCAATTCTACTCCGGGCCCACCTTGGCCTATTGATGAAATGTAGTCACCCGGACTATATGTCTTCTCAACACAAATTCCAGATCCTGCAAACTCTGGCTCAACAATTCTCTCTTCCTTTGGGATCTCCTCTCTCCTATTTTCGGTGGTCACCACCGCTGGCTCAGGTTGGGTCATGGAGATGTCCATCATGCACAAGTCGGTGCAATCGGGAAGAAACACCTCCGGTTTAGGCAGGTGAGTGGGTGTTATATAGATGCCAGGGTCGTAGGACACGGCCCCAGTATGGATGAAATTGAGTCTTTTGGGTGGTGGAACTTGGTTATGTGTGGGGAGGGGATTGGTAGTAACATTGGGCTTCTCGGGAGGCAAAATCGCCCCGTTATCAATGAGATCTTGAATCTCATGACGTAACCGAAAGCACTGATCGGTATCGTGACCGTGCTGTTGGTGAAATGCACAATACTTGGCTGGGTTATGGGTAGGAGGGAAGTTTTTCTGGTAGGGGCCGCGGCTCCAGGGGCTTCAGATGCCCTTTTCTGATCAAAACCCCCAGAGCTTTGGATAGGGGCATATAAAGTGGGGCGAAAGTTCTGGTGTTTCTGGGTGGGTATTTAGCTGTTGGTGGGTCACTTCCGGACGCACCGGAGAATGGTGCAGCTGCCGTATTTCTTGGAGGGGGGTTAGTGGTGACCATGCTCACTTCGGAGGCTCTCGTAGTTGTAGTGTCGCTCGAGCCTGCGTTGCTACCACGATTGAAAGTTCGTCGGGGTTGCTCTCAGTCGTTACCAATCAAGCCTTGCTTCAAGGCATCTTCAATCTGCACTCCCATTTCATGTAGGTCAGAAAAAGTAGGAAAGGGGAGTACTATCATCTTTTGCATCAACTTCGGCTGAAGATTGCGCACAATCATCCGAATTTGGTCTTTGTCCGTAGGCCTCAAGGTCATCATCGAAGCCTTGGCCCTCCATCTGGTTACGAACTCTGAAAAACTCTCCTTAAGCTCTTGCCTAGTTGTCTCGAGATCACGGGTCGTAATCTCAATCTGTGTATTGTATGAGTACTGCACGATGAAGGCCTCAGCCATTTCGTCCCAATTCCGCTTGACATCATCTTCTAGCTTGGCATACCATATGGCCGCCACGCCCGACAGGGTTCGGCCAAATAGAGACAACTTCTGAAGCCTACTGAGGCCCATTGGCCTTAGGATATCTGAAAATAGTCTTAAGTGCACCATGGGGTCCCCAGACCCGTCAAATCGATCAATATGAGGCATTTTGAATCTGTCGGGCAGCGTCACAGCTGCATCGGTGTATCCATCTTCAATATCGGGGATAGTCTTGACCCCTTGGGATCTCTTGAATAACTTTTCAAGCTTGCTCAACTTCAATGCGGTGGGATCAGTCTCGAACTCAAAGGGAGAGTCCAGTAGGTTGGTGGGTGTTTTTGATAGCTGAGGTTGGATTTGAGGTAGGATTGGAGGTGGGGGTGGTCCTGTGGGAAGTTCTGTATCATTCTGAACATTGGCCGTTTCTCCGAGGTTTGAAATTCCTGGTGGGGGAGGAACTTGATGCGAAGCGGATGCTCCGGTTTGCTGCTCTAGCCTGGCAATTGTCTCTGCCTGTTCCTTCACCATTGTGGCCTGTTGCCTGGCGAATTCTGCCTGACGGACGGCATCCTGCTGCATTGTTTTCATGCTTTCTTGGAGGTAGCGCACCATCTCCTCCAAACTAGCCATACTATTCTGCTCTGGTTGAGTTACCGGTATATATTCTCTCTCTGTTGGTGACACGGAATCCTGATCCCTACTGAACACAGGTGGGGTAGATAAGGCCCTCTGAACTGACTGCTGTACTGATGTCCTCTGCCTGACTGACCTCCGTCTAGTAACCGGGGGTAGTGAGTAGTACACTGGTTGTCCGTCTACCAGATCCTCAGATCGATGGAGTCGACGACCTCTAGTCCAGAGTGCTTGGGGAGTATCTACTGGGTCAGAAGCAATCGTGCTCAACTACCTAGTAAAAAGATAAATAAAGCGTATAAATAAACAGACAATTGGACAGCACAACGGCATAAAATAAACATACAACACACGGTTGGATATCATAACACACTGCTGGTGAAATGGATTACACTGTCCCTCAAATACTGATCACTATTTCTGAATCATTGCCCCCATGCCTGAATCTGGTACCCACAGATAACTGATTCCCCAAAATACTGTTACTGGTGCCCTCAGGCCGGATGCCAAAAACTTGCAAACTGATATGCGCATTCCTGTAAAGATACACTCTAAAAGCACATAGCATGTAAAAGAGAGCCAATACACCCCTATGTTGGGGTAGGGTTTCCCTGTCCTATTTTGTCAGGAGCTAAGGCTTCACTACGCACGCAGCGGTTTCAAACAACCTATATCGGGTAAGCAACCTGTCCTAGTTTGGAATGGTCACTACGGATTTCGATATGCACTAGGTCGAATGGTCAACGAGGGTGCCCCGGTAAAACCGGGGTTTGTGTTCCCATACTGGCAGAGCCCGTAACCGGTCAGCCTTATGGACATGCCTTGACAAGACAAGCCTCCGGCAAACCGCTCAGGAATAGCAGATGGCCAACACGGTGTCCTAGGCGCACCAATGCACATGCAATGCAAAGAAACACATAAATGAAATCAAAATAGGATATCACGAGTTCGAGTCAAGCTCTCTAACTTCCCAGCAGAGTCGCCAGAAACTGTAGACGTCCCCGAACGCCCCGGGAGGGTTAGGTCCCGTTCTGTTCATTTGGGCTCACTACCGTTCAAGGACTCGATTGTCACGGTTCTAAATCTTGAACCAAAGAGTCCAAATCCGGCAAATCGTTTTTGAGAAAACAAATTTTTGAAAGAAGTGCCAAACATGGACTGCTTTGCCAGATACAGAGTCGCCACCTAAATATTTTTTATGGGGAAATTTAGGAAACCCTGACTCAGTGCCAAAGGCCACGTGTCCGTCATCACCAAAGTTGCCTCGGCTCGGGAACTTTGGTACGATTGGGGAAGGTCACTTCGTGAGCACCCCCGCTCGCCCGATCAAAGATCTGCCTCTACTAATCGTGATATCTTGTTTTGAAAACGTTATGCGTTCTTATTCCGGTTATTAGCCTAGAATTACTATGTTATGCGCACAGCAAACAAGTATAGATCAAATTGCCTAAATTGGAACAAAACATTGTATGTTTGTTTTGAAAATGGTTTGCTACTCGTAAATAGGCTAAAATGCAGGTTTTGCCACCTTCGAGTGGGCTTTAGAAAAGATGGTTTTGCCACTATCCAGTGGGCTTAAAACTCACAGTTTTAATGTATTATTCCAATTTAGGTAATTCAACCTCCATCCACAGGCATTCAAGCAGTTTATATCACATAAGCAGCTAGCCTCATGGTAATCATGCTATTATGGCAACACTCACACGCATGCGGTATGCTAAAGCATAAAAGCTTACCTAGTACTCCAAGCCAAAACAGAAACCAGTTAGTAATCATATGCATGATCCTAGCTCATGTTAAGATGGCTAATGCAACACATGCAAGGTGCAATTAGAATAGGCTCGGCTATCCTAAACATGGCATGTGAAATGCTACAAGTAACATGTATTCAATTTGGAAATTGAAGTACAATGCAGTTAGCATGATGTACCGAGCCCGGTGTATGTAAGACAAATGAATGGATGCACGTATGCATAGCATAAGGTATGCTAATTTAAACATACCCTAATCTACCATCATAAGCAGGTAAATAAAAGGGAAGAAATAAGTGGGGGTGGGAAGACATGCACACACGCACCCACACTTATTACAAATTCGCCCTCGCACGGAGGGACCAAAAGAATATACAGGCCGAATAAATAATACTGAATTAATTATTACAAAACCTCTAATCTAATCAACAAATCAAATGCAAAAAGAAAAGTGGCCACAGCCGCCCTCCTCGGGATGCGTGAATGATGCATGCTCGATCCGTCTTGCCCGGAAAAACCCGTGTCATGCCACTGTTGCTTCTGTTTTTATTGCCCTGTCTCTCCAAAAATTTCCAAAATCCCAGAATACCTTCCTTGCATGCGTCTGTATACCACCGGCTGGAAGAAGTGCCCACCGGCCATCTAAAATAGCCACCGGCTGTCCATGAGGTTATCGGCCACCTATATAGTGCCGGTCGGCACTATATACTGCTGGTCGGCACAAAATTCCTGCAGAGGACAGTTTGACAGCAACAGCAGACAGACAGTACATGACATGGAGTTTTTGAGCAAATGTAAGCATGGCCAATGCCCCCCCCTATTCATGTATGGGACTCAAGGAAGCATGACCCTTGGTTCTTGGGCCATCAATTATGCATCTTGGTGCATGATAACCTAAGGAACCAAGATTGCATTTCAATGTAAAAATGCATGCAACATACAAAATGAGAACTAAGCCCCTATCATGTCAAGATCAAGGGCCCTAGTGACATGAGAATTGAGGTGTGTCTTGTCACTCGAAGTATAAACACCCCTCATTTCTCACACTTGGTTTGACACCCCCAAACCAAGTAATGCAATGCATGTTATGCAAACATGGCTCAAATGGGGCAATATGAGATGAAATGAAAGACATACCAAATGTAATGCAACATATTATGGCAAGTGTGCAATATTAGGTATGCAAGATACAAAGTGTAATGCAAACATGGACACTTAAAGCAATAGGATTGTCATATGCCAAGGCTATATTGACCAAGCGTGCAACAAGCATCAAATAAATGTGCAATGGTGGACTTAAACACAATAGGGCAGACCTCAAACCCCCCCAAAACAGTGGCAAAACATGCCCAAAATAGTAGACCAACACTCATGCAAGCATGCAAACAAATGGGCCTAAACCTATGGCACCAAAGAGAGCATCTTACTACCATTATCATGACCACTCATGGCATATATTAGGCACATAAAAACAGAGTTCTAGCATGCAAAAACACACCCAAATCCCCTTGATATGGCAACCCCGAAATGCTCTAAACATCCAAGCTTGCATAAGACCTATTCCTAGGCATAAAAGGGCACACCCTAAAAGCATGAAATAAGCCACATATGCAAACATACAAACATGATTTATGGACTGAAATATGACCCTAAATGATGCCAAATCATGAGGATGGTCCAAGCTAAACATGTTGGAGGTCAATATACTTAAGGCTTACAAGCCAAATCACAAAGTAACCACATCAAGCACACCAAACATGGAAAAATCAGTGGCTAACAGATCTAAAACATGACAAATCATGATCAAGTGCTTCAAAATGTTAGGCTAAAACATGAGGATATACTAGGCTAATGGCATGGCACATTTCCAAGCAAAATGGAGGGGTACAAAGCAAGTATAGAAAGCATGTTAAGGGCCAACAAACCCACATTAGACAGAGGTTAAACATGCTCCAAAACACCAAGAAAAACTCTGAAATGAAGCCAAATGCAACCACTCATGCATGCTGCCCTTTTGGCCAAAGACAAAGGCAAGAAAGGGACAAAGGGGAGAGGGGTGTCCCTCCCCCATACAAGACTTCAAAACACTTTCCTCAACACTAAAGACCCTCTGATTTTCAGTGATGAGAAGACAAAAACAACAAAGCAAACAAGGCTCAAAGTAAAGACACCAAATAGGCCAAAATAAGGCCTAAAAGGGTGAGTTTGCACTCAAACCACAAAATGACCTTAATGAAAGTTCAAAAGCAAGAAAATCTAAGACTTTTTTCAATTATACACAAAGCCCAAAACACAAAGCAAGATAGGTAAAAACTTGTTGCAAAAATGGGGAATCTAAAGTAAGTTGCTCACCCTTGAAGAACCCTTGAAGAACAGGTGGTGCAGCCCTCTTCTATTGATCAAAACCAGTCCAAAATCTCAACAAACAACCCTCCAAGTCACTCAATCTCGAAATAAGGTGTAATGGTGTGTGTATTGGTGCAAAAGTAAGGTAAAACCACACTTTTAGGCCTAAAAACACATACACAAGAGGAGAGAGAGGGAAAATGTAGAGAGAGAGAGATATATGACAGATATATTAGATATAGAAGCTCTGGTTTTGTGTTGAAAATGGCTAACCCCTCTCAAAGGGAGAGGAATGGTGCTTATATAGGCCAAGAAGCTTAGTGGCTAAGCAAAGGAAAAGAGTCAAGAGGTTCAAGGGAGTCTTGGCTTCTTGGAGAAGCCAATACAGCTGGCCAAGCTTCTCCAAGAAGCTTTGGCCAAAGGGTCAAGCTTCTAGAAGCTTAGAGGGTTCAAGGGTGCAAAGGGTGCAAAATGGTCACACTTGTGCACAGGGGAATGTGATGGTGCATTCCAGCTGGCACAGCTGGCATGCACCAGGCCTCAGGGGTGCAAAGGGTGTACACCGGCCACCAAAAAAAGTCACCGGCACAAAAAAGTGCCGGTCGTCAACATATAGTGCCGACCGGTAATTAATGTTGACGAAACACTGCCGGTGGCCTCGGAGAACTGCCGGTGGGATGTGGGGGAAGCCGGTGGGTTTCAGAGGGAGCTAAAAAGCCACTCCCTACCCTCAGGTACAGAACACACAAGTCCTTGGTGCAAAACCAAGCACAGAACAAGCCGGTTGAGAGATCCTGAGGCACGACGCGCAGCCGGGACCTCCGGGAACTCAAAACGAACACAATCATGGATAATCACCGAGTGTTCAAGCGGTGACGTCCAAGCCTTGAGGACGGTCAAAAATGGGGTGTCTACAAGATGCTATTTTTAACATTATTGTTAGACAATTGAAAGTGTATTGTTGCGAAATAACAAATGGTTGTGCACCTTGGATAGTGAAAATTGTAAACATGGGAGTTAATGTTTGAAAGGCATCGCATGTAGTCTTGAAGGAGCTAACTTGTTATGAATTGGGCATGATGAGAGAATTGTTATTGCTATAAATTGATGGCATGATTATTTGTGAAATAATATTGAGGAAAAGAAATGAATAACGTAGTAATTTGATATTGTTGTAGAGATGTTTAAAATGAAGGAATATTATAAGATATTATGTATTGCATCATGTTCTCATTCGATTCATTATCATTATTACACATCTTGAAATAAATTGGAAAACGTTCACTTTGAGAAAGATTATGTTGTAATGAGAACTATGAAAACGTTTAAGGGGTAAATACGTTGGTAAGTCCGGTTAGAAGGTGTAGATGAAATTGATAAGTTGGCCTGAATGTTCGGGGTGAAAGACTGAAAACACGCGCGGAGGAGATATCACTTCCCTTCCGGTTAGCAACCGGTAAAGTGGGGTTATTGGTAGTGCTTTTTGCGCCTACTTGCAGACACCAACCTAGGGATTACCTGTGTCGTATTTACTGCCCCTTATGATTTAAAATTTGAAGTTTGGAAATTGATGAGATTGCGAAATGTTAATGAAAAGCATAGTGATTTTCAAGAAAGGCATGACATGAGATTATTTTGAAAAGGCATTGCATCGCATCGCATCGCACTTGCATTTAATACTGGGTATCTTACATAAATGTATATACTTTGTTAGGAATTTCTCTACTGGGCTTTGTACTCACTCCTATGGGATTTTGGTGCAGGTAAAGATGTGGTGATCCCACCGAATTGATAGCGTGGATAGTTTTGTGAATAGTAGATTGCTCTTTTATTTTTGTTGTAAATTTTTGTAAGACAAGGGCTAGACGTGTATGGGTTCGAGAGACCATTTTGTGTAACCGGGCTATTGCCTTGGAAGATGTAAACCCCTAAGGGCATTTTATTTGTTTTGAGACTAGATGCTTCACATTCTATAGATTCAAGTGTTCTTCATATTGTTGAATGTATACCCGCATGTGAAACTTTTGTATAAACTCATTTATTAACTACGCAATGATGAAAAGATTATTGATGTTGTTCAGTGAATGTCAACTAAGGTGGTTAGTTCATGTTGATTTATTTCAGGGCGTTACACACTCCGCCATTATGACCTCCTCATCCATTGAGAGAGAGAAAAAGCAAGAGAGATAAAGACGAAAACCTAAGATTTTCAGAAGAAGATAAAGAAGAAAAAAGAGAAGAGGGAAAATGAATGTAAGAAATCACTCACGATAGCCTGTGATGGAGGTTTTAATGGTGGCCATTGTTGATGGATCTTTTCTCTTGCTCTGTTTCTCACTCATACTTGATTTGAATGTAAGAAAACAGAAAGAGAATCCAGATTAGAGAGCGAAGTGGAATAGGTTAGGGTTTAGATTTGGTTTTGATATTAGGGATATAATTGGTATTAAGGTGAGGGTTTAAAGAAAAAATGTAGGGGTTTCATTTTGTTGAGTGGGGGTTTAAAGAAGTGAGTGGGCCAAAATAATTAGGTGGGGACAAATATCAGCCCTCTATTTATTGCCTTCATAACTTTTTATAATAATAATAAAGGTTGTTTATGTTTTAATGTATTTTGACGAGCCCTTAAAAAAAATGTGTCCATTAAATTCGACTCTTATAGGTAAAAGATCCAACACCACAAATGTGCGTGAATTTACATTTTTTTTTAATTTTTTTTTTAGGGGGGATACAATTTGAAGTTTTATAAAATGTCTTGTAAAATTATGTGGTAAAAAATTAGTCGGCAAGTTAGATTTTGTTTGACTAATTTTAGTTAGTCAAATCAGGTCTTGTTTGAGAATAGGTTATCTTAGTAATTTTTGTAATTTTTTAATTAAAATATGAGATAAAAAAAATTAGTATGTGTGGATTGACTTTTTATTTTTTTTACGAAAATATGTACAAAAATATAGAGGAAAAAGAATTTTGACTTTTTGATATAAGCTGTTAGCTTTCTAGTTTTTTTTAGTGACTTTTAGACTTTTAGGCTAAAACAGTGAGTTGCCAAACGAAAAGATCATTTGGGAACATGCTATTTTAGTAACTTTTTAATTTTTTTACAAAAATATGTGTAATGTGATAACTTATAGTAATTTTTTGATTTTTTGACTAAAATGTAAGGTTGACAAACGAGAAGTAAAATTGAATCTTAATAAGTATACATTTTGACTTTTACAAAAAATATATAAAAAAAGTATAAAGATGATATGACCCAAAAGAATAAAAAAATAAAAAATAAAAAATATATATACTTATGTAGTATACCCTAAATAGTGCCTACAATAAAATCTTGAGTTTCACTATTATTGACAATCGTCTATAATTGATTTAGGATTGACTTTGTAATTTGGGACTGTTGGAACAATCTTCTGTATACAATAAATAAATTGAAACAAATCAAATAAAAAAAATAAATTACTTACAAAATTTATTTACTGAACCAAATTAAAATTTAAAAGATCAGGTCAAGTGTGTGACACTCTATCCTTAAGACAGATTCGCCTCACTTCGGTGCTTACGGATAAAAGGCATCTATCTCCCAGGATATAATGATCTTCATAAATTGTAGTAGCACTCTAAACAATTTGTACAACGAACAAAACCTGTGTTTTATACTCTCAAGTATTTCTCCTAAAAATAATATGATGAATAGATAATGCAAAAAGCAAAATGGTAGGAAGACAAGAATATTTCGAATTAACCAAATGTTGAAAAACTTCTAGTATTTATAGGCAAAAAAATGGTTGTCCGAACAGGTACAAAAGGAATGAACAGATCTGAATTTGAATGAACAGGTGAAGTTACTCTTTGAACAGATAACTGCTGGCCAGTTTCTACCTGTTGGAAACTGCTGGCAGTTTTAAACTGTTATGGGAAGAACTAAATCTGTCCGATGACATATTAATCTGTTGGCACAATTTTTGGACAAAAAATTTGAATTAATTTCATTTTGGAATTCAAATAATTTCCTACAAGAACGGTTCGGCTCGGCCGGCCCGTTGGCGGCTACCCCGCTCGTGTGTGTATAGTGGTTTGAGCCGTGGTTCAATTTGTTCATAACTCCTCCCTTCTAAAAACTTGGGGTACCCCTTGGGGCCCAACCCAAGTGTTGCCACCTAGAACTTATATACATACATAAGTTCTCTTAAGTTTCCAACAATCCCCTACATAAATGGAATTTGACGGAAAGAAAATGCAACAACATGATCTAATTACAAAGAGTACAGAAATTGGAAATATTCTGTAAAGGATAGGTAGTTTCTGCCTTTGAACCTTCCCTTGTGAGACACTATCGGATTTACTTGCTAACTAGTGAACATGATGTCTTGAACCATTCAGCCGTTTGTGTAAATCAAGACAATAAAACTCACACGGTATATTCCCAAACACGGTTTAATTCTCACTATTGTGTTCATTTTAGCCCTGAATAACCTAGTCTTTCATGAGTACTCTAGAGAATTGTAGCCCTTCACAAATCTCATAGAACCGACCCAGTTCACACTCATATATGTGATTCTTATGAAGAGTATCCTGCCATACTCCACTAGATATACCTAGATATAAGAATCATTAAAAGTATTACTTAGCCTAAAATGCTACAGACATCACTATTTCATTATTTAAATGGGTAGGAGTTTGACTCCCCAGTGATCCTTATGAGTTACACACAACTCGATTGTCCCTTTGAACCTAGATCTTGGGATCTCTAGTCAACTAGGTTAAGTTGCCGTTGTGGTAACTTTTATTTAATAGGCTTAAGTCTCATTCCCCTCGATGAATTCTCAACTAACTCTCTTGCTAACCCTTTGGTTAGTGGATCCGCTCTGTTGTCTTTAGACTTCATATATTCAATGGAAATAATTCCATTAGAGAGTAGTTGTCTCACGGTGTTATGTCGACGACGAATGTGTCATGACTTACCATTATACATATGACTCTGTGCTCTATCTGTTGCTGATTGACTGTCACAATGTATGCATATAGCAGGCACCGGTTTTGGCCAAATTAGAATATCTTCAAGGAAGTAGCGAAGCCATTCTGCTTCTTCCCCAGCTTTATCTAAAGCTATAAACTCTGATTCCATAGTAGACCTAGCAACGCAAGTCTATTTGGAAGATTTCCAAGATACAGCCGCCCCACCAAGAGTAAAGACATACCCACTGGTGGATTTTGAGTCTCTAGTATCCGATATCCAATTTGCATCACAGTATCCTTTAAGTACTGCTGGATATCTAGTATAATTAAGCCCAATGTTACGAGTAAATCGGAGATATCTTAGAACCCTTATAATTGCTTTCCAGTGTTCTACTCCTGGATTACTCGTATATCTACTTAATTTACTTATTGCATAAGCTATATCTGGACGAGTGCAGTTCATCAAGTATATTAAGCTTCCAATAATTTGGGCATACTCTAATTGAGAAATACTTTCATGCACATTTTTAGAAAGAAACAAATTAACATCCACATGTGTTTTAGCAAGATGATCATCATCTTTGCTAAATTTGCCAAGTATTTTTTCAATGTAATGTGATTATGACAAAGCATAACCTTCTGATATTTTGGTAATTTTCATACCAAGAATTACATCAGCAATCCCCATGTCTTTCATGTCAAAATGTTTATTCAACATTTTCTTGATAGTTTTAATCATGTCATTATTACTACCTATGATGAGCATATCATCCATATAAAGACATACTATTACATAACCTTTGTCTGTGTTTTTAATATAAACACATTTGCCACATTCATTAATTTTAAATCCATTTGACATCATTGCCTTGTCAAATTTTTCATACCATTGCTTTGGCGCTTATTTTAAACCATATAATGGTTTAACTAATTTACACACTTTCTTTTCTTTTCCTGGAACAAAAAATCCTTCTGATTGTTCCATGTAAATTTTTCATCTAACTCACCATTTAAGAAAGTGGTTTTCACATCCATTTGACGAATTTATAGATTGTACAAAGATGCAATAGCAATTAACATTCTAATGGATGTTATTTTAGTAACTGGTGAGTATGTATCAAAGTAATCAAGACCTTCTTTTTGTCTAAAACCTTTGACCACAAGTCTTGCCTTGTTTTGTCAATTGATCCATCCGCTTTCATTTTTCTTTTGAAAATCCACTTGTATCCAAGAGGTTTACAACCTAGTGGCAAATCCACCAATTCCCAAATGTGATTTTGTAGGATGAATTTAACTTTACTATTGACAGCCTCTTTCCATAAAAGGAGCCTCAGGACTGGACATAGTTTCTTTAAAAGTTAAAAGCTCATTTTCTAACAAAAATGTTAGAAAATTTGGACCAAAAGATTTTAAGGTTCTAGCACGTTTACTACGCCTAGGTTCCTCTTCATCAATTTGATTTATCTCTTGCTCTTGCTCTTGATCATGACTAGTAATAGCATCATAAGATCTTTTATTATTACTGGTCTCTTGTCCAGTCTTATTTGGAAATACATGTTCAAAGAATGATGCATTCCGAGATTCAATAATAGTATTTACATGCATTTCGAAATGTTCTGATTTATGAATCAAAAACTGATATGCACTACTATTCTTAGCATAACTAATAAATATGCAATCAACTGTTTTAGGACCTATCTTAGTCTTTTTAGGACTAGGAATAGCCACTTTAGCCAAACACCCCCACACTTTTAAGTATTTATAAGATGGCATTCTCCCATGTCACAATTCATAAGGTGTTTGATTCACTTTCTTCCGGGGTACTTTATTTAGTATATAATTAGTTGAAAGTATTGCTTCCCCCCTCCCCCTCCCCCATAAGTTCTGAGATAATCTAGAACTTATTAACATGGCATTCATCATTTCTTTTAAAATCCTATTTTTCCTTTCAGCAATTCTATTTTGCTAAGATGATAAGGAGCGGTGGTTTGATGAATTATTCCATGTTCTTTACAAAATTCACCAAAAGGTGATTCATATTCACCACCTCTATCACTTCTAAGTTTCTTAATTTTCTTACCAAGTTGATTTTCAACTTCATTCTTGTATTGAATGAAAGTTTCCAAAGTTTCATCCTTAGATCGAATTAAATAAACATAACTATATCTAGTATAGTCATCTATGAAAGTGATAAAATATTTTTTTCCACCTCTAGTTTGAATTGATTTAAAATAAAAAATGTCACTATGAATTAATTCAAGTGGTTCCGTACTTTTTTCAATTGAATGGAAAGGAGTTTTAGTTAATTTTGCCTCAACGCAAATTTCACATTTATGATTTAAATTAATGTCAAATTTAGGTAAACATTCCATATTAATTAATCTACGCAAAGATCACTAATTAACATATCCAAATCTACCATGCCATAAATTTAAAGACTCAAGCAAGTAAAAAGAATATGTATTTTTATTAATAACAGAGGGTACAACAGTCATTACATTCATTTTGAAAAGGCCATCAGACATGTAACATTTTCCTACACACATCCCATTTTTGGTAAGTATAAACTTGTCACTTTCAAAAACTAGCCTAAACCCATTTTTACTCAACAAAGATCCGAAAATAAGGTTCTTGCGAATGTCCAGTACATGCAGCACATTGTTGAGAGTGAGTTCCTTTCTAAATGTTATCTTCAGAATAATCTTTTCTTGTCCTTCAACTTTAGAAGTCAAGGAGTTGCCCATAAAAAGTTGTTCACCGTTGTCGACTATAGAATAAGATGTGAACATCTTTTTGTCAACACAAATATGGCGGGTAGCACCAGTGTCCACTTACCACTCTTTAGGATTTCTGACAAGGTTTCGGAAATAACTGTAGAAAGATTTATGTCATCTACACCATTAAAAATTTTGTCCACTTCGGTCATATTGGCTTGAGCAGGCTTCTTGCTTGATCTTCCTTTGCTTTTGTGCTTGCTACGGTAATCTTTGGCCCAATGCCCCTCTTCATCACAGATGTAATATTTGCCATTAAACTAATGCTTTTTAGTTTCTCCTCCTTTAGAGCCTTGTGAGGAACTTTCTTCAAAAAACTTCTGTTTCTTGGCTTTTGGAGCATGTTCCACCACATTTGCCTTTGACTCTATTGGATGCTTACCAACCCGCTCCTTTGAATTGCGATTGTCCTCCTCAATCCTCAAACGCACAATTAATCCATCCAAAGACATTTCTTTGCGATTGTGTTTAAGGTAGTTCTTGAATTCCTTCCAACCTTGTGGTGATTTCTCAATTAAGGCTACAACTTGGAAGGATTCACTGAAAGACATGCCTTCTGCGTGAATGTCATGCAGAATGAGTTGGAGATCTTGAACTTGGCTGATCACAGTCTTAGAATCAACCATCACAAAGTCCGGGAATTTGCTAACCACAAATTTCTTTGAGCCAGCATCTTCTGTTTTGCATTTTTTCTCTAAAGACTCCCAAAGTTCCTTTGTCGTTTTGATAGGACTATAGACGTTATATAATGTGTTGTCAAGTCAGTTCAAGATATAGTTTCGGCAAAGGAAATCAGCATGTTTCCAAGCATCGACCGTAGCAACCACTTGCTGGTCGGTTTCATCCTCTTTCAGAGTATGAGCATCCTCACGAAGGAAACGCGTTAGGTTGAGAGTAGTAAAATAAAAATAGCATTTTCTGTTGCCATCTTTTAAAATCAATTCCTGAGAACTTCTCTGGCTTCTCACCGTGATTGACTGGCACAGTCACAATAGGAGGGGTTGGAGCAATTGCAACCACCACACTAGTACTTGTTTGAGTATTAGTTTGACCAGTTTCAGTAGCCATGAATTCTAAATTATAAAACAAAATTAGAATTAGAATTTTATACTACACAGAAAATTTAAACCAAAACCACATAATTAAATTCTGTAAAAATAAAAGAAACAAGAATTGTAACTTTTATTTCTAATTAATTTGAAAATAAAATAAAAAAAAATTTAAATAAATTAATTCCACACAGAAAATTAAATTTTTGTAACACTTCAAAAATTAAAATATTGAAACAGAATTTTAATTAATAAAAACTCAAAAATTATTTCTGAAAATCAAAAATTAATTTCTAACTAACTTCACGGATAAATATTATGAATTGTTAATGACATTAGTATATTACTACTAGTTGTCAAAGAAAATAAACAGTATATTATTACTATTTGTCAAACAATACATTACTACTATTTATTTTTCCAACCAGAATATTTTTTTGTAAAAGCCACAGAAAATAATTTCTGTAAGAAGAAGGAAAGAAGAAAGGAAACAAGCGAAAAATTCCGTATAAACAAAATAATTCGTATCTGTCTTAAGGTTGTTGGAACAATCTTCTATGTACAGTAAATAAATTGAAGAAAATCAAACAAATAAAAATAAATTACTTACAAAATTTATTTACTGAACCGAATTAAAATTTAAAAGATCAAGTCAAGTGTGTGACACTCTGTCCTTAAGACAGATTCGCCCCGCTTCGGTGCTTACGGATAAAAGGCGTCTATCTCCCACGATACAATGATCTTCACAAATTGTAGTAGCACTCCAAATAATTTGTACGGCGAACAAAACCTATGTTCTTATACTCTCAAATATTTCTCCCAAAAATAATATGAATAATAGATAATGCAAAGAGCAAAATTGTCACGACCCAAACCCGGTCCCTAAAGGTTCAGCATCATAACAAGGTAGAAAATATAAAATAATTCTAAAATTACTGTATTAGTAGCGCAAGCGGATAATTTATAAATAAATTTTAAAAAATAAATGGGTACCAAAAGTTTATTAAAAGAAACAAAAATAGTCATTTGGGCTTTTATTTTATTACAAGAGTCCAACTAGAAATACAAATAGTAAAAAAAAAAAAAAAAAAACAGAGAAAACACTGTGATTTATCCCCCATCTTGATCTTACTAAATCTCGTCACCTGAAAGGGGTAACAGCTATAAGCACATAGTAGAGTGAGAAATATTATACTGTGAGTATAGGGGTACAAAATAGCCATGGATAGTTATTTAGGCTAAAACATTAACATAATTGAAGTTGAATAAACAAATTAATTAAGTGGTAGAAACTGAAATACAGAAATTACGTAAATAACCACTACTACAAAAACAGATAAAGATCACACTTTTTTGGTGTGATGTATGTTATTTAATCACACCTTTTAAGTTTTATTAAAGTGTGATCTTTGGGAGTGTGATTAAAAATGATTTAATCACACTTTTTAAGTGTGCTTAATAACATTTAGATCACACCTTTTAAGTGTGATTAAAAACATTTAGATCACACCTTTTAAGTGTGATCTTTGGAAGTGTGATTAAAAATGGTTATTTTTAATCACACTTTTTAAGTGTGATTAATAACATTTAGATCACACCTTTTAAGTGTGATTAAAAAGGGCCATTTTTAATCACACTTTTTAAGTGTGATTAATAACATTTAGATCACACATTTTAAGTGTGATTAATAACTAATAAAATCTGTAATAAAAAAAGGGTTCGACATATTTGAAAAATAATCAATATTATTTTTGTATGCACATTTGAAGAATGTAATACACACTATATACTATATTTTGAATCATAACCACATATTAAATAGAATAACGTCATATATTTCATAAATGAAAATTAAATATTCAAAAGTATATACAAAGGAATTAAATAAAAAAAAATTAACTGTGCTTACATATATTAAAAAATGAAAAAAAACTTAAAAAACTAAGTTCTTTAATTCTTGGACCATATTTTGCATCTCTCCAAAAAATTTCTGACCTGAAAAATAAAAACACAAATTAATCCAGAAACTGCTGATGCATATGAATAAACTAAAAAGTTAATTCAGCAAACCAAAATAGGAACATTAATCATTTCTGCTTGATCTTAATCCTTTTAGAAGTAACTTCCCTATTAACAATTAGATGCCATAGCAGCTCAGTGTCAATGACATTGTAATTAGGAGGTCACTAATGAGCACAGTATTTAAAAATGATAAATCTCAATACAGCTTGTGTACAATCTTTTTGTGAAGGTATATTATTATTACTGTTGAACCATAATTCTAGGTACCCATAAATAAATAAATAAATAAAAACTCAAGAATTTACTCCATTTTTTTTTTTGGGAGGGAGGAGAGTACATACATTGCAGTTACTATCACCAGCAGCAGCAGGTTTTGGAGAAGCAGAGGCTGCATTTATGAAAAGAATTCATCGGAGCTTCTAAATACACTCGCTTATTTTCTCTCTACACTCACTATATGCATTGTATATCTTGTATGTTACGAAGAAAAATTTGTGAATATAGGTGTAGAGATGAACATGGCGGGTGTGTGGTGGGTTTAGAAACTCCCAATTGCATCATTAAAACGAGGATTATGTGTATATATGTTGTTTTACAGCATTATCCAAATGAAATTGTTTCTTTTGAAGTTGCAACATTTTTTCCATTTTGTTTTCCATAGCATTTAAAACAAGTACTCTGTTTTATGTAAAAAAAATCATTTACAGCATTGTATGAAAATATCACCAATTATATTTATTTTCGAAAATGGATCCATTCTGTTTTGCAATCATCCAAGTCTGATTGGAGCTTTCTTTGCAATGACACTATACTAATGATGCATTTGGTTCTCTAGATGCCATGGAAATAGAAAAATCCATGGTATTTAATAATGCTATAAGAAGCTGAAATATAAAGCTTACCTGTGTGACCCACTGTTCTCTCTGAATCATATATCTCAAAGTCATTTCCTCCCTGCTCAAACAAACACCCAAGCCCTTCATTTAGTCTTAAAAGAGTACTAAAAAAAAAGTTAATGAAAAAAGGGCAAAATTTACTTTACCCCATATGGTCTACTCCATGTGTTGTTTACGCTCAGATGTTTAAAATAAGCATATAATTTACTTCATGTGTTCTCTCATTGTCTAGATGATTTGCTGATGATTTGTACAACCTGTGGCCCTAGATATGGCATAGTGGGTAAAGAAAACTCTTGAGAAGTTGGGATGAAGATAGGTTTGATTTATTGTTATAATTTTTATTTTTGTTGTCATATATAATCATGAATTTGCTAATAATAATGTGAAATTGAAGCTTTGGACTTGAAACGCAATATACCTCAGCTATGTCTTGTAAGATTTGAACGATTATCAAATTTGAGAAAATTATGCTTTTGATTTCAAAGCTATCTATTGCATACTGATAAGCCATGTTTCATTTCAAATGAATTATGCTATCCATTGATTATCTATTTAAGCATCCTATGCTTTCGACTACATTGTATCCATGGTAAAATGCTAGCTCTCGTGTTCATATTATTCACTAAGTTGGATAGCTCATCACATTATTTCCACCACGTTTATGGAGATGAAGCTTAAATTGAGGATCTAGTCTTTGTATATGAAGATGGTGATTGGAGTTTGTGCATGCTATGAAATGAAGAAACCTTAAGTTTTGTATATTGAGACCTTATGTACTAATTTGTGAAAATATGAGATGTGTGTATTATGTGGCCTTGTGTTTGGCCAAGGATGATGATGACATGTAATATCAAGTATCTGCATCATGGAATGCGCATTTGGGACTTAGGAACTTGCCCTAAGGAATAGAAATGAATGAAATGTATTACCAAATGTACATGTGTACTTTATGCTTCTATCATATTATATTGTAATTGTTCAAAATAAAACAGGTGCACTACCCTTTAGTTTGGTTAGGCCTTTGGTAGCTATGCTACTAGCTGGTTATGCATTCTGATTTTGTGTATGATGTGGGTCAAGATTATGACACTAATTTCTCAAAATAACAGTGATTTTCATTCAACAATTACCAGTTTCTTCTAATACTAAATCAACTATGTGATTTTCATTCAATAATCACTCCTTTTGCATTCCTTGTCTAGCATTAATACCAATGAATCCTCATTTTTTATATATTCAACCTGCATAACTATAGTTTTCCGCTCTCGCAACTTAGCAAGTTCATAAATACTCTTATCCCGTTCTTAGTAATTAACTTACTATAAATGGGAAAATGAACAAAATTTCATATATTCAGCAATTATTACAAATCAAAAGGATTCTATTCAGATTTGGGAAATGAAAATGCAGAAACAGATTAGTACCTGGGAACTTTGTACTTCAGTTTTAAACTTGGAGAGGTTTGACTCATGAAGCATGTCAGTCTACAACAACAAAAGCACAAACATTATCGCTATATATATTCTCATACCAACCCTTGATCAAGCCAAAAGTAATGCAGACCTAGTATTCAAACCCTTACTTTCTGCATTTCTACTTTTGAAACAAAAGAGTGAGCCACATTTTCCAAGCTATCATTTAAAACTTCAATAATAGCAGCAGTTATTGCCTCTGCCTGCTTTGAAGGCACATGTTGTGCTTCTAACCTCCTCACCTACCATAGCAACAACAACCCTAAGCAAAATGTCATTCCAATCCAACAACTAAATCATATCTAAATCACTTCTTAACAACTACATTATGTTATCTAATTAAAAATCAAAAATCCAAAGCCATATTTTAATCTAAAAAATACAAAAAATTAGAAATAATGTTTTGAATTAGAGAAGAAAAAGAGGGAATTACCAGAGCTAGCGTGTCTACGAGGAAAACACGCTTTCCATTTGGTTTGACAAGTTGAGAGATCTGCCTAAAGTCAAATCGATTAAAACTCGAATTCAAAGACGAAGAACTGCCAAAAATCATCGAAGAGCCATCGAATTGCTTCTCTGAAGAAGAAAACCTTCGAAATTTAGTGAATGAGATTCCAGAACTTGGACCTAATTGAACCAGGCGCTTACACGCAGCCATTAACTTCAGAGACGGAAACTTTTGAATCAAAATATGAAATCTTTGAAATGATCGAAGAAGTAAATCACTGAATTGATTGGTGCAAAAAGAGGAACAACAAATTGTTCATTGTGGTGTGGCTTGGGTAGAAATTTGAAGAATTGGTTACGAATGATCGATGAACAGTGAGAGATGGAATAGAAATGTGTTTCCCTCTAAAATCAAATAGGACAGAGGTCTGTGGAAATTGCAGGACTAGATGGCAGAAGATCGTTATGCGAACAAAGAGAGAGGGGAGAGGGCGATGAGAGGCGGCGAAAAATGTGTTGGTTAATGGCTATATGACTTATGCGGAAAGAAATAAATACCCTCCATTTCATTCATTGATATAAAGGGGGGAGGGGGGAATCCGAACATACCTAGATCAAAGCAAAGAGAAGAGAATAAGAAAAACCCTTCCCTTTCGAATCGTTGATCGCTGCTGGCGCCGAACCAGTCTTGCTGCCGAAGAGATAGCACCGTTCTAGGTCGAAGTCTCACCGCTGCCCAATTAGTCTCCCTTTCTAACCCTTTATCTTCTCCCTCTCTTATTTGCTGAATAGCAGCAGAACTTTTTTTTTTTTTTAAATATTTTTGGTGATTGGCGCTATAACATTTTATTTTGGTGCCTATTTTTTTTTTTGGATTATATACATACGTGTGACTGTTTCAATTAAATTTATAAAAAATTATTTTTAACCATTCGAAAGATAAAAATTATATAAAAGTGATAATTATTTTTTATTTTTTATTTCTTAACCAAATTAATTTTTAATTTTTAAATTTTTTTTCTAAAAATCAAACCATACATAGCCTAAGAATCTTTTAATAAGTCATTTCTTATGTTGGTAACTTATTTAATTATTTGTTAATTTTACGACATTTTTACCATCATTTTCAGTTTTTAATTTATATTTACAAAAATTTTAAAAACTGTCATAAAAACTTATTCGATACTTTTTTTGATTTATAAATGGTTGTCTCAGTTTGTAAATTTGAAGAAAAAGTGTAAATTCAAAAAATGAGTTTATGTTGGTTTTTAAACAGAAATTTAAAAATTTTACTAATAAATTTTTTTTTCAATTAATTTTTTTTAATTAATTTTTTTTCAATGAATTTTTTTTCTAACTGATACTAACCAAGGGGCAATTGGTAATGCTACTTTAAACCTTAGGGAGGGGATTGTAATTTCTAAAATGTGAGGGGTGTCAATATAATTTACCCACTGAGGGCAAAATTAGTATTTAAAAAAATTAAATTGCTAAAGGGAAAAATCTGTAATGAAACTTTAAACCTTAGGGGGGAAATGTAATTTCCAAAAGGTGAGGGGGAACTGTAATAAACATAAACCTCAGGAGGGGTGTTAGTGTAATTTACCCAAAAAAAATTAATTGGAAAAAAAATTATTTGAAAAAAAATTAATTGAAAAAAAAAATTTGCTAGTAAAATTTTTAAATTTCTATTTAAAAATCAACGTAAACTTATTTTTTGAATTTACATTTTTTTCTCAAATTTACAAACTGAGACAACCATTTATAAATCAAAAAAAATTATCAAACAAGTTTTTATGACAGTTTTTTAAATTTTTGTAAATATAAATTGAAAACTGAAAATGAAATGGTTAGGGTCTGTTTGGTAACGTTTACGTTTTCAGTTTATATTTACAAAAATTTTATAAACTGGTTTTTGTTTATTTTTAGAAAAACATAAACTACAAACGCGTTTGGTAATTGACAAAATGTTTAACAAAATTTAAAAATATAAAAAAAAAGTGAGAAATGGCAAGTGGTGGCAAGTGGTGACGGAAGATTGTGGTGGAAAGTGGTGACGGTGGGTGGTGGGTAGCGGGTGGTGGTGGGTGGTGGCGAATGGGTGGTGGTAGTGGTGGGTGGGTGGGTGATGGTGACGAGTGGTGGGTGGTAGCGAGTAGGTGGTGGTGGTGGTGGTGGTGGCGGCGACGAGTAGTGGGCGATGGTGGCAGGTGGGTGGCGGATGGCAGGTGGTGGTAGGTGGTAGCGGCAGGTGGTGGTGGTGGCTGGGTGGGTAGATGACGGTGGCGAGTGGTAGCGAGTGGGCGGTGGTGGTGGTGGTGGCGAGTGGTGGGCGGTGGTGACAGGTGTGTGGCGGGTGGTAGCGGGTGGGTGGTGGTGGCAGGTAGGTAGCGGATGGTGATGGTGGGTGAGTGGGTGGGTGACGGTGGCGGGTGGTGGGTGGTAGCGAGTGTGTGGTGGTGATGGTGGATATGGGTGGTGGATGGTGGTGACGGGTGGTGGGTAGTTGTGGCAGGTGGGTGGCGGATGGCGGGGTGGTGGTGGTTGTGAGTGGGTGAAGGTAGTAGGTGGTAGCAAGTGGGTGGTGATGGTGGTGGTGGCAGGTGGGTGGTGGTGGTGGGTGGTGGTGGTGGTGGTGGGTGGTGGGTGGTGGTGGCGGGTGGGTGGTGGGTAGTTGGTGGGTGGTGGTGGTGGATGGTTGGTGGTGGTAGATGGGTGCTGAGTGGTGGTAGCGGGTAGGTGGCGGGCGGTGGATGGTAGTGGCGGGTAGATGGCAGGTGGGTGGTGGTGGCGAGTGGGTGGCAGGTAGGTAGTGGGTGATGGTGGCTGGCAGGTAAGTGGTGGTGGCGGGAGGTGGGTGGTGGTGGCAGGTGGGTAGTGAGTGGTGATGGCAGGTGGTGGTGGGGGATGGGTGGTGGGTGGTGGTGGCGGAAGACGGTGATGGAAAATGATGGCGGGTGGTGGCTAGTGTTGGGTGGTAAAAAAAAAAAAAAAAAACTCAAAACTCAAAACGGAAAATCATTTTTTTAGTTTATATTTTTTGGCCAAATTTATAAACTGAGGCCACTGATTTATAAATAAAAAATTTACCAAACAAGTTTTTATTTGAGTTTTTTAAATTTTTATAAATATAAACAGAAAACTGAAAACGTAAGTGTTACCAAATGGCATCTTAGCAAACAGGCTTTAGATGGTAAAAATGTTGTAAAATTAATAAATAATTAAATAAGTTACCAATGTAAGAAATGACTTATCAAAAGATTCTTAGGCCATATATGGTTTGATTTTTAGAAAAAAAATTTAAAAATTAAAAATTAATTTGGTAAAGAAATAAAAACTAAAAAATAATTATCATTTAAGGGTAAAAAATAATTATAATTTTAATTTTTGGGCAGGTTATATACATACGTATGGCTGTTTCAATTTAATTTGTAAAAAATTATTTCTAACCACTCGAAAGATAAAAATTATATAAAAATGATAATTATTTTTTATTTTTTATTTCTTAACCAAATTAATTTTTAATTTTTAATTTTTTTTTCTAAAAATCAAACCATACATAGCCTAAGAATCTTTTGATAAGTCATTTCTTATGTTGATAACTTATTTAATTATTTGTTAATTTTACGACATTTTTACCATCTGAAGCCTGTTTGGTAACTATTTCGTTTTCAGTTTTCAATTTATATTTACAAAAATTTTAAAAATTGTCATAAAAATTTATTTGATAATTTTTTTGATTTATAAATGATTGTCTCAGTTTGTAAATTTGAGGAAAAAACGTAAATTCAAAAAATAAGTTTATGTTGGTTTTTAAATAGAAATTTAAAAATTTTACTAACAATTTTTTTTTTTTCAATGAATTTTTTTTCAAATAATTTTTTTTCCAATTAATTTTTTTTCAATGAATTTTTTTTCCAACTAACACTAACCGAGGGGGCAATTGGTAATGCTACTTTAAACCTTAGGAAGGGGATTGTAATTTCTAAAATGTAAGGGGTATCAATGTAATTTACCTAGTAAGGGCAAAATTAGTATTTAAAAAAAATTAAATTGCTAAGGGAGGGAATCTGTAATGAAACTTTAAACCTCAGGGAGGGAGATGTAATTTCCAAAACGTGAAGGGGAAACTGTAATAAACATAAACCTTAGGGGGTGTCAATGTAATTTACCCTATATATATATATATATATAATTGCACTTAATTAGAAAGTGACATAAAAAATAAATATTATCACACTCAATCAGATTAAGTGTGATTAAAAATTTGGAAATTGTATATTTTATATAAAAATCAATTTGAAATATTTTATACAATCACACCTATTTAGGAAGTGTGATTAAATATATATATATATATATAATCACACTTATTTAAAAAGTGTGATTAAAAAGTAATAGTGTATATATAATCACACTTTAATTAGAATGTGTGATTAAAATATATATATATATATATAATCACACTTATTTAAAAAGTGTGATTAAAAAGTAATAGTGTATATATAGGCCCTGTTTGTTAGAGATTATTTTCAGCTTTCAGCTTAATTTAAGCTGTTTTGATATGTTTGGTTTAGCTTATGCTTATAGCTTATAGCTTTGTGGAAGTCAGAAATCAGCTTATTCTTTGAGTGGGGCAGGAGATGCTTTGAGAATAAGCTGGAAATCAGCTTAAGCTGAAAGTTATAAGCTATAAACTGTTTGGGCATAAGCTATAAGCAGTTTCCCACAGCTCTACCAAACAGGGCCATAATCACACTTTAATTAGAAAGTGTGATTAAAAAATATATAAATAATCATACTTTAATTAAAATGTGTGATTAAAAAATATATATATAATTACACTTATTTAAAAAGTGTGATTAAAAAGTAGTAGTGTATATATAATCACACTTTAATTAGAAGGTGTGATTAAAAAATATATAAATAATCACACTTTAATTAGAATGTATGATTAAAAAATATATATATATAATCACACTTGTTTAAAAAGTGTGATTAAAAAGTAGTAGTGTATATATAATCACACTTTAATTAGAAGGTGTGATTAAAAAATATATAAATAATCACACTTTAATTAGAATGTGTGATTAAAAAATATATATATAATCACACTTGTTTAAAAAGTGTGATTAAAAAGTATATAATCACACTTTAATTAGAAAGTGTGATTAAAAATATATATATATAATCACACTTAATTGAAAAGTGACATAAAAAATAAATATTATCACACTCAATCAAATTAAGTGTGATTAAAATATTAATCTAATTTTTTTTATCACACTTCCAATAATAGTGAGATCTTTTTTTTTGTCAAAGTGTGATCTTTAACTATTTTTGTAGTAGTGAACTATAACCACGGTACAGAACAGGGGTCACTGGAGTGACAATCAGAAACAGGGGTCAATGGATTCAGGACAAACAGAGGACCACAAAGTGGCAAAACAGGGGGCCAATGGTTATTTAAGTCCCCCAAGGCATGAGACTCCCGTGGTGGTACTTACAGAAAATAATTGTTTACAAGATCTTTGTCAAATACTTTCTAAAATTTAAACAAACATATCCATAGGTTTCCATTTAAGCAAATAGATGTCAGAAAATAATCCATATTATTGAAACATTAATATAACTACAAAACACAAATTTTGTAAAATAAATTGTGGTAACTCAAAACATTCGTAAAATATATTATGGTGACTCAAGACATATAGAAAACATATTATGGTAACTCAAGGTATAATATAACTTACTTTAAGATTGATCCTTAGCATTTAGTTTTGTTACTACAACTCCAACTAAACCCCTCACTTTTCGAAGCTCACTGGTATACTACGAATACGTTCCAATTTCTTGTTCTTACTTTTTCGAAGTTCACTACGCTGAGTCCTTACTATTTATAGGCTACATTCCCTTGCTTACTACCCAAGATCTTAAGTCTATTGCTGCCATGTTTCTACTCTTGTTGGTGATGGGAAGTGATGCCACCTCTATTTTTTATTTTATTTTTCTTCTTCTTGACTCTTGGTATTTTTACCCCACGAATATGTCCAACAGCCACTTAACCCTTGGCCTTTTTACCATCCTGGGGGTTATTACTCTTTGGTGAAGTTTTTTTTTTTTTTTTCTTTTTTAATTCTAAATTCGTTAGGTTCACGTCTAAAATCTCACTACCAAACTATAAAATATCACTTACCTCTTACTAAAATATGTAATAAAAAAATGCGGTGTCCCACAAGCTTTAATTAAGCACTTTTTGATATACTAAGGAATTGTATTTATTATTATTTATATATATATATATCCTATTCATGAGTAATTATATTAAATTAAAAATTTGGGTGTCACATTTCTCCTCTCCTTAAAAGAAGTTTGTCCCTAAACTTGACGTACCTTGGTTTTCAAAGAGGTGTGGGTATTTGGCTCACATTTGGCTTTCAGTTTCCCATGTCGCTTCTTCGATACGATGGTTTCTCCATAAGACTTTTACAAGAGGTATAGTCTTATTTCGAAGGACCTGATCACAACGATCAAGAATCTGTACAAGTTATTCTTCATAAGAGAGGTCTTCTTGAACTGCCAGGTTCTCATAATCAACAACATGCTCTGAATCTCTAAGATATTGTCAAAGCATCGAAACGTGAAACACATTGTGGATATTGGACAGTTCGGGTGAAAGCGTAAGGCGATATGCCACAGGACCAATCCTTTCTAGTATCTCGAATGGCCCGATGTAACGTGGATTTAACTTTCCTCGTTTTCCAAATCGGATAACCCCTCTTGTGGGTGAGATCTGTAGAAACACATGATCTCCTATTTGAAATTCTAAGTCCGGTCTTCTTGTATCTGCATAGCTTTTCTGGTAGCTTTGGGCAGTGCAAATTTGCTATTGCATGAGTTAAATTTTATTACTTGTGATTTGCACGATTTCGAGGCTTAATAATTTTCTATCTCTGACTTCCGTCCAACACAGAGGTGATCGACATCTCTTTCCATACAATGCCTCGTACGGTGTCATTCCAATGCTTGCATGGTAGCTATTATTATAGGAGAACTCCACCAAAGGTAGGAGATCATCCTAATTACCTTTAAGGTCTAGCACACACACTCGTAATATGTCTTCCAAAGTCTGGATTGTTCTTTCAGATTGCCCATCGGTTTGTGGGTGATAAGTAATGCTAAACTTCAAAGTGGTTCCCAAAGCTTCTTGCAATTTGTTCTAGAAATGAGACATGAAGCGGGGGTCTCTATCGGATGCGATTGAAACTGGGGTGCCGTGCAAACGAATGATTTCCTTAATGTATAGAGTGACAAACTTAGAAAATGAGTACATGATTCTGATTGGTAGAAAATGTGCCAACTTTGTCAATCGATCTACAATAACCCATATTGCATCATTCTTCGAGACTGATTGCGGTAATCTGACCACGAAGTCCTTAGTAATGTGCTCCCATTTCCATTCGGGAATAGGGAATGGTTGCAACATTCCTACAGGTCTCTGATGTTCTGCTTTAACATGTTGACAATGTAGGCATTTGGAGATATGGCTTGCTATGTCTTTCTTCATTCTTGTCCATTAGAAGTGTTCCTTCAGATCGTGATACATCTTCGTATTGCCAGGGTGGATCACAAACCTCGAGCTATGAGCTTTTACTAATATCTTTTTCTTGGGTTTTGGAAGGTCGGGTACGCAAATGCAATTCCAAAATTTTAGCATCCCATTGCTTATCGTGAAGTCAGGATTAGGCGTATTTCATTGCTCCTCGTACTTTTTCTTCAAAAGTTATCTTCACATTGGCGGACTCTAATTTCTTTAATTAACTCAGGTTCCACGATTATGTTGGCGAGCAGTCCATTGATCTTGCGGGAACGAGGGTACATAGCAAACTTTTGGTCATTTTTCAACTTAATGCATCTGCTACTACGTTAGCTTTGTTGGGATGATAATGGATCTCTATATCATAGTCCTTCATAAATTCGAGCCATCATCGTTGCCTCATATTCAGTTCCTTCTATGTAAACAGATATTTAAGACTTTCGTGATCAGTGTAAATCTCATAGGTTGCACCATAGAGATAATGACGCTAGATCTTGAGGGCGAAGATCACCATAGCCAATTCTAGATCATGAGTTGGGTAGTTCCCTTCATGAGTCTTTAGTTAGCAGGAAGCATAAGCAATGACCTTCTCATTTTTGCATAAGAACGCAACCCAAGCCATTATATGAGGCATCGCTATAAATTACGAACCCTTTTGTTTCCGCGAGGAGTGCTAGTATAGGAGCCGTCACGAGTTTGTTCTTCAATTCTTAGAAGCAACGTTCCTGCTTGTCCGTCCATTCAAAGGGTGTGTTTTTCTGAGTTAGCTGGGTCAAATGTGATGCTATCTTCGAGAAATCTTGCACGAAGCACCGGTAATAGCCTGCTAAACCCAAGAAGCTTCGAATTTCAGACACATTAGTTGGTTATGGCCAATTTACGATTGCTGCAACCTTTTGAGGGTCAACTAAGATACCATCTTTGTTAATGACGTGATCGAGGAAGTGTACACTAGTGATCCAGAAGTCGCATTTCTTCAACTTGGCATAATGCTTGTGATCACGTAGTGTCTGTAGAACTCTTCGCAAGTGGTGTTCATGATCTTCTGGCGGTTTGGAGTATATGAGAATGTCGTCAATAAAGACAATGACAAACTCATCAAGATAGGGTTTGAACACTCGATTCATGAGGTCCATAAAAGCCGCTGGAGCATTTGTGACACCAAATGGCATGATGAGAAACTCGTAGTGCCCGTAACGGGTTCTGAAGGCAGTCTTTTCGTTGCTTTCTATTTTGACTTTTAGTTGATGGTAGCCAGAACACAAGTCAATTTTCAAGAATACTTGAGCATCTTGCAGTTGATCGAACAAGTCGTCAATTCGTGGTAGAGGGTACCGATTTTTTATAGTGACTTTGTTTAGTTCACGATAATCGATGCATAACCTCATCGTGCCATCCTTTTTCTTTACGAATAGTACTGGAGCTCCCCAAGGTGAGGTACTATGTCGAATAAAACCTTTGTCCAATAGTTCCTGGAGTTGAGTCTTCAGGTCTTTTAATTCTGTCATGGACATGCGGTAAGGGGCTTTTAAGATTGGTTGTGTACTAGGTTGGGTTTCAATTCAATGGTGAATTCGATTTCTCGGTCAATCGGGGTACCAGGTAGGTCTTCAGGAAATACATCCGAGAATTCTTGAACTACAGGGATTTCATCAAGTATAGGGGGCTCTTGTTGAGTATTGATCACATAACATATACAACTACAACAACCCTTTCTTAGAAGTCGTTGGGCTGTTATGAAGGATATAACACATGGAGGGGGAGAGACTCCAGTTCCATCAAAGACAAGCTCAAGTTAGTTTAGTGACCAGAGGAAGACCTTTTTGGCTTCACAATCAATAAAGACATGGTTGGTAACTAACCAATCCATTCCTAAGATCACATCAAAGGTATTAATGCAGAGGGGAATCAAGTCTACGCGTAAAGTTTCCCCTTTTAAGGATACAGTACAAGATTTGTACACATCGGCACTGAGGGTGGAGTTACCAGAAGAAAAACAGATAGTATATATCCTAAGGGTTCGGGTGTTGATGCCAACTTGGTAGCAAAGTGTGGTGTTACAAAAGAATGAGTTGAACCAGAGCAAAATGAACATGAGCTAAGTGACCACAAACAGAAAGTGTACCTAACACAACATTCTCAATAACTTCTGGGTTTCTAGGCACCAGGACAAAGGCTCTTCCTTGGCCTTTTTGGTCATTCCTTACTCCTCCAGTATTGCGAGTTTTCGGACTGGTTCAGAGGGGTCGACTGTAGGATTGGCAAGCTTTGGACAATCTCTCAACAAGTGGCCAACTTGGTTGCATCTAAAGCATGCTCCCGTGTCTCGACGGCATTGTCCCTAATGAGTCCTTCCACAGGTAGAGCAAGTTGGAATAGTGCCACCTCTGGGATTTGTAGGACCTTGAACTGGTTGAACTGGTTGTGCCTGTATTTACCCTCTTGGGAGGCGCGACACCGGGTCTTTTGTTATCTCTTTCCCAAAATCACTTTATTTGGCTTGGTACCTCGGAGCGCAAGGCTTTAATCCCTTTTTCCGCAATGTATGCTCGATCCACCACCTCTGTATAGGTTGGTAGTTTCAAAACTTTCAGCCTATCCTTGATTTCAACATCCAATCCTACTTTGAATTTCCTGGCTTTTCAAGTTTTGGTAGGGATGACGTATGTCGCAAATTGAGCTAGTTGCGTGAACTGGCTCTCGTATTCGGCCACTGTCATGGTTCCTTGCCTTAAATGTATGAATTCTGCTGCCTTTTGTTCCCGGGGCAAATCTAGAAAGTATTTTTCATAGAATACCTCCAAGAATCTTACCCAAGTCACAATATTTTCTTTCTCTAGGATAAAAAGCCACCATTCTTATGCATCGTCTTTGAAGGTGAATGTGGAAAAAGTCACCTTCTGTCTTTCTATGCAAGGTAGCGCGCAGAAATTTTCTCCATATCTCTGACCCAAGCTTCTGCCATCAGTGGGTTTGTACGGCTGGTGAATATGGGTAGGTTTCAAGTCCTGGAACTGTTTTATTGTAGTTGGCTCTTCTCGTCGTTCAGGCATTTCGTTATTTATGTTGGTTTGTAAGGCTCGCAGAAAACTGGTAACTGCTCCTTCCATGATTTGCTCCATTGGGTCGGTACCGCTGACTGACAATCCGGTTCCATTTCCATCATTAGCCATTATTACAAGGTAAAAACAGTTAGTGAACTCCCCCCCCCCCTTTTTTTTGAACCACTTAGTATACATTTAATTATCTATGATTCACAAGATACTATAATAGTACATATCACAATATCATGTCTATGATTCACAAGATACTATAATAGTACATATATCATTTTTACTTATACAAAAGAAAACATATTAGTACAGCGTACTTAAAATACAATCAAGAGTTAGTGTCTAATCCTATTAATACAAAAATAGAAGGATTAGACTAATATGGTCAGGTCACAAAAAAAAAAGTTTTTCTAGTCAGACGTCTAGAAGGGACCGTTAGGCCACCATGAGAACTGGCTCTGGAAAACTAGGCCATGAAATAACCTCACAAACTCCCCTGCATGAGGGACTCAAACTCCCACCCACTGTGCTCTATTCCAAAGCAACTCCATACCACCTGGGACTATGTAAACAGGGATACCGTAATCATAACCCCAAAACTCCTATCCAATAATCCGTACTGGTATCTCCAAGTATGATGCACTATCAGTGAATCCACAACTGGGGTATGGATAATGTGTTGCGAAGGAGGTGTCATAGTGTGAATGTGGCTGCTAGGGTATGCGTGTCCACTTATCTCCACAAAGCCCAAGGGTAGAGGTGCAACCAGAAAATGCGGTTGTCCTAGGTCCGAAGCAAGACCAACAACGTGGGTCGGCCTGTGTACCTCTCACGAGTGCTGCCTTGGTTAAGCCTCCAAAATAAGAAATCCTCATCGGGGTCTACCTGCAAATACATGGGTCGCCACATGAGTTGGTCAAGTGTCGGGTGGGCTTGCTTGACAAGACTCTCCGAATCACCCCAGCCTTCTAATAGGTTCGAGATAAGATGAGCTCCTAGGGCTCAAACCAAAATAACTCCATTAGGTTTGCCATTTCCAACAACACAAGAAAACTTAATGCATAAATATTTATAACACGGTTTACTCGTGTTAGACAATTTAATTTAAATTTTTTGTTTTGGAAAACACGTACCATAATATCAAATAATAATACGAAGTTAAATTTAATATTAGTATTTTTTTTTTTGGTCTGAAATAATTATTTCAAATAATTTGAATATTTGTACAGAACAAGTTAGAAAAATATACTAAATTCATTTTGATAATAATAAAAAAAAAACTATTGCTCCGATACCACTTTTGTCACGACCCAAACCCAGCACCTAAAGGTTCGGGGTCGCAACAAGGTAAAAAAATAAAATAATTCTAAAATTACTATATTAGTGGCGCAAGCGGATAATTTATAAATAAATTTTTAAAAAAAAATAAATGGGTACCAAAAGTTTATTGAAAGAAACAAAAATAGTCATTTGGGTTTTTATTTTATTACAAGAGTCCAACCAGAAATACAGATAGTAAAAAAAAAAAAAAGGAGAAAACACTGTGATTTATCCCCCATCTTGATCCCGCTAAATCTCGTCACATGAAAAGGGTAACAACTATAAGTACATAGCAGAGTGAGAAATATTATACTGTGAGTATAGGAGTACAAAATAGCCATGGATAGTTATTTAGGCTTAAACATTAACATAATTTAAGTTGAATAAACAAATTAATGAAGTGACAGAAACTGAAATACAGAAATTACGTGAATAACTATAACCACGGTACAGAATATAACAGGGGTCACCGGAGTGACAATCAGAAATAGGGGTCAATGGATCCATAACAAACAGAGGACTACAAAGTGACCAAACAGGAGCTAATGGTTATTTAAGTCCCCCAAGGCATGAGACTCCCGTGATGGTACTTACAGAAAATAATTCTTTACAAGATCTTTGTCAAATACTTTCTAAAATTTAAAAAAATATATCCATGGGTTTCTATTTAAGCAAATAGAGGTCAGAAAATAATCCACATAATTGAAACATTAATATAACTACAAAACACAAATTATATAAAATAAATTGTGGTAACTCAAAACATTCGTAAAATATATTATGCTAACTCAAGACATATAGAAAACATATTATGGTAACTCAAGGTATAATATAACTCACTTTAAGATTCATCATTAGCTTTTAGTTTTGTTACTATAACTCTAGCTATACCCCTCACTTTTCGAAGCTCACTGGTATACTACGAATAGGTTCCAATTTCTTGTTCTTACTTTTTCGAAGTTCACTGCACTGGGTCCTTACTATTTATAGGCTCCATTCCCTTGCTTACTACCCAAGATCTTAAGTCTATTGCTGCCACGTTCCTACTCTTGTTGGTGATGGGAAGTGATGCCACATTTTTTTTTTTTTTCCCTTTTTTCTTGACTCTTGGTATTTTTACCTCACGAATATGTCCAAGAGCCACTTAACCCTTGGCCTTTTTACCATCTTGGGGGTTATTCCTCTTTGGTGAAGTTGGTTTTGTTTTTTTTTTTTTTTTAATTCTAAATTCTTTAGGTTCACGTCTAAAAATTTCACCACCAAACTATAAAATATCACTTACCACTTACTAAAATATGTAATAAAAAAATGTGATGTCCCACAATTTGTCTCACAAGCTTTCATTAAGCACTTTTTGATATACTAAGGAATTGTATTTATTATTATTATTATTATCCTATTCATGAGTAATTGTATTAAATTAAAAATTCGAGTGTCACAAAAATGGTAGAAAGACAAGAATATTTCAGATTGACCAAATGCTAAAAAACTTCTAATATTTTATAGGCAAAACAATGGTTGTCTGAATAGGTATAAAAGGAATGAACAGATCTGAATTTGAATAAGTAGGTGCAGTTACTGGTTGAACAGATAACTGCTGGGCAGTTTCTATTTATTGGAAACTACTAGTAGTTTTAAAACTGTTATGGGAAGAATTGAATCTGTCCGGTGACAGATTAATCTGTTGGCCCAATTTTTGGACAAATTTTTTTAATTAATTTCATTTTGAAATTCAAATAATTTCCCGCAATAATTTGAAAAAAATAAAATAAATTTTGTTCAAAAAATTAATGTTATAACCGTCCCACACACACCCGCGCCCAGCCGAATGGACGGCAGCGGGGCGCGCGCGCGTGTGGTTGTTTGAGCCAAGGTTCAATTTGTCCATAACTCCTCCCTTCTACAAATTTGGGGTGCTCCTTAGGGCCCAACCCAAGTGTTGTCACCTAGAACTTATAGACACATATAAGTTCTCTTAAGTTTCTAATGTGGGACAAGCCTTACAAGGAAATCAATATTTTATTCTTTCACTTGTCTATTCCACGAACCCAAAAACGACGTCAACTTCCCATTCACTCATAAATTGTTTTGATGAACCATTTTCACCGTATGACTTGCCATGCGGCAAGGAACACGTCACCTCTTTGGACCTACCTCAAAAGACGTATGGACTCCACTCAATTTTGGGCTCAAAGTTAGCCCAAAATAAGCCTATAAATAAACTTATAAAAACCATTATTTCCAACAGGGACTACTAAAAACAAATTCCAGAGTCAAATATATGAATTACACTAAAAAAATTTCAGTTTTTTGCGACGCAAAATGCTGTCGCTAATACTTCTAATGTCGTCTCAAAAAACTTTTAGCGACGGCAAGGGGGGTCACAACAAAGGGCGTTGCTAAAACATTTTAAAAGCGGCGTGGTATCGTCACCTTTTTTTTTTTTTTGCGAAGACAAATGTGGCCTTTTGTGACGGCATTTTACTATCACCTATAATATGTAAAAAAATTGAGACCTTTTGCAATGGCAATGTTGTGTCGTTGCTAAAAGTTTTATTTGAGATGACAAAAAATGCAGTTACGAAATGTTTTTTGTTGCGGCGGCATGACCTCTATCACCAATACCTTTTGCAATGACATTGTCTATGTCGCCAAAAAAAAAACATTTTAGTTCTATTATTTTTTGCGACGGTGTGGTGCCGTCACCCAAAAAAAAAAAAACCTTGCAACAAAATTATTAAAAATATTTAAATTACCTGTATTAAATGAAAAAAAAATTGAAAAAGAAACCAATAATTGTATAATAATATAAAAATTCCAGTATAGAAATAATAATTTCTCCATAATAAAAATATTCTTGCATTCATAACTACACATCAGCAAAATTAACCCACTACATAATGTTCCATAATATATATATAATGTTTAAATACATAATGTTGTTCACAATTTAAAATAATATAAATCAAAATCAAAAGTTTTCCTCATCATTCACCGCGGGTAACAAAAACAAAACTTAGTCGCATTCTTTACAGGCATGCAATACGCAAGAAGCAAACTTCTACTCAGGAAATATCTGAAAATAAAAAACAAAAATAATTAATGACAATATAATTATGTGTTAATATGTTAATTACAAAAAAAAACATAAAAATTTAACTTCTATACAATTACAAAGATAATTAAGTAAATAATTTTGCATATACGGCTCTAAATTCCAAATCGGGAACCCGATTCGAGTCTCGTCTTCTTCCACAAGTCTCTTGTACCAAGGCGGTTGTATGTGCCAATCCGACACCGTTAATTGATTTTGGGGTGTCAACACCTCAAATTCTAAGTTCTTAAAGAAATAGTTTGCCTAAACTGAAATCCGGCTCTAACTCCCAAACCAGGAACCCGATTCGAGTTTCGTCTTCTCCCACAAGTCTCTCGTGGCTAGGCAGTCGTGTGTGCCAAGTTTCGTGCTAATTCGATGCCGTTTGGTGATTTTGGGGCGTCAACATCTCGAATTCTATGTTTCTTAAGGAACTAGTTTGCCTAAACCGAAATCCGGCTCTAACTCCCAAACGGGGAACTTGATTCAAGTCCCGTCTTCTCCCACAAGTTTCTCATGCCAAGGTGGTCGTATGTGGCAAGTTTCATGCTAATCTGATGCCGTTTGGTGATTTTGGTGTGTCAACACCTCGAATTCAAAGTTCCTTAATGAACTAGTTTGCCTTGAACTAATTTGCCTAGACTGAAATCCGGCTCTAACTCCCAAACCGGGAGCCTAATTCGAGTCCCGTCTTCTCCCACAAGTCTCTCGTGCCTAGGCGGTCGTGTGTGCCAAGTTTCATTCTAAACCGATGTCGTTTGGTAATTTTGTAGCGTCAACACCTCGAATTTTATGTTTCTTAAGAAATTAGTTTGCCTAAACCGAAATCCGACTCTAACTCCCAAACCAAGAAACCGATTTGAGTCCCGTCTTCTCCCACAAGTCTCTCGTACCTAGGCGATCGTGTGTGCCTAGTTTCGTTCTAATCCGACGTTGTTTGGTGGTTTTGGGGCGTCAACACCTCGAATTCTAAATTTCTTAAGGAACTAGTTTGGCTAGATCGAAATCTGACTCTAACTCCCAAACCGGGAACCCGATTCGAGTCCCGTCTTCTCGCATAAGTCTCTCATGCCTAGGCGGTCATGTGTGCCCAGTTTCGTTCTAATCCGACGTCGTTTGGTGATTTTGGGGCGTCAACACCTCGAATTCTAAATTTCTTAAGGAACTAGTTTGCCTAGACCGAAATCTGGCTCTAACTCCCAAACCAGGAACCTGATTCTAGTCCTGTCTTTTTCTACAAGTCTCTCATGCCTATGCGGTCGTGTGTGCCTAGTTTCATACTAATCCGACGCCGTTTGGTTATTTTGGGGCGTCAACACCTCGAATTCTAAGTTTCTTAATGAACTAGTTTTCCTAGATTGAAATCCGGCACTAACTCCCAAAACTAGGAACCCGATTTGAGTCCCGTCTTCTCCCACAAGTCTCTCGTGCCCAAGCCGTCGTGTCTGTCAATTTTCGTGCTAATCCAACATTGTTTGGTGATTTTAGGGCGTCAATATCTCAAATTCTAAATTTCTTGAATGCAGTGACGTCTTAATTAAGATCAAGAGACGTTACAATCCAATCTAATTATGAATCTTAAACTTTAAATCCTTGAACTATTTCATATAGCATATATAAGAAAATCTTGTCCTCCACATCCCATCAGACATGGATAACTAAAGACCATAGATAGAGAGACACTAACTAATATCAACATTGCTCTCACATTTTCATAAACAAATCTAGTTGAGACCCACCTTCATGTATTGAGATAGGTCTTTTCTCCTTATAAACAACTTCATAACATTTTTCCTGGATTCATAAAAATTATAACAGCAACACAATGTGTCAAGTGTTTCCAAAACATCTCTTATGGGTTTCAAGAATCCATCCCTAGATGTTTGCCAATAACATTTAGGTCATGTTTGTTTAGGCGGATTGGATTAGCATTCCCATGACTAATAGTCCTACGACTACGAATTCGTTGGATTATGTATCCTATCTTAACTAATAGTCAAGTTTAAAATAATTAGTCCGTACTTTAATTGTTTAACCAAATATCGGATTAATAATTTTATTGGACTATTAGCCCAATCCCAAGCTCATGTCCATCCAAACAAACATGGCCTTAGGGTAAAGAATCCTAAATTGCATTTGTTGTTTGGAAAAAGAGTTTTGGATAACTTTGGTGCAGACTAGAGAAACAGCAACATGGATAGTGAATACAAGCACATAGAAGATAACTAAAGCATCACAGTTAGAAATGGGCTTACCTCTATATCAAGTGATGGGTACTTCTTTCTGAGTATGTGTACCTGAAAACCACATTTATGGACTGTGGAAATGAGAAGGATGGAATAACAACATCAATATAAATAACAATGCTTTACTCACCTTATCCATTATTTCTGACATGAACTTCTATCCACCAAATCCAGGTTCCACGGTCATCACAATAACCATTTCCATAGGATTTTCACCATCAAGCTGTGGAGTAGGAAAGAGGAAATAGGTGAAAACAACATTGGTCTTTTTCTCTTTGGATAGGGAGATATTTTAAATGTTTAAGTACTTTAAGGCCTATTCTCAGAATTAATTTCATATTTTCTGAGACATTCTTTTGATCTTAAAATGAATATTTAAAATTTTTAATTAATAATTTTCTTTTTTCTTTTTTTGGTTCTCTTTTTGGTTTAATTATAATTGTTCTAAGAATCCTAAATTAGTCTAAAGTAACTCTGTTTTTTGTTTTTCTAATTATATTTTTGGTAATAACAACCACATGCATCTACATAAATTCACTTCAACTTGCCTCATTCAAAAATTTAAAATTACACATCACAAACAAGAAGAAACAGTGATCTAGACCCTTTCATTAATATGGAAAATCATATTGGCATTTTAGCATACATTCTAGAAGAAAATATTTAACATTGAGTTTTCTTTAATTTTCTTAAAGAATGTATTGTATAAGTTGATAAAACGTTCAACTATTTTTTTTTTTCTCTTTTATTGTATTAGAGACTCATATATATAAATCCACAACAATTGATAAATTAATGTTTATAAGTAATAAGTCCAAAATGGAACACCAAAAGGTAGTGGTATGCTCATGATAACTAATTGATACATAGCTACTTCATCAAAATTCCGATCAAATATGAGAAACTTAACCTTCTAGGCTGAAGAAAACTCGGAAAAGACATACAAACTACTATATTTACCTTTGAAACTTTAATCAAACATGAAGAGTGAATTGATTGCAATACCAGACAACTATCCCCATCCACAAGATCACCCGCGGCAATTCTACACTCATACTCAAACAGAGGCCCTGCTTTGCTTACTTCTACAATCAAATCAAATTAAACCCAAATCAAAATGTGAACATCATGTTAAAGATTATTTAAAAAAATTTAAAAGGACAAAAAGACAACCTCCATTAGCTACTTTAGTAGGATTAGCAAACAGAGCTCTTCAGATCATATATGGATATAAATATCTACAAATTTTAACATTGTAGAAGAATCTGTAGACAAAGCAAGTACACTAGCCAAATAATTTTGTTTTCATGATAGCCCACTTAAGATAGTACATCCTCGATGCTGAAAAGCTAATTGAAATTGTCGAATAGATCGAACAATTGTTCTCATTTCAATCAAAATGAACCAATCCAATGTTGAAGTGCTTCAGGAGTAACTCACTATATGCGAAATGCAAAAACTTTTGAAACAATAGGACTGAAATATTATAATTTGGTAATCATATTAATAGAATAGAAAATATTCTCACAACTATACACAATTATTAGCTTTTTAGGAAGTCATGCAACTCAAAAAATAATTACTAAATATCACATTAAAAAGTGATCAAGGTTAAAAATAAATAAATATTTAAAACAGGGGATAGATAAGAATCAAAATTACATAATTAGGTTTTCTTTTGAGTTACCATCACATCATAGATCTAAAAATTGATACATTTCCATTTGTTTCTTAGTTTCTCCAAGCAATCCTATAGTAAAAACACACACCTATATTGAATAGCATAGTTCAATTATCAAAATCCATAATCTTACAACAACTCTGATCTAAAAATTGTAAATCCATCTAATATATAGCTAACATAATCCATATTAAACCAAATTAGCTCCAGAAATTTACCTCAAAGTTGTTTCATTGTGCTCTATAGACCTCAAGTGCTTCGACATCGAAGGAATCGATCTAAGGGCCTGACCGAATGACTCTTTGCTCGAAATTATCATCGTCGTCTGAATCCATGCCTATTTGTGGTGGCAAATCTTCATCGTCCTCCTCGTCCTCGATCTCTGACTTGTC
Source organism: Camellia granthamiana (assembly GCA_036172215.1). Lineage (NCBI taxonomy): Eukaryota > Viridiplantae > Streptophyta > Magnoliopsida > Ericales > Theaceae > Camellia > Camellia granthamiana. The sequence continues at coordinate 151,487,009 of CM069903.1, forward strand.
ATCGTCCTAAAAATAACGATCGAGATTCAACCGAATCCATTGTCGATAGCCTCACATTCTCTCTCTCTGATCCATCATCCACCATAGTTTCTCTCTTTTGGGACCAGGAAGTAGAAATTGAGGCAAAATTTTATGAGGGGTATTTGAGACACTGCACTGCCGCTACCGCTGCTAGTCGTCGTCACTCGTTGCTCACCATCGTTGCTCGTTGCTCATCGTCGTCCCCCCTTGCTGTTGCTGCCATTGCCGTTGCTGCCATTGCCGTTGCTTGCAGTTGTGAGTGTGAGAGAGAGCGAGCGAGAGAGAAAGAGAGAGAGTATTTTGTGGATTTTTTAAATTGGGGATTTTTTGTTTAAGGGATTAGGGATTGGGGATTTCAGATCATAAGAAACAAAAGGGCGGAAAGAAATTGGGGAATTCAGATAAAAAGAGTGGGAAAATGAAAAGAAAAAGAAGAAAAGAAGATGAGAGTTAGGATAGGTGGAGTTGTTGTTTTATTTATTTTTTGTTAAAATATATATATATTTTTTTTTTGTAGTCAATGAATTTTTTTTTTTCATTTTTTTAGTTATTAAGGTTGAAAATGTACTTGTTTCATTTTTATTTTAATGAAAATATATATATATTTTTTTATTTGGTAAAAGTAGGGGTAATATTTTAATGAAAAATATTTTCCGTTAAAATAAAGTTAATTTTTGGTGGTTAATGAAAAATATTTTTCTGCAGCCCATTTTTTTTAGTTACTAAAAATCAAGAACAAATTTTTTGTAGTAGAGGAGAGGGAGCAGCAGTAGTGGTGAAGGTGGTGGATAAGAGGTGATGGTGGTGGTGGTGGTTGTGGTGATGGCGAAGGAGATTAGTGGTGAAGTTATGGTAGTGGTAGAGAAGATGGAGTGGCGATGGTGGAGGAGAGGTAATGGTAGTAGTAGTGGCAGTAGTGGCAGTAGTGGCAGTAGTGGCGGTGGTGGTAGTAATGGTAGTCATAGAGGTGGAATGGCAACAGTGGTAATAGTAGTAGCAGTGGAATGTCATTTGCAGTAGTGGTAAAGGTGGTAGAGGAGATGGGTGGTGAGAGATAGAGATGAGTGAGAGACAGATAGAGAAGAGAGATAGAGAGAGACAGAGATAAAGTGATGAGCAAGAGAGAGAGAAACAAAGTGGTCGCTAAAAGTACATTTTCTTGTAGTGGATCGATAAATTGAGAGAGAATTCGGTAAATAGAGAAGATGAGAGAGAGAGAGAGACAAACAAACAGACAGGCAGACAGAGAAAGAAAAAGAGAGAGAGAAGAGTGATAAGTGAGAGAGAAAGAGATAGAGACAGACAGACAGAAAAAGAGAGAGAAACCAGAGATGAGCAAGAAATAGACAAAGAGAGAGAGAGAACGAAAAGAGATGAACGAGAGAGATAGAAAAAGAGAGAGACAGAGACAGAAAAGAGATGGACGAGAGAGATAGATAGATGAGTGAAAGAAGAGAGATGAACGAGAGAGAAGAAAAAAGAAAGTTGAGTGAGAAGAGAGATGAGTGAGAGACATAGAGAGAGAAACAGATAGACAGACAGACAGATAAGAGTGTGAGTGAGAGAGAAAGAGAAGAGAAAGAGAGACACACACAGAGAAATAGGAAGATGAAAAAATGGGTGAAAAAAGAAATGTTATATCAAAAGAGTAAGACGGCGTCATTTTTAAAAAAAAAAATTTACGACAGAAAAATACCGTTGCATTTATTCAAACCATTTTGTGACTATATACATATGAAGTCGTCTCAAAGCTAGAATATTTTTTTTTTTTACTTTTTTACTTCTTTTTTTTTTGCAACAGTACCTATTACAGGCGCAAAAAACTCATCTTTGTTTTTTTTGCGACTGCAACTGGTGCCATCGTGAAAACAATCTCTGTTGTCACAAATACTCTCATTTTTTTTGCGACAACAATTTCTGCCGTTACAAATACTCTCCTTTTTCGCAACAGCATTTTCTGCCATTGCAAATACTCTGTTTTTCCGCGACAGCAAATTGTGCCGTCGCAAAGAATCACCTTTTTCATGACAACAAGTTATGCTGTCGCAAAAAGTCACTTTTTGCGACTGCAAGTGTGCCGTTGCAAATGCTTCCGTCTTTTAAGCCCACTTTTCTTGTAGTGTTATTTGCAATATTTTGAAAGATTTTGTAGTAAAAGATAAGAATTGTTGAAAATGCTGCATGATTAATTTCGGATTCATGAAATTGATGAAATTATCATAATAGTTTTGAAAGACCTAGTATGAAAATTATGTATGAAATTTTTGTTCGTATATCATTCCTTTTCATAGAATGATTTTTTTGGTCTGATAATTAAAAAATTTTAAAAAAAAATCTCTAATCAAGTCATATTCAAGCTGGCCCAAATTAGTTAGTCTATGATTGGATTCGAGGGTGATTCTATTTGCACCCAAAAAATTGTTTAGTACGACCCATTTCTTATTATTCTTTATTTAATTATTTAATTTTATAATTTATTCTTTATACACTCTATATTCTTTCCTACATTACACTTCAATATAAAATAATAATTTATGGTACACCCAAATAATAAATAAATCAATTGAAAAAAAAGAAAGACTTCCTCTTTTTCCTCTCTCCTCAATGCTGGGTATCTCTCTCCCCCATCTCCTCTCTCTTTATATGTATATATCATATATGGATCTTGGTTAGGTCTCATGAGCTTTGTTGAGTAAGGTTTGTTTTTCATCAAGAAATGTGCACTCTCTCTCAATAGTTGGAAATTTTTTTCTCTCTATGTTTTTTTTTTTTTTTTTAAATGATGATTCTAATAGTTTCTTGGGTTCTAGAATGATGTTTTGTGGAGTGGGTTTTATATTGAGAGATTGACACAATTTATTCTTTTCTAAAAATCTCATCACAAAGATTTAAAGAATGATTGAGGTTGTTTTACTCCAAAACTTCACTACCTCCTCCTCTTAGACTTTCGTGCAAGATCTAGGGTTTCTTTTTTGTTTGATGATAGTGGTAAATTTTAGTGGAATAGATTAGAGTTTTGATAAAACGAAGAAGATAAAGTGAAAATAATTAAATTTTGGAGAAGAAAATGAAGAGATTTAGGGCTAGTTTGGCATGTACTAAATAAGTCAAAAAGTCAAAAAGTCACTATCTTATTTAAGTCACATCATCTTATTTAAATCACATCACCTCTCTAACACATCACATCAAACCCAACCCAAACCCAATCCAAACCCACCAATAAGTCAAAAAGTGCACTTTTTTAGGATATCCCAAACCAACCCTTAATATGAAAAATATGTATAAATGATTAGGATTTATCATAAAAAAATAAATAAAATTTAATGTGAATTGTACTTATTATTAAATTTATATTAAAGGATAATATTAATTAAAATTTTAACATTTTTATTGGGCGTACTAAATTATTATTTGGGTGTAGATAGAATTCCCTTGGATTCAAGAACCAAAACATTCATATAAACGTGGTATAGTGACCCAGCCCTTATATATTGGGCCAAGCTATCACATATCTAGCCCACCACCAAACAATTCCTTCCACTTCATCTCTTTCCAGATTTCCCTCAAACCCTAGATCCTCACACCATTACTGCTCTCTCTCTCTCGGATACCAAATCAAAGATCAGAAAAATGGCGACGAGCAATCCAACGGTGTTGCAGTTTTCGCCGTCATCGACGAGCGTGTCAGCGAAGGTCCATCCTCTGGTGATCTTCAACATCTGTGACTGCTACGTCCGGCGACCCGACCAGGCCGAGCGAGTCATCGGAACTCTTCTCGGCTCCGTCTTGCCCGACGGCACCGTCGATATTCGCAACTCTTACGCCGTTCCTCACAACGAGTCCTCTGATCAGGTTTTGCTTCCGCCTTTCTGCCTTTCCTTCACACTCTGTTTGTTTCTCGAGAAAAAAAAGAAAAAAAACACGAAATGAAAAATCAGAGAAACGCTCAAAAACTACGACTCATACGTTCAGTTTTATTTGATATGAAACACGATAAACTCAGATTATGAATAAATTGTAAATTTGAAATCTGCGGCCTTGAAATTTTGGGTAAGCATTTCACTCTCCCTTGATTTGGGTTAAAAATGGGTAAAACTCAATTTGATACATGTTTGAGTCATGAGTAGAGAGGTTTTTGAGATTATTTTTATTTTTATTTTTTAACCTAAATTTGAATTTGATATAGTTTTGTGTCAAGGGCTGGAGATGCCATAATACTGTAAATAAATAAATAAATAAAATTAAAAAAAGAAAAAAAAAAAAAAAGAAGAAGCTGATTTGTAGACTTTTACTAGGTTTGAACTTTCACAAATTGGTAGAAAGATATCTGTTCATAGCAATGGATTTTCAGGGCAATTGTAGTTCTGAATTGGGGGAACATGAGGATATTAAAATTTTAGATATGTGGAAATTCTTCGAGGAATTGAGTAAGGAAACGATATTGGCCTAAATCCAGTTCGTTCATTCATTCACAAAAAAGTACTTATAAAAAAAATTTATCCATTCACTGAAATTTGTTCTAATAGTTCCTTACTAGACACTAGTTCCACCAAATAGTGAGAGATTTGTGTGTACGTGTTCACACAAGGGCCATCTAGTGTATTGTTCTTACTTATTTCTTATTCCTTTGTCCCCAATTTTTATTATTTTTTGTTTGTTATGGTTGCAGGTTGCACTGGATATAGACTATCATCATAATATGCTACAATCCCACCTGAAGGTGAACCCAAAAGAAGTCATTGTTGGATGGTAATTTCTCATCTTACTAGTCCTTGTTTCTTAATCTCATGAAAAAGCCAATCGCAATCACCTTGTTTTGTTATATTTACTTTGATCTTGTTTTATATGAAACATGTTTGTTTTAATATTGATGCTTTCCATGTATACAGTTGGATAATTTGAACTCGTGTTTAGTTATGAATCTATGCTGTATGCTGTTTGCTTGTTGCTTCTGCCAAAACAATGTATATGATCAAAGATTTCAAGTAGAAAATAACAGATAGTGCACTAACAGGCCACATCTAGTCATCGACAGCTTGAGACTAGTATTCTCCTTTTTATATTTGGTGCTTTTTGTTTTCCTGGGGACCTTATGTAGGTCTAACTTTATTAATTTTTGTAGTCTGCTTGTTTTGGTGAATGGACGCTGCAGCTATTTTTTTACAATGATGATGCTGTTAATGTTATGCATGAGCTTTTACCTGGTTGTGCCTGTTTCCCATTATTTGTTGTGGATTTTCTCCCAACTTGTGTGTATTTGATTCTTGTTTTTATCAAATTGTGTTGTAGGTCCTCTACATTAGTAAATTTTTTCTTCATACCTTTCTTGGGAGCCAATGGAAGATTATATTGGTTCATACTTGCTGGTTGTATCTTTATCAAAAAGAATGTGGATGTGATATCCTTAAATCCTTGTTTTACTTAGTTGAGTTTGGTGGGTGTGAGAGGTGGGAGTTTTCTTGAGTTTCATGTTGGTTTTGCTTTCTATTATAGATAATGAAAATTCTCAAGGCTGTCTCTCTTTCTCTTCTTTTGGGTCAAAGTAATGGGGTCTAATCATTTAAGTATTCTTCTTCAATATAGCTATACCCTTTCCGAATAGTAAATTTGTGGCTCAGGGCAAGAAAAGTCATGATTCATTAATTTTCTATTTGTTAGCATCTTGTTTCATGGTGGATGAGAACTATTATACTAGAACTCTTGCTAAATTCTTGGTTAAATTTAACTGTGTTGTGAGAAACCTTCATGCAAGGAAGAAAACGAAAAATCTTTGGAACCGTGAATTAACCGTAATTGTATGAAATGTGGACTCTGTTGATTTTGGTTGTCTTCTGTTCAGACAATTAAGTTGAATCAAGTTGAATGCCTTGATCAATTTATCTTGTATTCTACTACACATATTGAGCTATGTGCATCTTCAGATTGAAATGGAAGCTTTCCTTGTATGTGTCAGTTAGTATTGCTATATGCATTTGGACACCAACTCCATATGAGAGCTAGGTGCAAAATTGTTGTTCTTTCAGAATTTTTAGTTAAGTGGAAAACATGTTAAACTTAGATTTTAAGCAGTTTGGCGAAGTGTTCAATTGCCCCAACGGTTGTAGATTTGTGAATTAGGGAAGCATAGACACACCAAAATGGTTGTCATGGCTACGTCTGTCATCTAATAAGAATGAACTCGTGTAAGTAAGTAGCATGTTGTGTCGTGTCATGTACACTCATCGGACTTTTCGACACCTATTGAACACACGTCCAAACATGTTGTACTATTTTTCAAAATTGTATGGACTTAGATACACTTAATACACTTGAGGAACATGTGTATCACTCACACATACATGAAACACATTACAAATTTAAATAAAATATTATGAAATTCAATCTTAAAAGAGAAATGATATAAATTTATACCTACTTCGCTATGTTAGACTTTAGAAATTGGTATTACATTGCATTTTGTTATTATCTTGAATTACTATTCATATATATGACATAATAATTAGTTATCCTTCCATTATATATGACATATAATTAATATATAAAACTATATATTTTGCGTGTGTGCTCCCGTTTATCATATCCTAAATTTGTTGGAAATATCTGTGTGGGTGTGTCCATGTCGTGTCACGTGTCCTTATCCATCGTCATGTCTATGCTTCTTAGTGTGGCATGTGTTGGACACAAATTCACCTTGAGCCCAATTGGGTACGTGTAAAACACACATGATATGTCCGAAATTATTTATTTATTTTGATCTGGACAAGGCTGGGACATATATAATTAGTCTGGCATGGTCTAGACATGTTTGGGATCCAGATTGCAAAAGTAAGTTCGATAAAAAAACTTAAGAAAATTCATTATTTTCAAATTTCTTGGTCTTTGGCTTCCTATGGTCTGCATCATGTGGCCTTACATTCTGATTATTCTTCCTTGTGCTGTTTTCATATGAATCAGCCTTCATTTTTTAATTAGGGAATCTGTTCATGAATATATAATGATATTCCACATTTTATTATCTTAGCTGTGTAGTTCAATTTCACAGGTAGTCAGTCACTTTTAATGTTACTGTGATAATATTATTAGGGAGCATACCAATTATCTATTTTCTTATGGATTAAAATATTTTTCTCTTCTGTATTTTAAAATGATGCAGGTTTTCAACAGGCTTTGGTGTCACAGGAGGGAGTGCCTTGATTCATGAATTTTATTCCAGAGAAGTTACAAATCCTGTTCATCTGACTGTTGATACAGGATTCAGTAATGGAGAGACTAGCATAAAAGCTTTTGTCTCTGTTAGTTTGTCTCTTGGAGATCAGCAACTTGCTGCACAATTTCAAGAAATTCCTTTGGATCTACGCATGGTTGAAGCTGAGAGGGTTGGCTGTATGCATTTACCTGAACTCCCTGGTTTTGCAGTAAAATCTTCACTACCTGCATTCACACACACACACGTGCTTGTATATGATGGCAGATACAGATAGAATCTATGCCTAAGAAGTAGAATACTTATAAGAAGGTGGGGTGTCTGTGTCGTGTCCATGTTAGACACCGGCACTCATTGGACATTTTCCAACACATGTCTAACACTTGTCCAAACATGTCCTATAGTTTTGAATTTTTCTAGACCCAGGCACTCTTCGGAAATTTAGAGGACACACATATCCGTCACTTAGTCACAAACTAATTATATGTTTGAACAAAATAGCATAGGATACAATAGCAAGAGAAAGATGATCTAAATTTATCGGAATTAGTGTTATGTTGCTTCCTTTTTTTCTTTTTTCTTTTTTAATTATCTTTCAATGATATATTCATATATTTGTCATAGTAAATATATAATACTATATATTTTGTCATGTCCTATATGTAAAACTATGTATTGTCATGTCAGCATGTCGGCCATGTTGTGTGTCTGTGTCATGTGTCTATGTCCGTGTTTCTTAAAATCTCTGCCAACTTTTGTCTCCAGGGAATTAAGTCCAGATTTGATATTTAAGTTGCTCATTAAAGCTTAGTTCGTAGGAATATTTCTTTTGGTCAGTGCTTACTCGAACTTATTGCTTTTGGGACTATATGTTTTTGGTAGGTGTCCAATATTTTCATTGAGGAGTGAGAATCTTGTAATCTCATCAACCACTGGGGCATCTGTGGTTGATGGTGCTTGTTATTCAAGAATTAAAACCAAATTGAGAGCTTGGAAAATTGATGAATGCCTCTCCAAAGGAAGAATTTTCAGAAGTTTTTTAATCAATCACCCATTTTTCAAATGTTTCTATGGATTTTCTTTCCCATAGCTGAGCCTCTTTATTCTCAAAAGTTAAGAGTTCATCTATGATCCTAATTTTTTTATTACGTGGCATCACATGATATTCAACCTTGCTAATGTTGAAGGTATCAGTTTAATGCATATGAACTTTTTGTAACATTTTCTAAATCCAGTTCTGATTAGAAGCACAATTTTCCCGCTTTAATACTACATTTGCTGTGAAATCAGAATGATGCTTGAATTTATGTTGATAGTAGAATGGTGAAACTTTAGTTCTTTTCTTGTGTTAATTTATCGCTTTCTTACACACATATAAACTGCTGTCCTATGTGTTTTTCTTATTAATTTCCAATTGATGCGTTATTTTCTGCTAAAACTATTTTAAGTATTGTTGGTTAAACAAGAGTCTGCGCAGAAATGTTGTTTAAAACTAAGCACCCTTACTAGCTTGATGTGATTTACAATCTTGATGCAAATTTTGACTGGGAAAAATATATGATTGTAGTTGACATCCTTAAGACAACAATGGTTGACAAACTCCCAAATGATTTGGAAGGAATGGAAGCATCAATGGAACGGTTATTAGCTCTGATTGATGATGTCTACAAATATGTCGATGATGTTGTGGTGAGACGACCAATTCTATCCTCTTTGACTATTTTCATTCTCCAGTGATTTTTTACCTGATTCAGTCACTATTCATTTCTCAGGAAGGCCGCATTGCACCTGATAATAACATTGGGAGATTCATATCAGATACTGTTAATTCCATTCCCAAAATATCACCATCAGCGTTTGATAGGCTCGTGAATGATAGTTTACAGGTGCCTAGCTCCATTTTTAAATCCTCGTGTGATTTTTGCTCTTATAATAATAAAAGGGGTGGGGAATCTTTTTCTTTATATCCTTTTTATATTACTTTTCTAAATTGATTTTGGTTCATTACTACATGTGATGAATGGGTTAGTTGATTTCTTTGATGATGTTGTTTTGCACCTGAGGACTATGTTTGGATTGCGGATTGTTGAGGGAAGGGATAAGAAAATGGAAATGAAATTACTTCTATGTATGGTTGTTTATTGCAACAGTTATGCCTGTATCTTACTGTGAATTTGCATTTGGCAGGACCAATTACTCTTGCTTTATTTGTCAAGCATCACAAGAACGCAACTAAGCCTAGCCGAAAAATTGAACACAGCTGCTCAAATCCTGTAACTGACTTTGTCGAAATCCTGTGCTGTTGGTGATTGTTTGGCCACTTTGAGAATTTTGATCACATTTGATTTTGAGAAATAGTTGTAATATCTTTTCTGGTCTTGAGCATGGAGGTTGTCCTTCATTGACTATCTAAATTTGCCATTTTTTGTGGTGGTAAAATTGCTATGTAGAAAACAACAATACTTCTGTTCGAATCTTGGGGAAACTGAGATGGAATATTGTGGTTCTGAACTGGTTTTTGGAAGGCCTGTTATAATTTTCAAGGTATTTCTTCAAATTGAAGGGTGACCGTTTATTTTTGCTGAAAAGGCAAGGATCAAGTCCTGTTCAACTCCCAGCCATGTCGAAAAAACCTTCCCCTAATGTTTTGAGTTCCAAACACGTTGCTAAGGGTCGGATTGTTGGAGTTGGTAGGGCCTCTAGGTTTGGATCATATAATTGGATCGAGCATAGTAGGAGTTTAGTTTTTTTTTTTTTTTTTTGGAGAACTAAAGTAAGAGTTTAGTTTGTAAACAAAAGAAAGTGATTTTTTTAAATATTGATAATGTATGATAGATAATTTAAAAATTTCAGTAGAGAAATGATAAATGTAATAGAATGCATCTTTTATAATATTAATCACTTTGTTTAGTTTGAGTTTTTTTAAAGTACTTTTTAAAAAATTTTACTTCTTTGTTTTCTGTATTTTTTTTGTTTTTACTGAATTTTTTTAATATTTAAGTAATTTTTTTAATTTTTAGACACATTAAACATAAATACACTTAAAAAGTATATTTTTTGCAAAAAAAAATTTTTAAAAATTCATTAAATACTAAAAATATAAAAAAATACAAAAAATCAATATATTTTTCGTATTTTTATGTATTTATTAATTTTTTAAAATATTTTTTATAAATATTTTATTTTTTTAAATATATCTAACTAAGATGTATTTAAAAAAATATTTACTAAAAATTTAAAAAAAAATGAGAAATAAAAAATTTAATTTAAAAAACTCAAACCAAACGGACTCTATGATGCTTAGGTTGAGTGCGCTAATAATAGGAGTTCAAATCCTGTGTGATGGTTTCAAAATGACATTGTTCTGTCATATTTCTTTTTTCAGCTCTCAACCTTTGAGACCTAGAGATGACTGGGGTTTGAAGCAGCCATCTCGGATCCTAGAGAGAGAGGGGGAAATGGGTTGTGGGAACTCATTTTTTTTTTTTAAATGATTGAAAGTTCTAATAAAAGAGCTCTAATAATGGGTGTCATTGTAATGTAATGTTTTAGATTTATGTTTTTTATTTTTATTTTTTTTTTATTCATTATCACATTATTAGAGTTCAATTAAAGCTCTCAAAATTAGAGAGATTTATTTTTGCGTTTTTTTTTTTTTTTTTTTTTTTTTTTCAGCTCTCAACCTTTGCGAGCTAGAGACGGCTGAGTTTGAAACAGCCATTAGAGAGAGAGAGAGAGAGAGAGAGAGAGAGAGAATGGGTTGTGGTGGGAACGAGGTCTTCACTCTGGTCATAACCTTCTCAGTAGCTCTCATCGCATACAACGCAATCATCTCCGCCAATGCCCCTCTCAAGCCAGACTTCCAATCTCATACTCGCCAATATCGGCAAATGGGTTCAAACCAATCGTCAAGATCCCAATGGACAGATTGAAAACAACACCCAAGAAGAGGCAAATTTTGGGTTTGTACATTCTTATTTGAGAAGTTCTGCTGAAATTCTACTGATTTTCTGTTTGTGATTTTGGGCTTACTTTGTTTTTCCCTTTTGGTTTGATACTGGTGAAAACTGATGAACAGAACTGGAATCTCAAATTTTCGAAGTAAAGCAAAGAAATCAGATTTTTTGTTTTTGAATCTTTCATTTGGCTGGATTTTTTGAACTGGTAAACTAAACACACATACTTTGACATTTTGAACATCAATTTGTATCAAGAGATAAACCAGCACATCTATTTTATAAAATAGAACAGCATAGAAACGAAACCCGAATTGGCGGGACCCAAAAAAATTTGGGTAAATTATCAATGAGTCGTAATAATTAGATTTAATTTCATTAGATTTTTTTAAAATAAATACTAATAAAATCATCATTAAAAATAAATTTTTTTTACAATTTTTTACATGTCGTTAAAAATTGACAATTAATATTTTTTTTTTGTTACGATTGTTAAAATTTATAATTAGTAACGTTTTGCTATGACGTATTTTTTAAACTATCATTGAAAGTTAAAAAATAGTGACATTTTTTTGTAACGATTTTTTAAATTGTCGCTGAAATTAATAATTAGTGATTTTTTTAAATAATATTTAATGAAAAGTGCTATTAATTCTCAAAAGATTTATTGAACCATAAGTTCACTTATTAAAACTTTTTTTTTTTTTTTGATAACTCAGGGTGTCCGGGCCAGCTTGCGCGCACCTCGACTAATCCCTGGGGGACCAATCCCACCGTCTACTAGCGGGGGGCCATTTAAAGTCAGAGCAAAGCTCTGTATGGACTGGCCCAACACAAGAGTTGATAGCACCTAAGAGATTTTGAACCTGAGACCTAGAGAGGAGCAAACTCCTAAGTCCCAAGCCTCCACCACTAAGCCAACTCTTGGGGGTTTTCACCTATTAAAACTTACCGACATACTCCTCAAAAAATTTTAAAATTTTGAGTATCAATTTAAATCAAGAGAAAACCCAAATGTTAATTTCACACAACAAACCAAAAACACCATTGGGTTGAAAAATTGAACAAGTATAATTCAAATCAACAAGCGACTCAGAGCGAACTTTTCTTTGCCGGCAGCTTCGGACGCTTTGTCAACAGCTATCGATCCTCTTCTTCTTGTTTGATGCTGCTTCTCTCTTTTCTCTCTCTCTCTCTAAAAAAAAAGATTGCTTCAGCTTGTTGCACTTTTTAGAAAATTTTATTTTCTTATTTTTCGTATTTTTTTGTTTTTATTGAATATTTTTAATATTTTAAGTAATTTTTTTTTTTACTTTTTAGACATACTTAACATAAATATACCTAAAAAGTAAAAAAATTGTGAAAAAAACCTTTTAAAAATTCACTAAATACTAAAAATACAAAAAAAAAATACGATAATTCAGTATATTTTTTATATTTTTATGTACTTATTAAAATTTTAAAATATTTTTTCACAAATTTTTTACTTTTTAGATACATCTAAGTAAGGTGCATCTAAAAAAATAAAAAAAAATGTTTAAAATTTTAAAAATATTCACTAAAAACAAAAGAACACGAAAACTAAAAAACTGAGTTTTCAAAAAATTTAATTCAAAAAATTCAAACCAAACACAGTGATTTTTTTTTTTTTTTTTTTTTTTTTTCATATCCCTTCACCAAAAACGATGGGCTTGTTTGGTTTGTTTTTGGGAAAAATTTTTGGGAAAAATTCTCTACAAACAAATTTTCAAGAGTAATCAAACCAAACAAATTTTTCCAAAAAAAATCTCAAAATTTTGTTTGGTTTGCTTCTTTCCAAAATCACTCTCTCTCTCATACACATCAAATCAATCATTTTTTTTAAAACTCTCTCTCCCAAAATAATTTTCCAAAATCATTTCTAAAAAAAGGCAAACCAAACAAGTTTTCGTACTTTTTATCTCAAAAACTACTCTACAAATACAAACCAAACAAGCCCGATGTGTTTGTCGTGGCCATGCTGCTGCCATAGCCCTCATCTTTGTCTTCGACCGTTCATGCTTAAAGTGCTTAAGGTTCTTAGCTCTGCGTAATTTGAGAGCTTAGAAAGATAAGAAAAAGGGGCAAAAAGAAAAAAAAAAAGAAAAGCAAAACGATACCGTTTTGGCACCACGGCAAGAAGTGCCATAGAATGTCACAATAGAGGATCCAAACTCATAAAAAATTGTGCTTAGGTTAAGTACGATAATAATATTACGGGATGATATCTTTAATTAGTTATAAATTTCATAAGATAGTGAGATTATGTGATTATGTTAGACAGGATAATGGATGTCCGTCTAATTTTCTTTATATTTTTATAGAGTAATGTTATAATGATTATTTATTTATCAATCTAGTAATCAATTTTGTGTTAGAGGTACATGACTGATAAATTATGTCAATATTGTGTTGACAAATAAAATGGTAAACAAACATAATACTCCTTCTATCCCACAATGTTAGTCACTTTTTGAAAATTCTAACTTTTTAAAGAAATATGTAATTATTGTTTTAAAGTTAAATCAAAATATATTGATTTATCATATTATCCCCTTTATTCCCATTATTATAATCATTTTAAAGGATAGTTTTGAAATAATATATAAAATTTTTTGTTTTGAATTTTTAAAATGAACAACTATTTGGGGATATCAAAAAATAACAAAATGAACCAATAATATATGACGGATGGAGTGTTATATAAAAATGCGGCAGTGACTGGTAGCTCGAATCACTGGCTCGAAATCTGGCTCGAGACCCAAAACGACGTCGTTTTGGGTCTCCAATTTTCTTTTTCTTTTTTTCTTTTCTTTTCTTTCCTGGTTTTGGCTTCGTTTTGCAGAACGAAGAAGAAGAAGAAGAAGAAGGGAGAAGAGGAGGAGGAGGAGGAGGGGGAGGGGGAGGGGGGGAGGGTGAGGGGGACTGGAGGGGGCCTAAAAAATGGAGGAAGAAGACGGAGGAAGAAGAAGACGGAGGGGCTGCGACGAGCTCGGCGATCTCGGCGGGGCTCCGACGAGCTCGGCGGGGCTCCGACGAGCTCGGCGGAGGCGACGGAGGCTGCCACGAGCTCTGCTGGGCCGACGACCGACGGGCGGCGAGACGATCGGAGGCTGTCTCCCTCCCACGACGAGCCCTCCCTGCGACGATCGACGGTCTGACGAGGACGCCGGGCGGACGACCCACGGCGGGGCTGGGCTGCGACGAGGACTTCCTTCCTCCCTTCCTCCTCTGTTTCCTCTCTTCTCTCCCTCTTTCTCCATTCGAGCCATTTCGAGCCTCGTAGCATTCGAGCTACGAGGCATTTTCCATAAAAATGTGATAAATATAGAATTATTTTTGTATTAAGGTATGATTATATTCAATATTTATTCTTGTCGATTGATTGCAGTACCATGGTTAGGCTCCAATTGAGTCTTCGTTAAAATAAATTTATCAACTTAAAAATCTATTTGTTATTTCTTTTTAATAGGAAAATCTATTTACTAAATTTATTTTTAGCTTATTTGACAAATTTATTTTTTATTGAAAAAGTTTACTTTAGTTAGTGAATCATGTGTTGGTTTCTTGCCCCTTTGCTTGGAAGGTGTGATCTACAATGCTGAATTGTTGGGATATTGAAGGGGCTTTACCTGAATCTGTTGAAGGCATTCTCTTATAATGGGATGTACAATGTTTTAGGAGTAAAGAGAGGAAGATTTGGAGAGGAGTACCCCTGGTTGTGTTGTGGTCTCTCTGAAAGTATAGGAATGATTGTGTGTTCAATGCATCTATTCCAAATTTGATGGAGCTTTGTGAAGTGATAAAGGTGATAATTGCATTATAGATCAAACCAAGTTATTCAGAGCATCATTTTTCAGTGCATGACTTTGTGATAAATCGAAGGCAAGTGAGATGTGAAGAAGAGTGTAACACTCACAGTTATTCAAACTCCTTTGTTTTGAGTTTGGCTTGTTCACTATGTTTTCTTTGATTTTCTTTTTTGGTTGAACTCTCTCCAATTTTGGGTGGTGCTAGCAGATGATTGGACTAATTAGTTGGTGCCAACCTAGTTGGGATTGATTAGTATAGCTTTGATGCTTTTTGCACCCTCGGTCTTTGTTGATGTTCATCTCTGTAATTGTATTGCTTGATTATCATCAATAAAAGTTTTTTTTTGGTTGTTTCAAAAAAAAAAAAAAAAAAAAAAAAAAAAAAAGAGTTGTAACAAAAACAAATTAACTTTTTTAACATTAATTTTTGTGTAAATTATAAATACATGTCTTCAGATTTGCTTAAAATACAGATTGCCCTTTGCATTTTGGAAAATTATAAATATCTTTTATTTAACAAAATTAACAGAAAAATTAAAATTTCTAACTACTTTTTTTATATAACAATAAAATTATCTAAAATATTAATTGAAATTTATTTTTAATATTATTAAAAACTGTTAATTAGTTTGATGATTTATTATAAAATGGCCCATTTGACTTGAAGGAGCAGAATGTAATTTTCAAAACTGCAAAGGTCAATTCATATTTTAAGCAAATCTTAGGAGGTGTATTTGTAATTTACCCTTAACTGTTTTGAGGAGGATCCTCTCCCGTCTAGATTTTAGACTCAAGGGTGTTGTTTGCGCTTGTGGGACACACCACATATTCCATTTCGATAATCCCAACCTTTCATTTTGTCAGGCACTTTATGAATTTCATCCACACACAAAATTAGGTTAATCTGATAATTGTAACTTACTCTATTTATCGCATTTTTAACCAAAATTTTTTTTTTTGTGTTTTTAAAAAATAAATCATATATTTTTTTAGTTAAAAACACGATAAATTAATTTAGTTACAATTAGGGTAAATTACCAATAGGTTCTAATAATTAAACTTAATTCCCATTAGATCCTATTGAAAATAAGTTTTTGCAAAATTGTCGCTAAAAATAATTTTTTATGACGATTTTTTTGCATATTGTTAAAAATTGACTATTAGTGACCTTTTTTTTTTTTGTTAGGGTTTTTATAAACTGTTACTAAAACTTATAATTAGTGATGACGAATTTTTCAAACTATCGTTAAAAGTTAAAAATTAGTGACATTTTTTTTGGGGGGGGGGATAAATAACCACACTTTATAAAAAGGCATTAAGATGATACAAAGAATACAAAAATGGAAGCCATAGAGGCTCCACAGACTAACAAATCAAATTCTCCACAAAATCTACAAAAGCCAAAACATCAGTATCAATCGAACTTGTCACCCAACTATATAAAACTACAAGTAGCCGTTTTTCTAACCATGGGACTGAATGAGACACTCCTTGAAAAACACGCCTATTCCGCTCTAACCAAACCAGCCATAGAGTACAATGAGAAACAAGCATTCACACCTCCCGACACCTCCTCCCGACTCGACCCCTTACCCAACTTTGCATGACTGCCTTAACCAAATCCGACTGCACCCAAGCCAGACCAAAAGTCACTACCACTAACATCCAAATGTGAGAAGTAACCGGACAATAAACGAGTAAATGATCCAACGATTCCGTATCACCATAACACAAACAACACCAATTAACTAATATGTGGCCACAATGAATTAAATTATCCATAGTCAAGATACGCCCCAACATGGCCGTCCACACAAAAAAGGCCACCTTAGATGGTGTACTCAAAACCCAAACACACTTCCAAGGGGAAGCAACCACCTCCTCATGAGCAAGCACACCATAAAAAGAAGATACAGAAAACGTGCCCTTAGCTCCAGGACACCCCCATGCCAAACCACCCGTTTGGTAGAGCTGTGGGAAAGTGATTATAACTTATAGTCTAACAGCTTATAGCTTATAGCTGTGAATATAAGCTGATTTTTGATTTATAAATTAAGCTTCTCCTCCCCCACTTAAAGAATAAGTTGATTATTGACTTACAAAAAGCTATAAGCTGTATTGTTAAGCTGAACCAAACACATCAAAATAGCTTAAATTAAACTAAAAGCTGAAATAAGCTGGAAATAAACCCTACCAAACTACCCACCCTCCCCCACTCGCAACTCATATAAAAAACCCAACAGCTCCATCAACTGATCTTGCTCCCAATCCTGAACATCACGGCGCAGGCATACATTCCAAACAGTCGAAACCCCTTGGACAGACTGCACAACACCCATCATCACCTCAGAATCAGCGACAATACCAAAAATCAAACAGAACCGCAACTCTAAAGGAAGGTCACCACACCACCTATCTTGCCAAAACTGAACTCGATCCCCCACCACTACCTTGAGCTTCATCCTCTTCAAAAACTCCTCCCACCCTTGCCAAATCCCTTTCCATCAACCACAGCCATAAGATTGCCCCACCTGCCCTGAACACCACGCTCCATTTCCTATACCAAACTTTACTACCACCACCCTTCTCCAGAGACAGTCCTGCTCCTCCACAAAATGCCACAACCACTTCCCTAACAGGGCCACATTAAACAAGACCAACCTTCGAATCCCCAAACACCCATTCACCTTGGGACGACAAATCCAATCCCAGGCCACCAAGTGATAATGAGAACCCTCCCTCTATTACCTCACAAGAAATCCCTCTGGGTTTTCTTAATCCGTTTTACCACTAACACCGGAATCACATGGACGGACATAAAGTAAGTCGGAATACTGGATAGAACACTCTTAATTAACGTAAGTCTACTACCTTTTGATAAATATTGTCATTTCCATCCTGCCAACCACCGCTACATACGTTCCATCACCTTATCCTACACGCACTTGGCCTTAAAAGACGCCCCCAAAGGTAAACCCAAATGTGAAACTGGCAGATATGCCACCTTGCACCCTAGAATAACTGCCAATACCGGGATCCTTACTACCTTCCCCATTGGAATCAGTTCTGACTTTGCTAGGTTCACCCAAAGTCCTGAAACTGCTTCAAAGCACAACAACACACATCTCAAGTAATCAATCTGATCAACATCCGCATCACAAAAAATGAGCACATCATCCGCATAAAACAAATGGGAAACCGTTAGAACTGCTGGATCTACCCCCACCGCAAACCCCTGCAACAGACTTTCCTGTATCATTCTAGATAACAAACGCCCCAATGCTTCCATAAGCAATATGAATAATAAAGGAGATAAAGGCTCACCTTGTCGTAGCCCTCTATAAGTAGGAAAGGAACCTGCTGGAGATCCATTAACAAGGACTGGCATCTGCATTGTAGAAATATAGAATTGGACCCATTGCCTCCATCTATTCCCAAAACCGAGTCTATCCAACATATACAATAAAAACTTCCAATTAATATTATCATAGGCCTTCCAATTAACTTCCAATTAGTGTCATTTTTTTGTGACGATTTTTTTAAACTGTCAGTTAAATTTATAATTAGTGACATTTTTTTGTGACAAAATTTTCAAACTGTCGTTAAAAATTAATAATTAGTGACTTTTTTTAATAGTATTTGATAAAAAATGTCATTAATTCTCACAAGATTTATTAGACAATAAATCCACCTATTAAGACTTACACGTAAGTTTCCCTTACAATTATCAGATCGACCTAATTTTTTATGTGAATAAAATATACAAAATGCTTGACAAAATGAATAATTCAAATTATCAAAACAGACTCGTGGTGGATACCATAAACCCAAACAATATCTCCTGTCCAAAATCTAGAGTAGGGTTTCTGCTCCTAATTTTTTGTATAAATTTTTATTTTGAACTAATAAACTAATGAACTAGCTAACTCTTTTAAAACAAAACATGAATGTGTGTTCCGCTAATGGTGTGTAGTAGTAGTAAAACGGTCGTCGCTGTGGCACTCAGAGAGACAAACGTGGTTGTGGTTGAGACAAGACAAGAAAGAAAAAGACGGAATTCAGGGCGGCCTAGATTTCACGCGTGCCTATCTGTCTATCAATCTAAAATCTATTTATACATACATATCAACAAACTTTACCTAATAAAAGACTAGTGCTTAGCTTAGACTTCTCGATTCTCACTGAATTACATCTTCCCCCTGTTTTAATAATCTTGTTTTTTTCTTTCTTTAAACCTCGGATGAAATGAGAGAGAAAGAGATGTCCCAGGATCTAGGTGGACGATACAAAAAAAGACATGTAAAATCCGACACATGTAATGCCCTTTTACCAACCTTTTCAATCCTTTCTATTTTTTTTATTTTTTTTTTCAATAGTAAATTATATGAATAGGAAAGTTAGATTGATGAAATATTAGATTTTATTTTTTCTTAAAAGGAATAGAAGTCAGATAGGGTTTCAAAGATAGAAAGTTTTTTTTTTTTTTAAACAAATGTAATACAATTATATAATTATTAATATTCAATTATATAAATGATCTACCTGATATGGTAGATATTAAAAAATAAATAATTTAAATTATCAAAATAAGCTTAAAATGGGCCCAATAACACCTAACTAGTACCTCATGTCTAATTATTGAATTGAACAAAGTTTCACTTGTATCTGAAAACTGTTATATATTACCCCTTTTTTTTTTCAACAACATTAATACTATATATGATCTTATTTTCTTATCTCCTTTTCTTACACTTATACAAAACAACGAGACCCACATAAATAGATACACATGTGACCCACTCATTTGTATATAAGAGTAAGAAATATGATTATATGTAGTATTTTTTTTTTTTTTTTTTTATCCTTCTCCATCATTAGGTATATGGCAAGATATCAATTTTTTCCATTATTTTCTTAATAATTATGTTCAAATAAGGTAATTAATTATAAGTATCGTAGACGGTGATACAAAATGGTTGTAAAAAATTAATGATATATAGCATTTATCCCTATATAAATACAACAACATGCATAGAAAATTTGTGCATAGATTATACAGAAGCTCTCATTGTACATTATGTGCACAAATTTTTTGTGTAAATAGTATTTTTCACACACATATATATACTAAAAATGGTAGCACATGTCATGCATGCACATATAATTATTTCATTTTAAAAAATAAGATCGTAAACTATATGATTGAATTTAAAATAAGAAATTAGAAGTTAAGAGATTTGAATAAATAAAAAAAAATTAGGACATAACTGCCCGCCTAACTACTGTAAGAGTATTTTGAAAAAATCAAAAAAATAAGACAAAAACACCAAATTCAACATTCTTTTTAGCATAATATAGATAGATAGATAGATAGATAGGTGGATCCCTTCTATCTTTTTTGGTACGTAACGTTACTTTTGACTTTGGAGCTTGGTAGTGATAATGCAATCATGAAGATATGTGTGGCAAGTTTTTAGTAAGCACCTAAAGTTATGTGTTATTATAGATTAGAAATAACATGCGCATGCCTTATTTTATTTACAGAATTATTTTCCAAAAATTTTACTGTACGATTGCTAAAGAAAGTGAATTTTGAATAAATCCATGCTGAATTGACTCTTTGATTGTTGAGCATTTTAATTAGTATACTCTCTCATTGCGGACGCTCTGCCCTGAATTATTAATTTTAAGTAAATTTATTTTAAATTAATCACAAGAAAATGTGTCACATGTTATTATGATGTGTCATATCAATAGATATAAATAATTAGCAAGTGTATCATTTTCTATTTCCATATCTATGCTATGCATGTAGGGTTGTTTGGCAAAGATGAATAAAGACTATAGGAGTATTTAGTACATAATTCTTGCAATCTAGTTCAAACTCAAAATTTTGTGAATAGATCAATATTTTTTTTATTTACTTTTAATAATCGATATGATTGGAAAAGAAGCTCTACTTGTAGTGGTCGACATCTCATAAGAAAATACTTCATTGATTAAGCTAACTCGTTGAATAAATATAGTCTCCGTTTGGAAAATGGGTTAACTTTTTGATTTTTTAACTTTTTTGGTTATTTTAGCCTGGGTTAAAAAGCTTGGTTCGGCAAGGACTTTTTGGTTTTTTTGACTTTTTTTGTGAGAGAATAGTGTAATGATTATGAGTTGGATGTGATGTTTTGTATGTTGTGGCTAAAATAGCCTATTTTGTCTTTTGTGGCTAAAATAGCCACAAACCCTGTTGCCAAACGGACCCATAATCTTGTTAGAATTTAAAATGAGCTTGAACTTTATTTAAATTCTATTAACTCTTAGACCACCCTTTCAAAACTTGGTTTCGTACATTTATCTTTTGGATATTACAACTGTAGTTCTTATATTTTGACCAACATATCATTTTGATCTTTATAATTTTAATTAGTTTGACACTGACTCTGTATTTATGATTTTATTGGTCCAATTGATTACACTTGTTGGTATATATATATATATATATTTTATGAAAAATACATTTTTGAGCGACACAGTTCATGATTTTAAAAACAATTTATAAACTTGCTTAAGTCATTGAGTTAACATCAACTAACTCAAGCGTAGGTCGTTGAATCAGTTGGCCACTTAAGCTGTCATCTAATGCAATAATAATAAATAAATAAATAAAAATTATAATTGAAGGCCCAACTCTTAAAAAATTTAATTAAATAAAATTTTATTTTGATATTTAATCTAAAACCACCAAAAATTTTGAACCACTACTAAACTCAGGATCATTTTTTGTAGGGCAAAAAAAAAAAAAAAAACGTTGACATATAAAATAAACTCAAAAAACATTAGCCCAATGCTTTTGAAATGCATCCATGAGTTGCAACATTCAGAGCAATGGATACAACATTGATCACATTTTTTGTGATGTAATTCTAACATACAGTGAGATTTTATGTCATATATATGGAGGATTTACATTATATAGACAGTAATATTGTATCCGCATAAAAATACAAATAATCTTCTCACTGATTTAGGTCAAGTTTGGCATCCTCAAAAAAATTTAAAAAGTTAAAAAGTCACTATCCTATTTAACTGACATCATCTTATTTAAGTCACATCACCTCTCTAACACATCACTTCAAACCTAACCAAAATTCAACCTATATTTCATAAAAAATCAAAAAGTACACTTATTTAGTCTTCCCAAATTTGACCTTAATATTTCCCTACAATATTCCAGTTAAAATCAGAGTTGATTAGAAGAAAAAAAAATATAAAATAAAATAGTGACATTCATAGGAGTTAGAACAAAGCACACTACAAGTGACAAGGGCTAACAGACAAAATAAACTCAAAAACATTATTGGGAATTGTAGACAAAGAGCACGCACTACAATTTGACACTCCACTTTAAAAGAAAAGGGCACGAATCCAATCCAATCCAAAGTCTCTGATATCAGAGAATCACAATAATAGTAGGATGTCTTCTTTTTTTTTTCAACTTCTCATCAAACTTTGAATTTTCAACTTTGGATTAATTGATTAATTAACCTTACCTCATCAAAAAGGACAACTCCTAAAATACAATCTTCATTGCATGCGCCACGCAGTCACCTAGAAACCATAATGAAAGTTAATTAAGCTCCCTAATTTTAAACAACAAAGTGGGAAAAAAAAAATCCTTATCATTATTATATTATTTGTAAAATATATTAAATATATGTATATTTACTTTTTAATAAAAATAAAAATAACAGAATATTTGATACATATATTTTAGAATTTTGTTTTAAAAATAAATGGATGGGTAGTTAGAAGTTACAAACAGAGGAAAGTAATGGCCAAAGTTGATTGTCAATGATTGAAAATATTTGCCGACTATCAAAAGTAGTTTCTAACCGAAGGTGGTTGTCAAAAACAGTGGCCAGAGGTGGAGGTGGCTAAGTGCGGTGGCTAGTGATGGGGATGAGTAATAGGTCGTGTCCAGAGGAGGAAGAGAGGAATGAGTAAATGAAATTTTACTTTTTAAACAAGTGAACAATTTTATTTATTTATTTTTGAATTACAAAAATTTATTAAATTTCATAAGTTGCTCATAACATTTTGAAAACGAAAATAATCATCAAATGAGTTTTTGTTAAATTTTAAACTTTTTTTTATTTATAAATAAGAACATTATTAAGCCTGAAAAATGATCAAAAAATAACATATATATGATATGTAGACTTAAATTGAATAACATATATCACACCCAAAATAAATTTCATCTACGTATTTATTTTTTTGACCAATTTGAGTTATTTTGGTCATTTAAATAAGGACATTTATTTGCTTAAGACAAGAGCCTCATGACATAACAAAAGCCAAATCATGATCAGTTTCCTAATGGTTTCTATTGAGTTGAGATTTGAAAGTTGAGTTTTGTGTCTCTCAAATCTCAACTTGGTGGCTTTATTGTCATCTAGTCACTGTCCCCACACCCTTAAAAGAATGTTTAATCACAACAATTTTTGACTGAACTGTACTCCTTGGTCAACTAAAACTCAGTATCCATGTCAGGGGCTTTGATCACAACCGTCCAACTATGATCAGACAATGTGAACTTTGACTTTCACTCACACCAAACTTCTTTTCCAGTAACCATTCACATGATCTTTAGCATACAATACATCTATTAGTTTATGAACAAAACTTGTATTACTCATATGTCTTTGTGGCTTTGGACTCATTACACTAGTTAGATCTCTAAGTCTATTTAAACATTTTCTTTTATAATCGGAAATTGTGTCGTAAGTAGGGTTCTTTGAACTCACTTTAGAGTGTAAGCGTGATGATCAAGTGATAACCACTAACCAACACCATGAGTTATATCTGTTAAATTATAAAAAAACATATAAGTAAGAAACTGTGAATAATGCTCATAAAATTAACTACTAAACAATTATAATGCTAGGAACTGTCAAATAACTTTCAAACTCATCACATATCAAACCTCCCAAAAAGACATATTGCAAACATATTACATTTGCACTCACTATTAATATATATATATACACACACAGTTGTACTATTTGTACAAAAAATATGAGACTCACACTATTATTTTTACATAAATGCTATGTACCCTAAAAGTATCTTGAATCTAAAATCATTATTGTAAATTTAAATTTATTTTTGTTAGACCATATTAGAATGAATTTTGTCAATAAGTTTTAAATAAAAAATGTTTCATTTCACACAATTTTCTTCCTCACAAACCCCCTGAATGAATGATGTGATAAGAAAAAGATAAATTAGGGACCCATCCTCTCCTCTCAAAACCCTCAACAACCTTGCAATGTCACTTGGAGGGTTTGAGGAGATAATTTTGTGTGGATATAACACTGTTAATTTTAAATTCTATGCACTTTGTTTGATTAAATTTTTTGAATAAAGTAACATTCATGATATCTCTATTTTTTTTTATTTTTTTTTTATTGTTTTTTGATATCTCTATATTTTCTTTATTTTTTTTTTGATATCTCTATTTTTTTGTGCCCTATTTCTATACACGACAGTTTTTCCATAGAGAAATGTTAGGGATCATGAATATTTTTTCATGAAAATCATCATGAAAATTTTGTGACCCTTAGATTACCTTGATTAGTGTGTGATGCTTTATTGTAAGTGTAATCTAAAGGTCACAAATCTTTCATGGCCATTTTCATGAAAGACTTTTTATGATACCTAGTATTACTGTTTTCCATATGTTATATAGAATCCATATCTTCACACTTAAAGGGGGAAAAAATTTAATACAGAATTTGATATTTTTTTAATTTGAGTGTATTTTTTTATACAAAATTTGAGAACTTAACTATTTGTCTGCTCGCCGACCGAAATGTTGAATGGTGGCAGCTTTTGTGCATGTCTATCTCTCCTTTTCTCTCTTTACACAAAAAAGCAGGCCCAAAAAACAATTCCATCAAATCCTCTAACTTCTCTCCCTCTCACATGCTCTAAAATCAAAGCATATTGCACTTAAACAAATGGGTCTGATTCTCTCTTCAATCTCACATTAAAAAAATCCAAACTTCATCGCATCAAAAAAACAAAAACAATATTAAACTAACCATTCTTCTTGTATTTATATATGCACACACGAACTCTCTTTTTTGAGTTCAGAAGCTGATCAGAACCAAAGATCAGAGTCTCAGAAGTTTTTCAGACTTTAGTTAGATATATATGGATGATATTGGAATGTCAGGCTTTTGTGTAAAGCCACGCGGCGGCGGCGGCAGTGGTGGTGGTGCTGGAAATAAGTGTGGGCGGTGGAATCCGACCACTGAACAGGTCAAAGTCCTGACTGACCTGTTCAGGGCCGGACTTCGAACCCCAAGCACTGACCAGATCCAAAAGATCTCTTCTCAATTGAGCTTTTATGGCAAGATCGAGAGTAAGAATGTTTTTTACTGGTTTCAAAATCATAAAGCTAGGGAGAGACAGAAGCGTCGTAGAGTTTCAATTAATGAACAATACGAGATCCATCGAGAAGACAGGATTTCGGTTTCTTCTACAAAACGTAAGCTATTCACTGAACATGTGCCAAAATAGTTGGGATATGTTTTTTTACGTTACATCAATATACTTCTTTTTCGCTCATAAAAAAATCATTTGAAAATAAAGGCTTTACTTTCTCGGCCGTGTTCAAGCTTTTTCTTTTGCAATTCTTGAATATTCCCGAGAACCAAACAGAGGGTTTGAACAAGAAAATATTACTGATTGTATTTCACTTTATTCTCTTTGCAGATTTAGTCAGTATAAGTCAAGTTTCGGAGCCAGAAAGAGTGATGGAGACTTTGCAACTATTTCCATTGAACTCATTTAGTGAATCAGATTCTGAGAAGTTAAGGTTGTTTGCAAATGAATGCAAGGCTGAAATGAATCATCCACCATTGGATCTGCGTTTAAGCTTCATGTAAAAAACAAGCTTCGAATCTAAGAAAATGTTTCTGAGTTGTTGCAATGATTTGAAGATGTTTTAGGTTTTAGCTTCAAAAACAAAAACAAGAAAAACAAGAAATGACAGACATTTCAAATATTGTTGTAAAATGCACGTAACTCTAGAAATTGAAAGTTTAAAAGTTCTTCGACATTCTCATTTGCATGCTTATTCAACGTTGTTTTTCTCTCTCTGTGTTTACTCTGTTGGATAAATATTAATATACATGTATTATATATTATGTGTGTATATATAGATCTATGTATGTAAATGCTTGGAAATTGCAATGTGCTTTAGATTTCTCATGAGATGTTTTCTTGGACTACAAAACTGGTCGTACCTTGGGTCTGGTTCCTTCTTTGAATTTCATGTGTTGACATTGCCAAGGAACCATGTCAGACTGGGAATCGTTTCTCGTGTTCGTGCCCTATCATCTCGGGTTTGTATTAAAATTTTTTTAATACTAGTCCAACTCGTTTATTTTTTCATGTTATTATGTCATGTCGTGTCGTGTTAATGTATTAAATCAAATAATTTTCATGTTTAGTTTAAAATAAAGTGTATTGCAATGTTAATTTTTTCTTTTTTTTTTTGGTTGTACAAGTTAAATTTTATCAAACCAATATGTACATGATGAATTGCCCATAACTATGTTTACTTTCAACTTAATTTTATTTCTCCAATTTTAAAAATTAAAACTCCATTATTTATTTATTTTTTTTCTTGTTTATTAGATAGACTACAAAAAAAGTAAACAAGAAGAAAAAATTATCTTAGATGAGAAGCAAAAAGGTTATTCTGATTTTAAAATCTTATTTTACATTTTTTTTTTCTTAACTAAATGCGATTACATAAGAGATTTAAACTTTTTGTGACACTCTTTTTGGGTGAATAATATTGAAATATGTAACTCATCTTTCATGTTAACTGTGCTAATTTCACATTATGCACATTCAACACTAATCTGGTCCATTTATTTCTTACGCAATTGTATATTATAATGATATCCAAGTCTATGCTTCAACAGCTCAACATTTTCTCTTTTAATTTGATTTCTTTGTTTACTAGAATTGTGCTATTCATGATTGATCGCATATCATAATAAACAAGTATAATCAGGGTGGGTGTGAATCCACTTCCGGAAAATTAAGCATGAAAAAAAAAAAAAGAAAAAAAAATACAGGCATATATAATTTTATATAATTTAGTTATAAATCTATGCTAATGGGCAAAAATAATGAAAGAGCTACACTATGAATATATAAAGTTAAAAAACTATGATAAGCTGACTTTCTCTCAACAATTGTCTTATATTTTCATTTCTATTCCATCGTGATGAAGCTCTCTTATTGACTTGAAATCATGAATACATTCTTATGAGAAGCCTGCTTTTTTTCCATAAATTAAGTTTTGAATTTATTTACATTATGGATACTCACAACTTAAAATTAAATAATAACACTATGATAATCATATTTTTTTTCAATAAGTCTAAATGCACTGAGTACCAAACACCGAATGAGACATAGATATTTCACAAGAGATGAGATTCATATGATCTAAATTCACATATGGGACTCACACTTGTAAGACATATGATGAGACATAGATATTTCACAAGAGGTGGGGTTCATAGGATCTAAATTCACATATGAGACTCACACTTGTGAGACATATGTGAGTCTGTATTGTTTTTGTTTCCTACCATTGTCGTATTTTTTTACTATATTTTATTTATGAAGCAGCGTAGCATTAAGGCCAAGTTTGGGAAGACTAAATAAGTGCACTTTTTAACTTTTATTGTATTATGTGTAGAAAAAGTAGAGAGGAGATGTTGATTGATGTGACCCAAAAAAGATAAAAAAATGAAATAAGTGCACTTTTTTAGGTTAGCCAAACTTGGCCTAAATAGTAAATAATTTATGATAAAAAAAATAAAAATAATCAGGTTGTTTGATTTGGATGTTCAAGATTCACTTTTTAGAAAAGTAAAATTTTTTGTTTTCTGTATTTCTTTGTTTTCACTGAATGTTTTTAATATTCTAAGCAATTTTTTTTTTTAATTTTTAGATACACCTAATATAAACACTTAAAAAATATAATATTTGTGAAAAAAATCTTTAAAAAATTCACTAAATATCAAACATACAACAGAAAATATAAGAATTTAGTATGTTTTTTGTATTCTTGTGTATTTATTGATTTTTTAAAATATTTTATTATAAATAATTTACTTTTTAAATACATATAAGTAAGGTACATCTAAAAAAGTAAAAAAATTACTTAAAATTTTAAAAATATTCACTAAAAATAAAAAATATAAAAAATAAAAAACTTAATTTTTAAAAAATTAAAATCAAACACACTAAATTTATAGTCGTCATTAGCATTATTGAAATTTAAATAGAGTTTCAAATTAGACATGGTGTGACATTTGTAATGACCCAGTGGGCTGTGCTGTAATTGGGCCTCTAGATTGCAGCACTAGGTTTGGTAGCTGCACTATAGCCTGAGCCCAGTCCACGGACTTTGAAAGTTTGGATCCGAATTAGGCTTTTTGGAAAACTCTTTTTGAGTCTTTGGTTTTCGTATATATTTTTTAAATTTAGTGAATTTTTTAATTATTTTAATTAAAAATTTTAAATTTCTAAATACACTTAAAAATAAAATATTTATGAATAATTTTTTTAAAAATTTACTAAATACAAAAAAATACAAAGTGTATCTTCTTCTTTTTTTTCTGTGGTATTTCTTCATATATCATAAATCTTTTTTTTTTTTAATTCAAAAATATTTTACTCTTTAAGTGCATCTAGATTAAGCGCATCTAAAAAGTAATAAAAATTATTAAAATATAAAAAGATTCACAAAAAACTCAAAGATAATTTTAAAACCAAACAGAAACAGAGCATATTATTAACAAAGTTGGGCCCAGATAAAACTGGCCCAAATTTCTATCTCAAACTCAATATCAAAAGCCCAAATAGAATTTAAAAACCAAGTGGAACTGTATATATATATATATGCTCACTTTCTTGTTGCTTTTCTCATTGGCAAGAAACCGCGAGAAAACTCTACCGTGCGCAAATACATATATATTTATTCGGCGGATTCGTCTCAGTGACATTGCTTGCGATTCTAGAAAATGGATGTAATCAAGACACAGCAAATCTCGGCTCGTTCGATCGAGAAGGTTATAGTTCATCCTCTTGTTCTCCTGAGCATCGTCGATCACTACAACAGAGTCGCTCGCGACACTAAGAAACGCGTCGTCGGAGTCTTACTCGGCGCTTCCTTCAGAGGAACCGTCGATGTCACCAACAGCTACGCAGGTTCTCTCTTCAGATCTGAAATTCTTTCTTTTTGTTTCGTAGAGACTCTTCAGATTTAGCATTGATTCAAAGAGTTAGGGTTTAGACTTTAATTCATGTTTATCGTGTGTTTCTTTGCATGTTATTATGTAGATTGGGGAAATCTTCGAGTGAAGTTACAAGAACAAAAAATTAGGTTGTTGATAGTTGAATTTTACGGATTTAAGCTTTGTACTTGTGATATGCAATTAATTGTTCTCGTAAGACAATTATTTTCATCGGAATAAGCTTTTGAAAAGGAATTTTTAAGGTTTTGAGCTAGATATACAATTAAGTCATACATATGCTGGATGCATAAGAAGATTTGAGCTAATTTTGGCTCCTGTAATATATGATGTATTTGGAAGTATTCCTTGAAGAAAGTATTTGAGGTGAGAAAATTGTGTTGTTTGAATTCGAACAAAGTGGTTCAGATATGCAATTCCTTAAATTTCTCATTGTGGGTTTATTTGTAAAGACTTCACAAGAGTTTTACTACTATTTCAGGAGGGAGGAATTTATTTATGGTTTGTCGGCATTGTCGACACCTTGCAAGGCATCTGTGGTTTGAAATTCGCTAAATTTTCAGGTTCAGATGCGTATTGATTAGGTTTTTCGGCATTGTCGACACCTTGCAAGCCATCTGTGGTTTGAAATTTGCTAAAAATCCATGCAAGTTTGCTGAGGTTCTGTGGGGAAAGTTTGCACAAAAAAAAAAAAAAACAGGAAAAAAGGAATTTGAAATTTGACATCAATGACCTTAAAATAGATAGTTTTTTCAAGTTTTAGTAATTCATTCATTGTAAATTTGGCTGGTAAAGAGTTTGCTAAACCCATAATGTAGCCAAAATTTTCAGAAATTTAATTAGTTTTGACTTTTTCTGAATTCAACCGAAAACTGGAATTCATAAATAAACCATTCAAATAGAGTTCTGATTTGACTGGAATTCCCAACTCCGTACACATACTCTGTATTATAAGCTAAATTGACCTGTTTGCGTAAATATAATATCTGCATGTACTTTCAAATAACTGAATGAAAAGAGTAGTTATTACATTAACAAGCATAAATATGAGAAATTTGAATATTATCACATGTTAATGTTATTACTGTGTTAGAAATGTTTACTTTTTGGGAAAGGACAGTTCATGTTCAAAGGAGCAGTTGCATTCAGGGTTGATAGCGAAAGTTCTAAAAAACTGCATAATGAGTTTGAAGCCTACTAAACTGGTAGGAAAGCCCTGAAATTCATCTAAATAACTATGTTACATGGTTAGTTTGCCACATCTAAATAAGCATGGTAGTTTGTGGACGGATAGCATTGACTTGTCTCGAATGGATAGCATTGACTTGTCAAATTCGTGGAAACTACTTGGCAAACATGATAGTTACATTATTGTAATATTTAAATATCATTGTAAAAAAACTATAAGGAGGCCGCTCTTGGTATGGGAACTCAGGAGAATATAACCTGGATGCTTCCATTTTAGTTCAGCTTGTTGGAAATTTATGATGATTGCATCATGGCGGCATATTGCTGATGTTGAGTCCTTATTAATTCAAGTCCATATTTTCAAAGGAGAAAGCTCTTTTATGCCCAAAGGTGGAGTTGGAAATATGTGAATATGCATGTTGCGGACATGCACATTTGACATGTATGACTTTTTGTTTTGTCATTTTAAGAATAGGATGAATATTCTTTTTTCTTTTTTTGTCTTTTTGTCTTTATTTTTTTCTTTTCTGTTCGCTTCTTTTCTTTGTTCTTTTTTTTTTTCCTTTTTTTTTTTTTTTTTTTTGGTTGTTGGAAGTACTATAAGAATGAATGGTATAAGTAACACTCGTTCCATTTTTCTTCTATAACTCATGTTGTCTGGTTTCAAACGCAGTTACCTTTCCAGATGCATGTATTTAGTATGTCCCTTCTAATATTTTTATTTAACCTGTGCAGTACCTTTTGAAGAAGACGACAAGGATCCAAGCATCTGGTTTCTCGACCACAATTACCATGAATCAATGTTTTCCATGTTCAGGAGAATAAATGGTATAAATTTTTTTTCTCTGTAATCCTTTCCCTACATTTATTTTTCCTTTTCGGTTTCCTTTCCTTTATTATTATCATTATTATTATTCTAGTTGTCATTACTCATGTTATTATTGCTATTCTTATTGTTGCAATTGATTTATAACTTTTTTCAGCAAAGGAGCATGTTGTAGGGTGGTATAGCACTGGTCCAAAGTTACGGGAAAATGACCTTAATATTCATGGGCTATTCAATGAGTAAGATTATCTACTCCTATACCCAAAAATTAAGGTTGCTTTAGTGTTGTTTGAGAACCTTGGTTTGCTCATACTATTTTGCATTGTATTAACGTCTGTGTTCTGTCTTGCTTTTCAAGTGTCTTATTTCTTTTTCTTTTTCCCTTGTGGTGCGGGATTCAACAATTGAGTTAGTTCTGTTTTTGTCTGATGTGTCTCATCATCAATAGATCATTTTGCTACTTCTTCCTCTTCTGGGTCTTGGTGATCTTCTACCTGAACTTGTCATCTATTTTTCTGCAGAGAATCTTGTAATGAGGTTTGTTTTCATGGGAAAAAGAAATGGTTATGTTTGTAGTTGCCCTTGATCTTTCAAAATGTCTAGCTGCTGATGGGGATATGGGCAGTCATTTTCCATTTACCATCATTAAGAAAGTAAACTAATCAGCTATAGAGATTCAAACTTCTAAGAGAATTGTATTTTTAGTAATTGTAGCTTCTCACTAGGATATGCCAAATAAAAATTGTAGTAACATAAAGAAAGAGAAGGAAGAAATGAGTAACTTGAAATATGTTCAAATTTCAACTTATATATGTTAATAGCTATGAAGCATTGACATTTCAAAATGGGTGTCATTTATGTGGTTGAACATTTATGAGACACTGACACATCAGAGTTCATGTCCATGCGGCAGACATGCCATGTGGCATGTCAATTTTTAAAATTATTTTTATTATAGGACACTTCACAGACACACATCTTGTGTTTGGATTTGCTTCAGGACACCCCTGTGAGTTTCTTTTTTATAATGTTAGAAAAAATATTTGGGGTCAAAGTAAAATATATGAAAGCGAAGAGGGAGGAAGGTGAAAATAAAAATACACCCACATGTACATTAATGCCTGTCTCTATTCTCTAAATTTTTATTCATCTACCATACATAGCAAATAAAAATATATATATATATTGCCGTATCCCCGCCATGTATGTCTGTGTCCCATGTGTATGTCCATATCCCTGTTTTTTAGTTTAATAATAGTTTCATGGCCATTGATAGAAACTATTATGCCCTATAGTGAAGAAGGTGAAGCTCTGGGAAATTCCCTGTTAGCCCATTTTCTCATCTCAATGGGTGTGGTATTGTAGTCGGCAAGGGCAGCTTTTGGTGCCTTCATATGTTCAATTAAGTAATTTTTAATCTTAACCTTAGTAGCAGGAAACTCCTATGAGAGCTTCTTTCCTTGCTCCCAACCTTGCACTCTTTTATAGGGCCCTCCCTCCCCCATGGTCCCCGCCCCCTGCCTCCGCTTCTGCTCCCGCTTCATGCAGCTGTGATCTTAACATGATCGTTGACTTCTAACTTTGGACTTGTTAATCATAATTGAAGGAAATTGGTTAGCCCACACATATAGTGGATTGCACTTGGATAAAAGACAGATCTTCAGATGATTGATTTCATGCAATGGAAGCATTAGTGAAATTTTGTACATGTTGTCATAAATGTGATTTTTATGTGAACACATTTGTTTCCATTTCCTATGTTTTCTTTCTTGTATTATCATCAATTAAAAGGAAAAATATCAGTTGGGTGCCTTTTCCATGACTATCTGTTTTCTATGCATTTTGAGTAATATAAATGGATTAAATATTATCTTCTTGTTCAAACTACTTAATGCTAGTTTAGAATCACTTCATGTATTGCATTGGATAGCATCATGTTATTGTTATTGACATATTGTTCCTTTGTGTTTGTTTGTTTATTTATTTGTTTGGTTAATGGAAGAGTATCATTATGTACTCCTATTTAGAATCATCGATTTTCTACACCATTTCCAGAAGGTTCTTGAATATTTGGTTCCAAGGCACATCACTTATCCCTATGATGATTTGGTCCCTAATGACTTCTGATCAGCTGTCTAATCACTAGCCTTACCCAATGTGTATTGTGCTTTGTCCCACAATAAAATCTCTTACGAGCTGGTCATGTATCTGCCATCAATTGCTTGCTACCATATCTCTCAATTCTGTCCTTGGATTATCAAGGGAAATAGGCTTTTATGGTGGCATGTAACATTTTGCAAGCAACAATATATATATATAACATGTCTCTTTGCAAATTGAATGTCTGTTTTACCTTTAGAATTCACTTTGTTGTCTATAATAATTTTCTGGCCTTCTTGCACTTTTGTGCAATTTTTATTGGTGGTATTGCAGCTACGTTCCCAATCCTGTCTTGGTCATAATTGATGTCCAGCCTAAGGAGATGGGAATTCCAACTAAAGCTTACTATGCTGTTGAAGAGGTTAAAGAGGTAAAAGTAACCGTTTAGTTTTCCATTTCAATCACAATTTTTAATCATTCAGTGATGTTATGTGGTAATTGCTAATGCATGACTGACTTAACTGAGATGCTTTAATGGTTAAAGCTTGTCATTCCAGGCAGAATGTCTCAAATCTGCTTGGAAGTTGATCTGACCGTTGGATATGTTTGCAGAATGCTACTCAGAAAAGCCAGAAGGTATTTGTGCATGTGCCTTCAGAAATTGCCGCTCATGAAGTTGAGGAAATTGGTATGCCACTTGGGATAGAAACCTGAAATAGATGCTACATCTCTCTCTCTCTCTCTCTCTCTCTCCCCTGTTTTTCTTTTTTCTCAGTGCCTTCTCTCGTTCTTTGTTGATTTTAAAGAAGATGCCAACTTGCCAACTTACTTAGTGCCTCTAAAAAATTCACATATATGATATATGTGCATATTATCTTGTTTCTGTATCAGCTTCATCTTTAATTCCTACCGTCTTCTTTATTCAACAGGGGTTGAGCACTTGCTGAGGGATGTGAAGGATACAACCATTAGCACCCTTGCAACAGAGGTATTCTTTCTTTACTCTTCTGGTTTCCTTTTCCTCGCTTGCCTGGTACATGTCCGGTGCATAGCTGTTTCTAATTTTAAAAAGATTTGAGAGAAACAGAAATTGGCTGCACTGGAATATAACTCAATTCAATTGGACTATTGAAGACGGAGAAGGAGAAGGAGAAGAAGAATAAGGATAAAATAAACTTTATTCTCTTTGTCTGCTGCAGGTGACTGGGAAACTTGCAGCCCTTAAGGGGTTGGATGCACGACTTCAAGAGATACGCAGTTATCTTGACCTTGTTATTGATGGGAAGCTTCCATTGAACCATGAGATTCTGTGCCATTTACAGGTTCCTTTTTCCAACTCAAATTTCAAATCATTCACTTGCTTTAGCTGCTCATGTTATGGATGTGGGAGCATCAACTCCGTTCCTGCGGACTTTTGAGGAGCGGGAGAAATTGTTGATGAGTTAGAACAATTGTTAAAGAGCCCGACGTAGCTAGGTTAAGAGATAAAAGAAGAATAAAAGTGCATAATAACGGACACTTTACTGACACTTCTTGAATCCTTCATGTCTTGTGTTTTGAATCTTTTCATAATAACAATGTTTTACATTCTTCATAATACTACTTGTATACTCTAAATATGTTTCGAAACTTTTATAAGATAAATACATCATGTGTAAATGTAATTGTTATGTGAATGACTCCTTGATGTTTAAGTTATGAAATATATAGCTTGTTTATTGTAATTAGTGTTATGTAACATTACATGTTTTCATTATCTTTTAATAAATTATTCATATATATATGACATATAACATACAAAATTTGAACATATCCCAATTCAATTTCCCTTTGACCCTCCATTGCTGAGTGGTGCCTCAATGTGTTTGGCCCTTGATAGAGCATAATGGATAAAAAGGATTTATGTAGCCAACATCAATTGATTGAGACACAATGCGTTGGTTTGGTTTGATTATGTTTGTTTGTCTGTCCAATCTGTACTTCTCAGCTTGTTCCTGGATTCAACAAAAATATGTAACAGCTTATTATTTTATCATTGAGTTTCAAAGAAACTTCCTCAGAGAGCTATTAAATCCATTTTTTAAGATTATTGACTTCGT
Organism: Camellia granthamiana; assembly: GCA_036172215.1. NCBI lineage: Eukaryota > Viridiplantae > Streptophyta > Magnoliopsida > Ericales > Theaceae > Camellia > Camellia granthamiana. The sequence goes on from CM069903.1 coordinate 151,522,578, forward strand.
TCTTGGTGGTGGTGGTGGTGGTCATCGTTTTGCTGCAGTTACAATCTGGGTAGTTCTTTGTCTCTGTTCTCAATTTTCAAAATTTCTTCTTGCAGGATGTCTTTAACCTACTTCCGAATCTCAATGTGACCGAACTAATTAAAGCCTTTGCAGGTAAAGAAACTAAATCCCAGATATCCTTTGCTGTGTCTTTGCCATCCATTTCTGGATTTTCGGAAACAACTATTTTCTTTTCTGAATTGTTGATCTATTATCTCTGTGCAGTGAAAACAAATGATATGATGTTGGTCACTTATCTTTCTTCCCTCATCCGGAGTGTAATCGCTCTACATAACTTGATCAACAATAAGGTTAGCTGCCCAAATCTTGGATTCTAACTGGTGGCTTATATTTTCTATATATATATATGTTCTTATTTGTTTGTAGGCATATGAATATATAGCTTATCAATTAGTAGGTCTTGGCCTGTACATGAGAGTCATATTAGAAATTCAAGCACTCAGTCGTTCTAGGAATGGGGAGGCCAATGTTGACCACTAGCTTTCAGAGTTTTGAAATTATGACAATGTCACAATGATATAGCCTCTTTGATTCTATAGCAATGACTTGTGGCATACTAAATCACTTTGCATTGACAGGGTTATCAATGTCGAATTCATTGGATTTTATAGTCTACTTGTAGCTTACTAAACCACTTTTTGCATCGAGAGTGATATCAATCTGTCCAATTCTGGAACAAGTTGAGCACCTAGGAACTTCTTTCAGTGTGTCAATTTACATTTTCCATAGAAACAATCAACTAAATGCATTAGTTTCACATATCTATATATACACACAAGGGAGTAGCCTGGTCCAGCTGGTGTCATCGAAGCCAAATTCATGATCTTCTTGGGCACGTCCATCTCAACTTAAACTTAGTTCAGACACCAATAGTTTATGTTGCTTCATCATCTAAATACTGAATATTTTGGAGTCAAAAATCAAAATCTTGCAAGCCAATGACATCCAATGTGCACCGGGGTCACCAACTCAATATTATGTTGATTTTGACATCATGGCATGCTTGTTGATGCAATTAAGCGGATCTATATCACGAGTCTGTTCCAAGACTGATTTACATAAATCATGAGTTGGGGCTTAGGTTTGTAACCAATCAAGATGGGGGAAAAAAAATCTCCCAACTTACACACCTGCCTAGCTATTTTGACATTATTCTAGTTGTCTCAACAATAATTAAGTGGAACCCGACCATGATTTTCTGTGTATAATTTCACAAATCATGTTTATATTACTGGGTGACTTCAAATTTGGAAATGTGATGCCAGATGCTCAACAAAGAACATGAAAAGGCAGAAGACTCGAAGCCAGTTGCTGTGCCTGCTGCAGCCGGAAGCTAAGCGGGCGGGTTTCATCCTTTTGATGTTTCTGGTGGGTGCTCTATCTCCGGCGACAGTTGCAGTAAACTTTCGAGTCCCATGCCTTGATAGAAATTATCTTTCCCCTGTATTACTGGATAGCTCGTAGTTCACATCATCATTTTCTTCTTTGAAAAATGTAGTTCTTGATAAAGTGTACCTCTTTGATTTGTGTGCTTAATTTGCAAATTGTTAGTCTTTGAAGAACTTCATTGATTTTATTAGCATCTGCAGATTATTATGTCAAAATAGACCGACTAGTCACTTGTTTTTTTTTTATTCCTTTTGAAATGTCCTTATTTCTTTTCCCAGTCTTTCATTTTTATTAAAAATCCAAAAGAATATTTTCATTATAATAATCTGTTAATTCTTTTTGTGAAGACTAAGGTATTATTTAAATCATGAATTGTGCTTTAGAAGCTTCAATAACCGAGGTTTCTTGCATTTGAAGGCCGGAAAATTACATAGTAGTTAACATGTGAATGAGGGTTGTCTTTAGGATAATGTCAATTCTTATTCCACTTCTTTAGTGCTGTACTCTAATTTTGTTTTTTTAGTGTGCATTAAGAATGGTGTTGTTTGTAATTTCCGACACCGAAACAAAATTTTAATTGCAATTATAAAGAAAAGGAGTGAACAATTCCTCAGATTTATGGAATAAAGTGAAAATACCTTTTTTTTCCCCCTTTGTTTGTAGGTATAATATTGTTTTCATGTTTACGCACGTTTATAAATTTTTGGTTTTTTTTTATGTAGTTTAAAAAATTTCATAAATTGTATGTTTTATTGTTTGTTGGTATAATGTGTCTATAAAAAATAATTTAGGAAATTTTTATTCTCCTTTTTTGTTGGGTAGGAGTTTTTATTTTTATTTTTATTTTTTTATAAATATATTTCAAAATTTGTCTTTAGTGTCTAAAAGTACACATGATTCCCAATGTATATTAGAAAATAGATTTTAGTGTGTATTTATAAATAAATGACATGGGAATAACATTTTCCTAAATCTATGGTATTGTAGTTTTTAATCTGACACTTTAAAACAAAAATTCATCAAGATACACTTTAATTACCCAAAAAAAATAATAAGGCGGCTATATAAATGTAAGTTGTGTAAAAAATTTCTATATAAAATAATGTGACATTTTGTAATACTTTAATTATCAATATATATATATAGGGAAATGTTACAATGTGCACCTTCAAAAAGGTACATATAGTATGTCTTTCATAATTTTTTTACAAAATTTCATAACTTATATCCTAAATATCATAACTTTTTTACTATAAAAATCATAACTTTTTTTCATTGAAAAATGTCATAATAAAATTTCAAAGTGTCATAACAAAAATCACAAAATGTCATCACATTATCATTCTTAACTTTAAGGTGCGCATTATAAATTCACTATTTATAACTGTACTATAAATGTCATAACATACATCACAAACAATTATAACATTCATCATAAAAAATCATAACTTTTTTACAATGTGCACCATTTAAAAGAGTGCACATTGTAAATTTCTCCATATATATATATAATAGTTGTAAAGCTTTTTATACAAAAAAAAAGAAAAAAAAAAATACATTTTTGTTTGTGAGTCATTTTTCTTACAAAAATACCAACTATCGCATCATTCAAGTGATAGGTTTTGCAGCAATGGTAGAGGGCCACAATTTTTGTGGCTTAAATGGATCGAAATTGTCAAAACGACGTCATTTTGAATACAAAACATCAAAATTGCCAAAACGACGTCGTTTTGGCAATTTTGAGCCATTTGAGTCACAAAAATTGTAGCCCTCAAATATTTTTCATAGGTTTTGTATAAAAATTTTGAATGAATAACTTTTTGTTTAGAAAGTAAGATATTTCATAAAGATCAAAAATATATTGTACATGGCATCTCCAATACAATACATCTAAAGTAAAACAAAAATGCTAGAGACTAAATATTCTATCAAAAATGGATCTCATACCCATGTAAATGTTTGATAATATTTTTGGAATTCCTAGTATTGCTTACAAACAAGAAAACTATATTCTATAATCAGTCAAAATCAAAGAAAAGAAAGGTCACTAATGGCTACTAATTAGATCTAAGGCCTCGTTTGGGAACCCTCCATTTTAGCTAAAAAGTTAAAAAGTTATTAAATTAGTCAAAAAGCCAACAACCCATACAAAAAAGTCAAAGATTCTCTTTTCTCTCTACTTTTTGCACATCTTTTCGTAAAAAACCAAAAAGTCATCCCAAACATATTAGTTTTTTTCAGCTCATATTTTAGCCAAATAGCCAAAAAGTTACTAAATTAGCCTGTTCCCAAACGAGGCCTGGGACTAAATATTTTAGTCAAAAAAAAAAAAAAATTACTATAGATTGTTACATCATTTTCTTTACTTTTCTGTATATCTTTTCATAAACGAAACCTCACTTTCAAACCCCCAAAATCAAGCACTCAGTCATTTCTTTTGAAATTGATATTCAACAATCTTCATTCATAGTAGATAATTTTTTATTTTTTTCCTTTTAAATTTGGTTGCTTCCTCACTTCCACTTAGACTTCCCTCTCCTTAATCCAAACGAATTATATTGGAAAAATTACAATTTAATGTAAGTTTCAAGGGGGGAAATCAAATCAATAGTAAATTTTATAAATATTAATAATTAAAATTATGGATTTTTTTATAAGTCTGTAATTATTTTTTAAAAGTAACCACTAAATATAATTTCTGCAGTTTTATTTCTCAAATACCACTCATCAAGCTTTTTCGAAAGATCCTTTAAAATGCCACACCTGCTTGACTCCCATGTTAGCAAGAAAAATGGTACAAGAGAGTTACAGTGTGTATCCATGAAAAGAGGCATATCATATTTTGTCACAACGTACATAATGTAATGGGGAAATTTCTATTGAGAATAGATTTTGAAAAATTATTACACATTAGTGAAAATATTATGATTTTAATTATTAATATTTATAATATTTGTTACCTTTTTGTATTTTTTTTTTTTCCCTCTGACACCATTAAGTTGTAATTTTCCTAATGCAATTACAATGTTTTGTAAAAAAAAAAATCACAAATGTTGTAATTTTTATGACCAAACTAGTTCATAATATTTTTTCATACAAAAAATTAAGTTGATTGGACATCAATAGGCAAATGATAGAATTATATTTGTCTTCTAAAAATAGACAATCTATTCTCGAATAATATTTACCGTCCAATTTTATACAACCAATGTAATCTGAACATATAGTTACTAATATTCAATCAACTTAATTTTTTTAAGTCAATTTATTCTTATAAAATAAATAGTTCAAATTATGAAAGTGAGCTACAAAATGGACTAGATTACTAATTGGAGAGAAGCCCTCTCCTTTTTATTATTGGGTAAATTACAAATATACTTTTTGAAGTTTGTTGAAAATACAAATTATCTTAGTTTTGAAAATTACAAATACTCATTGTCAGAATTTGTCATTTACCAGAGTTAGAAAGAAAAAATAAAATCTCGAACTATCCTCCTATTTAATAATAAAATTATTTAAATTATTAATTAAAGTATATTGTTAATATCATTAGAAATTATAACTTAATTTAATAGTTGATTAATGAAAAATGTTATTGTTATGCAATAACAAAATTTTAAAGATAAAATATAATTTTTAAAATTATAAAGGACAATATGTATTTTTAGCAAATTTTAAGAATATATTTATAATTTATTTTTTATTTTATGACATATATATATATATATGATTGCCTAAAATAAAATTTAAAAAATTAAATAATACTATATATACTAATTAATGTACTAACTAGTTTACTAATAAATAATGTAATATAATTTTAGAAGTTTTGAATATTTATAATTTATATAATATGTATGATCAATAATAATAATATAACACTAATTAATATATTAATACATACATTAATTAATATATATAACACCACCGAAAACAATAATACCACTATAGTTCTATATCACCATTGTCACCATTCAATAAGTTCTGTCATTTACTCTCCTTCCACTCAACTTTTTTTGTTTACTTATCTTTGAACTACAAATGACTTGATCTAGTTTTTTAAAAAAAAAAAAAAAAAAAACAAAGAGACTTGATCTAGAATAACACGTGTCCAACCCCGCTTCAACTGGGGATCTTTTCCCCGACCCCACAAGTGCGTGAACTCGCCCCGTTAACGCGCCCAATTTTTTTTTTAAAAAAAAAATATAAACTCTAATACTGTGTTTGGTTGAGGGATTTCAGGAAGGATTTGAAAAGAGAAATGGAAAAAGTAGGTGAAATGTGAAAAAAATATACCTACATTTTACATAATTTCACACACTTTTTCCCTTTCTCTTTCCAAATCCTTCCTCAAATCCTCCAACCAAACACAGCATAAGTAAATTATCAAATTTTTTACTAAACCTCTCGTATAGGTGTGGAATCCACATAAATCACATGTATATAAGCCCCCCACCAATGTGAGACACAACTATGTGAGAGATTTAATAGAAAATTTAATAATTTATTTTGACTCCTTAACATACCCTTTTTTTTTTTTTGGCATATGATTCTTTGTCTATGACTTCAGTCCACCAAAGAATAAAAATATATTATGAATAAATTACAAATACAATCTTGAGATTTATTTAAAGTACAGATTATTCTTTATGGTTTGAAAAATTACAAATATTTCTTATTAGAATTTTTTCTTTAATAGAATTAATTAAAAAAAAATTCATAATTGCTCTCCTATATAATAATAAAATTACTTAAATTATTAATTGAAACATATTTCTAATATCATTAAAAACTATTAATTGTCTTGATGATTTATTAATAAAATACACGATTTATTGTGAAATTAGAAATCTCAGAAGGTGAAATGTAATTTTCAAAATTATAGGCAGAGATTCATATTTTAATCAAATGGGGTGTATTGCAATTTACCCAAAATATTAGAATTCTGAGAAGTTGTTTAGGTATTTGGTTGTGTTTTTTATTTATTTTATCTTTTGTTTATTTTGTTGCTTTTTCAAAATGTTGTTTGGAAAGTGCTTATATAGTTGCTTTTTTTAAGTTTTGACAAATAATTTAAAAAAAAAAGGGGTGATTTTATCTGCATATCATTGATTCACTCAATTCACATCATTTTCTCAATTCACACTGCATACAATTTTAATTGTAATTTTCTAATTTTTTCTCAATGCGCACCAATTTTTGAAATAATACAAAACTACCTTTATCTTCTTTTATCACAAACCCTAACCCTAGCCACCACCTCATTGCCGAGTCTGGATCCTCTCCAGCATGGCTCTCCGGCCATTCCTCCGGGTGACGGTCCAGATTGGGCCACGTCACCCCTAAAGAAATTTGCGACTCGGATTAATTTAAAAAAAAAATCAAAATTCAAGAAACAAAACAGAGGCCAAAACGTGAAAGAGACAACAGAATTTCCCTCCCATATCTTTCCATCCACTTCTTCCCTCCCTCTTGAGTTGTTCACCAATGATGACTCCATTGAGTGAAATCAACGGCGATCATCGACGACTCCTTTTCGATCTCTCCTTCTCTCCCTCTATCTGTCTCCCTCTCCCTCAGCACATCATCTTTACTTCGAAGATTTGCACCGCGAACCAAAGCTCCGGCGACCGCGAACTAGCGCGAACTGATCTGCACTGCTCAGTTCGGTATTTAAGATTTTTCATGTTTGCATCAAGCCCTACTGATATACCCAAACCATTTTCCAGTTGTTTTCCCCTAAATTCTTCACAATTTCAAAAGTTGAACCTAAGAATTCCATGGTGTGGTCACTTCGGTTCTTGCAAATATCAATTATGATGCAAAAACCCCGTGGTATTGAAAACCAATATACCAGCTCAATAAAAATTACCAGCAAAACCCAGATGTTTTCATCTACTGCAACAAACATGTGCTTACATTTGCCTAAAAAAAATTGGTAGCAAACAAGGCACTAACCTTACCACCAGGTACAACTGGTGTAAGAGTAGATGGAAGGATTTGAGTCTGGAACAACACTAAAAATAAAAATTAGAAGGAAAAATAGAACGAACTCCCAATCAAAACACCAAAAATTCTATTTTTTTAAAAAAATAAATGCCAACAAAACTTCAAAACAAATACTTGAATAATAAATAATAATAATAATAAATTGGATAACGATGGTCGCCGGTGAAGCATGGAGCGTTTCCTCCCCTTCTCTCTCTCTCTCTCTCTCTCTCTCTCTCCCTTTCTCTGTTTTTTGTTTGTTGTCTCTTTCACGTTTTAGCCTCTGTTTTTCTTTCTGAATTTTGATTTTTTTTTTAATTAATTTGAGCCGCAGATTTCTTTAGGGGTGACGTGGCCCAATCTGAGCCGTCACCCGGAGGAAAGGCTGGAGAGGCAAGCTGGAGAGGATCCGGACTCCTCATCGCCATCATAGCCATCATTTCCGTTATCACTGCTCATCGCCCCTCTTAACTCCGGCGAATCTCATTGCCCTTTTCAAGCCCCTCATCTTCCCTTTACCTCCACAGCCTCCTTGTTCCTTATCCCTTTTGCACCGCATTGTCTCACCTCTGTCCATCTTCCTACATACTCGATTCTCTCTCTGAAGCTAGCGATCGCGATTTTCTCTATCTCTCTCTTGTCGTCTGATCATCGATGTGGGCTAGGGCTACGAATAAGTTTGCGAGGCTGTGAGGAAAGTTTGGCACCGATTTCTCTATATCTTTCTCTATAATGGAGAAAAGTAGAGGAAAGATGACTTATAATGGCCAAGAGGGAGGGGTTGGGCTGTTCGTGATGGCAAGGGTGGTTGTTTGAGGTGGTGAAAAGTCTTTGGTGGCTGGAGAGGGTTGTAGTGGTGGCTAGTGACAGCAATTAGAGGTGCAAGAAATCTGTGAAATTCGTAATCCGATCCGGTTCAGTCCAATTTGGTAGGTTTAGATTGCTTTTTTGAATCCGTGGTTTGGTTCTAGACTGAAAATTTAAAAATCCGTAGTCCACAGATCGATTCTGGATTGAACCCCACATTTCGGATTGAAACCGATCTGGACAGTATATAAATAGCCTATATTTATATTATATACCATCCCGCATTGTAGCTTCTCTTATTCTATATAAAACCTAAACCCACATAGTATCTTCTTTTGTTGCTTTTGTTTGTTAGTTTTTAGTTTTAATTTGTAATGATCTAAATACTTGTGGTGGAACTAGTTTTCTTATGGTTGTTTAAATTATAGAACAGTATGTCACTATTATGTAAAGACATGTTGCTATTGTGGAACTAATATGATGATATGTTTATATTTTTATGAAATTAAAATGTTTTATATTTTTTTTTTGTTATTTAATTATGTAAATCCGTAGTCCTAGACCGATCCAATCCATGTTTAAATGGATTGATTTGGATTGATTCCGCAATTTAAACGAATTGGATTGGTTCTAATTTTTCAGGAACCGTAAATAACAGATTGGTCCTAGTTTTACTCCAATGAGGACCATACTCACCCTTAATTAGAGGAATCACTAGTAAGGGGAAGGGTTTGCAGTCGGGAAAGGAGTCGCCGGCGAGATAGGGAGGCTGTGGGGGTTGCGATGGTGGCTGGGTATCGATGACGGTGGCCAGAGTGGAAAGCAAGTGGCAGAGGTTGATAGTAGGTGATTGTGCCGAAAGATAAGGTTTAGAATTATGTCCAAAATGATAATTTTATAAAGAGATATAAGTGAAATAAAAAAATTATGAAAATGGTATGCGGTGAAAAATTTAATGTTGCATAACCCTAAAAAAGTATTGTCCAATCACATTCTTGATAGGGAAAATTTCCATTTTACCCCTAAAGTCATGGGATACATGAGAATAAATGCGAGTGTAAGGCTTCGTTTAGGAACATACTATTTTATTAACTTTTTAATTTTTTAGCTAAAATATGAGGTAAAAAAATTAATATATTTGGAATAACTTTTTGTTTTTTTTATAAAAAGATATACAAAAATTAGGGAGAAAATAAAATATTTAACTAGGGTGAAAATAAAATATTTGACTTTTTGATATAAATTATTGGCTTTTTAGTGTTTAGTAACTTTTTAACTTTTAAATTAAAACAGTAAATTGTTAAACAAGACTTAAATTCGTGTTTCATCAAAGAGAAAAAGTGACTTTTTTTCGTTCGTACTAAACGCAAAAATAACAAAACATGCCTTATTTTTTAACTTATTATTTATAGTAAAAAACTGGCTTATTTATAGTAGGTTCCCAAATAAGAGTTTGGGTTGCTGCTATGCATCATGCGTAGCAACAACTGTTGCGCACTTTATTAGGCCCATTTTAGGGACTAATTTGATAATCTGAACCATTCACATCTTAGAAGATATCGAATAGAATATACCAGTAAAAAATTAAGTCAATTAGATATCGTTGACCCTTTCATCAAATCACATTTGTATTTTAAAAATAAAAAAAAAAGATAAATGTAATTTGAAATATAAAACTCAATGCAAATGTGATTTGATGAAAGGGCCAACGATATCTGATTAACGTGATTTTTTACAGGTATATTTTACTCGATACCTTCTAAAATGTGAAAGGTTTAGATTATCGAATTAGACCCTAAAATAAGCCCAATAAGGTGTGCAACAGTTGCTGTTGCACACCATACGTAATAGCCACCCCAATCACCCCAAACACCCTCAGTCAATATAGCTTACCCGACTCACTTCATTTTAAAAAAAATAAAATAAATTAGACACCAAGTTGAATGACATAAAACAATATAATTTAGATTTTAATATAAATTATATTTATTTATAATTTTTCATATGTCAATTTAATTTAATTAATAACATTTATTTAAAAACTATACTAAAAAATCACGTTTATTTGAAATGACCATTCTCTTTTGAATGGATCATTTTATGTTTATTTCATGTCAAAAATTTAAGGGGAATTGACTAGTAAATCTCATTTGTGATCTTGTAAATCATATAGTCCTAATTGTTTTCTTTTGAACCGTATAGTCTTTATGGTTAGTTGTTTAGATTTTTGCCACTGATGAGTTAATTTGGGAATTGTGGGGGCGCGTTTGTTTATGGCAATTGGGTTGTGTTTGACATTCATGTAAGGGAAAAAGCGCACTAGTAATGTTTTTAGTTGGTGTGGATTAGTGGCACGTGTGGTGAACGTGAACTGTGGAAAGTGAGAAACCCATGTAGAACTTCGAAACATGTTCATAGGCTTACCTGACCCGTTGGTTGTATTTCCAAAATTCAAATCAAACATATCCATTTTGGACAAATGAAACGACGGTGATTGACGAGAAGAACCCCTACCATTTGTTAGTCATTGTAGATTTGAATTTCAAATTAGTGTGATTCTGAAACCTATGTTAATGATAGAGGGAATATTTGATACAACTATTGTGTGAATTCAAATCTATATGATCTGCAATTTTGTTGACGTCGTGTTCGTGAAAAACCCTAATTCATTCCTGCACCTGTGGGATATTTTGTGTGAACACCCCGATCAAAGTTGAAGTGCATTGTCGTTGTCTGCAGAAATCGTATTCATATGTCTCATAAATATAAGTTGTTCATTGTTTGGATTATGTTTTTAGGACCACTGTGATGTGATTAGGGTTTAGTTAGTTTTAGGTTGTGGTATCCCCTTTTTGATGTATGCTTTTTATATTAGTGAATTGGCTTTTGGCGTGTTTACCAATGTGTGTAATGTGTTGTTTGGATGTGGGATGGTGGACGCATATCTTGTATAAACTTATTTTATTGAATGTAGGACACTTTGTATATGTAGGACCACTGATTGTGTGGATGTGCATGTGTATGTGGTAATGTGGAGTTATGTGAATGTCAGCTCGGGGGTGTCTATGTTGGTAACTGTTTTGTGGTGGGGATATGTTGTATGAAGACTTGTAAATGTCCTCTTGTGAGGGGGAGTTTAATGGCTGCAAAGTACTTGTAATTTGGGAGTTTATTGTCACCTGGTTTCCTTGACTTGATATTTATATGTAATGGTTAATGATGTGTTAGTTGTACGTTAACTGGAATGTTGAATGTGTTTTTATACTGTTGAAGACTTAAAACGTGATTTGTTGTGTGGATTTATGAATGATGGTAATGTTGGTTAGTTGTGTTTCGTTGTTGTTAAACGTGGTAGGTGTTTTTTTGGTTTTTGTCCATGGTTCTTGTTTGAATTGGTAAGTATTATTGGGTCGTACTATATTTGGTCGTGTGTTGTTGTCACGTTGTTGTGAAACGATTGTAATAACTGTAGTCCAGTTGGGTGTGTTACTGTATAGGTAAGAACTTCAATATAATTGGTTGTGTGAATTTACGAATGATGGTAATGTTGGTCTGTTGTTTTGTGTCATTGATGGACGTATCAGTGGTTTTGTCCTTTGTGTCCCTGTTTTTATTTTGAAGTGAATAATGTTCTTGGGTTCCAGTGTATTTGATTTCTCTGTTATTGTCAGGTTGTTGTCAAACAAACGAAATTACTATAGTCCCATTGATTATTTTTTGATTGATTAACGGGTTTGTTATTTTAATTTGTAAGTGTTGCTTATGGTAGATTGTTAATTGCAGGTACGGAAATGGGTTCTAGTCTATGGATGAGGTCGTGTGAACATGAACGATGTGCCGCTGCTGGGTTGGTGTCTATAAGTAAACTTGGGGTGAACATGCCAGGACGAGTACTGTTTAAGCAACCTAACATTGAGGCTCGTTCGGTTGGTGCTAGCAAACAGTCGAAACCGAGACTGAATTTCCGTTCTAATGTTGCCGAAATCATTAAAATGGTTTACGCTACGAACTTGAGGGACGTGTATTTGGCACATTTGAGGAAGACGCCTTTTTGGGTAATGATTGAAGCTATATTAATTAATCAGCTTGATCACAAAGAGTTCAAGAAAGGAGACGACCTGATTATGCGAATTATAAGGTCGTACAACGTCAGGGAATGGAAGTTTGTTATTGGGGGACGAGGTGTTGATTTTATGGATCAGGATGTGAAGTTGTCGTTTGGTTTACAAGATGGGAATACATTTCTTGATTTGACGCCAAGGCCGAGACTTGCATCCAACTTTGTACAACGTAGATGCCCCAGAACAAGCCGCATTACTGCAAAACTTGTCAGGGATTTGTTGACCGAGGCGGCAGCAGGTGATATGCCCCGTGACCATGAGGACACTGCAAAATTCCTGTGTTTATATGTGTGTGGTAAGTTGTTTTTTGCAACATCTGGAGATAATAAGTTGGACGTTCATCCGGTACATGGACAACATTGATGCGATGAAATTGTATGATTGAAGTGGAGCTGTACGTAATGTGCTAATGTGTTCGGTGAGGGATTTCCATCGGAAACCGGAAAGAGTGACCGGATATGTAGTTACATTGACGGTAATTATTTTGTAAATAGTTCGATTGGTATTTTTTTATTTTTTTTACCACTGTTATGGTTTTTGTTAGTAAATTGGTTGGTGGTTGATTGGGCTTGTTTTGTGTTTGATTGCACTCCAGTTTTGGCTATGTGAATACATGTCTAATGTGAAAGCCAAATATGCGTATAGATTTCCCAAGTTTCTGAAGTGGGACATTGGTGAGGTGGTATCACATTTGCGTGGTTTGAAACTATTTGGCCCAAACAACTTTGAGGTACGTTTTTTTGGATTAGCATGTTCTTTTGAGCCGCCAATTATTCTAGTGGTGTAACTGTTATGTATCTTCATTACAACATGTGTGATAGGTTAATTGTGTTATTGTTTACTGTAGGTAGTGATGGAACAGTTAGTTGCTGAGGAGCATGAGTTGATGATATTGGAAGGGGATTCTGTGCGAGTGGAAGGAGTTGTTGGAGTGGGTGCTGATGGGGGAGGGGGGTACGGTGTCGGGTGGTGTTTGTAACATGACTGAAGATGTGGACGTATTTGGCGTTGAATTCGGTAACGAGTTTTACGGGAACATGCAAACCGAACCGAGGACGCCAGTTTCAAATATGAAAAATGGACGGCATAGAGAAGAAACTGGTGAGAATTATGCTGCGCTATGTACGCAAGTTACACGACAGTGTAGTAGTGAAGTTGGACGGGACGGGTGTTCACATTGATCTGTCTGAAGCCAAAATGACGTTGGGAGATGGTGTTGCAAGCCAAATTATAACGGAGCTGGAAAATGAAGTTACTCATTTGAAACAGAAGAATGACATGCAAGCAGTTAACTTGGTGGGGGGTTTTGAGAGAATTTTTAGGGTGAAATATGAGGAATGCAAAAAACTAGAAGCTGATAATGCAGAGTTACGAAAAACTGTTGCAGCCCTTGAGGAGCAAGTCACCGAGCAAGCTATGCACAATGTTACACAACGTTTCAATAGTGTTAACGTAAGCAAAATAGATGGGGTTAAAGAGGTGGGTGGCGATGTCAATGTCATATTAGGCGACAGTAATAACAGCCCACCAATCCATGATAGCATAGTGTTGGACGCATCTACCATCACGTACGTCCTTATAGTGGACAGTTATGCAACAAATGATGTCATACAACCGAATGACAATGATGTGGTTGTTATAAGACCTTTGTAGGCAGAATGTGGTAGTAAAGCTGGTGGTGTGAACTCGTTCGTGCGTAATATCAAGCAGAAAGTGAAGAAAAATCTGAAGTTGCCAGGGTATGAGTACTCAGATGTATGGGGTAGGACGCATAAGGTGGAAAAGAAATATTGCAGTTCGATGTCTGTTGGGGTTGGGTGTGATGTGGTAGGTTTGCAATGTGAGCATGTGATTGATGTCGAGACAATAGCGGATGGGAAGAAGATATTCACAGGATTTGGAATCACAAATCAGAATATTGTGTGGAAGATGATGTCGAAACGAGAGAAAGATGTGATCACTGCTGCCTATGACAGACATAGTGATAGGTGCGTACTGCTATTATGTTTGTGTATTTTACCAAGTACTGTCAAATGTGTTACGTTGGTCACATGTGTATATACTAATGTTATTTGTTTTAACTTGTGGGAAAGGCTGTTATGTGGGTGGGACGGAAAGATGGAAATGTCGTATACTTCTCTGACATTCAAGCAATGGTGAAACATGAAGGTGTTAGGGAAAATGTAAGTGTTACGTTATGTATTTTGTATTTGTAATTGTCTAAGTGAGTCAGGTTCTGATTAGTTTGTTTGGTGAGCATATGTGTTTGTAGGTTATTGACGCGTATGCGGAGGTGCCATTTGATGAGCAAGAAAAGTTGAATGTAGGAAAAAATTTCCCGAAAAATTCTTATTTCTTCAGTAGCATCTGCTAGGTATGTATTTGTTTTTGTTCCCATTAGTCACATATGTCGGTTGGTTTTGTGAGTATGCTGATTTTGGTTTTGGTACAGTCTGATGGTGGTCGTGTGCAGGGTGTGATGAAAAGTGAGAATGTGGACGTAAGGTTCAAACATTTGACTACTAATTTACACGCTGGTAGGGGTGCGCATTACATACATTTTCCCCTATGCCACCTAGGGCACTGGTCTTTAGTGGTGTACGACACTGAGGATAGAAGTTGGAAGCATTATAATTCCATGCGGAATAGGTCTGGGACCGGTGGGGTTCATTATGCCGAGGCTGTTAAACTGGTGAGTTAATTTCACTTGTGGATTATTTGCACGGGTTGTAATATTAATGTAGTGTTAAGTAATAGTTTCTGTTTTGGTTGTATGACATTGTGCAGAAAAACATTGTCACGGACGTGAAGCGGCAATCAATGGTAGCGCATGGGTTTGAACAAATGGTTGGAACGCAAGAGTTTGACATGACAGTGGAATCAGTCGTCAAGTGCCCCCAGCAATGTCCGGACAGGTAAGCGAATCAGATTCAATTGTAATGATGCTGAAGTTGTGCATTATGTGATACGTATGGTGTTGACGTAATAGAAGTGTGTTTTTTGTTGCAGCATGGGCTGTGCAATCATTGTTTGCGCTATAATGTGGCAATATGTGCATCACGTGGAGGTGGGGCGCTCTTTGAAAGGCAGTAACTGCAGTGTTTTGTGATCAAACATAGTAAGGGTTTTCGTAAGTGATCCTGTACGTGGCGTAGCGAGCAACATGGGCTGACTGGTGGGGTGACGGCATTTCGGTTAAAATAACGTAACTATGGACAATGAATAATTGTAGCAGTAGTGTTAAGTTAGCATTTTTTAAGTAACATTGTTATGCCCAATTACATTTAACAGTTCCCTATTTTTGGATAGTTCACATGTTTTGGTTGTTTAGCAGTTTCAGTTTGGCGTTGGTTTATGTTAGGGATGTTTTTGGTAGACATAATCACAGATTGATGTTGACGTTTTGGTTTATATGTGTAGTTTACGTTACATTTTGTTTATGTGGTTTGATGACGTAAATGTGTTGTAGGGATTGAAGTTGTTATTTTTTTAACTTTGTGCTGATGTGTATGTGTTGCGAATTGTTTGTGAAATTTCACGAATGGATTGGGATGTTTTTGTTCGCGTTGTCGGGTTGTCAACAACCCATGATTCGTAGTAAGTGTTGAAATGGTTTAATGACGAAACTACGTTGTGAGGATTGAAGTTGTTGATGTTTTAACTTTGTGGTGATGTGTATGTGTTGTGAATTGTGTGTGAAATGTCATGTATGGTTTAGGGTGTCATTGACATGTTTTTGTTCGCGTTGACGGGTTGTCAAAAACCCATGATTCGTAGTACGCGTTGTGTGCAAGTGTTTGTTTTAAGGGGTAATGAATTTGTGTATATGTTACGTATGGGTTTTAAGTTTGAGTTTGATTACTTGTAGGACAGGTTCACATTGTAATTTGTTGAGACTGTTGTCACACAAAGCTCGTTCAGGAGTAGTTACACGAACATTCCTACTGACCTACGTGTGTTACTTTATGGTTAGCGTGGCATTTTGCGATGGCCAGCCGGTATGAAATACGTAATGTACAGAATTTAATGACTTAGTTTGGAGTTGAAAAGTACCGTTTTTAATGACCATTACATCGTAAACCTACCGAACACCCGAAGCTGACTTTGTAACCCAACAAGTGTTGCAATTGTGATTTTTTGGCATTCTAACCTTCTACCCCTCCACAAACCACATATACACATTGAAACCTGCTTACACCACACATTTGCACGCAACCATAAATTTAGGTGTGGTTGCAACATTTTTAAAAAGCCAGCAAATACGTCAAGGAATACGATGCTTTTTTACTTATGAATGTGTGGGACAATACTACCACGTATGTTGTGCCGTTAAGACTTGCAAAATTACTTGACGGGAAAAAGATATTAATAACTGAGATTACCAAATGTTGTTAAATATTAGAAAAACAGAAAAATGGTCGTGTGTCGTCGCACACGATTACCCAAAAAAAGCCATGCAAATATAATTGTTCTAGCCAACATTGCATATGCGGATGACTTTTATTTAGTGCTTGTTCAAAACATTTAACTAACTAAGATATTATTGTAGACGGGTACGACTGTGACGTCGTCATTAAATTGGTTCATTGCACGTTTTCCTGTTATGGTTCCCCATGCGTCCACATCGGCTGCATCTAATTTGCTGCACTTGCTCTCCCTTCAACAGAATTCTCTTCTTCTTTGGCCTATCAGGTGGACGTTTCACGGCGAGTGGGTAGATAACGTAATCATGTGGGTTAAATGGCGGTTACTCCACGGTAGGATTGGGAAAATGGTTGTGTCGTACGTTGAACGGTATTCACTGACATGGAAGTACGGTTTAACCAAAGTGTTCAAATCCCGACCGCTCTTCCGTACGGCAACCATGGCATGAGAACATGGAAACCCATTGAGCTGCCATTTGAAACATGAACAGGTGCGGTGTCCAATGTCAACAGTGACCGACGGGAAAGAGTGGACTTCATACACGTCCTCGTTAGATTGGCTAACTTTCCATGACCTCTTTTCGTTGAATGCTTTTTCAAGACGGGACTCCATTTTGGGACATATTGTGCCAGTCCATGTTTGGGCTACAAGTCTACACTTCGCCATTTGTCGCAGTAATTTCGCTCTAATATTGTCAACCATTCTTGTGATTGGGAGGTTGCGTGCCCGCACCCATGAGTTGAATGATTCAGCAGCATTTGAACACAGCTCACAGTAACGACACCCCCTGTAAATAAGGTGGCATTTTTGGAAAATAAATACGACATGTACGTTAATATGTTTGGTACATGTGAATGATGTGAGTAATAATTGTGATGTACCTGAAAAATGCATTTGCCCAATGTTGTGGAGGTGCATTTACTAAGAATTCGAATACTGCTGCACGTCTTGATTTATGGTATTGTTCAACTTTATGGTTGAAGGCGGTAACAGTTGGTGCGTAAGCTTGATGGCGTAATTTGCTTACCAAACCCGCTCGATGCATACTGTTTGTGTACCATAGTCTATCCCTTAGATTCATTTGCAAATGTTGGAGATAGAAAGCGTGCTCTGCATTTGGGAATATGGTGGGCATTGCTTCAAGCAGCCCAAGATTCCTATTTGATAAGAATGTAAGGGGTTTGTTCCCATGCACCACCTGGGCAAGATGTTGAAGAAACCAAGACGAGTTGACTGTGTTTTCGGAGTCAACAACCACATAAGCTAAAGAGAATATCCTTGCACAACGGAAGTAGTTATGGGGTTGATGTTATTAGCTGCAGAAGGTGTGTTATGAAAAATTTGGCAGTGTAGGTGAATGACAACGATACAAATTATGCACGTGATATGTTTGGGAGCATGTCAATGTTGCAATGTCATTGTGGAAGTTTAAATGAACTGACCTTGGTTCCCGTCTTTCGCAGTGGTGGCAAGTAAAAACCCTTTGAATCATCCTTTAAAGAACGTGGCGTCAAGGAAAAGCAATGGCCGGCAATGTTTGAACCCGTCAATACATGCTTTGAATGATATGAAGTACTGTATGAACCGGTATGCGTAGTCATCATATTCAATATTGATGTAGGTTCCGGGGTTGTGTTCCATTACCGCAGTACTATACCAACGCAACTGATCGAACGAAATGGAGTGTGCACCGAATAATTCACCTCTTGCTTTTTCAACTCCTAGCCACGCCACACGGTACGTGATGTCCAGCCCGTAATCCTGTTTCAGGTCCAATATAACTTTGGTGGGACATGTTAGTGGCCTATCCCGCACACGTTCGGCTATGATGTCTGCGACAAGTACAGAACCAACAAGAGGGTTTGTAGACGTACGGACAGCAACGCCGCAAATGTGCTCACTGTTCCATTTATGGAGATAGAAAAATCTGTTGGCCTCTAATTTCCGTGCGTGGATAGCCCACGTGCAGCCCTTCAAATCATTCATAGCACAAATGGCCGTCACCCGGACAGAGTCATTTTTGACGAACCTGAATTGGAAGCCACATTCCACGGCGTATTTTCGTTAGACATTGCGAATTTCGGAAGCCCCACCTTCGAAATGCTGTCTAATGTGGGTAAATCCATTGGCCTAGGGAGCGGAAAGGAATACCTTCTCTTTGTGCGGACAAAATGATTGCAATAGGTCCGCCTCGTCGTCCATTTCCAACTCACTTGGTACCTTGTCTCCCGCGGTGTTGTGGGTGTGAATAGCCGCGTGGTCACTATCTGGAATTTTGTTTCCCCCACATTAGTGAAGTTCAATGATCACGTCAACTAACTGCAATCGGAACGAACGGGCAAGACAAACCATATTCCGCATGTCCACATCGTTCTGTAACGAGAAGTTATTGTAACTCGGGATCTTGTAGAACAACAAAATTGTTCCCGGAAGTAGCCCGTCAAACTTGGAACACACATAATTGACAAGTTCGGCAACTGTGTCTAACGGTTGCAAACTGTATGGGACATTTGTGGACCGATCACAACATAGAAGCATCATGAAGTCTTCCATTTGTAAAATGCACATGTATTTGTGCACAAGTACGCACAGTTAAGCATCTGAAAAAGATCTGTCGTAACGGAATGAAATAATTAACATATGAATACTATTGAAAACCCAACTGTCTGTCACGGTTTGGGATGAAGCTACCCCATAAAGCCATGAGTTTTTGAAAAATGAACTAGTCAATGAATGATTTCCCATCCCATACACTGCGTTATAACCATCACTGGGTCATAAAAGTTGTCGTGAATGTATAGGACATATGATGGGGATCACTGAAGAATGCATAATGAACCACATACCTGTGTGCCACCGGATGGTGTTCACGTCAAGTGCAAAATTGATGATGGCCAGAGAATACGACTGCACTTACAAACAAAAACC
Organism: Camellia granthamiana; assembly: GCA_036172215.1. Classification (NCBI taxonomy): domain Eukaryota; kingdom Viridiplantae; phylum Streptophyta; class Magnoliopsida; order Ericales; family Theaceae; genus Camellia; species Camellia granthamiana. The sequence continues at coordinate 151,542,296 of CM069903.1, forward strand.
CTAGTTACAAAACATTACCAATGAATATTCAACACTCCTACCCCCTACAAAGTCGGGATTACACATACCAAAACAGAACAAACATTCCATAACCGATGGGAGGGCATATCCGTCAAACAACCAGTCATAAACATTCAAAAAGGAACTTCCCAGAATGCAATCACACCGCCCTAGGACTTGCCGAACGAACAAAAAATCCAAGGGACCAAATGGACCATAATTTAGTCATATAGGACTTTCCGATAAATTTCCCAAAATTTTAAAGAATGTTACCAATTAAATTTAATTGACATAACATAAAAAATAAAAAATAAAATTGATACAAAAAAAATAAAAAATAAAAAATTATATGAGTCAAATGGACACAAAAGATAAGTTACAAAAACTACTAATATGATTTCCCTCAAATTTTAACATTACAAACAACATTAAAATGCATTACAAACCAAATTAGTTCTCTCTCAATTTCCAGTTTTGAAAATAATCTTATTAGATCATAATTCTATTGTGCTCATCATATGAGAAATGATTTCATGAATGTATGAATGAATTATCTAGTTATTCATTTTAAGTATGATATAAGTCATTCTCAAAATAAATTTTAACTATATGATAGTTTTTCATATGCATTTTTCATGTTTTCATTATGTAAACCAAATATTGAGTGTACGCCCCCATGCTTGGGTTGAGTCTATTTTGAGTTGCTAATTTGATGAAGTTACCTTAAATTTATTCATTTTATAAAGAGGTAACTATTGGACTTCTTATGATTTATGTCGTTATTCTTGTTGTGACACTATAGTTTCATTTGGAAAATGAGTTAATTTTTTAATTTTTTTTTGACTATTTTAGTCTGAGATAATCTCGTTTGGATTATATTTTTTAATTTTTTTAATTTTTATGAGAGAAAAGATAAAATAATTATAATTTAAATATAATATTTTATCTTATTAATTTTTTAATTTATTTTATCTCTTTATAACTATTTTAATGCGATAACCCCATATCAAACGAGGGCTATGACAATGCTTGTCATCTCTCTAGCTTGATCTATACTATATATTAAGCAAAATGAGATTTTTTACCCCAAGTCTTGTGGGAGCTCCAATCTCCCAATCTAAATTTTCTGATTTTTTTATTTAAAAAAAAAAAACTTAGCATTTATTAACTTCTCCCAACCCCCAAGTATTACCCTCATAATAACACTTTAATACATTAAGAACAAACATAAAAAAAATTATTTGAAATCCAACACATATGAATTCCTTGAAAAGTCCCAACACATATGATTATTATCCTTCATAATAACACATTAATGCATTAAGAACAAGCATAAAAAAAATTTCTTGAAAAGTCCAACACATATGATTATTATCAAAATATTAAACTTTAATATAATATAATAAAAAAAAAGACATTTAATTCTTTGAAAAGTCTAACACATATGATTATTATCAAAATATTAAATTTTAATATAATATAAAAAAGAAAAAAAAGAAGACTTAAAAAAAAAAGAAAAAAGAAAAAGACATTTAAAAATCGCAATTCATATATATAGATAATTGCAAACACAATCCGTACATAGCACGGGTGATATGCTAGTCTATACTATATATTAAGCAAAAGGGAGCTTTTAACCCTAAGCCTCGTGGGAGTTTCAATCTCCCAATTTAAATTTTCTAATTTTTTGATTTAAAAAAAAAAATCTTAGCATTTATTAACTTCTCCCAACTCCCAAGTCTTACCCTCATAATAACACTTTAATGTATTAAGAATAAGTATAAAAAAAATTCTTTAAAATCCAATACATATGAATTCCTTGAAAAGTCCCAACACATATGATTATTATCCCTCATAATAACACTTTAATGTATTAAGAACAAGTATAAAAAAAAAATTTTGAAAAATTCAACACATATGATTATTATCAAAATATTAAAATTTAATATAATATAATAAAAAAAAAGACATTTAATTCCTTGAAAAGTCCAACACATATGATTATTATCAAAATATTAAATTTTAATATCATATAAAAAAGGAAAAAAAAATTTAAAATCACAATTCACATATATAGATAATTATAACCACAATCCGTACGTAGTACGGGTGATATGCTAGTTCTTCGTAATGACAAATCCCACATTAATATTAACCAGTTTTCATTAGTGAATTAAAACTAACAAAATGGTACAAAACAATAATGAAAATATAACACAATTTGACAAAAAGTCTTCTCTCATCCGTCTCCCCACACGATTAAATCCAGACCGTCCAAACCCATAACCTACACAACTGTTCTCAAACCCATCAACAACAAACAAATCCGGTAACCATTCACCAACCCGTAACGTACTGCATAAACTCCGAATCCGACTCCAAACCCGCCATAGTTTCACGCGCCAAAACCACCTCAAGATCCACGCTCCCACCACCTTCCCGACCCGGAAACGCCGATATCTTCCCATCAAACTTATTAGCCCGCCCGCTCCGAATGGCCATGGGTCTGCCCCACCCGAAATCATTCTCATACATAGGAAACCGGGGCGAACTACCCATCGTAATCATCGCCCCATCAAAATTCCCCAACGGAAAGCAACGCGGGTCGCGCTCCCAATCCTCTACGAACCGCCTCACCATAACATCATCGTGTGCCACCACACTCTTATTCAGCTGCTCGCCACACCACCGTAAATCCTTGGACGTCACGTCCCCGGCGGCGGCGTAAGTCGGCGCGCTCTGAATCGCGTTCCCGAAATAGTACGGCTCGAGCTTCGGCTCGACCCGGTGACGACAATTCACCGCCATCCGAAACGTCGTCGTTTTCCCCGCCGGCAAGTTCCTGGCTTGCGTCACCGCTTGCCAGAGCAGCGCGCATAGCGATTGGAACGAAGAAATCTCATTTGGGTCTCTGTTTCTGATCAAATTCCCGAGAATTTGATTGTTTTTGCCATGATCGATCATCAGGGTATCATTGCTTTGCTTACCCATTAATTCCATGGAGTTACTTTCTTCGTTTTCAATCCATTTTTCTTTGTTATTTACTCTAGCTTTGAGCTTCAAAAGAGATTCTCTGCTGAACCTAAAGACTCTCTCTCGCAACTCCAAATCAACCGAGAAAGTGACTGTCGGAGACCCATTAGGGAATCGAAGCACCGCTTCAGAAATCAACACCGACTCTCTTCGATATTCCGGAACCTTCGAAACCCTCTTCACTCCCCTGCAAATCTCCGCAAAAGTATTGAAGAAATTCCAAAACGAAGTCCCGTCAGTGACGGCGTGATTAACGGCGCAGCTGATGAAGATCCCGTCGGCTAGCTCCGTCACCTGCACCGCCAAAATCGGCTTGAAATGGCCTTCGTAGCTGACCGTCCGATCAAATGGAAAGAAATCTTTGACCATGTTGGGTACATGAATAGGGGAGAGAATATCTATGATGTGAATGTGGTTTCCATTGGCGTGAATGAAGTCGGCCCCGGAGTCGATGCAGGAGATGTAGACGGAGCCGTCGGGGGCTGTGGAGAGGCGGCCGGCGAGAGGAGGGAAGTGGGTGAGAGTTAGAGAGAGAGAGTGTTTGAGGAGAGAGAGTAGGGAGTGAATGGGGAGAGAAGGGTTAGTGAAGAGACAACCCTTTTGGATGTAGTGGCAAGAGAGCATTGGGAGGTCAGAGACAGAGAGTTTGAGGTCTCCGAGAGTGGATTTGTGGTGTGGAAAGACAGTGGAGTTGGAGACCAGAGTTAGAGCTTGCGAAGACGACATGTTTGAGCAAATGCAATTCTCTCCCTCTCTCTCTCTCACTGTGGTTTATGGCTGTGTGAGGAGTGAGGAGAGTTGGAGGGTGAGCGAGGAGTATATATAGGGCTTTGGGTTCATGAATTTGCTGATGATTGAGGACTCTTTAACCTATAATATTGCACTTATGATGTTGTGTAATATTTTATCGGTAGTGTTAGGTATATTAAATTTTTTATCAAATAAATAACTAAATATTTTATATGAGTGTTGATATGTAATTTTGTAGATCTACATTTATGTGAGATATTTGATCATTTATTAAAAAAAAAATTAGAATTTATAGCATTTTCTATATTTTGTATACTATGTTGTTGTTAACTAATTTTTATATCTGTATAAATAAATAATTCAGTGCAAGCATATATTAATATTAACTTGGATAAGGTTATCTGTCAAAAAAATATATATATAGCATATATAAGTTATGTTATTTATAAGTTTAATTATTACAAATAACATAATTCAATATTATATGAGTTATAATTATATAAAAAAAAATATGAATTATAACTAAACATCATATAATCATATAACTCTTCAATTATAATTAAAATAATATCATAATCAATCTCATACTGTGTTATAACTAATAACACAATATATTATAATTAAATATATAAAAATTATAACTAAATGTAACATATGAAACACACCTTTTTGAGGTGTATACATAGAAGTTTCCTATTAACTTGGCTTGTTATCAGTTTGTTTTTGTGAGTGGATTAGACAGTTTAGTTGGAAATCTAAGGTTGTTTATGGCCACGATTTATTTGCATTATTAGATTTGGTTAAGAGATTTGAAAAGAAATTTAAAAAAGAAAAGGAAAGAAGTATGTAAAATATAAATATATTTTTTTTCACATTACATTTACCATTTTTCTTTCTTTTTTTAAATTCATTATTAAATCCCCCAACAGGTTTGGACATCAAAATTCAATTTTTAGTTAATCTAATACCATAGATATAGAAAGAAGAAAAAAAATATTAGAGATTTATAATTTTAAATCTATAAATTCACTTATAATAATATGGCAATAAAATTAAATCTTATATAATTAAATATGTAAAAAAAAAAAATTTAAAAAATTAACACATCATATTATTATTGTGACTCAAATTAAATAAAAAAAACTTCTTACAGATGGCAAACATTTAAAAAAGAAATTATAACTCTGTTCCAAAGATTTGAGATGGCTGCTGTGCGGGGGTGTATACCAGTCACTGTTGTGCAGTTAAATGGGCCCATTTTGATAATTCGAACAGTTCACATTTTAAAATATATCAAGTAGAACATACCTGTAAAAAAATCAAGTTAATCGAATATCGTTTACCCATTCATCTACTCACATCTGTATTTACAAAAATAATAACAATTCTGATTTAAAATATTAAAATAAATACAAATGTGAGTGGATGAACGAATAAATAATATCTGATTAACTTGATTTTTTTCAAATATATTTTACTTGATATATTCTAAAATATGAACAATTTAAATTATTAAAATATTTTATTTGATGTATTATCACACAACAATAACTGCGGTACATTCTACACAACAGCCACCTCAAATCCCCGTTCCAAACCTCACTCCTACTCATCCATACCATACCTTACAACGCACCATGCAAGACAACCAAGCGAGTGTGTGGGGCCTCTAACAATCTGTATGAGAAGTTTGTGCCTAAGTGACAACACGCGTTGGCTACTGTTTGTTTTATTGTTGAGAAAGAGGGGATCATTCGGAATTGTCTCAGTGTAAAGACAGGTGGCAATCTGGAATTGCTACACGTCACATTACATTTTATGGTAAAAAAACAATTTAATGTTCATGTTAAATGTAAATATAAATGATACACAAGTTTATTTTCTTATATTTACTAATATATAACATTGTGTTTGATTAGAAATTCGAAAATAGATTTTTTTTAAAAATAAAAAAAGTGTATGAAATTAAATAAAATATAAGTATATTTTATTCATAATTTACCTATATTTTTCCTTTTATTTTTCTAATCTTTTTTCATATCCTACGATCAAATATAACATAAATAAAATAATTAAAATTAATAGAAGAAAGATCTCACCAAAATTTCAAGGAGTTGATCTAGTGACTTGAAACCTAAGATTTAGGAGTTTTGTCTTTCTAAATCTTAAGTTCAAAAATTGACCCTTTATGAATGTAAAATTGTGCTTGTATTTATTTATATTAGTTAAACTATTTTTCTATTTACTGATAAATAAATTTAATAAAAAAAAATTATTTATATACTAATATTATGAGTCCTTTTAATATTTTTATTCATTCTTTATATATTTCCCAAAATAAATAAATTTTGTATACATTTTTCTATACTAACAACAATTTTTAAAGCTATTTTTATCATTTTTCTAATATCTATATAAATTATATAAAGAAAAAGAGAATTTCTAACCCACAAACCTTGTGAGAATTCCAATATTTCAATTTTAATTTTCCAATTTTTTTGATTTAAAAAAAACTCAGCATTTATTGACTTCTCCTAACCCACAAGCCTTTTTGAATTTTCACATACCTATTGCCACACTATTTTTAATTTCTTCCGTACACTATGGTTAGTGATGAGACTATTAAATTATTTTTTATAAAAAAATCTAACAGAAAAAAATTATATATTAAAAAAATATCTAAAACAAATATAAATTCTTATTAAAAAATAACAGGTTGCAATTGCAAAAAAAAAAAAAAAAGAGAAAAAAAATTAAACTATAAAAAATAATTTGTATATTAAAAAAATAAATTTTTATTAAAAAATAATAGGTTGCAATTCCAATTGAAAAAAAAAAAAAAAAAAGAGAGTAAAAAGCTACACGGTGCATTTCATTAAAATCTTTAAAAAAAAAAATCTATATTAAAAAAATATCTAAAACAAATATAAATTCTTATTAAAAAATAGCAAGTTGCAATTGTGAAAAAAATTACACTGCAAAAAATAATTTGTATATTAAGAAAATATCTAAAAGAAATATAAATTCTTATTAAAAAATAACATAATGCAATTGCCAAAAAAAAAGAGAAAAAAAAATTACACTGCATTTCATTAATAATGTTAAAAAAATGTGTCAAGTATTTGTGTAAAAGCTTGAACACGTGTCAACTCTCAAATTATTAAATTAATATAGATGAAACCAAAGAACTTAGCTTTAATAGCTAAAAAATATTAGAAGTCCGACCATTGAAGTTTAATAACTATTAATTAATAGAATTTAGCAATTGAAAGATCTAAAATCACATCACTTTGTCTTCTCAAATGTTCCTTTTTTTGAGTTCATGCATTCATTTTAATATTGATAAAACATTAGAAGCGTGGAAGAGTGAGAGACATTAAAATTATATATTTTACGTAATTGTTGTGATGAAAAATAAATGTTATTTTCCTCTTCTATGACGATTTATCTGGTTATACCTTCAATTAAAACGTTAAATGTGCTTCTACATCATCATTGAACGTTGTTTCATTTTTTTAGATATTTTGTCTCACAATTATTTGTGTTTTATGTTATGAAATTTATTACATCTGTGCTTGCCAAAGCTATTAGATGGACCTAATGCAAGACATGCAAATTATTTCAATGTCATTCTCAAGATTAAAAGTACAAAAAATAGACACAAAAAATATATGAATAAACAAGATTTTACAAAATTTGTTTGTAAATCTCACTTCTTGAAAATCTTATAATTAATTTATTTTTTGTATTATATTTTATATTTAGTTTGTGTACTTTTTTTTATATATAGTTTTCTTTGTTTTCTTTAAAAGTTTATTTTTAAAAATTAATTAATAAATAAATAAATCATTTTATATTTCAAACAATTTCATTTTTGTTTTTATTTTTATTTTTTTCTTAAACTAGTTTTAGTTTTGGACAATTACTTACTCTCTTTTTTCTTCTATATATTGTAATTTTGTGCATTTTAAGTGTATGATGTTTTCACTAATTTTTCGGAGATGCACTATGAAAGAAGTATCATGCGAAAATCAAGTAAGAAGAAGAAAAAAAATAAAAAAAATAATACGATGAATGTGGAGCAAGGAGCAAAGATCAAAGATCAAAACTTCCAAAGCAAACAAGTAAGCAAACAAGTAAGTAGAATAAAATGTTTAACAATATACGTTTAAAAATTTACAACAAAATTTTATAAACTTCATTTTTGCTAAGAAAATTCTATTTGACACTAACTAAATAAAATGCCTTTAAAATATATATATTTTTTAAATTTGAAATTAAAACTATAGTAAATTTATGTAAGCATAATTGCTAATCACATTTTTTTACTTAATGTATAATATTTATATTGACTACATTTTTCAGGTTTATTTTCTTAAGTATTTATATTGAGTAAAAAAAATATCGTTAGGAATAAATTTTTTCTTAGTTTAGTTATAAATTTTGCCCATACATTATTTTTAAATTTTGAATAAAAACAAACATAAAATAATTGATTGAAAATATGTTACATTTGTTATATTTCTATTTTTGTGTCTCAAAAAAAAATTAAAAATCACAATTCATATATATAAAAATAATTATAAACTTATAACAATTAGTCATATATGCTAATGTGTCATTCATATAAATTAGGACCTTAATGAGAAAATTAAATGTTGTTCCAGTGACAGGTGTATATTTAAATTCTAATAACTATGATCATACATAATGTACAGCTGGATTAAAAAAAAAAATAGATGGAAGCTTGTGTACTGTAAAAGTAACAAGCATTTCAGAAGATTCCATACACAAATCCAATCCATAAAACAATAATTAATTAAATTAAGACATAATAAGAATTGCGCCGACTATTTTACCATCTGTATGTTGGTTGTCATTCTGCGAAGGTGGGTATGGAATCTCTTACTGAGATTTTTAATTACTGCTACTTGAGAATATTTTAATTTATAATAACCTTATACTTACAATATTACTGTATCATGTTACATACTGATAATACTGATAATTTAACGCATACATCATATTATTACAAAGAATGGAAATAAATGATAGTGTAACTCTTTAATTTAGCTTATGATAACACATATTAAAAAAAAAATATTAATTTTTTTTTTTTTTTTTACATTTCGTATTAAAATACATGTAATAAATAATGTATAATTTTTTAATATTTTTAACTCATAGTTTTAAGATACAAAAAAGATGATACGTTTAACAATATAGAATTATTTAAGCCTTCTCCTTAATACACACAAGTAAGGCTGTGCAAAATACCGCCGAATCTGCTAAAACTGCACCGATCCACACCGCTCTAACCGCTAACCGCGGTTTAAACTTTAAAATTTATAATCCGCCAACCGAACCGAACCGTTCCGCTCCACTATAGTTAATACATATATATTTTTTAACCTCTAATGAAATATCAATGTAAAAATGAATGTGAGAGAGATTTAAGATATGAAATTTATTACAAATTAGTGGTTATATATATGAAATATATTATGTAAAATCACTTTGTATTTTATATCTAAAAAATATTATACAAATTAGTGTTATATATTATGCACATATATGATAATTAGTTAAAATATTCTTCAATCCGTCAATCCGCCAAAAACCGCTCAAACTGTAATTTGTCAATCCACTAATCCGCCAATCCGCCATTCGGTTTGTAAAATTACTCTCAAACCGTCCGAACCGCACCGCGCACACCTCTACACACAAGAATATCCACAAAGAGGTTAGAAATTTAGTAAAGTATCAATAAAAATAGAGTGCTGCTATTAGTACCTATCAAAATTCTTTGGACCCCCCATTTCTTTGGACCACAACCCTAAACCCTAAATTTTAATAATATTTTTTTAGACACCCCACTTATTACCAAATCTACCCATATTCATAATATTTTCACAATGAAGGAAAATGTTTGGTAGCTCAAAATTTTATTGCTCAAATGGTTCAAATCTGTCAAAACAACATCGTTTTATACTCATTTACACTCAAAACGACGTCGTTTTGAGTGATTTGAGCCATTTGAGCCACAAAATTTTGAGCTACCTAGCATTGTTGCACAATGAAATGCACACCCACCTAATTTTTCATCCCTCTCCTTCCCTGACTCACTCAATTTTCAGAGTTTGAAGTTTTGGTCCAGTATAGAATTCTTGGACCTCAACCCTCCATCACTCTCGTCGCCGTCTCGGCCGTCAACGGAGCATTCTGACGACTCTCATCTTCTCTGAACGCTCTCCATATCGCCAAATCAGTAACCTCTCTCATCCTCTCATCATCATCTTCTTAGTTGCTTTTTGTATCTTTGTCATCGCTGAGATCGATCGAAGATACTCCAATTTCTATGGGATTTGTATAACCGTTTGCAAGATGAGGAAAAACAAAATCATCGTCTGAATCGCCATCAGAATTCTGAATGTAGCCCAAAACAATTTGTTCACCACTGTGTAGTTGAAAAAATGTATTTTGTTCAGAACTGTTTTGTTGAACAATAATGATCCTGTCAGCACTGTATGTCCGAACAAAATTTGTTCATCACTGTGTAACTTGAATCCATTCCAATTCACAACTTAAAATAACATGAATTAAATCCATTCAAAATTCATAATTTAAATCCATTCCAATTCACTCTTTTCCATTCTAAGTTAGTTTAACAAAGAAAATTACATAACTGACTATCTGCATTAATGTTCGGAACCTATCTATTGAGTGAAAGGATTATGTCCAGTACTGTATTATCGAACATAATTCTAACAGTCAGCAAACCAGTACCGAACAGCTCGAACGAAACAAGAACGATCGAAAACGACCGAGAATGTTAATGCAAGACAGATAAACTTATAAGATAATAAAGCATACGTTATACTTGAAGCAAAACTTTCAAGTTCAATAGCGTTGATGATGGTAATGAAGATGACACATTCAAGATTTAAGATGATTATGAAAAATAATAGATTTAGGGTTTATGTTAGTTGGTTATGAAAAGTAATAGGTTTAGGGTTTACAAATATGGAATACGTATAGTTGGAGTTGGAGGTGGGGGTGGGGGTGGGTGTCCAATATTATAGAGTATTAGTTCTTATTGATAGGTGGGTGTTCCATTTAATAATGTCTTTTAATGTAATTTTACTTTAGGGTATAATTGTAATAAAAAAAATTATAAAATGGAGGGTCCAAAGAATTTTGACAGGTGCTAATAGCAGCACTCTAAAAATAATATGTGGTTTATATCTAACTCTTATATGATGGGGTCGACAATTAAAATTAATATGAACCACACATTATTTTATTTGCATATATGACATTAACTCTTGAGATTTAGAGAAAATACAATAAGCTCTATAATTTCAAGTTGATCATGTTAGATATCAATATATTCAAATTCTCCCCAACACTTTTTTTATTCAGTTATCATCTAACAGTTTATCTAAATATCACAATTTAATAATTAGTTATTATCATTAATTGTGCGATTGAATTATATCAACTGTTGAATAATTACTAGATAAAAAAAATGGAAAATGATTTGGAGCCCTAAAAACACCTCCCTAATCCCCCTAATTTTTAATTTGGGCAACTGTTTCTTTTTTTTTTTTTTTTACTTGATATGAAAATTAAGGAGATTAAAGGGAGTGTTTTTAGAAAGATGTAACAAGGTCAAAAAAAAAAAAAAAAAAAAATACTACAGAGAATCTGAATCCATTGATATCTAAGATTACAGTAGTAAGATCACCCACTTGAGATTACATGATGGTCGGTTCATTAAAGCTAAAACAATTGGTAGAACCGCCAGTTTTGATTTGTCGGCGTATGGGTCGTACCATTTAAAGGCCAAAAACTAAGTACATGTATTTTAATGCTAGGTATTTTAACTATATAATATACTTAGCACATTTTGTAAAAGTAAGTGTGTATGCACGTGAAATTGTTAATTATTTGACTTGGGTTATGCCCGTTGTTTTTTTTTTTTGGTTATGGAAAAATCCTTCCTATTCTCCTGTAAGTCTAAAGTAGTGCCCCTTTATAAAAATTATCAAGATGTTCTGTTATACCCGTTATTTCTTACTAGAAAAGTGTGTGTTGAAATTAGATAAAAATTAAAGGAAAATGAGTGGGAGCACTAATTAGTGCTCCCACTAATTAGGTGGCAGTGGGTCCCACCAGTAATGATGTGATATTTTGATTTTCGAGTTGAATTTTTTTTTTTTTTTTTTACTTTTTTAATGCATTAGTGCTATTAGTAATTGTGTTTTTAGTGGGATGAATAATTGTTGAAAATTAAAATAAAGATAGACCTTTGTGTGTGTAAGTACTTGGGACCCTAGTGGTTAGCGTTGCAGTGTACCTTGACATAATGACACGCTTGCCCACAAGTTTGACAGTTCAATTACAACCATAGAATAATTTTCGATATCATCAATTAATCTTAATTAATTAACAAAAAATGATTTGCGGCACTAAAACTGTGAGCACTAATGCCCCTAATTTTCAGTTTTGATAACTTTTTTTTTTTTTTTTTGCCTTATATAGAATTTTGGGGCATTAGTACCCCTGAAATTCGAGCTCCATATCGGAGCTGATTAATTAATTGTTATGATTATCCAATTATTTAATCTCATAGTCTCTTTCACTTAGAAGTTTGCATTGGATGTGTAAATGAACATACCTAGCTAGCATAATGTCATACAGATTTTTTATTATTCTTTTAAAATTCATGAGGTGAATATTTGTAACCTTTTTAATTTGTTGCAAAATAGTCATTATTGTGACTCATGGTTTTAAATATGTTACCACCTCCTCATTCACAATCATCATTGTTACTTGTTACAAAATCATACTATTATACAAACTAACAAATTTTAAAAAATTAAAGAAAATTTTATTTCCAACATAAAAGATATAAAAATATTTACAAATAGGTTTGCACCCACTATATCTGCTGCATCCCCTAATTAAGGCCCCCAAATTCTATCCACAATGGCATCACTCTCATCTTTGGCTCATCTAATTTCAAATAATTGAAGTGAAATTGGTAGACAAAAACATGGAAATGAATCATTTTTCTAAGAGTTAATTACCTAAAAATCCTATTTACAAATATTATAATAGCTCAGGTCCTATCAAAAATATTTTAACCAATAAGTCATATTTAATAAAACTGAGTGTAGACACCCCATTTTTTACCGCGCTTAAGACTTGAGCACTACTGATTGTTTACTTGATAATAAGATGTGCAGAGGAAAAGTTCAATTTCTGCGGCACTGAGAGAGAGTCAAATCCCAACCTTACATTCCATTTTTGGACTAAAACTATTTTGACCATAGATTTTAGATCTTAAAACTCTCTCTTTCAAAATATTTTTGAAAAGAAATTCCTACGATATTCTGAGACTCGCATTTCGTTAAATGTTGCGCTTTTCGGTAAACCGAGCCAGGCCAAAGTGGAAATGAATGAAAGAGAGATGAAATCTTTGAAAAATCTTTCAAAACACCTTGTTCGGGGGTTTATAGTTGAAGAAAAGAAGAGTGGAGAGAAGAAACCTAATTGAGGAAGAAGTTGGGCATGAATCGCTAAGAGAGAGTCGAGTGGTCCTCGCTAAATCAGGCTTATCTGTCTATACACTTGGATTTAAGCTATGAAGCTACCACCGTTGGAAAGAAGACTTCCGGGGCTTCATTTTGCATTCAAGAATCTCCTCAAACCGAGTCCGGATGGGAGAGATATGGTTGGTTGAAGTTGGGCATCATTCCGGTTGGACTGAAACTGAGCAGCCTCACCAAAACAGGCATAACTTTTTGCATAGTTGGAATTTTGATGCAAGGCTGCCACCATTGGAAATATTACTTCTGGGGCTTCAATTTGGACACAAGAATGACTTAAAAAGGAGTTCATATGAAGGAGTTATGCCAATTTGAAGTTGGACCTGAAAAAACAGATTTTGTTGGCCGATCGGCCAAAAAAGTAGCAGATAAGTGGCAGATCGGCACAAAAGATGGCCGATCGGCCAAGAGTGACCCAAACTCAGATTTTTTGAAGATATTTCATCTCCAGTTGTTCCACACAACCTCCAACAGTCCCATATTTAGATATTTTCGACCAAAAGCTTTGAATTGCTATATTTGAAGCCAAATATCTCATATTCAAAAGAGGAGAACTTCTTAAGCAAGTTTTGAGAGCTTCTCTCACTAAAACTCCCTCTCTCTCTAATATTTTCAGGGCTTGATCTCTGCCCCTCTCTCTAAAGCCTCTCCCTCTTGGCTTTGGTTTAAGTCCATCTTTGCATGTTGTTCAAATGTTGTTACATTGCATCATGCTTGTATGTTTGGGTTGCATTATGTTTTGCATGCTTGTTGCTTGCATTGTTGATACATGCTTGGTGCATTGCATGCTTGTTGCATTGCATTGTGTGTGCATGCCTCACCTCTTGATCAAACATGATAGAAGTTAAGGTCCCATATGTGTTTTTGTGCATTTCATTCACATTGAATTGTGCGACTCGGCCTCTTTGGCCATCATGCACCGAAATGCGTGATTGATGGCTCGAGAGTCGAGCACTACACTCCTTTGAGCTTCAAACATGATAAGGGGTGTAGTTGCACAATATTTTCTTGCAAATGTATTGCCATGCCTCTGTTTGTACTCTGCTGCAGCAAAAGGAGCAGTTTGCAGGAAAAGATGGCCGATCGGCTATCTAGTGTGCCGATCGGCTATCAATATTTGGCCGATGGACTCAAAAGTGGTCGATGACCCTTATCCCTTGGCCGATGACCACACCATTTGGCCGATGGCCTCTTAGCATGTCCATAAGGTGGATCAGAAGTGTTTTGGAGATTTGTACAGTTTTCAGAAGTCTAAAACAGTGCAAACAGAGGCAACATAAGGCATGGCAACGGATTTCCGACCGAGGCGATCGAGCATGCATCATTCATCATTCCGAGGCAGAGCTGTGGCAGCTCAATTCAGCTTATTTCCTTCCTTACTTAGTAGGTTTTGTAACTTAATTAATTTGTTTAATTAGTTGAACTTGTTGTAATAATTAGCTTAGTGTTAGCTAGTTATTCATTTTGATTATGTAATAATTAGTCTAATTAGATTATTAGATTAGTTAGAATAGCTTAGCCTAGCTAGCTTGTATTATTAATTCGGACCCTCCGTCGAGAGGGCGAATTTTGTAATAAGTGTGCGTGAGTGTGTGAATGCCTTCAAATCCCACGTCTTTCTCCCTTTTACTTAACCGCTTACGATGGTTAGGTCTAGGTCATATTTCAATTAGCATTCCTTATGTTTGCATGTTTGCATACATCCATCTGTGTTGTATGCACCGGGCTCGGCGCATCATACTAACTGCATTGTGTTTCAATTCCTACTTGAATACATGATTATCAAGTTGCATCTCATATGTCATTTTAGAATAGCCGAGCCTATTTCTAGTTGCATTTTTGCATGTGTTGCATTAGGCATCTTAACATAGCTAGGATCATGCATTGAATACTAACTAGTTGTTGTTTTGGCTCGAAGTATACTGTAAGTGTTTATGCTTTAGCATCCTTGCATGAGTGTGAGTGTTGTCACGATAGCATGCTTGCCATGAGGCTATTTGCTTAAATGATATAACTGCCTGAATGCCTGTGGGTGAAGGTTGGATTACTTGAATTGGAACAATTCATCGAAATGCGAGTTTTAAGCCCACTTGAGGGTGGAAAAATCATGTTTTTCTAAGCCCACTCGAGGATGGCAAAATCTACGTCTTAACCTACTTGCGAGTAGCACCTTCAACCCATTTTCAAACAAACATAAGATGTTTTGTTCCAACTTAGGCGATCTAGTCTATATTTGTGTGTTGTGCGCATCACATAGTAAAGCTAGCTAATAACCGGAATAAGAACGCATGTGTTTTCAAAAACAATATATCATGTTAGTAAAGGCCGATCTTTGATCGGGCGAGCGGGGGTGCTCATTGCATGACCTTCCCCTCTCGTACCCAAGTTCCCGAGCCGAGGCAACTTTGGTGATGACGGACACGTGGCCTTAGGCACGAGTCAGGGTTTCCTAAATTTCCCAAAATAAAACATTTAAGTGGCGACTCTGTATCTGGCAAAACAATCCATGTTTGGCACTTCTTTTTTAAAATTAGTTTTCCAAAACGATTTGCCGGATTTAGACTCTTTGGTGATTTATCAGTCTTGCATTGCACTTTGCAAGATTAGATTCAGAACCGTAACATTGAGTGCAAACTGTAGTAACTAATGAACAAAATGGATTTCGCGCTAATTCGAGCGCGGAGTCGGGACGTTCGGGCCCGTCTACAGTTTCTGGCGACTCCACTGGGGATTTAGAGAACTTGACTCGAACTCATGATATCTTGTTTTGACTATACTTATGTGTCTCTTTGCATTGCATTTGCATTGGTGCGCCTAGGACACCGTGTTTACCATATGTTATTCCTGAACTGTTTGCCGGAGGCCTGCTTTGAGAAGTGTGCCATAAGGCTGACCGGTTGCGGGGCTCTGCCACGACGGGAACACAAACCCCGAATTTTACTGAGGCACCCTTTTTGACCATTTGACCTAGTGCATATCAGAATCCATAGTGACCATTCCAAGCTAGGACATGTTACTTACCCGATTATAGGTTGTTTGAAACCGCTATGTGCGTAGTGAAACCCTAGCTCCTAACAATAGGACAGGGAAACCCTACCCCTCCATAAAGGTGTTTTGGCTCTCACTTGCTTGCTATGTGCTTTTAGAGTGCGTCTCTACAGGAATGCATGTATCAGTTTGCAAGTCTGGGTATCAGGCCTGCGGGCATCAACATCAGTATTTTGGGGGAATCAGTTTTACCTTAGGGTATCAGCTTATAGGCAGAATTTGGGGCATAATTCAGTAAAGAGCACAGTCATTCAGTTACACTCATATCTGTTCTGGTGAAATCAGGCTAAGATGCTGTCTGTTTTCTTCTTGTGCAAGGTAGTCTTGGAACTATAGCTTCAGAAGGTTCCAATATCCCCCAGGTACATTAGACTCATGTTGATAGGATTTGTCAGGTCAGAGATTTAGTTCAAGGGCAACCAGTGTTCCTTCGCTGAGGCAAGACAAAGAAAGGCTAGTCAGGGCTCACCGGTTCATCTGATTCGACAGTCACCAGTCACATCACCTTTGTTCAAACTCAGCAGACTGTGATGGCACAAGGTTCGGAAGAAGTTGTGGCCATGATAACGACATTAAACCAGGGAATCGCCAGGCAGTATGAGACCAATGTCGAAATACATCACCCATCTGGGGCACCTACCCCACATCCAGTCTCGGAACCCCAATCATCTCAAACCTGTGAACCCACTACTTCTGAGCTGATGAGAATGATTAAAGACCTTCAGAGAATAGTGGCGGATTTAGCTTTTGGAGTTTTGGCTCCATCATCAACCACATCGCCTACCAGGGGTTTCACGCCAAAAGGCTCCCCAATCTTGGGGCGGGCTTTGGTCCCCATGAACACCTTCAGTGGGCTATTGAGGCTTTGAAAGCCGAGGGGCTAAACAAACAGCAAGTGATTGTAGTTATTGCGAAGACTGTGGATGATACTTTCATCACTTAAGTTGGGGGTAGTTTAAATTAAGGGGCAAGCAGGGAGAAAGGCCGTCGTACCAGAAACGTTCCTTTCAGCTCTAATCCTACACTCAGAAGAGATCAGCAAACCCAGTCAACTCGTACCAATCCCTTTGCCGGTGCATCCAGCAAAACTCCACAAACCTCTAAGTACCCACCCCGAGGTCAGAGGGTCTTACATGCCCTCTACATGCCTTTGTCCAAAGCTCTCCAAATCCTCGTTGGACAAGGCCATCTCAAACCCCTTGAGCCTCAGCCTCTCCCGAATAAACTTCCTCCCTCCCATAACCCGGCTAAGTTCTGTGCCTTCCATCAACAAGCCGGCCATGACACTGACATATGTTTTCGTCTAAGCCACGAAATACAAGATCTGATTGATAACAAGGTCATCATTGCGTCGGGTCCTGCAAAGTCTATCGGCACTGGATCAGTGAACTTGGGGAATAATGTGATTATGTGATCGGGGGATGAACCACCTGCGGATGGCACTCAGTTCACTCCGGCTGTGGGGATGGCACACACTATTTTGAGCATTTGCGAATGTTGTTTACTTTACTTTCTGACTTGGGTATTGGGTCAACCTTGTTGTGTTGTATAGAGTCGGTCTTTTTGTACTGAGTTAGTCGGGTCTGTCTTCTTGTATTGAGTCAGTCCTATTTTGTTAGAGTCGGGTGATTTCGGGGGGGTTACCTCGGACATCACTTTCTTGTTTTGTGTTTGTCTTTTTCACTCTTTTGAGTCTGTTTCTGCCATGGAGCCAGTTACACCAGAAGATCTAAATGAAACAGCGGTGGTTTTCACACTTTTGTGTTTGTTTCTGCCTTGAACCTGTTTGTGCTAGCAAGTTTGAATGAAACGGCAGTGCTTTTCACCTACTTCTCTGTGACTCAAAATCATTGCATTGACCTAAGTTTTTCAAAAATTTTTGAACAACATTGTGGTGAAAACAAAGAGGTAGGAATTCCTCGAGTTTTGCAAAATTTGATCAATTGAGAGAAAGAGAGGCATGCTAAGCCCTTAATGAATGAAATCATGTTTGTTAATATGAGTAATGGGAAGGATCCTAGCTTGATCCAAATTGGTTCTACATTGTCTTCAGCGTGAGTGACTAGTTGCTTTCTTAAAAGATTTCAAAAAATGTTTTGCGCAATCCTACGAAGATCTGTGTGGAATCGCTCTTGAGATTATGCAGCATAGGATCGCTCTCAGCCTCAAGACTCAACCCCTTTGCTTTCAAACCTTGAACTTGGATTCAGAATGTTCAACGGTCAACCATAATGTGAGGCTTGTATGGCCAGATCAGAAGTAACCCTTGAACTAGGGGCAAGAAGATCAGATATGATCAAAAGAAAGCTTGCAAAGCTGGATGAGAAGCAGCCCTTGAACTAGGGGCAAAAAATGTCAAATGTGCTCAAAGAGTAAAAAATTGGGACATTTCTCAAGCTAATGAAGACTGGCAAGAATGCCAAATCCCAGAAGGGAGGAAAGAAGAAAGTATTATTGAAGGACAATCGAGTTTCTATCCATAACACTAGGGGCAAATTCAGCCTTCATTGGATGGACTTCTACATCATCAGCGAACAACAACCGTTCTCCTGGATTTAGATGGCTTCGAGATCTCAAACCGATCAACGTGGATAAAGCTACACTTTTACCCTTGAGAGGCTCGCTGGACCGAAAACCCGAAAGGGCGACCCAGGCAAAAGTTAGAGCAGATGAAAAAGAAATGAAAAAGAAAAGAAAAGAAAAGAAGAAATGAAAAGAAAAAAGAAGAAATGAAAAAAGGAAAAAAAATGCAAAGAGAAAGAAAATGAAAAAATGAGAAGAAAAGAACAGAAGAACATAGCTCGCAAGGTTGAAAACCCGGAAGGGCAGCCTTGGCAAAAGTTAGAGCGTAAAAGGAGAGGTTAATACCCGAGTGTACCTTAACCCGGAACTACGTCAGGCTTGATTCCCATCTTTGGGATACGTAGGCAACTTCATTCTGAAGTCCAGTCATAAACACTTCCAAATCGACTATGTCCATGTAATGGTTCTGATCATCTTTGACTTCTCTGTATCCAAGAGTTTGGTTGTGATCGTCACTTTGAGGACTAATTACAGTGTGCTGTGGTGCTATTCAGACAAGGGACAACTTTCCGTTGCCGTGAGTTGCCATTCAAACAAGGGGCAACTTTCCGTTGCTAGATTTGGTGCTGTGTAGTGTCATTCAGACCAGGGGCAATTTTTCATTGTTTTGGGTCTGAGGTTGTGCATCTCAAAGAGTAAATTCTACGTTGGTCGAGCAGTGGCCATTTGTAAAAACAAGTTTTGAGAATTTTTAATGAGGTTGACTAATTTTCTCAAAAATTATTCTATTTTTTCCAAAACTGGACCATTTCTTGGACCCAAAAAGGAAAATTTTCAGTGCTCATAACCTAACTTGCATGATTTTAAATCAGAAAATCGAACAAGCATGTTAATCTAACTCTCATGTTGGTCAAAATTGTTTTAGTAGAAAGCCAAAACAAAAAATGGTCAAAATGATGAACTAATAGCAAAGTTGAGTCAGGTGTTCTGTCTTTTCCCCATTGTCACCATACTTGCCAGAAAGAGCACCGCATTTGCCAAAAAAGGCACCATTCTTGCCAAAAAGGGCACAACTGAAGCTAACAGCAAAGGGCCAAAAGCTCTCACATCCTCCAGGTAGCAAGGTATCAAGCCAAGTGCGAAGCACTAACTGGAATGGATCAAGATATTCCACTCCCTCATCTGGATAGATCTGATCACGTCCAACCTCTCCAGTAGAGCATCGTCAACCGATGTCAATTGCAGATCTGCTACACATCTAGCCACATCACAACCCCTCTGTGGGAAAGCTCACTGTTGTGAGCGAAAGAATTGAGAATCTAGCGGAATGCTAGGGGCAAAAGCCCACAACTTCCTATTTATCCATCAACCACCCAAGGGAGGGATAAAAAATGAGAGATTGAAGAATAAAGAGATGTGCGCTGAGTGAAAAAGTGAGAAAAAGGTTTTTTCAGAAAATTAGAGATTGAGTGCCAGAGTGATATGAGATCACAAATGAGAAAGGGTGGGAAACATTACCTGGAGAAACAGGCTCCCTCTGCACATCTGAGTGTTGTGTGTGTGTTTTTGTTTGTCTCGATTCTTGTTTTGAGTCGTTCCGAATGTCAATAGATGTGTTTAGGTTGTTTACCTTGTCTTTCCTCTTTGTTGAGTCGTTTTGGCTGTGGTCAGTCGTAGGCTCAATACCCGGTTGAGAACTCATATTCATTTCTCAATTTCAAAAATAAAATCGTTTTGTGTTCGGAGTACTGTGTCATTCTCCACATTTGTGCAAAATAAAATTTGTTCTTTCATAAAAATGTAGGGTTCAACCCTGGTTATGTGAGAACAGTAAAACCAGGACCTATCTGAAGCTATATGGGTTCCAGACTGCAAAGCAAAAGAAAAGAGGGAAAATGTCGGGCATCTGAGTTTGTTTCGACTTCAGCAAATTCCAAGATTGTATTCCGGATGTACCTTTTTAGGCCTTGTCAGTGCTCCAAAGTATGAGTGTGCCTCTACCTCAAGCTAAAGATCAAGTTTGCTTCAAGCCAGAATGGCAATCAGAAGTGCTCTCCCAGAGTACCAGTCCCTGCCAGAGGTATCTTGGCTGTGTTTACAAGGAGTTCCTAGGAGACCAACTGCGACGGTGGAAACTAGAGTTCGAATGGCTGTTGCCTAGAACGCAAAGGTTCGGGATTTCTGAGACTAAAGTCTGGTTTAAATACCCAGGAGTGTATCCCTGGCTTGAAATCTGTATGGAAGCCCCATAGGTTGAGATAGCGTATGCGCACCTCAATTCTGGATACTGAGCCAACCTAGTCTGTCACCCCGTTGGAGAACAGGGAAAGTTACGAATATGACCAGGAAGAAAGATGGCGTCCAAAGTGTTCTACGTGAAGAATCCTTGTCAGCATATTAGAACCTTTATACTGTGAGTTGAAGGAAAGAGTTCGAAGAACGCAAGGTAAGAGTTCGAGGAACACAAGAGGAGATCCCCATCAGAGTAGAGTGGTTCATCGCCACTCACCCCATGAGGTGCTTTCTAAAGCGCTGCTTTGTTTGCTTATTGCATTCCCTAGACATCATGCTCTACATTGCTTGTAACATGTATCATATCATCACACATATTGCATAAATGCATCTTGTACTATACTTATTCTTGTTGTCGCATAGAATATACACGTTACATTGGATGTACGTCGTTGATCCTTTTGCATAGAGTATGTACATTGCATGGAGCACGTTTTAACCTTGCTTGCATAGAATGTGCACTTCTCACCTTGGCATGAAATGCGCATCTTAATGTTGCATGGAGCATACATTTCTTGCACTTGCCTTGCTATGCATGTCTCATGTGCATTGTTATGCGCACTCCACCTGCATTGTTATGCACCGTTCCACTTGCATTGTTATGCACACTTTACTTGCGTTGTTACGCCCGCTCTAGTTGCATTGTTATTCACCCTTTTCACTTGCATTGTTATGCACATTTTATTTGCGTTGTGACGCACCTTACTTGCATTGTTATGCACACTTTACTTGCGTTGTTACGCACCTTCATTTGCATTGTTATGCACGTTACACTTGCATTGTTATGCACGTTTTAGTTGCATTGTTATGCACACTCTAGTTGCATTGTTATGCACGTTCCAATTGCATTGTTATGCACACTTCACCTGCACTTGTTAGTGCATTGCATTGCGCTGTTTTGCGCACTTTACCTGCACTTGTTAGTGCATTGTATCGCACTGACTTGTGCACACCCCTACATAGCACTGTCTTGTGCACCTGTTTAGCACTGTCTTGTGCATTTCATCCTCTTTAGCACTGTCTTGTGCACTCTCTGGTCTAGGAGACCATAAATCCTCTGAAGGTGCAATTCCTTTGGTGTTTGTTGTACCCGAACGACTTTCGGTGGTCTGGTATAGCCACCTGCCTGTGTTTGCGGTGAGTTCCTAAGAGATCAACTGAGATGGTGGAAACTAGAGTTCGAATGGCTTATACCTAGAATGCAAATGGTCGAGATTTCTGAGACTAAAGTCTAGTTTAAATACCCAGGGGTGTATCCCCGGCTTGAAATCTATATGGCAACCCCATAGATTGAGATAGCATGTATATGCGCCTCAATTCTGGATACTGAGCCAACCTAGTCTGTCACCCTGTTAGAGAATAGAGAAGGCTGCGGCCACAGCCGGGGAGAAAAATAGTGCCTGTGGTTCAACCGAGAAGAAAAGGAAGATCCCCAACAGCATGAGGTAAGTCATTGCCAATTGCCCCTGTAAGGTATCTTCGCTTCCTAGCTATTACATTGTATTTTAGCTAGTACACTGCATTGCATAAATCCTGAAATATCAAACCGGCTTCGCGTAGCGTATAAGTCTAATTATCAAACCGGCTTCGCACAGCGTATAAGTCAAATTATCAAACCGGCTTCGCGCAGCGTATAAGTCCAATTATCAAACCGGCTTCGCGTAGCGTAGAAGTCCAATTATCAAACCGGCTTTATGCAGCGTATAAGTTCAATTATCAAACCGGCTTCACGTAGCGTATAAGTTCAAATATCAAACCGGCTTCGCGGAGCGTATAAGTCCAATTATCAAACCAGCTTCGCGCAGCATATAAGTCTAATTATCAAACCAACTTCGCGTAGCATAAGTCCAATTATCAAACCGGCTTCGCGGAGCGTATAAGTCCAATTATCAAACCGGTTTCATGCAGCGTATAAGTCCAATTATCAAATCGGCTTCGCGCAACGTATAAGTCCAATTATCAAACCGGCTTCGCGCAGCGTATAAGTCCAATTATCAAACCGGCTTTGCATAGCGTATAAGTCCAATTATCAAAATCAGTTAACAGTAGGTGCGCTTGTGTAGACATCCCCGAACGTCCCGGGAGGATGAAGTCCCGTTCTGTTCGTTTTTGCGGGTCTACTACAGTTCGGACTCAAATTGTCACGGTTCTAAATCTGAACCAAAGAGTCCAAATCTGGCAAATCGTTTTGAGAAAACAGATTTTTGAAAAGTAGTGCCAAACATGGACTGCTTTGCCAGATTACAGAGTCGCCACCTAAATATTTTTAAAATGGGAAATTTAGGAAACCCTGACTCGGTGCCAAAGGCCACGTGTCCGTCATCACCAAAGTGGTCTTGGCTCGGGAGCTTGGGTACGATCAGGGAAGGTCAGCTATGAGCACCCCCTTTCGCCCGGTCCGAAGACCGGCCTCTACTAACCGTGATATCCGATTTTGAAAACTTTATGCGTTCTTATTCCAGTTATTAGCCTAGAATTACTATGTTATGCGCACAGCAAACAAGTATAGACTAGATCGCCTAATTTGGAAACAGGC
This sequence comes from Camellia granthamiana, assembly GCA_036172215.1. NCBI lineage: Eukaryota > Viridiplantae > Streptophyta > Magnoliopsida > Ericales > Theaceae > Camellia > Camellia granthamiana. Next base: position 151,566,092 of record CM069903.1, read on the forward strand.
ATTGCATATCCGTTTTGTTTGGAAAACAGTTTGAAATTGCTACTCGCGAGTAGGCTAAAACACGGATTTCAATGAGTATTCCCAACTCAAGTAATCCAACCTCCACCCACAGGCATTCAAGCAGTTTATCACATAAGCACTTAGCCGCATGGTAGGCATACTGTCATGTTAACATTCACACGCATGCGATATGCTAAAGCATAAAAGCTCACCTAGTACTCCAAGCCAAAACAGAAGCTCATTAGAAATCCTTACATGGACCTAAGCATACTGTAATGTCTAATGCAACACATACGAAGATGCAATCTAGGTAGGCTCGGCCATCCTAAACATGGCATGTGAAATGCTACAAATAACACGTATTCGATTTGGAATTGAGATACAATGCAGTTTGTATGATGTGCCGAGCCTGATGCATGTATAACAAATGCATGGATGCACACGTGCATAGCATAAGGTATGCTAAAATAAACGTACCCTAATACTAACCATCAAAGCAGGTAAGTAAAAGGGAAGAAAGACGTGGGATGGAAGACATACACACACCCACGCACACTTATTACAAATACGCCCTCACACGGAGGGACCAAAAGAATATACAGTCCGAATAATGAATAAAATTAATTATTACAAAATTTCTAACTACTTAATAAATAAATGCAAAGAGAAGGGTGGCCACAGCCTCTGCCTCGGGATGCGTGAATGATGCATGCTCGATCCGTCTTGCCCGGAAAACCCGCACCATAGCACTGTTGCCTCTGTTCTTACTGTTCTGTCTCTCCAAAAATTGCCAAAGTCTCAGAATGCCTTCCTTACAGACTGCAGTACACCACCGGCTGGAGGGAGCGCCCACCGGCTGTCTAAAATTTCCATCGGCTGCTAAAGGGTTTATCGGCCACCCACATAGTGCCGGTCGGCACTCTATACTGCCGGTCGGCAGAAAGTTCCTGCAGAAGACAGTTTGACAGCAGCAGCAGACAAGCAGTGCATGGCATGAATTTTTAGGCATATGTAAGCATGGCCAATGCTTCCTATCATGTATGGGACTCAAGCAAGCATGGCCCTCGACCCTCGGGCCATCAATTGCGCATTTCGATGCGTGATGGCCTAAGAGGCCAAGTTTGCTCTTCAATGTAAATGCAATGCACACAAAACATACAAGGGTCCCAACCTCAATCATGGTTGATCAAGAGGTGAGGCAATGCACAATAATGCACATGCAACCTAAGCATGCAAGCTAACATGCAAACATGCAACACAACTATATGGCATACACAATGCTAACAACATAACATGCACAACGCATTGAAACATGGCATACACAATGCAAGATGGGCTTACACCAATACAAGGAGGCCATTAGGTGAAATGAGGCAACCGAAATGCACACAAACATGTCCAATGCATGGACCAATCCTAAGATACAACATGCAACTCTAACAAGGCATGGTAAATGATGAAACATGGCATATAATGGTGCATGTTTCAGATCTGAAATGGCACGCAAAATGACTCCAAAATGACTCCGAAGCATGCAAACATTCATGTAATGCATTGTTAAGGACTTAAGCACTAAAGCTAGTGAGATGCAATACACTATAAGCATGCAAAGCGATGCTAGAATGAAGAAGACAGCCACAAACAGTCCTCATGCAGCCCAAAATAATGCTAAAACATGTATGAAATGTAGCCAAAATAAGCTAGCATACTTGGCTAAATTAGCATGTGATTTTGACTAGCTAGCATGATTTACATGGCAAGTGTATGATGCAAAGCCCAAACAGGAAAAGTCCCTTCTACAACACTGATGAGGGACCAAAAATATGACTACTCACAGTAGATGACAGCCCCAAAATCAATATGCAAACATACTCAAAATGCAATGCAAGATTAAGGCCCACAAAGGGGTATAACATGAAGTACCAAAAGGATGCACCAAACAGCCAAATACCCTTCATGAGACATGTAGAAGGGGTCAAACTAAGACCCTTTTCAGGCCTGTCGAAGACCCAAAAACAGAAGCATGGTAGGCTAAAAAGACATGCAAAAAAGGGGACCAAAGAGGGGTAATGAAGCAAGTCATACATGGGGGTCCCAAACAAGGTTGAGCCCTTCTTCAATGTTGAAGAAGGGCTCAAAAAAAGCCTACTCACAGTTTACATTATGCTCAAAAACAGATCACACATAGGCTTTAAATAGCATGCAAAATAATGGCATACAAAGAAGTATTGAAGCAAGTGCGCTATGGAGGGCTCAAACAGGGTTGAGCCCTTGAACAAACATGAAGAATGGCTCAAAAGAATGCCCCTTTCAGTTAAGGTCGGAGCCTAAATCAACAAGAAAATAGGGTAGAAAAATGATACAAAAATGGAGCTCAAGAGAGGGAATGAGTGCTCACCCTTGTAGACCAAAACCTTGGCTGCTTCTAGGACTGAAAATGGTGCCTCCTAGCTGCTGGAAAGCCCCTCAAGTCGCTGGAAATGGAATAGGGGTGGTGGCGCTTGGTGGTGATGAAGAAATGGCCCAAGAACAAGGGTGTTTGGAGGCTTGGATGGGATAGATATAGAGAGAGATGGAGGGATATATGTATATATCAGAATGTATGTATATATCCTCTGGTTTTTTGGTTCAAAACCTCTAACCCTTTGCAATGGGAGAGAAGGGCTCTTTAAATAGGCAAAGGCAAAGGTTCTTGGCTTCTCCAAGAAGCCAAATGAAAGGGGCAAAGGGTGCAAAGGGTTTGTGGCTTCTAGAGGAAGCTAATACAGCTGGTAGGCTTCTTGAGGAAGCCAAGACAAGGGGTCAAGGCTTCCTCAAGAAGCCTTGAGCAAAGGGTGCACCAAAAAGGGCCAAAAGGTGGTTAAAGGTATAAGTGATAGCTGCGGGTCTCAAATGGCCGAGATCCCTTCAACAAAGTTGAAGAGGGGCTCAAAATAAGACACTTTGTAGTTTACGACCAAGCCCAAAACAGCCCACAAGTACACCTAAAATACCGTGCAAAACAGGCCTAAAAAGAGGTAAAGAGAAAAGTGACAGATGGAGATGTCAAACAGTAAAAGGTCCTTAATCAAACATGAAAAGGACCTCAAAATATGACTATCTCAAGTTCGGGTCGGGGCCCAAAAATGCAAGATAAGTGTTCGGGAGCCGAAACACGCAGTTCGGGGCCCCGAAAGTGGGCTGTTAGGCACCGGCAGTGGTGTCCGACCACGAAGTTGGTCTCTCGGACCACAGTGTCCCTCGAAAGGGAGGAAATAAGATGCATGCCAAAAACCGGGGCAAACAGGGGTGGTTAGACGGTCCCGAACCGAGGCATACGGCTTGACGGCTCCGAAAACCGGGAACCGGGCTCTGAAATGGGAAAAATGGCCTGCGACCACAAAACGTAGCCTACGGCCACTGAGAGATGATCTACTAGACCTCTCCCTCCCCTCAGGAAGAGAAAACAGAGAAAACGGAGCCTAGTTCGCAAACCGAGGCAAAGCACGAAAGAGTCCGGAAGTCCGGAGGCAAGGCTCGCAACCGAGACTCTGAAACCTCTGGATGAGCACGATATAACATCACCAAGCGCTCAATTGATGACGTCTGAGTCTTAAGGTCGGTCAAAAATGGGGTGTCTACAGTTGCCCCTCTTTGACAGAACTCGAAAGTCATAAGAATGACGGGAGTGAATGTCAAAGCCCAGAGACGACCCATTTTTGACAAGGCCGAAAACTTAGACAAAGCAGACAAGATAGACAAAAATGTGCCCGGAGGCATGCCCGTAGGCAGGGGCAAAATGCAAATGATATGCGGGAAGATTTTGATAATTGGACTTATACGCTACGCGAAGCCGGTTTGTATGCAAAACAATGTAATGTACTGACAAGTACAGGTAAGGTGCGCAAGAAAGCGCGAAAGTAAATTGCATAGAACAGTGCGATACGCTGAACAGCACGAGTGTAATGGAATGCACAAGATAGTGCGAGTGAGATATAGCATGCAAGTGCACAAGATAGTGCGATGCGCAAGAAAGCGCGAGTGCACAAGACAGTGCGATGGAGGTGCGCAAGATAGCGCGATGATGTGATGCACAAAATTCTGCCGCGATGCGAAAAATGGCACGATTAAAATGCAATGCACTAACAAGTGCAAATGGGGTGCGCAAGATAGCGCGAGCAAATGTAATGCACAAAATAGTGCGATGCGCAAAATAGCGCGAATAAATGTGATGCACAAGACAGTGCGAATGGGGTGCGCAAGATAGCGCGAGCAAATGTAATGCACAAAACAGTGCGATGCGCAAAATAGCGCGAATGATTTTAAAATGCACTAGACAGTGCGATACGCTAAACAGCGCGAGTGATTTGAAATGCACTAGACAGTGCGATACGCTAAACAGCGCGAGTGATCTGAAATGCACAAGACAGCGCGATGGATTTGAAATGCACTAGACAGTGCGATACGCTAAACAGCGCGAGTGATCTGAAATGCACAAGACAGCGCGATGGATTTGAAATGCACTAGACAGTGCGATACGCTAAACAGCGCGAGTGATTTGAAAATGCACAAGATAGTGTGATGCGCTAAACAGCGCGATTGATATACAACCACAAGATGCACAAGACAGTGCAAGTGAGATATAAAGTGTAAGTGCACAAGATAGTGCGAGTGAGATAAAAAGTGTAAGTGCACCAAAATAGTGCGAGTGAGATAAAATGCACAAGAAAGTGCGATAAAATGCATCTTCTATGCAAGTATGGGGGGGCATTTTCCGTGCGATTTTGAAGGCAAGCATATTTTATGCAGGAATCATAACGATGCGCAGCACACATGCAACAACAGTGTATATGAAAGTTCATATTCTATGCAATAGAGGAGCATCAAATGTGTACTCTGGTGTCTCCGATTTACCTCTCAAAGGGCTTTGCAACACACTCAGCTCGAAAAGGGGTACACCCTGTTCATATCGGCAAGAGATAACATCTGCTGCTACTTTAATTGCCGTTCCGACTTGAAGCAGGCTTACACTTGAGGTAGAGGCGCACTCATACTTCGGTAGCATTGACAAGCTTTGAAGGGGTACATCTGGAGTACAATCACGGAATTTGCTGAAGGTGAAACACACTCAGATGCTTCGATTTTCCCTCTTTTCTTTTGCTTTGCAGTCTGGAACCTATATAGCTTCAGATAGCTCCTGATTTTACTATTCTCACACTTATTGGGGGTGGACCTTGCGGTTTTTTGAAAGAACAAATTCCTTTTTTGTACAAATGTGGAGACTGGCACAGCACTCTGAGCACACAACAAATCATTTTTGAAATTGGGAAAAATGAGTTCTCGACCGGGTATTGAGCCTACAACTGAACACAGCGAAAAAGACCCAACAATGGAAAACGATAGGCAAACAACCTAAACACATCGAGACACGCTCGGAACAACTCAAAGCAAGAATCGAGGCAAACAAAACAAAAGACACGACACACAGACGTGTTACAATGACGAGAGACCTCTCAGTGCACGAGGAGCCAGTTTCTCCGGGTATTATTTCCCACCCTCTCTCATCTGTGATTCTCATATCACTCGGCCCTCAGGCTCGGTTTTTCTCTCAAAATCCTTTCGCTCACTTTTCCTCTTATCGCACATCTCTCTATTCTTCAATCTCTCATTTTTCATCCCTCCCCTGGGTGGTTGATGGATAAACAACAAGTTGTGGGCTCTTGCCCCTAGCATTCTGCTAGATTTTTGTTCACAACAGTGAGTTTCTCCCACAGAGGGGTTGTGCTACAACTGGGTGTGTAGCAAATCTGTGGCTGACATCGGTTGATGATGCTTTGCTGGGGAGTTTGGACGTGATAAAATCTGTCTAGATGAGAGAGTGGAATACCCTGATCCATTCCAGTTCGTGCTTCGCACTTGGCTTGATACCTTGTTGCTTGGAGGATGAGGGAGCTTTCAGCCCTTTATTGTGCCCTTTTCCGGCAAGTATGATGCCCTTCTTGGCAAGTATGTTGACAATGGGGAAAAGACAGGAAGCCTGACTCAACTGTGCCCCTGGTTCATCATTTTGACCATTTTTTATTTTGCTTTCTACTAAAACAATTTTGACCAACATGAGAGTTAGATTAACATGCTTGTTCGATTTTCTGATTTAAAATCATGCAAGTCAGGCTATGAGCACTGAAAATTTTCCTTTTTTGGGTCCAAGAAAACGGTCCAATTTTGGAAAAATGGAATAATTTTCTAGAGAGAATCAGTCAACCTCAGTAAAAATTTCCAAAAACTATTTTTGCAAATGGTTACTGCTCAACGAGCGTAGAAACCACTCTCGAGATGCGCAACCTCAGATTCGAAGGAAAATCGCCCCTTGTCTGAAGGACACTGCATGGCAACGGAAAGTTGCCCCTTGTTTGAAATGACATCGTGGCGTTTTGAATGGCAACGGAAAGTTGCCCCTTGTTTGGATGATGCCGCAGCACATTGTAGTCAGTCCTCGGAGCGATGAACACAACCGAATCCTCAGATACAGAGAAGACACAGATGACCAGACATCGCATGGACACAATTGAATTTGAATTGTTTTACGGCTGGACTTCAGAATGAAGTTGCCTACGTATCCCAAACATGGGAATCAAGCCTTACGTAGTTCGGGGTTAAGGTACACTCGGGTATTTAACCTCTCATTTTTAGGCTCTAACTTTTGCCAAGGTGCCTATTGCAGGTTTTCGACCTTGCGAGCTTTGTTCTTCTTTCTTTTCATTTTCATTTCTTTTCTTCTTCTTCTTTTTTTTTGCATTTTTTGTATCTTTGCATTTTTTCTTTTTTCTTTCTTTTTCATTCTTTTCTTCGCTCTAACTTTTGCCTGGGTCGCCCTTCTGGGTTTTCGGCCCAGCGAGCCTCTCAAAGCGTAAAAGTGTAACAAGTCCATGCCAAATGGTTTTGAGATTGAAGCCCTCTGTATCCAGGAGAGTGGCTGTTGTATTGATTTGCAGAAAGATCCACCTTTGGCTCTTCGAGCACATCGGATATATTTTGCCCCTAGTTCGAGGGGTGCTTCTGTTCTAACTTTGCAAGCTTCTTCTGATGAGGTCTGACCTTCTTGATCTGACTTTGGTGCCTCTTGTTCGAGGGCTGCTTCAAGTCTGGCCGCACAGGCCTCACATTGTGGTCGACCGTTGAACATTTTGAATGCCAGTTCAAGGTTTGAAAGCAAAGGGGGGGTCGAGTCTCGAAGCTGAGAGCGATCCTAGGCTGCACAATCTCAAGAGCGATTCCACACAGGTCTTCGTAGGACCGCGCAAAACATTTTTTGACAGTTTTTAAGAAAGCGACAAATCGCTCGCGCAGAAGATAGTGTAGAACCAGTCTGGATCGAACCAGGGTCCTTCTCAGTACTCACGCCGACAAGCATGATTTCATTCATTAAGGGCTTAGCACGCCTTTCTTTCTCTCAAGTTGATCAATTTTTGCAAAACCCAAGGAATTCCTTCCTCTTTGTTTTTACCACAGTGTTCAAAAAGTTTTGAAAAACTCAAGTCATTACAACGACTTCAAGGCACAGAAAAGACAGAGTTCTTAGTCAAATACTGCCATCTCATTTAGAATTTCTAGCACAACTGGCACACGACAGAAGCAAACACAAGAGTGTGAAAATCACTGCTATTCCATTCAGATCTGTTGGCATAACTGGCTCCAAGGCAGAAACAGACTCGAAAGGAAGCAAAAAGACAAACACAAAACAAGCAAGTGATGTCTGAGGTAACACCCCCGAAATCACCCGACTCTAACAAAACAGGACTGACTCGGTATGAAAAGACTGACTCAATACAAAATGAAAAGACTGACCCAATACCTAAGTCAGAAAACAAAATTAATAGCATTTGTACATTGCTCAAAATAGTGTATGCCGTCCACCACATCTGAAGTAAACTGAATGCCGCCCGCAGGTGGTTCATCTCCTGATCACATCACATTATCCCCCACAAGTTCATTGATCAAGTGCCGATAGACTTTGCTGAGTTGGTGCGACGATGACCTTATTGTCAATCAGATCTTGTATTTCGTGGCGAAGACGGAAGCACTTATCAGTGACATGGCCGACCTGCTGATGAAAGGCACAATACTTGGCCGGATCATGGGAGGGAGGAAGTTTATCTGGCAGTGGTCGCGGCTCCAGGGGTTTCAGGTACCCCTTTTTAATCAGGACCCTCAAGGCCGCTGATAGAGACATGTACAGTGGTGCGAACACCCTCTGGCCTCGAGGTGGGTATTTTGAGGTTTGTGGCTTTTTGCTGGATGCACCAGCAAAGGGATTGACAGGTGCTGACTGGGTTTGCTGGTCTCTTCCGAGTACGGGGCTAGAGTTGAAAGGAACATTCCTGGTATAAAGGCCCTTCTCCCGGCTCACCCCTTGATTCAAACTGCCCCCAACTTGAGTGGCGAAAGTGTCATCCACAGCCTCTATAACAACCGCAAGGACCTGCTCTTTGTTCAGTCCTTCAGCTTTCAAAGCCTCAACATCCCACCGAAGGTGTTCATGGGGACTAATGCTTGCCCCTACCTTGTTCTTACCACCTGCCTCTATTTTGCTAAGAGATTGGCCTTCTCCCAATGCAGCCCGTCCCAAGGTTAAGGAGCCTTTTGACATGAACTCCCTAGTATGTGATGCGGTTGATGACGGAGCCAAAACTCCAAAGGCCAGATCTGCCACAGTTCTCTGAAGATCTTCGATCATCCTCATCAGCTCAGAAGTAGTGGGTTCATGGGTTTGAGATGATTGGGGTTCAGATGCACCCATCATGCATAAGTCCAGGCTCTCTGGGATAAACACCTTCGGTTTGGGCAAATGGGCTGGGGTGATATATACGCTGGGGTCGTAAGGGACGGCCAGTGTGTGGATTAGATTGAGATGTGGATGAGGTATTTGGTCATTGGGGTCTGAAGGTGGAGCTATCGTTTGGTTGTCAATGAGATTTTGGATCTCATGACGAAGGCGGTAGCAACGGTCGGTGCCGTGACCGCGCTGCTGATGGTACATACAGTACTTGGAAGGGTTATGCCTGGCTGGGAGTGGGTTTGGAAGGGGTTGGGGTTCTAGGAGTTCTAGGTGCCCTTCTTCTCGCAGCTTTTTCAAAGCTTGAGAGAGACTCATGTAAAGATGATGGAATTTTCGGGTTTGGGGCTGAGTTGAAGTGGTTGGTTTTTGGCCATTGAGGGAGGTGGTGATAGTACCTACTTCTGAGCATTTCGCAGCTGTGCTACCATCAGTAGTAGCATTGGAACTGCGAGCAACATTCCTCTTTAAAGGCTCATTATCTTCTGCAAAGATCCCTTGTTTGATGGCATCCTCGATTTGAACCCCTATTTCATGAAGGGCTGGAAAAGTAAACAGAGGTAGAACGACCATCTTTTGCAGCAACTTGCCATGCAGATTCTGAACAATCATCCTGATTTGATCTTTGTCGGAAAGTTTTGTAGTCATCATTGAGGCCTTTGCTCTCCATCTCGTCACGAACTCTGAGAAACCCTCATATGGCCCTTGGCGGGTGACTTCAAGATCACGAGTGGTGACCTCAATCTGTGTGTTGTAGGAGTACTGATCACTGAAGGCCTCAGCCATCTCTTCCCAGTTCTGTTTCACAGAGTTCTCCAATTTGGCATACCAGATTGCGGCTATCCCAGACAGGGTTCGGCCGAATAGCGACAATTTCTGGGCTGTGGTCAAACCCATTGGTCTCAGAATATCAGAAAACAGGTGGAGGTGCACCGTTGGGTCTCCAGAACCATCGAATCGATCAATATGTGGCATCTTGAACCAATCCGGTAATGTCACCATTGAGTCGGTATAACCATCCTCTATATCAGGAATAGAGCGAGCCCCCTGAGACTTTTTGAACAATTTCTCAAGCTTGCTCACTTTCAACGCTGTGGGGTCCGTCTTGAACTCAAAGGGGGAGTCTGGCAAGTTGATGGGTGTTTTAGATAGCTGGGGTAGAACCGGGGGCGGAGCCGGCCCTGTTGGAATGTCCGTATCTGCCTGGACATCTGGTGTCTCCTCGGGTATCGGAACCCTTGGCGGGGGAGGAGCCTGGTGTGAAGTAGATACTCCAGTTTGCTGCTCTAGCCTGGCAATTGTCTCTACCTGTTGGGCTATGACCACAGCCTGTTGCTTGGCGAATTCCGCTTGACGGACAGCGTCTTGCTGCATGGCTTTCATACCATCCTGGAGTTGGCGCACCATCTCTTCCAGACTCGACATATTGTCCTAGTCTAACTAAGCAACCGGTATAACTGTGCCTGCTGTAAGTTCAGAAATCTCTACCCAACTGCTCAAAGATCACTGATCTGGTAGCTGTTGTACTGATGATCTATGTCTGACTAGCCTTCTCTGGCCCTGATTACCCTTGAACTGAGCCTCTGACCTGACAAAGTCTATCAGCACAAATCCAATGTACCCGGGGGATAGTGGAGCCTTCTGAAGCTATAGTTCCAGGACTACCTAGCAAAAGAGAAAACAGACAGCATCTCAGCTCAACTTCACTGGAACGGACATGAGCAAAGCTGAACGACTGTATTCTATTACTGATCACCGTTTCCCGAAATCACTGCCCCAAATCTGAATCTGATATCCGCAGATATAACCGATTCTCAAAAACACTGATACTGGTGCCCTCAGGCCGGATACCCAGACTCGCAAACTGGTATATGCATTCCCTATAGAGATACACTCTAAAAGCACATAGCAAGTAAATGAGAGCCAATACACCCCTTTGTTGGGGTAGGGTTTCCCTGTCCTATTTTGTCAGGAGCTAGGGTTTTACTACGCACGCAGCGGTTTCAAACAACCTAACATCGGGTAAGCAACCTGTCCTAGTTTGGAATGGTCACTATGGATTCCGAATATGCACTAGGTCGAATGGTCGAAAAGGGCGCCCCGGTAAAACCGGGGTTTGTGTTCCCATGCTGTCAGAGCCCATAACCGGTCAGCCTTTTGGTCATGCCTTGACAAGACAAGCCTCCAGCAAACCGTTCAGGAATGGCAGATGGCAAACACGGTGTCCTAGGCTCACCAATGCACATGCAATGCAAAGAAACACATAAGCGTAGTCAAAACAGGATATCACGAGTTCGAGTCAAGCTCTCTAAAATCCCCAGCAGAGTCGCCAGAAACTGTAGACGTCCGCGAACGTCCCGGGAGGATGAAGTCCCGTTCTGTTCGTTTTTGCGGGTCTACTACAGTTCGGACTCAAATTGTCACGGTTCTAAATCTGAACCAAAGAGTCCAAATCCGGCAAATCGTTTTGAGAAAACAGATTTTTGAAAAGTAGTGCCAAACATGGACTGCTTTGCCAGATTACAGAGTCGCCACCTAAATATTTTTAAAATGGGAAAGTTAGGAAACCCTGACTCGGTGCCAAAGGCCACGTGTCCGTCATCACCAAAGTGGTCTTGGCTCGAGAGCTTGGGTACGATCGGGGAAGGTCATCTATGAGCACCCCCTTTCGCCCGGTCCGAAGACCGGCCTCTACTAACCGTGATATCCGATTTTGAAAACTTTATGCGTTCTTATTCCAGTTATTAGCCTAGAATTACTATGTTATGCGCACAGCAAACAAGTATAGACTAGATCGCCTAATTTGGAAACAGGCATTGCATATCCGTTTTGTTTGGAAAACAGTTTGAAATTGCTACTCGCGAGTAGGCTAAAACACGGATTTCAATGAGTATTCACAACTCAAGTAATCCAACCTCCACCCACAGGCATTCAAGCAGTTTATCACATAAGCACTTAGCCGCATGGTAGGCATACTGTCATGTTAACATTCACACGCATGCGATATGCTAAAGCATAAAAGCTCACCTAGTACTCCAAGCCAAAACAGAAGCTCATTAGAAATCCTTGCATGGACCTAAGCATACTGTAATGTCTAATGCAACACATACGAAGATGCAATCTAGGTAGGCTCGGCCATCCTAAACATGGCATGTGAAATGCTACAAATAACACGTATTCGATTTGGAATTGAGATACAATGCAGTTTGTATGATGTGCCGAGCCTGATGCATGTATAACAAATGCATGGATGCACACGTGCATAGCATAAGGTATGCTAAAATAAACGTGCCCTAATACTAACCATCAAAGCAGGTAAGTAAAAGAGAAGAAAGACGTGGGATGGAAGACATACACACACCCACGCACACTTATTACAAATACGCCCTCACACGGAGGGACCAAAAGAATATACAGTCCGAATAATGAATAAAATTAATTATTACAAAATTTCTAACTACTTAATAAATAAATGCAAAGAGAAGGGTGGCCACAGCCTCTGCCTCGGGATGCGTGAATGATGCATGCTCGATCCGTCTTGCCCCGGAAAACCCGCACCATAGCACTGTTGCCTCTGTTCTTACTGTTCTGTCTCTCCAAAAATTGCCAAAGTCTCAGAATGCCTTCCTTGCAGACTGCAGTACACCACCGGCTGGAGGGAGCGCCCACCGGCTGTCTAAAATTTCCATCGGCTGCTAAAGGGTTTATCGGCCACCCACATAGTGCCGGTCGGCACTCTATACTGCCGGTCGGCAGAAAGTTCCTGCAGAAGACAGTTTGACAGCAGCAGCAGACAAGCAGTGCATGGCATGAATTTTTAGGCATATGTAAGTATGGCCAATGCTTCCTATCATGTATGGGACTCAAGGAAGCATGGCCCTCGACCCTCGGGCCATCAATTGCGCATTTCGATGCGTGATGGCCTAAGAGGCCAAGTTTGCTCTTCAATGTAAATGCAATGCACACAAAACATACAAGGGTCCCAACCTCAATCATGGTTGATCAAGAGGTGAGGCAATGCACAATAATGCACATGCAACCTAAGCATGCAAGCTAACATGCAAACATGCAACACAACTATATGGCATACACAATGCTAACAACATAACATGCACAACGCATTGAAACATGGCATACACAATGCAAGATGGGCTTACACCAATACAAGGAGGCCATTAGGTGAAATGAGGCAACCGAAATGCACACAAACATGTCCAATGCATGGACCAATCCTAAGATACAACATGCAACTCTAACAAGGCATGGTAAATGATGAAACATGGCATATAATGGTGCATGTTTCAGATCTGAAATGGCACGCAAAATGACTCCAAAATGACTCCGAAGCATGCAAACATTCATGTAATGCATTGTTAAGGACTTAAGCACTAAAGCTAGTGAGATGCAATACACTATAAGCATGCAAAGCGATGCTAGAATGAAGAAGACAGCCACAAACAGTCCTCATGCAGCCCAAAATAATGCTAAAACATGTATGAAATGTAGCCAAAATAAGCTAGCATACTTGGCTAAATTAGCATGTGATTTTGACTAGCTAGCATGATTTACATGGCAAGTGTATGATGCAAAGCCCAAACAGGAAAAGTCCCTTCTACAACACTGATGAGGGACCAAAAATATGACTACTCACAGTAGATGACAGCCCCAAAATCAATATGCAAACATACTCAAAATGCAATGCAAGATTAAGGCCCACAAAGGGGTATAACATGAAGTACCAAAAGGATGCACCAAACAGCCAAATACCCTTCATGAGACATGTAGAGGGGGTCAAACTAAGACCCTTTTCAGGCCTGTCGAAGACCCAAAAACAGAAGCATGGTAGGCTAAAAAGACATGCAAAAAAGGGGACCAAAGAGGGGTAATGAAGCAAGTCATACATGGGGGTCCCAAACAAGGTTGAGCCCTTCTTCAATGTTGAAGAAGGGCTCAAAAAAAGCCTACTTACAGTTTACATTATGCTCAAAAACAGATCACACATAGGCTTTAAATAGCATGCAAAATAATGGCATACAAAGAAGTATTGAAGCAAGTGCGCTATGGAGGGCTCAAACAGGGTTGAGCCCTTGAACAAACATGAAGAATGGCTCAAAAGAATGCCCCTTTCAGTTAAGGTCGGAGCCTAAATCAACAAGAAAATAGGGTAGAAAAATGATACAAAAATGGAGCTCAAGAGAGGGAATGAGTGCTCACCCTTGTAGACCAAAACCTTGGCTGCTTCTAGGACTGAAAATGGTGCCTCCTAGCTGCTGGAAAGCCCCTCAAGTCGCTGGAAATGGAATAGGGGTGGTGGCGCTTGGTGGTGATGAAGAAATGGCCCAAGAACAAGGGTGTTTGGAGGCTTGGATGGGATAGATATAGAGAGAGATGGAGGGATATATGTATATATCAGAATGTATGTATATATCCTCTGGTTTTTTGGTTCAAAACCTCTAACCCTTTGCAATGGGAGAGAAGGGCTCTTTAAATAGGCAAAGGCAAAGGTTCTTGGCTTCTCCAAGAAGCCAAATGAAAGGGGCAAAGGGTGCAAAGGGTTTGTGGCTTCTAGAGGAAGCTAATACAGCTGGTAGGCTTCTTGAGGAAGCCAAGACAAGGGGTCAAGGCTTCCTCAAGAAGCCTTGAGCAAAGGGTGCACCAAAAAGGGCCAAAAGGTGGTTAAAGGTATAAGTGATAGCTGCGGGTCTCAAATGGCCGAGAGCCCTTCAACAAAGTTGAAGAGGGGCTCAAAATAAGATACTTTGTAGTTTACGACCAAGCCCAAAACAGCCCACAAGTACACCTAAAATACCGTGCAAAACAGGCCTAAAAAGAGGTAAAGAGAAAAGTGACAGATGGAGATGTCAAACAGTAAAAGGTCCTTAATCAAACATGAAAAGGACCTCAAAATATGACTATCTCAAGTTCGGGTCGGGGCCCAAAAATGCAAGATAAGTGTTCGGGAGCCGAAACACGCAGTTCGGGGCCCCGAAAGTGGGCTGTTAGGCACCGGCAGTGGTGTCCGACCACGAAGTTGGTCTCTCGGACCACAGTGTCCCTCGAAAGGGAGGAAATAAGATGCATGCCAAAAACCGGGGCAAACAGGGGTGGTTAGACGGTCCCGAACCGAGGCATACGGCTTGACGGCTCCGAAAACCGGGAACCGGGCTCTGAAATGGGAAAAATGGCCTGCGACCACAAAACGTAGCCTATGGCCACTGAGAGATGATCTACTAGACCTCTCCCTCCCCTCAGGAAGAGAAAACAGAGAAAACGGAGCCTAGTTCGCAAACCGAGGCAAAGCACGAAAGAGTCCGGAAGTCCGGAGGCAAGGCTCGCAGCCGAGACTCTGAAACCTCTGGATGAGCACGATATGCAACATCACCAAGCGCTCAATTGATGACGTCTGAGTCTTAAGGTCGGTCAAAAATGGGGTGTCTACAGCTTGTCTGTTCACACCACCCAAATCGGCTTCGCGCAGCGTGTAAGTCCAATTATCAAAATCTTCCTGCATATCATTTGCATCTTGTCCCTGAACTACGCTGGTTTGATTCTTTGCAAAGGGATACGTAGGCAGCCCGTGGGAGCAACCATTTATTTATCTGTATTTTGTTTGTTTGTCCAAGTCTTCGACCTTGTCAAAAATGTGTCGTCTCCGGGCTTTGACATTCACTCATGTCATTTCATGACTTCCGAGCTCTGTCAAAGAGGGGCAACTGTAGACACCCCATTGTAGACGTCCCCGAACGCCCCGGGAGGGTTAAGTCTCGTTCTGTTCATTTGGGCTCACTACAGTTCAAGGACTCGATTGTCACGGTTCTAAATCTTGAACCAAAGAGTCCAAATCCGGCAAATCGTTTTTGAGAAAACAGATTTTTGAAAGAAGTGCCAAACATGGACTGCTTTGCCAGATACAGAGTCGCCACCTAAATATTTTTTAATTGGGGAATTTAGGAAACCCTGACTCGGTGCCAAAGGCCACGTGTCCGTCATCACCAAAGTTGCCTCGGCTCGGGAACTTGGGTACGATTGGGGAAGGTCACTTCGTGAGCACCCCCGCTCGCCCGGTCAAAGACCGGCCTCTACTAACCATGATATCTGATTTTGAAAACATTGTGTGTTCTCATTCCGGTTATTAGCCTAGGTTACTATGTGATGCGCACAGCATACAAGTATAGACTGAGTCGCCTGAATTGGAACAAAACATTTCATGTTTGTTTGTTTGAAAATGGTTTGATGGTGCTACCCGCAGGTAGGCTAAGACGTGGATTTGCCACCCTCGGGTGAGCTTTAGAAAATATGATTTTGCCACTATCTAGTGGGCTTAAAACAAACATTTGATGAATTGTCCCAATTCAAGTAACACAACCTCCACCCACAGGCATTCAAGCAGTTATATCACATAAGCACATAGCCTCATGGTAAGCATGCTATTCATGGCAACACTCACACGCATGCAAGGATGCTAAAGCATAAAAACTCACCGAGTACTCCAAGCCAAAACAGAAATTACATTAGAAATCATGCATGATCCTAAGTATACAGAAATGCCTAATGCAACACATGCAAAAATGCAAACTATAGCAGGCTCGGCTATTCTAAACATGGCATGTGGAATGCTACAACTAACACGTATTCAATTTGGAATTGAAATACAAATGCAGTTTGTATGATGCGCCGAGCCCGGTGCGTGCAAGACAGATGAATGATGCAAACATGCTGTCATACTGCATGCTAATTGAAATATGCCCTAATCTAACCATCATAAGCGGGTAAATAAAAGGGAAGAAAGACGTGGGGTTGGAAGACATACATCACACTCACCCACACTTATTACAATTATGCCCTCGCGCAGAGGGTCCGAATAAATAATAATACAGTCCCAAATGAAAGAATAATACAGTCCAAATAATACAGTCCACATAATATACAAATCCCTAATTAATTAACAAATTAACTAAGAAAAACTGTAAACTGGCATGCAAGCCAGGGGCTGCCTTGATTCTGATGAATGCTGCAAGTTTGGGCTGCTTTTGCGCGGAAATCCACTGGGATGCCCCAATTAGCCTCTGTTTACACCTTTTCTTGAAATGCGTGCCAAGTCCCGAAAATTTGCTGATTCTTGATTTTGCTGCAACAGAGAGCAGGAAAGGGGCATAGCAATGTATTTCACAAATATATGCATGCCTCGATCCTCGTGCCACCAATCACGCATATCGATGCATGATGGCCGAGGAGCCGAATTGCACAACTCAATATGAGATGAATGCGCATGAAAACACAACAAGACCTAACTCCATCATGGATGATCCGGAGTGTCGGTGACTGGGGAATTGAGACACGTTTCGTCACTCGGAGTACGGAACGTACCTCGTTTCCCGTGCCCAGGCTAGCTCCTATCCCGAACACAATGCAATATGCATGATATGCATGAAATGCAACTAAGATACAATCCTAACATGAAAAATGTTATGGAATGGCATACACGATGCACGAGGTAACATGGCATGCACAATGCGCTAACATACAATCCTAACATACGCAATGCTATGAATGAAATGGCATACACAATGCGATATGGACTTACACTAACATGAGTGGACCTCAGCCGCACTCACATGAGAGGCCATAAGATGAAAATGAGACGACTCGAAGTGCGTGCACGCGTGCACGCAAACCGAGGACCGAACCTACGGCACGGAATGCCACTCTAACAAGACATGGAAAAACATGGTATATGGTATGCAAACATGCAAAAATCAGTGGCAAGATGAGGGGCAAAACAGCCTCGAAACCCGGTAAAACGAAACCCAATGCATGAGATGATCCCGAAATGCGAAATTAGGCACATGGAATGGCCTACAGCTATACTAAACATGCATAATCTGGACATGGAGTGAAAAATCAGAAGCAAGGCAGCCCCAAAATAAGCATCTTCACAGTATAAAACATGGCCAAACAGCAATCACAAGTAGGGCTAAAATGGCATACAAAAATGGCTCCGCAACGGAGGCAATGAAGCAAGTGGTACATGCAATGCCCAAACAGAAAAATACCCTTTTACAACACTTAAGAGGGACCAAAAATATGAACATTTACAGTTTATGACAGCCTCCAAATCAGTATGCAAACATGCTCAAAATGCAATGCAAGATTAAGGCCATAAGAGGGTATAACATGAAGTGCACAAAACATTCATCAAATAGCTAAAGACCCTTAATGAAACATGACAAGGGGGTCAAAACATGGCCACTTTCAGTTCTGATCATGGCCGAAAACAGAAGCTAAAATGAGCTAACAAAGCATGCAAAAATGGGGGCC
Source organism: Camellia granthamiana (assembly GCA_036172215.1). Lineage (NCBI taxonomy): Eukaryota > Viridiplantae > Streptophyta > Magnoliopsida > Ericales > Theaceae > Camellia > Camellia granthamiana. Next base: position 151,584,222 of record CM069903.1, read on the forward strand.
AAAGAGGGGTATAATGGTAAGTGCTACATGGAGGCCCCCAACAGTGTTGAGCCCTTCTACAATGTTGTAGAGGGGCTCAAAATAAGCCAGCTTACAGTTTGTATCATACTCAAAAATAGATCACACATAGGCTAGAAAAATCATGCAAGATAATGGCATACAAGAGGGTATTGAAGCAAGTTCACAATGGGGGGCTCAAACAGGGTTGAGCCCTTAAACAAACATGAAGAATGACTCAAAAAAATTCCCCTTTCAGTTAGGGTCGGAGCCCAAAACAGCAAGAAAATAGGCTAAGAAATTGTTGCAAAATAGAGCTAGCAAAGAGGGGAAGTGGACTTACCCTTGAAGACTAAAACCTTGGCTGCTTCTTGGACCAAATTTGCTGCCTCCTAGCTGCTGGAAAGCCTCCCAAGGTGCTGGAAATGGAGTGGTGGTGGTGGTGCTTGGTGGTGATGAAGAAATGGGTTGGAACTTGGTTGTTTTTGAGCTTGGAAGTAGAGAGGGAGAGAGATGTGTATACAAGACTCTCCAACAATTTTTTCTAACCCTAAAAACAGACCTGAGGTGGTGTATATGTAGGCAAAATTGGTGGAAAAATGGAGGGAAAAAAGGGGGGGAAAACTAGTCAAGTTTCCCCCCAAAATGGCCAAATCCTCGGACATGGGTGTAGTGGAAAACAAAATTCACATCTAGGACACCCTTGGGGAGGGGGGCATGGCCAGCTAGTTTAAAGGGGCAAAAAGGTCATTTCACAAAAAGGGTGGCCGGCCAGCTAAATTTTCTGGCCGGCCAGCTACTTTCAGGGCAAAAAAAATAGGCTACCGGGAAGAAAAGTGGCCGGTGGGTGATTGGAAAGTCCAATGGTGGCCATTCAAGTGTCCAAATTAAAGCCCCGGAAGTTAGCTTTCCAATGGCACAAACCTTGCATCAAAATTCCTCATGTGGAAAAAGTTATGCCAGTTTCCGTGAAGCCGCGCAGATTTCGGTCCAACCAGAATGATGCTGAATCACTTTTGACCAAAGAAAAGTGGCCGTCCAGAACAATTGCTGGCCTCACAGGTGGCCACTTTGAAGCCCTTGAAGTTAGCTTTCCAATGGCGCCAACCTCGCATTAAAATTCCTCCTGTGGAAAAAGTTATGCCAGTTTCCGTGAAGCCGCGCAGATTTGGCCCTACCCGGATTCATGCCGAACTTCTCCCGAACCAGTTTTCTTCCCTCTTCTCCTGTTTTCTTCAACTCCAAACCCCTAAGTAAGGTGTTTTGAAAGATTTTTCAAATATTTCATCTTTCTTTCATTCATTTCCACTTTGTCCTTGCTCGGTTTACCGAAAAGCGCAACATTTAACGAAATGCGAGCGCCGGAACATCGTAAAAACTTTATTTCAAAAACGTTTTGAAAGAGAGGGTTTTAAGGTCTAAAATCTTTTGATCAAGATCGTTTTGGTCCAAAAAAGGGGTATGGAGTTGAGATTTGACTCTCTCCTTGCCGAAGAAATTGGACCTTTCCCCTGCACAACTTTCTCCACCATGTAAACCATCAGTCGCGTCCAAGTCTTATGGATGGTCAAAAATGGGGTGTCTACACCCATTTTTGACCGCTCTTAAGACTTGGGTGCTACTGATTGTTTACTTGGTGATAAGATGTGCAGAGCAAAAGTTTAATTTCTGCGACAAGGAGAGAGAGTCAAATCCCAACCTTACACCCCATTTTTGGACTAAAACTATTTTGACCAAAGATTTTAGACCTTAAAACCTTCTCTTTCAAAATATTTTTGAAAATAAGTTCATACGATGTTCCGAGGCTCGCATTTCGTTAAATATTGTGCTTTTCGGTAAATCGAGCCAGGACAAAGTGGAAATGAATGAAAGAGAGATGAAATCTTTGAAAAATCTTTCAAAACACCTTGTTCGGGGGTTTATAGTTGAAGAAAAGAAGAGTGGAGAGAAGAAACCTAATTGAGGAAGAAGTTGGGCATGAATCGCTAAGAGAGAGTCGAGCGGTCCTCGCTAAATCAGGCCTATCTATCTATACACTTGGATTTAAGCTATGAGTCCACCACCATTGGAAATAAGACTTTCGGGACTTCATTTTTCATTCAAGAATCTCCTCAAACCGAGTCCGGATGGGAGAGATATAGTTGGTTGAAGTTGGGCATCATTCCGGTTGGACTGAAACTGAGCAGCCTCACCAAAACAGGCATAACTTTTTTCACAGTTGGAATTTTGATGCAAGGCTTCCACCATTGGAAATCGTACTTCCGGGGCTTTAATTTGGACACAAGAATGACCTAAAAAGGAGTTCATATGAAGAAGTTATGCCCATTTGAAGTTGGGCCTGAAAAAGCAGATTTTGTTGGCCGATCGGCCAAAAAAGTAGCAGATAAGTGGCAAATCGGCACAAAAGATGGCCGATCAGCCAAGAGTGACCCAAACTCAGATTTTTTGAAGATATTTCATCTCCAGTTGTTCCACACAACCTCCAGCTGTCCCATATTTAGATATTTTCGACCAAAAGCTTTGAATTGCTATATATGAAGCTAAATATCTCATATTCAAAAGAGGAGAACTTCTTAAGCAAGTTTTGAGAGCTTCTCTCACTAAAACTCCCTCTCTCTCTACAATTTTCAGGGCTTGATCTCTGCTCCTCTCTCTAAAGCCTCTCCCTCTTGCCTTTTGTGCATGCAAGAAGAGAAATACCTCTCTTTTGCCTAGGCATCCTCGGTGAAAGTGGTCCATCTATGGGTTAAGGTTGCTTGAAGCTTACTTGGAGCCTTGTTTGAGCTCTAAAAGGAGGATTAAAGCTTGGTTTAGTGCCTCTTTTGTGCCTAGTGTGTGCTTTGCTCCAAAGGTATACAACTTACCCCATTTAAGCTTGTCTTGCACTATTGTTTTGCCACCATTTCAAACTATTTTTGGCTTGGTTTTGAACTGAAGAAAGGTCTGATTTTCAGTCTTAAAAATGTTGGTTTAAGCCTTGTTTGGCTAGGGGGTCGTCTCTCCCTTTTGTTCCTTAGCTTGTATAGCTTTTGAGCCATCTTCCAAGGCCTTTCAAAACAACTTTTTGTGCCCTTTTAACCACTGAAATCCAGAGGATTTTCAGTGATAAAAACCCTACTTTGAGGGCCCAAATAGGAGAGGGTGATCCCTTCTCCTCTTGTCTTGCTTGCTAGTGTTGATGGCCAACCAAATGAGCATGTGTTTTTACTTCTTTATGGCTTTGTTTAGGCTCATTTTTGTGACTTATCAGACCTGCCATAACTCTGTTTTTGGCTGTCTTGGTCACCTCTTGCATGCTTATTGCACTTGTAGTGTAAATCCTCTTTGCTAGCCTTGTTAGCCTTACAAAGTAGCATGCTTTTGTGGTTTGAATTAGCTTAGTTCAATCATGTTTTTGGTATTATTTTGACATGTTATAACTCTGATTTTGATTGTGGACTCACTCCTTGCATGGTTTATACACTTGTAGTGTATTTCTCACAAACTAGTCTTGTATGCTTCATGAAATAGCATGCCTTTCGAGCATGATTTGATTCTATTTCAACATGTTTTTGGTGATTTTTTGCCATGTCATACCTCTGTTAAGGTTTGGTTTGGTTGGTCCTTGCATGCTCCATGCACTTGTAGTGCAATTCCATGAATTAGTCTAATGTGTATCATGCTTTAACATGTCATTCTAGCATGATTTTGGCTTTACTCTAAAAATCTTTTGGTCATGTTTCAACATGCTTAAGCTCTGGTTTTTGTTGTTTTGGCCACGCATGCCATGATTTGTATAACTATGGTTCATCCTAGCTTGTTAGCTTTGTGCATCAAGTCCACTAGCATGCATTGCTTGACCTATTTGAATGATTTGGCATCATTTGTTATGTGATTTTAGAGCATGTTTCATTGCCATGCACTCACATCTTTCACATTTTCAATGCGTTGAAGGGTTGGTCCTTTATGCCTTGAACATGAGCCTTTGCGTATGCCTCTATGCTTAGGCCTTTGGGCTATCATTTCAATGTATTTTTGGTCCTGTTTTACCATGATGCATCTCTGATTTTTGTTGTCAAAGTCATGCCATGTTTGGTTTTGATAGGTGTAGTGTAATCCCCTTTGTTGGCCTTACTTGCATCATGCCTTATGCCTTTCATGTTGACTTGTTTTGGCTTTGGTCCATGCATGTTTTAGACTCATTTTGGCATGATCTAGGACTGTTTTGGTTGTCCTTGGCCCCTTGGGGCTTGATTCATGTGGCCTTGGTACAAGATCCTTGGCTAGCCTTATGCTTTGAACCTCCTAGCATGCCATGCTTGTATTATGTGCATGATTTGGCATCATTCCTTATATGATTTCAGAGCCTATTTCAGTGCCACATTCTCATGTTTGTCACACCTTGCTCATGTTTGAGGATTGTGCATTGTTGCCTAATTTATTGGACTAATATGTGTGCATGTATGTTTTGCCTTTTGGTGCCTTAGTTTTGGTGTTTTGGCCACTGATTTGGGCATGATTGAGGTCTGACCATTTTGGTTTAAGTCCATCTTTGCATGTTGTTCAAATGTTGTTACATTGCATCATGCTTGTATGTTTGGGTTGCATTGTGTTTTGCATGATTGTTGCTTGCATTGTTGATACATGCTTGGTGCATTGCATGTTGTTACATGCTTGTTACATTGCATTGTGTGTGCATGCCTCGCCTCTTTATCAAACATGATAGAAGTTAAGGTCCCATATGTGTTTTTGTGCATTTCATTCACATTGAATTGTGCGACTCGGCCTCTTTGGCCATCATGCACCGAAATGCGTGATTGATGGCTCGAGAGTCGAGCACTACACTCCTTTGAGCTTCAAACATGATAAGGGGTGTAGTTACACAACATTTTCTTGCAAATGTATTGCCATGCCTCTGTTTGTACTCTGCTGCAGCAAAAGGAGCAGTTTGCAGGAAAAGATGGCCGATCGGCTATCTAGTGTGCCGATTGGCTATCAATATTTGGCCGATGGACTCAAAAGTGGTCGATGACCCTTATCCCTTGGCCGATGACCATACCATTTGGCCGATGGCCTCTCAGCATGTCCATAAGGTGGATCAGAAGTGTTTTGGAAATTTGTACAGTTTTCAGAAGTCTAAAACAGTGCAAACAGAGGCAACATGAGGCATGGCAACGGATTTCCGAGCGAGGCGATCGAGCATGCATCATTCATCATTCCGAGGCAGAGCTGTGGCAGCTCAATTTAGCTTATTTCCTTCCTTACTTAGTAGGTTTTGTAACTTAATTAATTTGCTTAACTAGTTGAACTTGTTGTAATAATTGGCTTAGTGTTAGCTAGTTATTCATTTTGATTATGTAATAATTAGTCTAATTAGATTATTAGATTAGTTAGAATAGCTTAGCCTAGCTAGCTTGTATTATTCATTCGGACCCTCCATCGAGAGGGCAAATTTTGTAATAAGTGTGCGTGAGTGTGTGAATGCCTTCCAACCCCACGTCTTTCTCCCTTTTACTTAACCGCTTACGATGGTTAGTTCTAGGTCATATTTCAATTAGCATTCCTTATGTTTGCATGTTTGCATACATCCATCTATTTTGCATGCACCGGGCTCGGCGTATCATACTAACTGCATTGTGTTTCAATTCCTACTTGAATACATGATTATCAAGTTACATCTCATATGCCATTTTAGAATAGCCGAGCCTATTTCTAGTTGCATTTTTGCATGTGTTACATTAGGCATCTTAACATAGCTAGGATCATGCATTGATTACTAACTAGCTGTTGTTTTGGCTCGGAGTACACTGTAAGCGTTTATGCTTTAGCATCCTTGCATGAGTGTGAGTGTTGCCATGATAGCATGCTTGCCATGAGGCTATTTTCTTAAATAATATAACTGCCTGAATGCTTGTGGGTGAAGGTTGGGTTACTTGAATTGGAACAATTCATCGAAATGCGAGTTTTAAGCCCACTTGAAGGTGGCAAAATCATGTTTTTCTAAGCCCACTCGAGGGTGGCAAAATCTACGTCTTAGCCTACTTGCGAGTAGCACCTTCAACCCATTTTCAAACAAACATAAGATGTTTTGTTCCAACTTAGGCGATCTAGTCTATACTTGTGTGTTGTGCGCATCACATAGTAAAGCTGGCTAATAACCGGAATCAGAATGCATGTGTTTTCAAAAACAATATATCATGTTAGTAAAGGCCGATCTTTGATCGGGTGAGCGGGGGTGCTTATTGCATGACCTTCCCCTCTCGTACCCAAGTTCCCGAGCCGAGGCAACTTTGGTGATGACGGACACGTGGCCTTAGGCACGAGTTAGGGTTTCCTAAATTTCCCAAAATAAAACATTTAAGTGGCGACTCTGTATCTGGCAAAGCAATCCATGTTTGACACTTCTTTTTTAAAATCAGTTTTCCAAAACGATTTGCCGGATTTAGACTCTTTGGTGATTTATCAGTCTTGCATTGCACTTTGCGAGATTAGATTCAGAACCGTAACATTGAGTCCGAACTGTAGTAGCTAATGAACAAAACGGATTTCGTGCCAATTCGCGCGCAGAGCCGGGACGTTCGGGACCGTCTACACTGAGAATATTAACAGTTTTTTCTAATTTTTAAAATTAAGAACATTATTAATTTTGCATAGTAATATTCCAGATAATTGTTTCACCAACTGTTGAAAAAAAAAAAAAGAGTATGAGATTAAATGTTTTTATCCTTCTACTTATTGGTTTGATTCAACTATTCAATAAAACCAAGAATATTATCAGTTTTTTTTTTCAGTTTTAAAATTAAGAATATTATCATTTTTAAAGTTTTTAAAGTTTTTTTTTTTTTTTTTTTTTTTTGTATATCAATGTTCCATCATCATGCTCCTTTATAGACACAAAATTTTTAGTTTTTGCAAAAGAAAAATAAAAATAAAAATAATAATAATAATAATAATAATAATAATAATAATAATAATAATAATTCAGTTTTTTCAATTTTTTCCAAAAAACTTATTTTTTTTTGCACATAATTTTTTTTTTATTTTTTTTTTCAATTTGAACGTTGATGTTTTAAAATTTTGAAAATAAAATAAATGTCAAATCATCATGTTTCTTTATAGATAATTATAAATAATGAATAATCATTGTTTGAAGGACAATTCTGACTATTAAAAATTTAATGAGACTTGAAAGTCCAAAAAATCTTATTTAGCACTTAATGGAGTATAAGTTCATAAATTAGAATTTATGGATAAATATCCCTTTTTCTAAAGATATCCCTACTTTGATAAGTTTGTGCTCCATATCCCAACCACACCTATCATACTATTAAATTGATTTTTTTTTATTTAGTTTTTGAACTTTCAAAATTGTACCTATCATATCATTGATGTCTTGTTTTAGTTTTTAAAATTGTACTGTTATTTTACACATTAATTATTAAAAAAAAGGAATTTTTTTTTTAAGATCCCTAATAATAATAATTTAGAGGATAAAAGACACCAAAAAAAAGGGTGATGCATCTAGTCCTGAACTATATGGCGCGCATTTTTAATTATTTCATGGACCAAAATACCCTTCACAAATCAACACAGAAACGAAATTGGATTCCGACGACTGAGTTCCATTCCAAGCATCCAACCATCTTCACCAGTAAGAAAACAGCAGAATTAGAGTTTCAATATCATCTTCACCATCGACATTGGAGTTTCATTATCTTCTGCAAAAATCATTCCCATTCCCTTCTCACAAATTTCTCTGAACCCGTTTTCAATGTTCATCGTCATCTCAGTTCATCTTCGTCGCATCGCATCTTCATCTTAGGGCATATCAGTTCGTAATTAGCGTTTCATCCTAACATTGGTAAGTTTTCATACAATCCAACTAGTTTTTCTCCGAAAACACAGTTAATTACATTTTATATTAACCTTCTATTAATTAGAGTTTCAATTTCGTAATAAAAAACTACATGAATTTGAAAAAAGTTATTTCTCTGTGTTTTGAACTTATTCTTGAACATGTTTGTATGATTTTATCTATAAATTTATATGGCATTTGAATTTCTCTGATTTTTGCTTGATGTATGTTTCTTCTTTGAATTTTCTCTAGCATATTTATTTTGAAAAAAGTTATTTCTCTATGTTTTGATCTTATTCTTGAACATGTTTCTATGATTTTGTCTATAAATTTCTCTGCTCTGTAAATTTCTGTAGAATGTGTATTTTTCTGTGGAATGTTTATTTTTCTCTAGAATGTCTATTACTCTCTTGTCTGTGTCTAAGTTTCTCTGGTATTTATAATTTTCTCTGGCCACATCGCTTTTCTCCCTTGTGTGTCTCTATCATGTTTAATTTTCTCTGGTTGTGTATGTAAATTTCTCTAGCATTTTAATATTATGGAATGGAAATTTTCTCTGGAATGTATAATTTTCTCTGGAATGTGTAATTTTCTCTGGTATGTTTATTTTGTTCAATTCTTAGTTTCAATGTTGTGTAATTTTCTACGGCATATTTACGTTGCTTTGTTTATTTTATCTTGCTAATTGTGGAATGTCAATTTTCTCTGGCTTGTTATGTTTACTTTTCTCTGTCATTCATTTTTTGTGCTTGCTAGATATATGTTTCTTTTTTGAATTTTCTCTGGCTATATTTTACTTCTATATATAATTTCAACAATTATTGAAAATTTCTCTAGCTTGTTATGTTGCTTTGTTGATTTTCTCTGGGAATGGAAATTTTCTGTGGCTAGATGTATTCCACAGGAAAACAATTAGTACTCTGACATTTAATTTTCAGTGTCTAATTTTCTCTGACATTTATCATTTTCCCTAGCCACCTTAGTTTCCTCCCCTATGTGTAATTTTCTCCGACATGTCCAATTTTCTCTAACATGTTGAATTTTCTCTGGGATTTAATGTTGACATCTTTATGTTTTCATCATTATCTAGAAATGGCAAAACGTAAAAGCAGCAAAACACCGGAAACACCGAGCAAGAAATAGAAACTCTCTCAGTCTTCTTACGATCTAAGATCAAAAAGCAGCAAAATACCACAAACTCCTTGCCAAAACACACAAGTCCAAGGTGATGAAGCAACTAGCATCAAGATAAATACCCCAACTTCAAAAGACTCAAGCTCAATGGGGGAAAAACCTATTAAACTCCAAAGAAAAAGAGCTCATTACAGCATTCAATACCGATCCAACCTCTTATCTGTTGTCTCCTTTTTTCAAACACTTAAATTCAATTCAAACCAACTTGTAGAGCTTCAAAAGACCCCATTTTGGTATTTGATCCAAGCTCTAACCACTGGAAAGATGGATCCAAGGAAATCTAGGAAATCTGATGCAATAATCCAACATTACAATGAAAAAACAAAAGCATTCACAGTTAGTAAAAAGAACTTGACCTTTACAACTAATGGCATAATCTTGATTTTTGGTTTGTAAGGAGGTAAAGGAGCCATGTCATTAAGATACTCTAAAAAGCCAAAATCTGCATTCCTAAGGAGAAGATTCCCAAAGGACACAAGGCTCACTGGTCCTGTTCTTAAAAATGCCTTGGTTAAAGCAATGAAAGACAAGTAACCAACTGACTTCAAAGATGTAGCAATAATTGTTACCTTGTACTTGTATCTCATCCTATTTTTTGCAACAAGTAGGAATTCAATAGGGTGGGGTTTTATAAAGTATGTAGAACCTCTTAAATCAATGAAACAGTATGATTGGCCAGAAACAATCACATCAACATTGATTGATTCTATCACAGCATTGCACAAAACTCCAGAAAAAGTTATGGGGTGTGTCATTGCATTGCTGGTAAGTATAATTTCCATTCAAATTTACAGTTATCATACTTACAAATTTGTGTGTTTAGCAAAATTTAATTACCTTAATTGCCATCACAGTATTGGCTATGTGAACATGCAAATATCATTGACTCAGAAGATAGTAACACAGCTGACTTCCCAAGATGTGCCAAGTGGAACCTGCAAATCTTAACCAAACAGCTGCAGAAGACACCGGTCCACTCTCTTGCACCTCGACAGGTTAGATTTCTATCGCCACTGAAATCTCAATGAAATTTCAAATTTTCTCTGACCGCTGGTTTGTTTCCCTCCTTGTGCCTTGATTGATTGAGATCAATTTTATCTGAACTTTCAATTTATGTTTCTTCTTTGATTACTACTGATTTATTTCTGCCATTGTAATGAATTTTCTCTGCCATCCAAATTTCTCTAACCACAATTGTAACACATTAACTTATATGCCTTGATTGATTTTCTCTGATATCTGAATTATGTTGATTGTTTCATAATTTTCTCTAGCCCATAAAATTATTTCTCCTTGTGTGTAATTTTCTCTGGCCCATAACTTATGTGCCTTGACTGATTTAGATCAATTTTCTCTGAAATTTCAATTTATGTTACTTCTTTGATTAACACTATTTATTTCTGCCCTTGTAATGAATTTTCTCTAAAATCTAAATTTCTCTGACACAATTATAGTAACATTAACTTATATACCCTAATTGATTTTCTCTGGTATCTAAATTATGTTACTTGTTTCATAATTTTCTCTGACTCATAAAATTATCTCCTTGTCTGTAATTTTCTCTAGCCCATACAATTTTCTCTAAAATTTGTTTCCCATTAGTATCATTTAGACGAATTTTATCTGCCTTATTTGAATTTTTTCTCTCAGTGAATTTTGTAACATTTCTCTAATAAAAGAGCCTCCTATTATAGATAGATAATAAGGAGCTAGTTAAAAACCCATCAGAGAAGTTTTGTCTTGGTAAAAAGAAGAAGAAAGAATCAAAAAAAGCAATTGTAAAATTCAATGAGACATTAGAAGATTCATTTGAAGAAGAGGGGAATGAAGAAGGAGAAGGCAACACAGAAGAACAAGAAGCCAGCAATGGAGAAGAAAATCAAGCAAGCAGTGCAGATGCGAAAGCCAGAGAAGAAAGTGAAGAAGTAGAAGTACAAGACAAAGAAGAAAATGAACAGAAAGAAGAAGACAATAAAGAAGAAGATGAAGGCACTTAATCTAAAGAGTAAGAAGAAAACAATAAGGAAAGTGATGAAGAAGAATATAATGAGCCGATGGACCAACATCATGATAGCATTTGTGGCTCAACAATGCATCAGTCTCAAGAATCTGAGGAATCAAAGGATGCTCAAATTGCTGATCTACATCAAAAACTAAAGGCACTTTTTAAATCCAAAATAGAAGAAGAGAGAAATTGGAATGAATTATTTGTAGAAAAGGACATTGCAATAAGAACCTTGACATCACATAACTCAGAACTTCAAGAAAGAGACAACACAAACCAAATGAAATTAAGGATGTTGGTGGTTCAAAAACAAGATGATACAAAAAAAATTCAACAGTGGAGGTATTCAATTTCAGAGCTTGAAACTGAAAATGCTAGATTGCATGAACAAATTCAAGAACAATCCGTCCAACTAGCAACACAACCTTACCGAACATCAACACAAGTTCAACCACAAGGTTAGTGAAAATCTTGAGCCACAAAAAGTTATGTCCTTGTGTCAACATAACTCAGAGAAATTTCCATTTATTATAATTTTCTCTGGAAGTTAAATTTCTCTGACCACATTAGTTTCTGCTGCTTATTTAATTTTTTCTGACTATTTGCTTATTTGATTTTTGGGCTTGTTTGATTTTTACTGTGTATAGTTGGAATAGAAGTGGAACAACAACCAACAACCCAGCAAGAACAAGTGGCACACAAAGAACAACCAAAATAAAAGACAAAAGTCTATGGTAACTAGAAAATACTGAATCAAATAAATTTCATATTGAAATATGATCTGTTACTTTAGAGAAATTTCACTTTTACTGATATTTTCACTGTCTACAATGAAAAAAGATCATACATCAATGATAAAGAATTTTAAAGCAAAAGAAAGGAAAGAAAAGCAGCAAGATCCAGAATTTCAATATCCCAAATTTGCGAAGGTGACTAGAGGTTCAAATCAAGCTGTAAAGCAAACAAAGCAAACCAACAAAAACAAAGAAGTACTTGATGCTGATGCGTACGTCTTGCCTCAACCAACAAACATCAGAAAATCTTAGGTTTTTTCACAAACTCTACCGGTTTCAAAATTGATAAAAGAACATGTAAAAGAAATCTTGCAGCACATATCAAATGTGTCTGGACTCGAGTAAGTACAACAAATAAAATAGAAAATAGCAAACAATAATTTACTAACTTATATTGTATTAACAACTATTAAATCTCTTCTTTGTCATCTTGTAGGGTTTTAATCTGGACAAGTGAGTTCAATCTCATTACCTTTAAAGATATTAGAAACCTAATAAAGGAAAAAGAAATTGCCAACAATGTAAGTCTTTCATCAAAATTTTTTTGCAATGTTCCACCAATCTTTATAAACCAATGTTACAATTATAAATAATATTTTTCAGGTCATTGATAGCTATAGAGAGATCCTATCTGCTGACCAAAGAAGAAAATGACAACAACCAACTTCATTTTTTTTCACATGTATGAGCTTAGTATGTTACTACTCTTTTATTTGATTTTCTTTGTAATTTACTTACTACTTTCTCTTGTTAGTATACTTCTTGAAGCCAGTTGTCTCACTAGTCTAATTTTCTCTGGCTAGTTGTGTGCATTTAAAATTTCTCTATGTATATATTTCTTAAATTCCTGTCATTTCAACTTTCTCATAACTATTTTTTGATTTTCTCTGACCGCTGAACTTCATCAAAATGACGAAAAATCAAACTTTCTGAGTCTCATTATTTGACAAGCATCTTGAAACAATATGGAGGAACTATAAGTTCCTCCATTTCCCAATAAATACTGGGGGCAATAAGAAGTCAACAGATGAAAATCACTAGACCTTACTAGTCTTGGACAAACAAGACAATTTATGGAGGTTCTATAACTCACTAAGGCCTAGAAAGGATAATGCACAAGACAAATATATCAAAGATACAAAACAATTGGTAACGAGTGCAAATTTCTTTGATTCATGATAATGTTTATGTGATGATAATTTTCATAGAATCCTATTGATTTGTCTGTAAATTTCTCTGTTATTTAAAAATTATTTTTTTGCAGCAAGATTATGTGGAGAATTTTTTGAAAGCTTGCATTGAAAGAGAGGCACAATCACAACCCTCTTTCAAATTGATAGGCACACAAAACACAAATTACGACTTTGAATATGTCAACAATGCTCCACAACAAGACAGTAATTCGTAAGTTTCATACAACATCTATAAATAAAATAATCTAATTTGAATGTTTCTTAAAACTAACTATGCCTATAATCTGTATGCAGTGTGGATTGTGGCATCTTTGTATGTTACATAATGAGACAATATAGCAACCATGAACCTATCAGCTTGAAATTGTCCATACAAGACGTAAGGTTGATGAGGGCAGAAATCATAGAGAGATTTGTGACCGAAGTTGGCCAGTCATGGACAAAACCAATTCAAATATCACCAAAAGAATAACCAAAAGTATAATAGTGAAAGCACACTAGTAAAAGGAAGACAATGTACACAACGTAATTAGGAATAACCATTCAATTTGTTTTTTCATACATTGAAGGAATGATGATGTTTGACATATATTTATATATCTTTTTTTGACTAATGTAAATTTCATAGCTATCAATGGTTAAATATATATATTTTTTATAATGCATGCTAAGTTGTGATTGTCAACACAATCCACACAAACAAAATTGTCTGCAGAAATTTCTCTGGTATGAAGTTACCAGAAATTCATAAAGAAATTTAACTCGTATCGTGCCAAAGATGGTGCCTATATGATCATGCAATCTATAATGCACTGCGTTGATACAAAACAAGCATCAAATTCAAAAAACACAAAGCGCACAGTAATTTTTTATGCTATTGGCAAATTTCACTGGATGAATTTAAAGCTTTAAAACACAATGCACAGAGAATTTTCTCTACTAGTGGCAAATTTCTCTAGATGAATTTGACTGGTATTATAAACACACTGCCTATAGTATGTCTCGACAAACACAATGCAAACTGTAATTTTCAATGCTATTGGCAAATTTCTCTGGATGAATTGGATCTCACAAAACACAATGCACATTTCAACAAACACAATGTCCATAGTAAATTTCTCTTCTATTAGCAAATTTCTCTGGTTGAATTTGACTGGTATGAAGTTACTAGAAATTCACAAAGAAATTTAACTCGCATCATACCAAAAAGGGTGCCTATATGATCATGCAATCTGTAATGCACTGTGTTGGTACAAAACAATCATCAAATTCAAAAAACACAATGCACACAGTAATTTTCTCTGCTATTGGCAAATTTCTCTGGATGAATTTGAAGTTTTAAAACACAATGCACAGAGAATTTTCACTGCTATAGTCAAATTTCTCTGGATGAATTTGACTGTTATTATAAACACATTACCTATAGTGTATATCAACAAACACAATGCACATTGTAATTTTGTCTCCTATTGACAAATTTCTCTAGATGGATTTGATCTCACAAAACACAATGCACATTTCAACAAAACAATGTCCATAGTAAATTTCTCTGCTTTTGATAAATTTCTCTGGTTGAATTTGACTGGTATTATAAAGGCACTCCCAAAGTATGTTTCTAAAAACACAATACAAAAAGTAATTTTGACTGCTATTGGAAAATTTCTCTAGATGAATTTGATTGGTATTATTATATCAACTGTCTAAAAAATACATTTCACAAAACAAAATATATAAAGTAATCATCAAATGTATTATTCGATCAATAAAATGTATTATCCTCAACTATTTAACACAGGTTCCTTGCATGTCCTCTTATTATGGCGACCAATACTTTCACATCGACTACACTTAATCACCCTTTTAAACTCTCCAATAGAAGCAATTTTGTTCTTTTTTGGCCTCCCAGCTGGTCTCTTACTCAATGGAGGTAAAATCATAGCATCATCAATGCTACACACAGGTTTTTCAACAGTTAGAACTTGGCCAGTCGAAAATAAGTATGCTTGACGATACATATCAGCATGAAAAAATGGTTCAACAAATGAATTCAAATTCTTTCCACTCCTAAAAATTGCAACAACAGCATGTTGACATGGATACCCATTTATTTCCCATTTTCGACATGAACAAGTTCTTAAACCCAAGATCAACCATAACCGAAGGAAAACAATGCACTTCAAAGACATTATCAGATGATAAACTCACATTCCATGTCCTCTCATCCATGAAAGCCTTCTCCAATACACTATCCATACGAGAACAAAGAACTTTATTCCATTTACTAGAGAGCAGCCTCCTATCAGACCTCATATTCATGATTTGCAACCTTATCATGTCCACCAAATTTGTTATTGGCAAGTACCAAGTTTCTCGTATCCATGAATTGAATGACTCAGCAACATTTGAATACATCTCACCATAACGTTTCCCCTCAAAATATGCATCACTCCAATTTTCATATGGTAAATTTCTCAAGAAAACACTCACAATGTCTCCTCTTTTACTTTTTAATTCATTTAACTTGAAATGAAATGATGTCTTTGTTGGCACATATGCACATTCTGAAAACTTGGACACAATCGTCTCCTTAACCAAATTTATGTTTCCACATGACAACTTATCCCTCAAATTTCTCTTTAGATATTCAAGACAAAATCCATAAAAGTAATTAGGGAAAAACCTAGCAATTCCTTCCACAATGCCACAATGTCGATCTGATATGAAAGTTATCAGCCTCTCCGATCCCAATACTTCACATAAATGTTTAAGGAACCAACATCAATTGTCTTTATTCTCAGCATCAACAATAGCAAAAGCTATAGGAAAAAAACTTACAAAACAAATAGAAACAAGCATATTAGATATACACATGCAGAGAAAATTAGAACAATAAACAACCAGAGAAATTTGACACTGCCAACATCCAAAGAAACTTCACACAGTGGCCATATCCAGAGAAAATTCACACAATGGCAACCTCTAGAGAAAATTCACTTGGTGACCAACTCCAGAGAAAATTCACACATTGGCAACATTCAGAGAAAATTCACTTAGTGACCAACTCTAGAGAAAATTCACACATTGGCAACATCCAGAGAAAATTCACTTAGTGACCAACTATAAAGAAAATTCACACAATGACAATATCCAAAAAAAATTCACTTAGTGACCAACTACAGATAAAATTCACACATTGGCAACATCTAGAGAAAATTAACTTAAAGACCAACTACAGAGAAAATTCACACAATGACAATATCTAGAGAAAATTCACTTAGTGACCACCTACAGATAAAATTTACACAATGACAACATCCAGAGAAAATTCACACACTGACCAAAATCTAAAGAAAATTCACACAGTGGCCACAACCAGAGAAAATTCACACAGTGGCCAAAATCAGAGAAAATTCACACAGTGGCCAAAATCAGAGAAAAATCACATTCACTCAATTCCTATATGTATAGAAAATTCACATACTTAGATAAAATTAGATATATTTACAGTTACCTTCATTCCCATCTTTCCCCGTCGCAGCAAGCATAACTTCTTTGTATCGTCCTTTCAAAAATGTTCCATCAAGAAACAACAATAACTGACAATATTTGAAACTAACAATGCATGCATGAAAAGTCACAAATACTCTTTTGAAACGCTTGTTATCCTCAAAATCTAACTCAAAACGACTACCTGGATTGTTCTTGAATGCCTCATCAAAATACCACCGTAATTGATCGAATGACAAACAAGAATCTCCATATGTACTATATTTTGCTTTTTCAACCCCCAACCAACCACAGTTGTAACTGATTGAGACCCCATACTTGTCTTTCATTTCTTTGACAACATCCACTAGATGAGTTAAAGGTTTTGCACTTACCTCTTCAAGTATCAGCCCAAAAACTAAGTCGGAAGTCATCCTAGCATGTTTACTAGTACGAACCGCCACACCACACGTATGTTCATTGTTTAAAGTTCTTATATAAAAGAACCGATTTGTTTTTTCAACTGAAGCATGTACACGCCACATACATCCCCTTGATTCCTTATATGCACATTCTGCCGTAACCCTCAGTTTGTCATTTTTAACATATGTAAACTGAAAACTAACCTCAATAGCATACTTGCATAAAACAATACAGAACTCAGCCACACCACTCTCAAACTTTTGTCCAACACTTGTACTATTATTTCGCCAACCAGCCGACAATAACACTTTTTCTTGGTGAGAACAGAACTTAGAGAGTGAATTCCTTTCAATACCCACCAGCCTATCACATTCACCATGCACAACATCTACCCAATTAGACCACACTTCATTCTCTTAATCAGAAGTACTACACCTAATAACTGAAACATCAACTATATCAACACTACGTGCACAAACAACCCTCAACATATTCAGAAAATCAATATTATTTTGAACCATACAATTCGGATGGCCCACAATAGAATATGAAATACATACCGTCTTAGGTTTCAAATTCTCCTATGTTTTACACAAAATGCCAACCAATTTCTCAAAATTCAATTCGCATGAAACATTTATGACAATAGTATCATTCCCATATTTGCACAGTAACAACACTGTACTATCTATCGAAACTGAAACAAAAAAATAAAAAATAATAATTTGTTCAACATAAAAACACTTCACAAAAACAACATAAAAGTTCAGAGAAATTTCTAATAATTATAATTTTCTCTGGATTATAATAACAAGCTTATAATTTTCTCTATATTCAAATAAAAGTCCAGAGACATTTACAAACTTATATTCACTTTCAAGATAACAAAAACAAAATCACAGAAAACTTAATGAATCCAGAGAGAATCACAGATAAATTTACTACTAACTATTAAACACAATCATAGACAAAAATCACACAGAAGATCTGTTATGAAATTATAAGCTTCTCTGTGATTTTCATTGAACTACAAGCTTATCTGCTTGGTTGTAATTTGTAAACATGTTTCTACACGTGCGTTTGAGTATGATGTTTGGTTGTTGTTTTGGAATCAATTTTCACGAGCTCTGCAGAGAGCTTTGTGCATCAGCCGTTGCTTTTGTGAAAATTTTGCCCAGGGGAAGACCGCCCGGACATCCTTAGGGACATCCACCCGGATGTCCTCCGCTGTACAGATTTTTTTTTTTTTTGGCAATTGATTTATATAATTGGGAAAAATATTTTCTAAATTTTTTAAAATTTTTAATGTGCTTTGAAATAATTTTGAGTTGTACGTTTAGTTATGAGTTGTAAATTTTTGTTTCACATATCAAATATCACATCAACAATTCCCCACTCAAATCAAACCTCTTTTCAAAAACTATTTTCAAAACTCTTTACCAAACAAATTTTCTACACTCAAATCATAATTCTACAACACACAAACTCAAAATACAACTCATACTCTCAAATTACATTTACAAAACACAACCAAA
Organism: Camellia granthamiana; assembly: GCA_036172215.1. Lineage (NCBI taxonomy): Eukaryota > Viridiplantae > Streptophyta > Magnoliopsida > Ericales > Theaceae > Camellia > Camellia granthamiana. The sequence continues at coordinate 151,602,683 of CM069903.1, forward strand.
CGCAACCTATAATTTTCTCTGTGTCATTCTGCAGTATTGCACTCACCTCAAAATCTAGAGAAATTTACAAACTTATGTACACCTTCAAGATAACAAAAAACACTGCACTGTCCATCTAAACTGAAAGAAAAAACACAAAAAATAACTTTTGCTCAGAGAAACAAAAATGTATATTCACTTTCTACAAACTTATAATTTTCTCTGAATTACAAACTGAAAGTGAATAATAAACTTATAATTTTCTCTGAACTACAAATAAAAGTCCAGAGAAATTTAAGAACTTACATTCACTTTCTGAGATTCTATCTGCATTAGAAACTTCTAATAATATGTCTATATGAACTTATAATTTTCTCTATGATTTTCGTTGGATTATAATAACAAACTTATAAATTTCTCTGGACTATACCAACAAAAGAGCAGAGAATGAAATTTCTCTAGTTTAAAAAAATTTCTCTGGTTTGAAAAAATAGAGAGCAAAACTTATCATTGATCAGCATGTTGATGAAAAATAGAGCACGAAAAATGAACTCTAAACATCAAAATCAACTACACTATCAACTCTCTTTGAAATTGGTCAAAAATTAGAGAATGAAAAATGAACTCGAAAAATCAAAATCAACTCTATCAAGCTAGTCTCTCTCTAAAATTGATCAATAACTGAGAATGAAAAATTAACTCCAAAAATCATAAACAACTTGACTGAGTTAGCCTCTCTTTTAAATTGATCAAAACTGAAAACAAAAACCTAAGTCAAAAACACACTCGAAAAACTAATATGAAATCGGAATCCTTATATAAAATTCAAAACAAAAATCAAAATCCATGTGGAATCTCCATTGAAAACATACCTGATTCAACGCCACTGAAAAACCTATACGATCAACACACTGTAACGCCTACACGATCGTAACAATCTCTATCGTCAAGTCCACTACAACACTTGCAAAATCCCTACGAAATCTCCGACGAAATCTCCACCGTGAAATCAGTTTCCAAAATCTCCATCGTGAAGTCAGCAATAAAATATTTAGTTTGTCAAAATCCAAACAAACTTATGTTATAAAAAAGGGTAAATTAGGTATTTTATAATCTAAAATAAGGTTGAGGGACCTTAGCCATCAAAACATATTATTGTGGATCTCTCCTCTTATCAAAAGTTGGGAAGAGATCTTAGATTAATTTTTGAGTAGTGATTCGTAGCTCGACTTTTCGGCTCGAAATTGGCTCGAAAAAAGTGAGAGAAGGAGGAGGAGGGAGCGGCTGGAGGAGGAGGGGCGGAGGAGGAGGAGGAGGAGGAGGGAGGAGGGAGGAGGGAGGAGGAGGAGGAGGAAGGAGGAGGGAGGGGAGGGGGCCATAAAAATGGCTGGAGGAGGAGTCGGCGGCGTGCTGCGACGATCGGCGGGGTGCTACGACGATCGGCGGCGTGCTGCGACGAGGACGGCGGGCGGAGGCGGCGAGCTCCTCGCGACGAGGACGGCGGGCGGAGGCGGCGGACCTTCATCTCTCCTCTTCCCTCTGTTCCTGGTTTTGGCTTCAACGAAACGAAGAAGAAGAAGAAAACAAAGGAAGAAAGGAAGAAAAAGAAAAAAAAAAGCCAAAACGACGTCGTTTTGGCTATTCGAGCCAAAACGACGTCGTTTTGAAAATTCGAGCCACAGTTGAGCCAAGGAATTCGAGCTACCAGGAATTATTCTTAATTTTTTCCAAAAAAAATTATAAGATTTATTTGTTTGTATAACAATTTTCAATACCAAAAGCGATAATTCTAGACAAACAGAATTTGTACACAGGACTCGATGCAAAATAATATTTAAATATCCATTAATTATAAGTCAAAAAAACTTATCCCTATAGTTCATAATTATAAAAACTAGCAATAAACTCGTGTGAAAATTTATTATTTTTTAAATACAAAAGTTTATAAAATAAAAATAATTTACCATATTTATTTGAATTCTAAAAAGAAATTTCTATTAAAAAAAGCTAAAAAATCTATATTATTTAAGAGTACCTTATGGGGGGAAGTCAGTAAGACAAAATTATTATTTTATCTTTTGAATTCAACTACTCAAAAAGTCAAAAAGTTAAAAGTCAAAAAATCAAAAGGGTAAAATGGTCATTTTGATTTTACTACAATATTTTATTACACATCTTTTCGTAAAAAGTCGAAAAATTATCTCAAACATATATCTTTTTTTTCTCTACTTTTTTAACCAAAAAATTAAGAAATACACTTATGTAACACATTTCAAACTACTATTTACTTTCAAGAATAATACTAGAAACACTAATCAGTGTGTTTGGTTTCAGTTTTCTAAATTCAATTTTTTGAAAATTAAGTTTTTTATTTTTCGTATTTTTTTGTTTTTAGTGGATATTTTTTAAATTTTAAGAATTTTTTTTACTTTTTAGATGCACCCGACTTAGATGTATCTAAATAGTAAAATATTTATGAAAAAATATTTTAAAAAATTAGTAAATATACAAAAATATAAAAACCGTACTGAATTTTCGTATTTTTTTGTATTCTTTGATATTTAGTGTATTTTTTTAAAAAAAATTTCACAAATATTATACTTCTTAAGTGTATTTATGTTAGGTATGCCTAAAAGTTTAAAAAAAAAAATTGCCTAAAATATTAAAAAAAAATTCATTGAAAATATTAAAATACGAAAAATAAAAAAATAAAATTTTTTGAAAACCAATTTTTTTAAAATTAGAACCAAACAAAATGAATATTGTATCTATTTAATGTATGTACCATTTTGGTACTTGAAATGTGGAATCATTTCAGCATATAATTACGTGTTTGATTGTTGGGAACAATAATAGGATGTGGGTGTGGAAAGGGACAGAAATTGGGTAGATGAAGGTTTCTCAAAGTGATTGAAATTATTGTGTACCTTGAAAAAAAAGAGGGTGATTGAAATTATTTCCACAAGCTCTTGGTTATAATTCATACATAAGCCTGTTAGTTTTTATTTATTTTTATTTTTTTATTTTAAATACAAATTAGGAGGCTCACCGATCATTGAGTTGAGTGGTCTCTTATCTGCCATCCATTCGAATTTAGGTGGATTGATACAAATCAATCTGCATCCGTCCACTTAGTTAGCTGATGCGAAGTAAGTGGACTGTATAAGTTGGCAGATAGATGTAGATTGGTTTGATAGTTTAGACTTTATTATTTTAAACATTTTTTTGAATTATTTTTCAATAATTATGTATTATTTTGAGCCCAAAATTTTTGGTTGTTCATTTTTTTAAATAAAAATAGAAGCCCGACTTTTATATTTCATAAATAGACAATATAAAAACTAAAATATTAGGGAGAGGAGAGGAGAGGAGAGGAGAGGAAAGAAGAGAAGAGGAGATGATGATTACCTAGACGGTAAAGCTATGCCCATGCCGTGCTGTTGTCATTGCCAGAGACAGAGTGAGGGCTAGGCATGAGAGAGATAGGATGAAATATTAGGGCTGGGCAAGAGAGAAAATTGAAATATTAGGAAGCGTGCAAGAAAGGGAGAGAGAGGGGCACGAAAGTGGAAAATAAGGGGATTAAGTTTTTGCGATGATTTGAAAGGTCGTTGCAAATTAACAAAATCGCAAAAAATAAAGTCTTTTGCGACGGTTTGTTGTTATCAATCTCTAATAATAGTATTTATCCGGTGCCTTTTTTGGCGACAGTTACTTACTGTTGCAAAAAAGTGATTTTGCAACGATTTTTAAACCGTCGCGAAAGGCTTCGTGTCTAAAGCCCCATTTTCTAGTAGTGTAAAAGGTCTTTTTTTTTTTTTTTTTAACACACAAAGTATAAAAAAATAACATCATATTCTTCGGAATGTTAGTGGATCAGGTTGAGTCGGGTAGCCTCCCATCAATGATCCGTTTGAGCTAAAGCAGATTGAGAAAAATGCATCTGCATCCATCTGTTCAGACCATTGAAACCGTCTATTATGTGATGAATTGGTTTTAAAGCTTAAAAAAACACTAGTTTCATTTGACATATTCTTGCGTCAACTTTTTTATTAGCATGAGTTAGCTCTTTCTTTTTTAACATGAAATTATTAAAGAAAAATTCTAATTTGACTCTTGTAGTATGATAAGTGTTAGTTTTTAATTTGTCACACACTCAATAATATTAAGTTTAACTCCCTTATTACATCATTACAAATAAATTTATAAATTGTAAATTTCTAACATTTCTCAATCATTAATCCCAAATGTCCTATATAAATGGGCATTGGTTGGTACAGTGTGAAACTAGGAAGCATGGAAAAAACTTGTCATACATTTGATTGTCCAAATTCACGTTGATCTAAACAGTGATAATTGATGGACTTACTACATGGAGCTTGTGAAACACGGGCTATCTCAATATCAGGCTCAAAATTCTTACCCTCAAAGCTAATAATGGCAAACCAATTATTTATATATATATATAGAGAGAGAGAGAGAGTATATATAGAATGATTGGTTTCATTCAACAATATCAAAATGACATAAATCAACCACATTTCTATCAAAATTACACATTCATCGAACCCATTTATGTATTTAACGCCCAAAACTAGTTACCTACTCTCTCTCTCTCTCTCTCTCTCTCTCTCTCTCAATTACATAGCTAAAAAGGTTGACATTGTATCAATTTGCATCCTTACACTTCATATTTAATTATTATTATTTTTACTTTGTTAACTTTTTTGTTTCTTGTTCTCTGTTTTCATTTTCATTTTTATTTAAAATTGAAAACAAAAATTTATTTCATATATTGTGATGATACAGTTATGATATAACGGGTTCCAGATAGAATGGGTCGGACTGGTCCACACTTCTCCAACCGGTATCTGAATGGTTAAGCCCACCAATAAACCTGCACACGAGTTCAACGGGGAATGGAGAGTCCCCCAATGAACCCTCCGACGAGCAAGTTAGAAGAAGAGGAAGTTGGATGCAGGGATACGAATTAGAGATAGAAAAGCTTAACCTTCTTCTTGTCTTCAATATCTGCTTATATCCTTTGGTAATCATTTCGTTGTCCCTTCCGACCTGTTCCCTTGGCTAAAAGTCTATGCTGTAACTTGCTTTGTTCAGAGTAAGGGCGTGTCGTCCCGACGGAGAGGTGTTGTCGTAATAAATGCTGTGAGGGGCTGCATTAATGACGATGTGCAGTGGCAATAACTTTGCAGATCTTTGTCTGCTGATGTGGCTTGCCCTTTACCTGCCACGTGTCTGAATATCATTGGTCCTTCAAGTCATGTTGACTTCCAGCTGTGCTAGGCCTTATCAGTTGGGTTATGTATTCGGCCCTAAGTGATAGGCTTAGGTTGTTCATAGTGGGTTATGGCCTTTATGGGCCTACCTACGTCAGTAGTCCCCCATTTCCAAGTGCAGCTTTAGTCCAACGAAAGGAATAATGAGGAAGATGGGGATCGAAGGTCGAGTGAAAGGAACAACCGATCGGAAGTGGCTGAGTCGAGGGACTGACCGTGAGGAAGGCCGAGTGGAGGGATCGATCGTGAAGAGGGCCGACCGCGAAGGGTAGCCGAGTGGAGGGACCGACCATGAGGAGGGCCGACTGCGAAAGGTAGCCGAGTAGAGGGACCGACCATGAGGAAGGCCGACCACGAAGGGTAGCCGAGTGGAGGGACCTACCATGAGGAGGGCCGACCGCGAAGGGTGAGCTGGCGGAGTGCGGGGCTCGAGAGGCGGTGGGTCACGTGATGATTTGAAGTGGAAAAGACAGGGTAGGGGAAGGGGGCAGTGAATCGTGGTCGTACACGTGGCAGCATCTCGTGGTGGGGGAGGTTAGGCGTTGCGCCAAAAGTGAAACGATAGGTCATAATGGGTGTTGAAAAGACAGTTTTGGCGGATGGTTGAAAATTTTTCAAACTGGCGAAAATTAATTGTGACCCCTAGAATACAGGCAAGTCTTGGGCTTTTGGTATTATACGTTTTACCTACCTTTTTTCGAAAAATCAAAACACTCCAAGTATGGACTTCTTCGTTGCAAGTGATACACCCTTGCGACATTTTTTGAATTTCCTTGCTCCTGCATCCGAAGCTATTCGTAGACACACCACAGAAATGGCCCAAGAAGAAACTGCAAACGCCAGGGTTAATCCACTGGGGGACGACGACGCGGTGGATTTGGCAAAGCAATATAGAACGGAGAGGCGAGTGGGGAGTGGGGAGGAGCTGTCGGGGCGACCTCGTTCGTCCACAATGATTGCGGCGCCGACGCCAATCAGCCAGGTGGAGCCAGATCACTGGCATACAAAGGCCGATAAGTCCATTATCACCGCAAGGGAGTTGGTGAGTATACGCGAGAGGTACCAAATTCCTGCCGAAATAGAGTTGAAGCTGCCGTCCATGGAGGAGAGACCATCCAACGCCCGACCGGGGGAGTTTGCCCTCTATGAGGAGGCGTTGAAGGGAGGGTTGAGGTTGCCGATTCTGGAGGTAGTAGTTGGTGTCCTAAACCGGTTGGAAGTGGACGGGTCAATTGATGCCCAACGCGTGGAAGATTGTACTAGCTTGCGCGAGCGCATGGCCAAAGGCGAACGAGGGGGAGGCCATGACAGTGGACGAGTTTTTTGCGTGCTACAAGGCGTCGGGGCAGCAAGAGACTTGGGTCACTTTGCAGGCGGCGGCAGGGAAGGGGTTGGTAGCTGGGTTGCCGTCATTGATAAAGGGGTGGAGGCCGCGGTGGTTCTATATGTCCGCCAACGGAGGGGTTGGAGTGCGCACGGTTTGGAAAGTGCCCACCAAGTCTGTGGAGCCAAAACTGGGGGCAGCAACGGAGGCGAAAGTGAAGAGGGTGAAAGAATGGAGGGAGAAGGAGGGCGCCTGATGGGACGAGCTTGTTCAGCCGTCAGCCTTGTTTGCGGCTGGGTTGGGCCCTCAGCCAATCGGTGGAGACCTGGGACCGGCGGAGTTAGAGGCGAGAAGAAAAGCGCAAAAGTCTGAGGATATCACCATCCTCGCCAAAGCCAGTAAATTCAAAGAGTCCCAGGCAGACCGACCGTCGAAGCCGATCGCGAGGGAGAGGATCCGACCGCGCCCCAAACCCCTGGGGGAAAAGGACTTAGGTGGATTTGAGCCACGACCGCCCCCAGTTGATCCGTTGAAGGAGAGAGCATACGAGGAGATGAGGTGTGTGGTAAAAAAGAAGAAGAGATTAATGAGGAGTGAGGGAGAGCCTGCCTCGAAGAGGAGGAAAGAGGCGACAACGAAGCAGGCTCCCTTGGCGGGGGAGGCAGAGGGGACCCCTGAAATGGGGTTGGAGGGAGAGGCCAAAGAGGGAGAGGGTGGGACGACTGGCCTTGGTGAGCAAATGCAGAGTGATAGGGTCGGCGCTAAGCCAAGGGTAGAACCAAGGGAAGAGCCACAATCGCAGGAGGGTCTGGCACCCCAAGGAGAGGGAGAGAGACCTGTGTTGAAGACTGCCTTCTACCACGTCCTTGCAGTGTCTGGGCGAGTGGAAAGGGAAGGGAAGGAGGCCAGGATAGCTGCAGACCGCCTCTTGGGGGTGGTGGAAGACGCAGTCGTCCACTCAGTGGCTGGTTATACTAAGGTTGAGCTGATGAAGGGGTTGTGCTCAGCCCAGATGGAGGCGGCTGCTTTAGCAGGAGCCCTGTTGAATAAGGCGACGGTGGTGAAGGGCGAATGGAGGAGGAAGAGGGAGAAGTTGGGATAGGCGGAGGCCCAACTTAAAAATTTCAAGAGGGAGAGAGCATGGGTTGGAGAAGGGCTGCGCGGAGTGCGTGTGCCAGGGGGTTGGAGGAGGCGAAGAAAGCGAAGAAGATAGAAGTATTGGCGATCGTACGGGGCAATGTTGCCGACCGTGCCCATGCTGAGCTGCTTGCGGTCAAGTTGGAGCTAGAGGACGAACGCCGTAAGGTGGTGTCACTCGAGTTCCAGCTGGCTGGCGAGCAGAAGAAGCTGGGGGATGCTCAAAATGCCTGCACGATCGCCACCGAGCGGTTTGAAGAGGCTATGATCAATAATGAAGAACTGCGCGCCCAGCAGATCAAAGAAAATGATGAAGCAGACGTGAAGATTGCTGGGCTGCAGAAGGAGCTGAAGGATGAGCGTGCTAGGGCAATGGAGGAGAAGCCAAGATTGCAGAAGGAGTTGGAGGAAGAAAAAACCAAAGCATTCTCTGAAAGGGCAGCATACCCCGATCTGTGCGTTGCAGCAGTAGAGCAATTCAAGGGGTCTGCTGACTTCCAGATGGCGATCGATGTCGCGGTCGCCAGCAACTTGGCGAGAGAGGGGGCTGGGGGGGCTGGCCCGTCGGGAGCGACCGCTGGGGGCAGAAGTGATTGAGAGCTTCCAGCGGTCGGACTTCTACAAACACGAAATGGCTGAGTTCTGGGACAGCGGGTGGAAAATGTTGAAGCGTAAAGCAGAAAAGTTGTTCCCAGGCATAGACTTCAGCAGTGTTAGAATTGACAAAGACGACGTGGCCCAGACCCCCCTAGATGAAGGCATTGAAGAGGAGGATCTCGCCTCAAGTGAAGAAGAGGAGTGAGTGGACCGGAGAAAATATGTACTTAAAGGTTTTTTTTTTTTTTGAATTGCTGTAATGAACTTATGTACAAGTTTGTGGATAAATAAAATTTGAGTTGTGTTTTCATTCCATTGTTTTTGCTTGTGCATCTGGAATGAATGAGAATGGTGACTTGTGTATAAGGCTTGTGTGAGGGAAACTCAACGCAAAGCCAAGGTTGAAATGTATGAAATGTAAGAAAAACTGAATGCAGAGTAAAGTTAAGAAAATCTCAATGCAAAGTGAAGTTGAACTTGTAATAAAAACTCCATGCAGAGTGCAGTTGAAAATGTAATAAAATTATAAGTTTGTGTTCGCCACACTGCTGTCTTTATTTTGGTGAGTCTGAAGTGAATGAGGGTGGTTTATTCAAGTTAGGCTTGATTTGTAAGGAAAGAGTAAGAAAATAATCTGACTTGTAAAGGAAACATATAAGAATGTCAAAGATGTGAAGGTTCAAATTATGCCCAAAAATGGAGTGGTAAATCATGTTGCAAGAGTGTTGGTAAATAAAAGATGAGTTTGGAACTTGACTAAGTGAAGAGTGGTGTAAAAACAAGGACCTGGAATTTTGGCCAAGTGTGTCTACTAATGCCACAAGCATGAAGTTGGCATGAATGGCCTTGGCCGAGCACTGCATGCGTGCTCAGTTAGGTTAAGCTATGATTAACCGACCCTGCAAGTAATTCAGTAGCTTGAAGTAACTCAGTCTGGCTGAGGCTGTGTAGGCTCGGTCTGACCGAGGCTTTTACGCTCAGTCTGGCTGAAGCTTGTCATGCTCAGTCTGGCTGAGGCTGGGCATGCTCAGTCTGGCTGAGGCTTGTCATACTCAGTCTGGCTGAGGCTTGTCATGCTCGGTCTTGCTGAGGCTTTGTATGCTCGGTCTGGCCAAGGCTTTGATGCTCAGTTTGGCCGAGGCTTTTATCCTCAATCTGGCTGAGGCTTTGATGCTCGGTTTGGCCGAGGCTTTTATGCTCAGCCTGGCTGAGGCTTTGTATGCTCAGTCTGGCCGAGGCTTTTATACTCAGTCTGGCTGAGGCTTTGTATGCTCGGTCTGGCCGAGGCATTTATGCTCAGTCTGGCTGAGGCTTTATATACTCGGTCTGGCCGAGGCTTTTATGCTCGGTTTGGCCGAGGCTTTTATCCTCAGTCTGGCTGAGGCTTTGATGCTCGGTCTGGCCAAGGCATTTATACTTAGCCTGGCTAAAGCTTTGTATGCTCAGTTTGGCCGAGGCTTTTATACTCAGTCTGGCTGAGGCTTTGTATGCTCGGTCTGGCCGAGGCATTTATGCTCAGCCTAGCTGAGGCTTTGTATGCTCGGTCTGGCCGAGGCTTTTATGCTCAGTCTGGCTGAGGCTTTGTATGCTTGGTTTGGCCGAGACTTTTATGCTCAGTCTGGCTGAGACTTTGTATGCTCGGTCTGGCTGAGGCTGCAATCAAAGTGTTATTTGAAAGATCACACATATATTTGGAATATAAGCTTGTCGTCATTAAAGTGTAGCCCATTTGATCAAAAATTTACATCATAGGAGAGAAGAATGAGAGCAATGAAGTGTGCAAATTGTCAAAAGGAAATACAGTAAAAGATTGATACAAGAATTGAACTTTTATTGAAAATAGCGCTTCAAATGCTCAGTGTTCCATGGGTGGGGGAGATCGCGGCCTTCCATGTCCTGAAGCCGGTAAATGCCTAGACGAGGTCTGGCGTTAACAACGTAAGGTCCTTCCCATTTGGCCGCCAGCTTCCCCTCAGCCGGGTTTTTGGTGGCGAGGGTTACTTCGGGCAAAACAAGGTCCCCCACGGCGAACTCCCTTGGTCAGACTCTGCAGTTGTAATGTGTTCTCATTTTCTGTTAGTATGAGGCCCGTCTGACTGCAGTTGTTTCTCGGAGCTCTTCGATCAGGTCTAGGTTTGCTCGGCGTAGCTCTTCAGTTAGGTCTGGATTCGGATGTAGAACCCTTGGGGTAGGAAGACCGATCTCCACTGGGATGACCGCCTCCGCGCCGTATGTTAAGTAAAAAGGGGTCTCCCCAGTGGGAGTTTAAGCGATAGTATGGTAAGCCCAGAGTACATCGGCAATTCCTCAGCCCAGAGCCCCTTAACAGCTTCCAGCTTAGTTTTGACAATCTTAAGAAGAGAACGGTTGGTGACCTCAACTTGGCCATTGGCTTGGGGATGGCCCGGGGAGGAGAAACATGGCTGGATTTGGAGCTCTGCACAGAATTTCCTAAATTTGGCATTGTCAAATTGTTTGCCGTTGTCGAAGACAATGGCTTGAGGGATACCAAATCAGCAGACGATCGATTGCTAGATGAATCTGGTTGTGTTCCGCTCGGTAATGGTGCCAAGGGGTTCTGCTTCAACCCATTTGGTGAAGTAATCGATGGCGACAATGGCGAATTTGGTTTGGCCTCGGCCAGTGGGCAGTGGGCCAACCAGGTCGATCCCCCATTTGGCGAAGGGGTAGGGACTGCAGAGTGTGATCAATTTTGTGGGAGAGGCGTGGGGGATGTTGGCAAAACGTTGGCACTTGTCACATTTGAGCACAAAATCTGTCGCATCTTGATTGAGAGTAGGCCAGAAATAACCGGTGCAAAGTAATTTGTGGGCTAGGGACCTGCCGCCCGAATGATTGCCACATATACCCTCATGGACTTCTCTCATTACGTAGGTCGCCTGAGTAGGATTGAGACATCTCAGGTATGGGCGTGAGAAGCCCCTTTTGTACAAGAGTCCGCCGATAATAGTGTAATTAGCCGACCGGGCCCTGACTTTGGTGGCCTGCTGTTTGTCGTCTGGAAGTCCCCCTGTTGTTAGATACAAGAAGATGTCTGCCGCCCAAGGGATGGGTTCATTTTGGAGGAACTGGACTTCTTGTTGGTTAGGGGAAATGACAGGGTGGGCTAGGTAGTCGAGGCGGACACCATGGCGGAGGTCGGACTGGTCTGCAGAAGCCAACTAAGCCATCTCATCCGCCTTAGAGTTTTCCGTCCGAGGGATGTGCTTGATATGAAAGGTATTGAAGAGGCGAACAAGGGGGAGTGCTATATCCCTGTAAGCCCGTATTATGTCCTCTTTGGCATCGAATTCCCCCGTAATTTGTTCGACAATGAGCTGGGAGTCGCTAAACACCCAGATGTGGCTGACACTAATATCCCGGGCTAGGCGGAGACCTGCTATCAATGCCTCATATTTGGCCTCATTGTTACTGGGCTCGAACAAGAAACGGAGAGCACATTTGAAATAACCACCCTCAGGGGCGGTGAGGATGAGACCAGCCCCACTGCCTTCCCTGCGGGATGATCCGTCGACGTTGAGAGTCCAAGAGTGAGGGTCTTCTGGGTCAGTAGAGGTTGGTGGGGGTAGAGGGGCCGTGGTTGGGGTAGGATTAGTGAATTCCAGGATGAAATCGGCGACAGCCTGCCCCTTAATCGCTGTTCGAGGCTAGTAGGAGATGTCAAACTGGCTGAGTTTCACTGACCACTGCATGAGTCTGCCGGAGAGTTCTAGTTGCTGCATTACCTTCTTCAAGGGTTGGTCGGTGAGGACCACTACGGAATGGGCTTGGAAGTGAGGACGGAGTCGCCTGGAGGCGATGACCAAGGCCAAGGATAATTTTTCTAACAGTGGGTAATTCTGCTCCGCTCCCCTGAGAGCCCGACTGATGTAGTAGACCGGCCGTTGGACAGGGCCGTCTTCCTTGATAAGAGCTGCACTGACTGCGGTGTTGGACACGGCTAAATAGAGAAAGAAGGGTTCGCCTGTGATTGCCAGTGAAAGGAGGGGGGGTTGGCCATGCACTGTTTCAACTGCTGAAAAGCCTCTTCGGATTCGGTGGTCCATTCAAAAGTTTGCTGAAGAACTTTGAAGAAGGGGAGGCACTTATCCGTTGCGCGAGAAATGAAGCGGTTGAGGGCGGCAACTCGGTCAGTGAGTCTTTGAACCTCCTTAACCGTTCTGGGTGAGTGCATTTCAATCAAAGCCTTGATCTTTTCAGGGTTGGCTTCAATGCCCGCTGACTGACCATGAAACCCAAAAACTTCCCAGATCCTATGCCGAAGGCGCACTTCTCCGGGATGAGCTTCATTTGGTACTTTCGTAGGGTGGCGAAGGTCTCTCGCAGGTCGGTCAGATGATCAGCAGAGAGTTTACTCTTGACTAACATGTCGTCGACATATACTTCCATATTCCGACCTATCTGATGATGGAAGACAGCATTGACCAACCGTTGGTAGGTGGCCCCAGTATTTTTCAGTCCAAACGGCATCACACGGTAATGGTAGGTACCTCGGTCGGTAATGGAGGAGGTGTGTTCACGATCAGATGGGTGCATCAGAATTTGGTTGTACCCAAAGAAGGCATCCATGAAGCTGAGCATTTGATGACCGGCCGTGGCGTCAACCAGCAGATCTATGCGGGGGAGAGGATAGCTGTCTTTGGGGCAAGCTCAGTTGAGGTCGGAGTAGTCGACACAGAGTCGCCATTTACCATTGTTCTTATGGACCAGGACGACGTTTGACAACCATCTAGGGTAGTCCACGTTTTTGATGAATTGTGCCTCAAGGAGCTTGTCGACCTCTGCGGCAATGAGAGTGTTGCGCTCCGGATGAAAAATGCGCTGCTTCTGGCGGTAAGGTCAAAAATGGGGTTCAATGCTGAGGCGGTGGGTTATGAATGAGGGGTCAATACCCGGCATGTCTGAGTGGGTCCAGGCAAATACATTGTTGTGTTCGATCAGGAGGGCAGTAAGGTCAGCCTTTGCTTGGGGGGATAGTTGGCTGCCGATTTTGGCAGTTTTCGTCGGGTTGGTGGGGTCGATGGGAACCTCAATGAGCTCTTCCATAGGCTCCCCTCTGACCAGCTCGTCCTCATCTCGTACGTCAAGCCCTTCAATGATCATTGCCTCATTCAGCTTGACTTATTTGAGTGAGGCGACATAACACTCCATGGCAGCTGTCTGCTCTCCCCTCACTGTCTTGACCCCCAGATCGGTGGGGAACGTAATGGCAAGGTGGTAAGTTGATGTGATAGCTTGAAAAGCATTTAAGGCGGTGTGGCCAAGGATGATGTTGTAGGCGGAGGGGCAGTCGACAACAAGGAATGCGAGCAACTTTGTGGTCTGCCGCGGGTACTCGCCGATTGTGATAGGAAGATCGATGGAGCCGATGGAGGTCACCCGGTCACCAGTGAAACCGACCAAAGGGGTTTGGAGAGGAGACAGACTTTCCTCCTCAATCTTGAGCTGGCGAAAGCAGTTGAGGAAGATGATGTCTGCAGAACTGCCGTTGTCGATGAGAACTCGTCTGACCTTGTAGTTGGAGATAAGGGCAGAAATGACGAGAGGGTCATCATGAGGGTAACGGATGCCTGCGCAATCGGCGTCCGTAAAGGTGATAGGCTCGGTCCACTGCTTGGGCTGTTTAGGGGGTCAGTCCACTGTAACAACTGCTTTGTCTGAGCCCTGCCTTATCTTTCTGAGTTCTGCTTTCTAAGCCGAGCGGGATGATCCCCCACAAGCAAAGCAGCCCAAAATAACTCTGATTTCGCCAACAAGTGGGGGGGGGATTACCTTGCGGCCGAGGCTGCTGTGGAGGGCGATCATGGCCTTAGTTGGGTTAGGCTAGCTGCCGGGGAGGGGTGCGCCGGCGGTTGTTTTTGAGGGGCTCAGTCCTTTGCCTCTGCTGAGGGTGGGTGTCCGTGAATCGGCTAAGACGTCCCTAACGTATTAAGGTCTCGACCTGATCTTTGAGGTTGACGCACTCGTCGGTATTATGGCCGTGGTCCTGGTGGAAGCGACAATATTTGGACTGGTCTTTCCGAGTGGAAGGGGTTCGTGATGGTTGGGGCCATTTGAAAGGGTAGTCCCGTTAGATCTGATTGAGGACTTGTTCTATGGGGTAATTGAGGGGTGTGTACCGTTCGAACCGGCCAAGCAGTCGGGCTGGTGCCGTCCAGTCAGCTCTGAGGGGTCGGTCGGTACAGTGGGGTGTTTGGTTATTGCACTGGGTGTTTCTGGTTTCTGAGTCTTTTTGTTTTTCTCGGGGGGGTCGGGTTTTTTGCTGTAGGGTCTTAGCGAGTGGCTAGGGAATCTTCTGCGTTCATGTATTTTTGGGCTTTGAAGAGTAGGGCTACCATGGAGGTGGGGGGGTTTTTAGAAAGGGAAAAGAGGAAATCAGACGACCGTAGTCCGGCCATGAAAGCTGTAAGAATGACCTTATCATCATTTTCCGCCACCTGCAAGGCTTCGGTGTTGAAGCGGGTAACGAAACTATGCAGGGACTCCCCCTCAGTCTGGCGGATGTTGAGGAGTTGGATTGCCGGACAGCATTGGCGTTGGGCTCCAATAAAATGACTGAGGAAGGAGTCATTGAGATGCTGGAAAGTGGAGACGGAGTCTGCTGGTAACTGGCTACACCACAGCCGAGCTAACCCCTTTAGTGTCACGGGGAAAGCTTGATACATGATCTCGTCAGGGAATGCATGGAGGATCATGAGGGTTCTGTAGGTCTCCAGATGGTCGACTGGGTCCGTTGTACCGTCAAAAGAGTCGATGGTGGGCATTTTGAACTTGGAGGGTAAAGGTTTGTCCCGGATGGAGGCAACAAATGGTGAATTTGTTGTGGTAGAGGGTTTATGCTGGATGTTCTACATGACCCCTTGGAGTTGAAGCTTCATGGCTCGGAGTTTTGCATCCTAGAGAGGGATGTTATCACCACCGGAAGGCAACGGGGGTTGGACGCTACTGGCTTCCCCTTCAGGGGTTGGTACCAAGATCGATGGATGCGGGGGTCGGGGTAGTGGATTTATATTAGGAAGAGGAGGTTGCAAGCCTTCCAAGCTTAGTGGATAGGGCTGGGGGATAGTATGGCTCGGGGCTCGTTCTTGGTTGGGCGGAATATCGGGAGGTGGTGGAGGAGGCATAGGAAGGTTTCTTTGGAGTAGAGCATTTATCAGGGATTGGTTTTGCTCGGCCATGCGGTTAATGCTATTGGTAAGCTCGATGAAATACTGTGGTGGGTTGTTTGGATTGGGGGGGTCGGCTTGGTGATCGGCAACATTTTGGTGAGAAGCCATGGATCTAGTCGTGACCATATACTTTGATGGGTAGGAGGAAAGGGTTATTGGAACAGGGTCTCCGGCGACAATGAGCACAACTGGCGCGCGGAGCAAAGCTTTCCCACAGACGGCGCCAACTGATGATACAGTTATGATATAACGGGTTCCAGATGGAATGGGTCAGACTGGTCCACACTTCTCCAACCGGTATCTGAATGGTTAAGCCCACCAATGAACCTGCACACGAGTTCAACGGGGAACGGAGAGTCCCCCAGTGAACCCTCCGACGAGCAAGTTAGAAGAAGAGGAAGTTGGATGCAGGGATACGAATTAGAAATAGAAAAGCTTAACCTTCTTCTTGTCTTCAATGTTTACTTATATCCTTTGGTAATCATTTCGTTGTCCCTTCCGACCTGTCCCCTTGGCCAAAAGTCTATGCTATAGCTTACCTTGTTCAGGGTGAGGGCGTGCCGTCTCGACGGAGAGGTGTTGTCATAATAAATGCTGTGAGGGGCTGCATTAATGACGATGTGCAGTGGCAATAATTTTGCAAATCTTTGTCTGCTAATGTGGCTCGCCCTTTACCTGCCACGTGTCTGAATATCATTGGTTCTTCAAGTCATGTTGACTTCCAGCTGTGCTAGGCCTTATCAGTTGGGTTATGTATTGGGCCCTAAGTGGTAGGCTTGGGTTGTTCATAGTGGGTTATGGCCTTTATGGACCTATCCACGTCATATTGTTTTTATTTTCAAAAAAATAAAATTGATTTCTAAATTTTTTAAAACACAAAAATTGTTTTTACTTATTTTTAAAACAAGTTTTCATTTTTTTCTCTCACCAACCACCAACCACCACCACCCCTTGTAGGTTGTGGGTGGCTAGCTCTAGCCAATCTCTGGCGACTCTCTAGTGAGTGGGCGGTCATCATTGTAATTTTTAGCAATTTTTTGGTGTTCTTCCAACCATCTTGTGTCTTTAGACGATATCCAACCACTAACTCCAGTAAACACTTTTGGCTATCCGCCACTATCGATCACCACATCCATCCACCCTCCATCTGTGACCACCAAATTTGTCAACTTATCAAAAATATTTCTCTATTTTTATTTTTATTTTTATTTGTTTTCAAAATATTTTTGTACACCAAACAAGTTTTTTTTTTTTTTTAATTTATACAAAAATAAAACAAAACATGTTTCTTGTTTTTTGCAAACTGAAAATTGAAACATTAACAAACGAGGCCTTAATGGTTCCAATCAACATATAAGTTTCGAGTCAAGTTGTAATTTGGCTCATTGTATAATTCCATTTCAAAAAATTAATGAAGGACAATCACGTAATAATATTAATTACACTTAACACTCTGGCAATTTTATCACAATCTTATGAATAATGTTATATGCATCAATTGGTATATCAATTAGTGTACTAACGGATGATGTGACATAATTTTAGAAATTTTAGATATTTGTAATTTAGTTCATCTTCTTTGTTACTCCTCACATCAATTTTTGAAACTACATTATAAAGACTAAACTTAATTGCAACTTTTACTCAAAATTTAGGGAGCTAATTGAGACTATTAAGAGATAATTTCACTACCAATGAATGGATATAAATTAATGCAACATATCATTTTGCAAAGAATTTTTGTTTATAAATTCTGTTAGTATATCATTATCCTATAATTTCACCAATCCCCTCTCCAATAAAACTATTTTCTTAGAGAAAATTACACATGTTGTCCCTTTAATTTGTATCTTATATCAAATTTTTTTTTTTATATTGTATCAATTTAATTCAATTGATAATTTCCTTTTAAAATTTGAACTGAAATTAAGAAACAAAATAGTTTATTCACTATCTCATCAAAATGATTGAGAGGTTGACATTCAAATTGAAATGGTCCTTTCTTTATTGAATGAACTATTTTATTCAATGGACAAATTACAAAGATTACAGATATAACGTGCCCATTAATTTATTTATTTTTAATTTTTTTAAGCAACTTATCAAACTATCAAGGGTATTCTAGTCATTCTACAATAATAAATTATCCAAGTAAACTTGAGAATAGAACATTGAACCTAGTTATATCTATCGAGTTTATATTGTTGCTAACAATGAGAATTGTTTTGGTATGTTGGTTGAGAAGGTAAGGTAAGGGCAGCTGGGGGCATATTGTTGTGGGGGGCCTCCCTAACTTCCAATTGAACTTGAGATTCCTATAAGGTTTGTACAGTGCCCTACATTTGTTATGTCAAGAGGTTCTCAAGTGCTAAATTAACCAATTGATAAAGAAAATGGTGGCCTGAACTTGGTCCGTTGGGGTCACTAGACCAGGCTCACCACCATCTAACCCACTTAAACCTACTCTATCGCCGTCCTATATAGAGGTCACTAGACCAAGCTCACCATCATCTAGAGTTGGGATTCCCTCCTTGTAACCCCTCCTTGCAACGGCTGAGATTAGCCGTTGCAACATCCAACGGCCATAAAAAATAAATAAATAAAATAAAGAAATTGAAATCAGCCATTGGATGTTGCAACGACTTATCTCAACCGTTGCAAGGAAAATTGCAAGGAGGAGATCCTAACTCTATCATCTAACCCACAAACCTGCTCTATCGCCGTCCTATTTAGATGTGCCAAGTCCATCATAAGTGGATGTGCAAGTATTTAAATTATCATAAACACACTTGGTGTATATTTTTTTAAAAACAAATACAATCAAATGAAATGAGTACGATTATTTAATCGTTTTAATTTTTTATTATGAATAATATACATAATATTTTTTAAAAAATAATAATTTAAATTATAAAAACGAGACTCATAATGAATTTTATAAGTCTGAACATCACCTCTTCAGTCCAGATGAAGATCAGTGAGAAACACCTCCCGTAATAAATAGTTGAGAAATTATAAATTAAAAAAAAAATCTTCAGGATTTGACCATTATAACAAAATAAATTCTGAATTTTTTATTTTGTCAATTTAAAACATAATCTTTTAATTTGTTTACCTATTTTTGTTAAGTAAAAAAGACAGAAAAATAATATTTTAGCCTTTAAACTCAATGCAAGTATACATAAAATGTCTAAACTACACTTTTTCATTAAGTTTAATGATTAAAATATTATTTTTTTGTTGATATTATTTAACAAAAATAGACATGATTTAGATTGAAAATAAATCAAAATATTATAATTTAAATTGATAAAATTAAATATTCAAAATCTATTTTATTATAAGGGTCAAATGTTTATTTTGTAATTTCTTCTATACTCATAAACATGTATGGGTAGCGTGCGTGCCGTGTATTGGGCAATAATGGTACATAATCATAGAGTAGTGTTACATCCTCTTATAATATACTAGTAAATTCGTACTATGCATGAGATTGATTTAATAATATATAAATTTTTTAATAATACATTAAGTTCTAATTTAAATCATAAAATTATAATTATAATGCATATAGATCATCTTTTCAAATTTCATAAGTAAAGACAATAATATTTTAAAACAAATATTCACAAAATATTATAATCATCCAATTGATATATTTTTCTTGAAATAATAAATTTGATTTCTAATTGACGAAATTAACAATAAATAAGATGTTTCTCAATGAACCTAATATTTAAAACATATATATTCTAAAAAAACTAATAATAAACTGAATGTCATAAATTAAATATATCTACATTTGATAAATTAAAACTCAATAAATATTATTCATCATGTCCAAATGCCCCAGAAAGTGCTTGCTAAAAAAAAGAAGAAAAAAAAAAAGTGTTATCATTTTTTTTACATACAAATAAACTTTAAAAAAAAAAAAAAAAAAAGAAAAGAAGAAAATATATAACCTTATGAGGAGTGTTTATATAATATTTTCAAAATTTGTTTCCTTTACTTTATTCTAGCTCGATGGTAATATTGTTTCCATCAAAAAAATTTCACTTATTTTTTTTCCTAATTTTTGCATTGCCCGACATATTTTGATTTTCCAATCATCAATATTTTCTACTAGTAAATCCTCTTTATGCGGTACAGTTTGAAATTCATTTATGGCATTTTACATGGCCAAACGATGGCTAGGACGCAAATTTAGAGGAGGCCGCATATTTATTTGTATAATGAATTTAACACATTTGATATACAATTACATAAAGAATAAGATAAGCAAGCTCGATGGTACCTGAAATACAAAAGATAAAGAGTAAAAAATCTCAATAAGTATCATTGTTTATTGTAAATATATAAAATAAAATTAAAAATTAAAAATCTACTATACAACATCCATCTATTGAGGAGCTAATGTAACTTTTTGTAAAAAAATTATAACACAATGATTTTAAAATAAGAAAAATACAACGTAATCAAATTATTGTTGTACACGAGAAAAAAAAAAAGGAAAAAAAGAAAAAAAAAAAAAGAGGATTCTATTTAGATTTATTTTAAGATTTTTTTTTTAAATTACAAAATAAACCCAAAGCAATGTTTTTCTGTGGATTTGTATTAGATTTTACGTGATAGATATCTAATTCAGTGAATTGTGGGCGATGGATATGTATGCATAAATTGTATGAATAAGACTTGTAGATTTTTTTTTTTTTTTTTAAATAACATGATAGATATTATATATTTATAATTTGTATATATGTTTTTTATTTATTTAAGTTATAGATATTCAAGAGTTTTTTTTTTTTTTTTAAAAATAATATGATAGACATTGGATATTTGTAATTTATATATGGATATATATTTTGTGGGTTTAGATTAACGTGATAGACATTAGAAACATATTTGTAGGTTTATATTTTTTTATTAATTTATTTAATTGAGAGTGAGATTTATTTTAATTTATGTAAGTTATATGACAGACATCTTATTTTCTTGTATTTTAGGTGAACTATTTTCGATATGTAAAGGAGAGGATTTATAAAAGTCGATGAAGATATCAACACTGTTATATGAGAATAAACAAATCAAATATGATTAAATTGAAGAACAAATGCAAATCACAAATTAAAAAGCAAGTAAGCCCAAACTACGCAAAATGTAATAATGGAGAAGATGAAAAGATATGTAGATGAACTAAAAAATATTGAGAAAAAAATATATACACACAAAAGTAATAAACATTGAAAAGATGCATATAAAGTAAGAAATAATATTAAGAGTATAAAAATTGAGAAGATGAAAAGATGTGTGGATGAACTGAAAAATATTAGGAAAGAGAAAACAAATCAAATTTGATTAAGATGTGTAAATAAATTGAAAAATATTGAAAAAAAGAAATATGTACACATAAATAATAAACATTGAAAAAAATGCATATAACACTACAAGAAAAAACAGCTTTGGCGACTAAAATTTTAGTCGCCAAAGGTCCTATTTTAGTCGCCAAATGTCGAAATGTCACTTTTCCTGACTAAAAATTTTTGTCGCCGTCTTGTCGCCAATATATGGTCGCGGAAGCCTTTGGCGACTAAAAAACTGTTAGTCGCCAATATATGTCTTCAGCGACGAAACACTTTGTCGCCAAATGCAATTCCATTTTTGGAAACTTTACATTTAGCGACTAAAATTTCAGTTGCCAATAGTGTTTTTTTTTTTTTTTTTTTTTGAGTTTCCCCGACTAAACTGATCGTAGCCAAAATGATTAATTTTCGGCGACTAAACTCTTTTGTCGCCAAAAGCATTTTTGAAAAAAAATAAAATTTCCCTCTACCAGAGCACCTCCCGCGGTTCGAACCTTGGACCTCCAACTTCCAAACCTTCACAGCACAGTCCCTCCCACTATGCCACTGAATCCTCACGCGAATATAATTGCAACTTATATTATTTATACATTATTTTCACCGGTATTAATAGAAAACTATATATATAAATATAATTACATATATTAAATATAATTTATGTATAAAATAAATGATTTACTAAAAAAAATTTTAGGACACTTTTGCCGACTAAAATAAATTTTTAGTCGCCAATTTACTAATTTTCGGCTACTAATTATTTGTTTGTCGCTAAAAATGAAGTTTGGTGTACAAATAAAGCAGTTTTGGCGACTAAATGTGGTTTTAGTCGCCAAAAAGGTCCCCTTTTGGCTACTAAAATGAGTTTTAGTCGGCAATTGACAGTTGTTAGCTACTAATTTTTTTTTTTGTAGCCAAAAATCTGCACTTTCAGCGACAAAAATGTTTTCAGTCGGCAAAAGACCTATAATCGGCGACTAAAATGTTTTTTAGTCGCCAAAACCATAACTTTTGGCGACTAAATTAATTTAGTCGCCAAAAACTATGACTTTTGGCTACTAAACAAACTTTAGTCGCTAAAAACCCTATATTCGGCGACTAAATCGCCTTTTAGTCGCTAAAACCCTTATGTTTGGCGACCAAACTCTTTTAGTCGCTAAAACTGTTATGTTCGGCGACCAAAACTCTTTTAGTAGCCATTTCTGTGACTTTCAGCGACGATTTTTTGTTTTTTGGTCGCCATTTGTGCTTTTTCTTGTAGTGTAAAATAAGAAATAATATTGGGAGCATAAAAATGGAGAAGATGAAAAGATGTGTAGATGAATTGAAAAATATTAGGAAAAAGAAATATATATACACAAAGATATAAAGTACGAAATAATATTACATTAACCTTGTAATAATTTTTGCAGATCATCAAACTTAGAAAATGTAATAATGGAGAAGATAATATGATTTTCGCAGATCATCAAACTTACAAAATATAATAATGAAGAGGATGAGTTAGTCTGAGAAAAAATAGGTAGATAAAATAAAATATAAATGGGTAGATGAAAGCAAATGATTGAGTTTGACTAAAATATGGAATAAATTGAATACAGAAACGTGTGTGTAGGAGCTGTAAGAGGTATAGGTGATGGATACGGATGAATATGGATGTGGGAGTTGTGCGTGATGGATATAGGTAAATATGGATATGAATAAATATTTTATTATTTTATTTTTATTTTATATTTTATTATAGGGAGAGGGAGTGAAAATGCTTGAATAGTGAGAATATCATGGAGATCCCATGATCATCTCCAATTGATGTATCAGTGTCGCTATTGGTTGTTGAAAGCAAGCAATCAGGTGACTCTATAGAGTCTGTCGTTGAATCTCTGGCCTTTTCATCTTGTAACCCATTTGTCGAAATGCCAAAATCACCCATTAGAGTACCCAATGAGTTCATCATCATGTAAGGCCTGTTAATTAGAGGGGAAGAAGAAGACCATAATTGTCCAATAGCTTCATGGCGCTATGGAAAATTCGAGCCTTTTATTTTGTTTTATTAAATCAAAACAATGATTTAGATATATATATATCTAAATTTATTATTTTAATTATGTAAATCAATTGTTTAATCTTTATCTTTATTTGTAAACCATGAAATTATTTTTTTATAAATTTTTATATGTTTATCTATGGAGAGAAAATTTAAAATTCAAATATTTCTGTGGGTGAATATATGGATGAATATAGATGTGGGAGTTGTGGGTGATGGATATAAATGAATATGGATATAAATAAATATTTTATTATTTTATTTTATATTTTATTATAGGGAGACGGAGTGGAAAAGCCTAAATAGTAGGAAGAGAGATGCCACGTATTTTTTTATTTTTTTAAAATTATGAGAATTTAGGAATAGGTTTTTGAAGCCTTATGAGAAAACACTACATTTGGTTATATATATAGATATATATATATATAGATAGATATCACTCTTACTTTGATCTATTAAGAGAAAGATAATAGAGAGAGGAAGGATGGAGAGTGAGTAAAGTCCATTCCACATCATTAGGGGTAGATTAGGAGTTGTCAATTAGAACCCCAAACATAATAAATAAATAAAAGGGGAATGTAGTAAAAAGCCAATTTTTTAACTTTTTAACTTTTTTACTTTTTTACACAAAAAAATCACAAAAAAAGCTAATTTTTTTAACACAAAAAAATTAAAAAACTACAAAAAAAAAAAAAAAAAAAAAAGTCAGAAAATTAATTTTTTTATCAACTTTTCAAAACACCACGAAGTCAAATAGAATTAGTATTCTTTGTGTGTACTAATGATCAATAATACATACATTACTATCATCAGGACAAGGGCAATGTATTATCAAACGTGTTCTAGGTACATGCATGTTATGACATTAACAAGGGTAGACTGATGAGGTTGATGATATATTAGTGATGCAATGGTCCAGAAAGAAATGAGCGGACCTTTTAGCGTGCGAAGGCCAGAAGCAGCACGGATCCAGAATTATGATTTTGAAAATTATTCTATAGTTTGAAAGATTGGAAAGTTATTTTATATAATTTTAAAATTATTTAAAAAAAATTTAAGAGTGCGAACTCTTATAATTTTAAATTATTTTAAAATTATAGTATAATATATAATATTTTTCAAATTTTTTAAGGTGCGGCCGTTCCAAGTCCCCCGTCCATCATTGGCTAGAAGAGTAACCATTTTTTTCTTTTTCCTTTTTTTATTGAGAAAAATTAATTATTAATTGTTAAATTAGCATTTGTAAGAATTAGTCTCTCTATTCTTTATAAAGCACCAAGTGTTTGCACTCTTAATTCAACTCGTTGAACCCATGATCACTCCTAGAGATTTAAGCCTCGTTTGACATACTAGTATTTTAGCTTAAAAATCAAAAAGTTGCTAAAAAAATCAAAAGTCCTATAACTTTTATTTAAAAATCAAAGATTTTATTTTTTCTCTACTTTTTGCACATCTTTTCGTAAAATTCAAAAAGGCATTCCAAATATGCTAATTTTTTTTACTTCCTATTTTAGCTAAAAAATTAAAAAATTACTAAAATAATATCTTTTCAAATGAAACTTCAACCTTTAAAAGAGTTATAGCGGTCAATTTGACTCAAACAGTAACCTTAGGCTCACTATCTATCCATATGCTCCTATTTGTATTTCTTTTCAACATTCTGAAGATGCTAGGGGTTCCTTGCACCTCTGAAATCGGTCCGTAATATTTTAATTTCTAATGCATTTCTTTTTGCCAAAAAAAATGGTCCAAAAATTTGTAGACCTGTTTTATTAATACGAGGTTTAAATTTATTTTATATATGAATCCTACAATATATCCATTCAATTTTTAATATACAATTTGATTTTAATCACAAATCTAAATCTAAATTTTGAATTCCCAAACTTACTAATAGGGCTGAACATAGGGTTATCTGACCCCCACAACCCGCTCTACCCGACTCTACCCGCACACGTATGAGCGGTTTCGCAAATACAATAGGGTAGGGTGCGGTTTGAAATAATTCAATTTTGCGTCTTGCGAACCGCCCGCACTATATATATATATTTGGAAAAATCTGACCATTCATTTACTTGGAAGAATTTACAACTTCCATTATATGTTCTGTATTTGTTTTACTTAATTGACTTCTAGTCTTACATAGGTTGCACTTTGGTTAATGATTTAAATGATTCAAAGAAATTTTTTTTAAACTTATTTATCCAAAAAAAAAGAAAAAGAGAGTACCTTTTTTTTAATTGATTTTTATGTTTGATCAACACAATGCACTCATATTACAAAATATAAATTGTACAAATCATGGATGTTAAACTGATGGGTGACATAAGTGACAATTCCATTCAATCTTTAGGCAGACTCAGTACCAGGTTTTAGACGTGTGAAGTTAAAATTAAACAATATTTATATTAATTTTTAAAGAAAAAAAATTCAAACCGCAAACCGCCCACAACCGCCCGCACATCCGCAAACTCTATCCGCACAAATCGCAAACCGCACTGTGGGTGGTTGCGGTTTGACTTTTTTCCAAATCATATAAATGCGGACGAATCAAAATCGAACCACAAACTGCACAAATCCGATCCGTGAACCCCCTAGTTACTAATATATAGCAGGGGTGTAAAAGTTAATACTGCCATTATTGGGTGATGTTGACAATAACATACTAGAAACGGTTTAGTTTTACCGATTAGGGTGACAAGGGATCAAACATGAGATTGCAGTTCTAATGTAATGATGATTATGAAAATAAAAAAAATTAAATTAAATTAATCACCAAGTTTGTTTTCAGAAAATTAAATTTACTTTTCAAAAAATTGAGTTTTTTTATTTTTCATATATATATATTTTTTGTTTTTACTGAATTTTTTTATTTTTAAGATACACCTAATCTACATACATTTAAAAAGTATAATATTTATGAAAAAAAACTTAAGAAAATTCACCAAATACAAAAAAATATAAATATATGTATATATATATATTCAATACATTTTCGTATTTTGTTGTATTCAATGAATTTTTTAAGATTTTTGTACAATTTTTTTTACATTTTAAGTAAAATTAAGATTAAGTAGATTTAAAATTAAAAAAAAAAAATTGATTAAAATATTTAAAACATCATTAAAAATATAAAATATAAATTAAAAAGTCAAAAAACTGTTTTAAAAACTCAAAACCAAGGCCAATTTGCATTCTTCTGACAACTAGTTCAACTTCAACACACCTTACACAGAAAATTGATCCCAAACCTTAACTCTTTCATAAGGCTAGTCTTATCTTTGCCTGGATTTCATATACGTACGTGAAAAAGTTGTGTCAAATTTTATAATTAATTTTTACATAAATAACTAAATTATTTTAGAGAAGTTTTAAGGTTATTTTCAGTTCTATAATTGATTTATGTGTAAATAAACCGATGAATAAAGATTGAGAACTTTAATTTTAGAACTCTAAAAAGAGCTCTAGTGATGTGGTAAGTAGTGAGTCCCACATGTAATGTGATGTGTGTGTTTATTTATTTATTTATTTTCTTACCACATCACTAGAGTTCTCTTTAAATCTCAGTAATTAGAGTTCTCTATCATTGTTTATAAACCGATTGTAGCAGAAAAGTTGTAGTTTGGCTCTTGTAATGCAAAATGATGGGATTGAAATCACATAAAAATTGAAGTTGAATATTGGACTGAGTCGGATACCGAGTTATTAAAAAAATAAAAGTAGCTCTATAAGTCTATGAAGCTTGTGTACAAATACATGTATTGGTGCGATATGAGTACATCAATACGATAAAATTTTAAAAAAATATGATACGAGTACGAATGGACACATACATAAATATCAATTTTAATTTAGAGTAATACAAAAATTAGTTAAATAATTTAGTTGGTTAAGATTCAAGCTATAATTTATATTTAACGCCAAAAATAAGGTATCACTACAATAAAATGCCTACTTCTACAAAAAGTTTTTAAATTTATACTTCTACGAAATTTCTGATTCTGCCACTATATGTGTTTGATGATTACATCCGCACATCTACATCAAAAACCACTAACAATATTTTTTTATTCTTTAGAAATTTTTAATGTAGAATGTACACTGAATGGAGATAGAACATTTCATCTAAGTAGTCATTCTTGAGAGGATCATTAGTTGGTGATAATCCATATCATATCATTTTTTTATTCAGTTTAGTAAAGCCTTAAGTGGCAAGTAGGATATGCATCCAACAACTCCAACACAAAAAGGAAAGAGATTACTGTTCAATTTTTTGACAGTTAGTTGTTTGTAGAACAAAAAAACAGTCATTTGATGAGAGAATTCATTGAACCCATCATTTGTGCTTCCACAATTACATTTCTATCAAATATTCATTGGAGAAAAAAAAAAAAAAAAAAAAAAAGGTAAAGGAAGAAGACAACATAATTCAACTTGTTTGATTCCAGTTTTCAGAAAACAATTTTCAGAAAATTCTATTTTTTTATTTTTTGTATTTTAATGTTTTCAATGATTTTTTTTAATATTTTAAGCAATTGTTTTTAATTTTTAGACACACCTAACATAAATACACTTAAAAAGTATAATATTTGTAAAAAAAATATTTAAAAATACACTAAATACCAAGAAATACAAAAAAATATGAAAAATCAGTACATTTTTTTTATATTTTTGTGTATTTATTAATTTTTAAAAATATTTTTTCACAAATGTTTTACTATTTAGATACATCTAAGTAAGGTGCATCTAAAAAAGTAAAAAAATTACTTAAAATTTAAAAAATATTAACTAAAAACTAAAAAATATGAAAAAAAATTTAATTTTAAAAAAATTAAATTTAAAAAACTAAAACCAAACAAGCTGATTGGTGTTTGTAAAACACAAAGCCAAAGAAAATCATATTATGGAGAAATGGATTTAGTAGGTCTGACATATAGCGTGTTATTCTAATTATAAAGTGATATATGACAATTTTGTTTTGTATTTTTTAGATAACATGATCTTATTTTTTTTCCTAATATTATGTTGGTAGATGAATACACAACAGGTTAGATCTATCAAATAACTTTTTGCATAGATCCCTTAATTTATATATATTTTTTTGAAGGTGTAAAATTTCACACCATATTATGTAGGTAGATGAACACATATAATAGGTCAGATATATCAAAGGCTTATTTTGACAATACAATTAAAAGTTTATTTTTTTGTATCACATTACTTCTCTATATTTTTACACATTTTTTTATAAAAAAAAGAACTCAAAAAGTAAAATTTTAACCTGCATCTTAAAATAGGCCAAGTAACGTTTTGCACGAGCCTCTAAATTTAGCTCATTTTTTTTGTATTTTTTTTTTTTTTTTGAGGCGTAAAATTTTACACGATTCACCTTGATATATATTTTGATATTACAGCTAGGTTGCAATGGTCAAAAGAAGTTCAATGTGGGCACCATTTGTCATATCTCAGATCATTGCTCCGACAAGAAAGATGGAGGACATTTGTCGAAAGTAGAGGTTTTTCTCCGATTTATTGTGTAAATTAGAGCGACTGTTAGGCTTGTGAAATTTATTATTAATTATGTTTCGATAATTTGAACTATATGATGTGTAGAGTTTGTCGAGTACTTTATACTTACAAAAAATAATATTGATCGAATATCGATAACCCCCTTGATCGAAACACATTTTTATTAATGGTAAATATAATTTTAAAAATAAATTATTTACAAAAATGTATTCTGATCAATGGGCTATCAATATTCGATCAACGTGATTTTTTTCAAATATGAAATACTCGATAAGATTTACAAATTAAATTATTTGAATTATCAAAATAAGACTCATACTGAACTCTACAAACCCACCAAGAAGCTCTAATCCAGACAATAAACTGCAGAGAAACCTCCCTAATCGAAAACCCAGTGCGTCTATGTTGATATGACACGATAAGATGGTTTCTGGTTGTTTTATAATCAAGTAATTTTGATTTTTTGTTTTTTTTTACCATTTTTTTTTTTTGGTGTGTGTGCATTTTCAAAACTTTGAAACTGTTAGAGCATCTTCAATCATTAATTTTTTTCCTATCTTCTTTTTTGCTTTTTTCGTAATTTGAGTGGAAATTCGTTTAAAACTTTATTAGTTAGGCAACAATCCGATGCTCTCAATTTTTTTCATCAATATTTTTTGAAAATTTTCAAACTTGCCTTCAAACTTATTTTAATTAATTTTCATGAAAGAAAATCATTTCCAATCTTTAGAGCATCTCCAACGGTAATAGACATTTTACCTATCTATTACTATAAAGTATATATTTTATTTTGCCTATCAACTATTTCATATTTCTACTCCAACCATACTCTTTATTTTAGCTATTTATCTAAATACTATTAATTTTTAAAAAATGCCAAATCAGCAACAAAGATGGAGGGAAATGATCCTAATGATTAAATTCATTTTGCCTAACCTTGAAGGCTAGCTACATGTAGTTAGTGAATGTGAGTTGAGCTAAAATGCCTAATCATATGCCTAGTGCATTGGAGTTGAAAAAAATGAGTTATACTAGGTATTTTAACTAACAAGCATTATATACCTAATGGGTTGGAGATGCGAGTTTAAACAATTTGATCAAATTTAAGTAAAAATATGACTATTGGGAATTTGGTAAAAAAATTATCTCTCCCTTAATTTGATACAAATTTAACGAAATGATTGGATTACATTTTAACGATTTTTTTTCATTAAATTTGAATTTATTTTTTTTTTAAATAAAAAAAAATTAGAGATGTTCTTATAATATCTGAATTGCTGAAATATCCACTTGGATTGCATATCCCATGTAAAGTGCTAGGATCATGGAAGGGTACAAAAGGCATACATGAATATATCAAATTAGAAGCTTAATTAAAAACCAGATTTTTGTGTTGCCAATGACAGTGCCTTCTTATAATAACTAGGGCTTGGCTTCTGTCCAGTCCTTAATCGGACTGGACTGTGCTGTTGGGCCCGTGGGGGCTCACCACGGGTCCCGTTTTGATAATCTGAACCGTTTAATGTGTAAAACTCGTCGAGTACTATACGCCAATGAAAAATCACGTTAATCGGATATCGGTAGCTATGTGATCAAATCAGTTTTGTATAAAAAAAAATAGACGGTGAATAAATTAACGGTTGACAAAAATCTGATTTGATCACATAGCTACCGATATTTGATTAACATGATTTTTTACAGGCTTATAGTACTCGACGAGTTCTACATATTAACGGTTCAGATTATCAAAACGGGACCCGTGGTGGACCTTCACGAGCCCAACAGCACGGTCCAGTCCGATTAAGGACTGGACAGAAGCCAACGCCTAATAACTATGATCTTACATACATAATAATATACAACTGGATTAAATAAATAGATTGAAGCTTTGTTCACTGCAAAATTAAGAAACATTTCAGAAGATTCCATGACAAATTGGGAAGTATTTAATGTGCAAAGTGCATATCATATATACTTGCATAAATTTTAATATACATAAATTATTTTACAAAATTGTATAAATTTTCACAACTATACGTAAGTTGTGATTTCTCAAATTTTTATGAGTTAACTTCCGTATGTTTATGAAAATTTACACAATTTTGTGAAATAACTTATGTATATTTATAAAAATTTATACAAATATATATAGTATGTACTTGTACACTAAAGAATTGCCTTTAGTTAATGTTGTACAAATTAATGTAATGAACAAAAATAAATAGATTCATGATTAATCAAATTAAATTGCATACTAAGAAAATATGTTGGAATTTACAATGATATTGCACAGAAATACACAATACAATAAAATGATAAAGAAAGCACAAATCGAAGCCTGGATGATATTACACTCTCCTTAAAACAGAGTAGTCGTCTCACCGTGGGTGCT
This sequence comes from Camellia granthamiana, assembly GCA_036172215.1. NCBI lineage: Eukaryota > Viridiplantae > Streptophyta > Magnoliopsida > Ericales > Theaceae > Camellia > Camellia granthamiana. The sequence goes on from CM069903.1 coordinate 151,633,529, forward strand.
AGGGGTACGTCAGCTTTTGTTTCCAGGATACGATGATTTAGATCAGCTAACACAAAAACATCTTCTGATAGCTTTGGCGACAGACAATGGCAGCACTCTCTCACATAGGAAGAATATATTATAGGAGGAAACGGACTTGATTATAATATGAGAGCAAAAATTTCTGTGTTGACAACCAAAGAGGTTGGTCTATATTTATACACTATGGGGGAGAGAGAAGGAGTCTCCAGCCATGAAGGCTAACAACCAATGCCCATTACTCCTGCAAAACTACTGGAGTAATGCACACAATTGATGGGAATTAAATGTGTGAGTTATACACACTATACACCTGTGTATATATATATATCTGCAGCAGACTTGGCCCAAAAAGATTAGGTTGGTAGACCGCCAATACGGCCCAGTCCAAACCTAACCCATTCCAGTAAGCCTCAAGCCCAAACCCAAGCCCAGTCCCAAGATCTAAGATCCACGGATCACAGACCCGGCCCCGGCCCCCTGCATCGAACCCGGCACAGTCCGGTCCGGTCCGGCCCCGAACCCGAACCCGGCATAGTCCGGCCCCGAACGCGCTCATGTGTCAATTTTGCTATAACCAACTTAGACTGTAGTTTTGGCCCAAGCCCATCTTAAAGCATAGATAACTCCATTCCTTCGGAAAATTTGAATGCCCCAAAGAACTTATGCCTTTATCAAAATCTTGAGGTTTAAATACCTATCAAAACTTTCTTGTACAATCAATGTGGAATTGATAGCTATACACAATTCCCAATACCTCATTCATGAGGCAAACTTTATGAGACAATTTCTCATTCAATTATTAATGGTTTTTTGTCATTCTTTTTGTAGTGTAAAGATCTTGTTACAAAGAATCTAAATACATTTAATCCCACCTCAACTACTGGTTAGGACCTACTTTAATTTTACATTAAAGCCACCATCAAATTTTCTTTTTTTCAACAATCCCCCACATGAATAAAATTGACCGAATAAAGAAAAACGAATACTGTTTATAACAAAGACTCGGAAAGAGAGCACACAGACTAACTTTGCATCAGAAAAGGTAGTTGTTGGCCTTGAACTTTTTGTAGTGAAATCCTATCAAATTTACTAATTGACTAGTGAACGTGATATCTTGAACTGTTCTGTCATTTGTGTAAACCAAAATAATAGACCTCACACAGGAGTTAGTCTAACTATTGTTCTTGTTCTCATTGATATGTCCGGTATGGCCCTGGAACACTAGCTTGGTTCAATGAATGTTGTTAAAGAATTCAGCCTTACCAATTCTTAAAGAAGCTGCCCCACTTCGCACTCACATAGGTGACCTATATAAGGTATCTCATTATACCATGGTTGATTATTCATATCACTTAGGTCATTAAAAACATTAGCTTAATCTTCTACCCCTACAGGGTATCACTGTATAAAGGAATGGACAAGAGGATTTACCTCTTCAGTGGCTCACCCGTTACATGAAATAAGGTTGTCCCTTTGAACCTAGATCTTGGGATCTCCAGTTAACTAGGTTAGGTTTTCTGTTCCGGTAACATTATTAAAGGCCTTCTGTTCCAGTAACATTACTAAAGGCCTTAACCCTATTCCTCTTGACGACGTTTCTACTAACTCTCGAGTTAATTCTTTGGTTAGCGGATCCACAATGTTGTCCTTAGACTTTACATAGTCTAGAGAGACAACTCCATTAGAGAATAGTTGTCATATGGAACTATGTCTACGACAGATACGTCTAGATTTTCCATTATACATATGACTATGTGCTCGTCCAATCGCCGATTGGCTATCACAATGAATACAGATAGCAGGCATAGGTTTTGACCAATGTGGAATATCCTCAACAAACTGGCGAAGCCATTTAACTTCTTCAATTGCTTTATCCAAAGCAATAAACTCAAATTCCATCGTTGATTTCGACATACACATTTGCTTAGAAGATTTCCAAGACATGGCTGCCCCTCCGAGGGTAAACACATAACCACTAGTAGATTTGGAGTCCTTTATATTAGATATTCAATTAGCATCACTATACCTTTCTAGTACCGTTGGGTATCTAGTATAATGCAACCCATAATCTTAGGTGTAGCATATATAACCTAACACTCGCATAATGCCCCTCCAATGAGTGGCATTCGGATTACTCATGTGTCTGCTAAGCCTACTAACAGAGTAGGCTATATCCGGCCTTGTACAACTCATCAGATACATCAAACTTCCAATGACTCAAGAATATTCTAGTTGAGAGATACTCTCACCATTATTCTTGGTCAAATGTAGACTCATGTCTACCAGTGTCCTAGACACACTTGTATCTGATTTACCAAATTTCTCAAGTATCTTCTCAACATAGTGAGACTGAGAAAATACAATACCATTAGATGTTCTGGTTATCTTAATACCCAAAATGACATCTGCAAGGCCTATATCTTTCATGTAAGAGTTTAACAATTTCTTGGTAATTCAAATCATTTCATCATTACTACCAACAATGAGTATGTCATCTACGTATAGACACAAAATGACATAACCTCTGTCAGTGTCTTTAACATATACACACTTGTCGCACTCATTGATTCTAAATCCATTTGACAACATAGCGTTGTCAAACTTCTCATGTCATTACTTAGGAGCTTGTTTCAAACCATATAATGATTTAGCTTACAAACTTTCCTATTTTACCTGGAATCTAAAAATCCCTAGCGTTATTCCATGTAGATTTCTTCATCTAAATCTCCATTTAAGAAAACTATATTTACATCCATTTGACGTATCTCCAGACCACGTAAAGCGACAATTGCAATCATCATACGAATGGATATAATCCTTGTCACAGGTGAATATATATGTATCAAAGTAATCCAAGCCTTCTCGCTGCCTGTATCCTTTGATAACTAGCCTTGTTTTATACTTATTAATTGACCAATTTGCTTTCATTTTCCTTCTAAAGATCCATTTACTCCCCAACGCCTTATTGCCTGGGGGTAGATCAACCAACTTCCAAGTATGATTCTGTAAGATGGAGTCAATTTCACTCTTAATTGCTTCTTTTCATAAGAGACTTTCAGGTGAAGTCACAGCTTCATGGAAAGTTCGAGATTCTCCCTCTAACATATAAGTCAAGAAGTCCGGGCCAAAGGACTTGGCAGTCCTAGCCCTTTTACTCCTTCTTGGCTCATCTACTTATTTATCTTGATCATTTACTTAATCATCGACTTGATTATCTTCAAGTTCCTTCTCAGAATTTTGATCCTCTTCTAGGTTTCAACAAGGAAATACGTCTTCAAAGAATGACGCATTCCTTGACTCCATTATGATATTCTTGTGAATATTTGAAATATCAAATTTGTGCGCAAGAAATCTATATGCACTACTATTCTGTGCATAACCAATGAATATACAATTCACGACTTTTGGACCTATCTAACCCGCTTGGGTATAGATACCGCCACTTTTGCAAGACACCCCCACATTCGTAGGAAATTATAAAAAGGCTTGCGGCCTTTTCATAATTCATATGGAGCCTTGTCTACTTTCTTTCGAGATATTCTATTTAGAATGTAATTTGCGGAGAGAATTGCTTCCTCCTTCAAGTTATGTTGTGGCAACCTAGAACTTATTAACATTGCATTCATCATTTCATTTAACGTTCTATTCTTCCGCTTAGCAACACTATTTGACTAAGGGGAGTAAGGTGCTGTGGTTTGGTGAATAATCCTAAATTGAGCAACTGAAAGTGAAATTCTGTTGTATGTTTCAAAAATGGCAACTGTCACCATTTGATTGAGGGGAGTAACAATTTTAGTTGGTAAGAGTTACAAAATAAAACTATAACTCTAAGAATTAAATTAGAATGAATCAGCAAAAATTATATACAATTACTACATAATAAACATGTAACTAATTCATGCACATAATTCTAAAAATTAGAAAGCAAGTAACATGCAAATTATATTACACTTCTGAAAAATAATAAGCATGTAACTTATGCTAGACAAGTATGTCAAATCAAATATGTACATTATGATAAGAAAGACAAAACAGTGGCAAACAAATGTTATTGGTTTAGTTTCCTTAATAAAATAAATCTTATACCATATATTACCTATTGAAATCAAACAGCAGCACGCATATTTAATTAATCTACAAAAATGCACTGTGATGTATAAATTTAGAAGACAATGAATCATGCTCATATAATAAAAATCTAGAAATAAAAGCATTTTGAATAAATTGAACATCAGAATAGAATATTCCATGTATTAATCTATTCAACTAACTATGACTATCTAAACATGCACTCCGATTTTATTTTATTTTTGTTTTTTTTTTATTTTTTAAATTTTAAACCGAAGCTACAAAGTAGCAAACACAAGCCTACCTATCCTGATGAAACAGGTACCATTACATGTGCTCCAAAAATAATAGCATGCAAATATTTATATTTTTATTTGTTAGAATTAAAGATCCACACAAGCACGAACATAGTGAAACACAGTCAGGGACAATTAGAAGACATGTAACAGTAGCTTATTTATACAAAGAAATTGAGACTGTGATTAAAACTGCTCATGAATCTAAAGCATCCAGGTGGTTCGGCTGTTAGGGCAAAATAGTAGCACAAATTCTTATAAAATACATATGAATCTAATTATCTAATTTCATGATAAACATATTTAATATGTTTTAAGATTGTTGTATAAACTAATGTAATGAACTAAAATAAATAGATTCATGATTAATCAAATTAAATTACATACTAAGAAAATATGCAGAAATTTACAATGATATTGCACAGAAATACACAATACAATAAAATGATAAAGAAAGTACAAACCAAAACCTGTGTAATACCACAATCTCCTTAAAATAGATTAGTCGCTTCACCGTGGGTGCTGGAAGTATGTCGGCTTCTATCTCCTAGGATACGACGGTTTAGACCGCCTAACGTAGAAGCACCTTCTGATAGCTTTGGCGAAAAGACAATGGCAGCACTTTCTCATCTAGGAAGAATATATTATAGGAGACTGACTTGATTATAATATGAGAGCAAAAATTTCTGTGTTGACAAGCAAAGAGGCTGGTCTCTATTTATACACATGGGGGAGAGAGGAGGAGCCTCCAGAACCAATGCCCATTACTCTTGTTGGAGTAATACACACAATTGATGGGGACTCAATGTTGTAGACACCCCATTTTTGACTACCCTTAAGACTTAGGCACTACTGATGGTTTACTTGATGGAGAAAAATGTGCAGGGGAAAGGTTCAGTTTCTTCGGCAAGGAGAGAGTCAAATCTCAACTTCATACCCTTTTTTTTGGACCAAAACAATCTTGATCAAAAGATTTTAGACTTGAAAGCCTCTCTTTCAAAATGTTTTGAAAATAAAGTTCTACGATGTTCCGACGCTCACATTTTGTTAAATGTCGCACTTTTCGGTAAACCGAGTAAGGGCAAAGTATAAATGAACGAAAGAGAGATGAAATCTCTGAAAATTACACATGTTGTCCCTTTAATTTGTATCTTATATCAATTTTTTTTTTATATTGTATCAATTTAATTCAATTGATAATTTCCTTTTAAAATTTGAACTGAAATTAAGAAACAAAATAGTTTATTCACTATCTCATCAAAATGATTGAGAGGTTGACATTCAAATTGAAATGGTCCTTTCTTTATTGAATGAACTATTTTATTCAATAGACAAATTACAAAGATTACAGATATAACGTGCCCAATAATTTATTTATTTTTAATTTTTTTAAGCAACTTATCAAACTATCAAGGGTATTCTAGTCATTCTACAATAATTAATTATCCAAGTAAACTTGAGAATAGAACATTGAACCTAGTTATATCTATCAAGTTTATATTGTTGCTAACAATGAGAATTGTTTTGGCATGTTGGTTGAGAAGGTAAGGTAAGGGCAGTTGGGGGCATATTGTTATGGGGGGCCTCCCTAACTTCCAATTGAATTTGAGATTCCTATAAGGTTAGTAGCAGTGCCCTACATTTGTTGTGTCAAGAGGTTCTCAAGTGCTAAATTAACCAATTGATAAAGAAAATGGTGGCCTGAACTTGGTCCATTGGGGTCACTAGGTCAGGCTCACCACCATCTAACCCACTTAAACCTACTCTATCGCCGTCCTATTTAGAGGTCACTAGACCAAGCTCACCATCATCTAGAGTTGGGATCCCCTCCTTGCAACGGCTAAGATCAGCCGTTGCAACATCCAACGGCCATAAAAAATAAATAAATAAAATAAAGAAAATGAAATCAGCCGTTGGATGTTACAACGGTTAATCTCAACTGTTGCAAGAAGGATTGCAAGGAGGAGTTGTAAGGAGGGGATCCCAACTCCATCATCTAACCCACAAACCTGCTCTATCGCCGTCCTATTTAGATGTGCCAAGTCCATCATAAGTGGATGTGCAAGTATTTAAATTATCATAAACACACTTGGTGTATATTTTTTTTTTTAAAAATACAATCAAATGAAATAAGTACGATTATTTAATCGTTTTAATTTTTTATCATGAATAATATACATAATATTTTTTAAAAAATAATAATTTAAATTATAAAAACGAGACTCATAATGAATTTTATAAGTCTGAACATCACCTCTTCAGTCCAGATGAAGATCAGTGAGAAACACCTCCCATAATAAATAGTTGGGAAATTATAAATAAAAAAAAAAAAAAAAAATCTTCAGGATTTGACCATTATAACAAAATAATTTTTTATTTTGTCAATTTAAAACATAATCTTTTAATTTGTTTGCCTATTTTTGTTAAGTAAAAAAGATAGAAAAATAATATTTTAGCCTTTAAACTAGGGGTGCAACTCGGGCGGGTTCGGTCGGGTTGGGGGTCTGCCCAAGCCCGACCCGAATTGCCCAGAGCAGTGCCCAAGCCCGCCCAAGCCCGAACATGAACCCGAGCTTTGTTGCCCAAGCCCGGCCCGAGTTAGCCCGAGTTGCCCGAATTGCCCGAATTGCCCGAATTGCCCAGAAACTTGTAGGTAGATTTGTTTTGAAACCTGTAGGTAGAATTGATAATTAACAAAGAATTGAGAATTATTCAAAGTTATTTTCTGGTCACCAAAAAATAAAAAATAAAAATTAAGAACTCTTTTACTTAATTTATATATATTATATAATTTATTAAATTATATATATATTATATATTATATATTATATAATATATTAAATTCAATTCGGGTTCGGGTTGCTCGGGTTGGCCATTGGTTCTGCCCAAGCCCGGCCCGAATTACAATTCGGGCATCAAAAATCTGCCCAGGCCCGTCCAGATTACAAGATATAGTTGCCCAAGCCCTAAAAAAACTCGGGCTGGGCTCGGGTTGCTCGGGTTGAGCCCGCCCAAGTTGCACCCCTACTTTAAACTCAATGCAGAATATACATAAAATGTCTAAACTACACTTTTTCATTAAGTTTAATGATTAAAATATTATTTTTTTTGTTGATATTATTTAACAAAAATAGACATGATTTAGATTGAAAATAAATCAAAATATTATAATTTAAATTGACAAAATTAAATATTCAAAATCTATCTTATTATAAGGGTCAAATGTTTATTTTGTAATTTCTTCTATATTCATAAACATGTATGGGTAGCGTGCGTGCCATGTATTGGGCAATAATGGTACATAATCATAGAGTAGTGTTACATCCTCCGATAATATACTAGTAGTAAATTTGTACTATGCACGAGATTGATTTAATAATGTATAAATTTTTTAATAATACATTAAGTTTTAATTAAAATCATAAAATTATAATTATAATGCATATAGATTATCTTTTCAAATTTCATAAGTAAAGACAATAATATTTCAAAACAAATATTCACAAAATATTATAATCATCCAATTGATATATTTTTCTTGAAATAATAAATTTGATTTCTAATTGATGAAATTAACAATAAATAAGATGTTTCTCAATGAACCTAATATTTAAAACATATATATTCTAAAAAAACTAATAATAAACTGAATGTCATAAATTAAATATATCTATATTTGATAAATTAAAACTCAATAAATATTGCTCATCATGCCCAAATGCCCCAGAAAGTGCCTGCTAAAAAAAAAAAGAAAAAAAAAAGTGTTATCATTTTTTTACATACAAATAAACTTTAAAAAAAAGAAAAGAAAAGAAAAGAAGAAGATATATTACCTTATGAGGAGTGTTTATATAAATTTTTCAAAATTTGTTTCCTTTACTTTATTCTAGCTCGATGGTAATATTGTTTCCATCAAAAAATTTTCACTTATTTTTTTTCCTAATTTTTGCATTGCCCGACATATTTTGATTTTCCAATCATCAATATTTTCTACAGGTAAATCCTCTTTATGCGGTACAGTTTGAAATTCATTTATGGAATTTTACATGGCCAAACGATGGCTATAACGCAAATTTAGAAGAGGCCGCATATTTATTTGTATAATGAATTTAACACATTTGATATACAATTACATAAAGAATAAGATAAGCAAGCTCGATGGTACCTGAAATACAAAAGATAAAGAGTAAAAAATCTAAGTAAGTATCATTGTTTATTGTAAATATGTAAAATAAAAATAAAAATAAAAATCTACTATGCAACATCCATCTATTGAGGAGCTAATGTAACTTTTTGTAAAAAAATTATAACACAATGATTTTAAAATAAGAAAATATAACGTAATCAAATTATTGTTCACTACAAGAAAATGCACAATTGGCGACTAAAATAAGCATATTCGTCGCTGAAAGTAGTACAAATGGCGACTAAAATCAGTTTAGTCGCCAAACCTGAGCACTTTTGCCGACTAAAGCAATTTAGTCGCCGAATATAGGGCCTTTAGCGACTAAAACTCAGTTTAGTCGCCAAATATAGTAGTTTTAGCGACTGAAAAAATGTTAGTAGCTAAAAGGAACGGTTTTTGCCGACTAAAACCATTTAGTCGCCAAAACTATAGGTTTTGGCGACTAAAAAATACTTTGGTCGCTGAATATAGGGCCTTTACCGACAAACATATTTTTTGTAGCTAAAAGTGGACAATTTGGCGACTAAAACTGAGTTTAGTCGGCAAAAGTGGATGTTTTGGCGACGGAAAATGAGGTTAGTCGCCGGAAGTTTTTTTTTTTGGCGGAAATTAATCTTTTTTTGCGACAAACCAGCATTTAGTAGCAAAATGGCATAGAATTGGCGACTAAATCTGAATTTTAGTCGCCAAAAGTGCTCTAATATTTTTTTTTAGTAAATACTTTATTTTTTTACATAAAATACATTAAATAAAAATAATTATTTATATATATAGTTTGTATTAATACCGGCATAAATAGTATATAAATAATATATGTTGCATTAATATTCGCGTGAGGTTGTAGTGGCATAGTAGGGGAGAGAGTGTTGCTAAAGTTTGACAAAGTTGGGAACTTGGAGGTCACCAGTTCGAAACTGAGCAGCAGCAAAAGGGAAAAAAAAAAAAATTTTGAAAATGCTTTCAGCGACTAAATACTTTAGTCGCCAAAGGTATAAATAATAAAATAAAAAATTAACTATTGGCGACAAACCGTTTAGTCGCCAAAGGTAAAATTCCCAAAAACGAAATTGAGTATTGGCAACAAAAACTTTAGTCGCTGAAGACCATAGAATTGGCGACTAACTGTTTTTTAGTCGCCAAAGGCATCTGCGACCATATATTGGCGACAAAATGGGCGACGAACATTTTTAGTCGGGAAAAGCCGAATTTCAACATTTAGCGACTAAAAACAGGACCTTTGGCGACTAAAAATTTAGTCGCCAAAGGTGTTTTTTCTTGTAGTGGTTGTACACAAAAAAAAGAAAGAAAAAAAAAAGGAAGGATTCTATTTAGATTTATTTTAAGATTTTTTTTTTTAAATTACAAAATAAACACAAAGCAATGTTTTTCTGTGGATTTGTATTAGATTTTACGTGATAGATATCTAATTGAGTGAATTGTGGGTGATGGATATGTATGCGTAAATTGTATGAATAAGACTTGTGGATTTTTTTTTTTTTTTTTTTTTTTTAAATAACATGATAGACATTATATATTTATAATTTGCATATATGTTTTTAATTTATTTAAGTTACAGATATTCAAGAGTTTTTTTTTTTTTAATAATATGATAGACATTGGATATTTGTAATTTATATATAAATATATATTTTGTGGGTTTAGATTAACGTGATAGACATTGGAAACATATTTGTAGGTTTATATTTTTTTTATTAATTTATTTAATTGAGAGTGAGATTTATTTTAATTTATTTAAGTTATATGATAGACATCTTATTTTCTTGAATTTTAGGTGAACTATTTTTGATATGTAAAGGAGAGGATTTATAAAAATCGAAGAAAATATCAACACTATTATATGAGAAGAAACAAATCAAATATGATTAAATTGAAGAACAAATGCAAACCACAAATTAAAAAGTAAGTAAGCCCAAACTATGCAAAATGTAATAATGGAGAAGATGAAAAGATATGTAGATGAACTAAAAAATATTGAGAAAAAAATATATACACATAAAAGTAATAAACACTGAAAAGATGCATATAAAGTAAGAAATAATATTAGGAGTATAAAAATTGAGAAGATGAAAAGATGTGTGGATGAACTGAAAAATATTAGGAAAAAGAAAACAAATCAAATTTGATTAAGATGTGTAAATAAATTGAAAAATATTGGAAAAAAGAAATATGTACACATAAATAATAAACATTGAAAAAATGCATATAAAATAAGAAATAATATTGGGAGCATAAAAATGGAGAACATGAAAAGATGTGTAGATGAATTGAAAAATATTAGGAAAAAGAAATATATATACACAAAGATATAAAGTATGAAATAATATTACATCGACCTTGTAATAATTTTTGCAGATCATCAAACTTAGAAAATGTAATAATGGAGAAGATAATATGATTTTCGCAAATCATCAAACTTGCAAAATATAATAATGAAGAGAATGAGTTAGTCTAAGAAAAAATAGGTAGATAAAATAAAATATAAATGAGTAGATGAAAGAGAATGATTGAATTTGACTAAAATATGGAATAAATTGAATACAGAAACGTGTGTGTAGGAGTTGTAGGAGGTCTAGGTGATGGATATAGATGAATATGGATGTGGGAGTTGTGCGTGATGGATATAGGTAAATATGGATATGAATAAATATTTTATTATTTTATTTTTGTTTTATATTTTATTATGGGGGGGGGGGGGAGTGAAAATGCCTAAATAGTGAGAATATCATGGAGATCCCATGATCATCTCCAATTGATGTATTAGTGTCACTGTTGGTTGTTGAAAGCAAGCAATCAGGTGACTCTAGAGAGTCCGTTGTTGAATCTCTGGCCTTTTCATCTTGTAATCCATTCGTCGAAATGCCAAAATCACCCATTATAGTACCCAATGAGTTCATCATCATGTAAGGCCTGTTAATTGGAGGGGAAGAAGAATACCATAATTGTCCAATAGCTTCATGGCGCTATGGAAAATTTGAGCTTTTTATTTTGTTTTATTAAATTAAAACAAAGATTTATATATATATATATATCTAAATTTATTATTTTAATTATGTAAATCAATTATTTAATCTTTATCTTTATTTGTAAACCATGAAATTATTTTTTATAAATTTTTATATGTTTATCTATGGAGAGAAAATTTAAAATTCAAATATTTCTGTGGGTGGATATATGGATGAATATAGATGTGGGAGTTGTGGGTGATGGATATAGATGAATATGGATATAAATAAATATTTTATTATTTTATTATTTTATTTTATATTTTATTATAGGGAGACGGAGTGGAAAGGCCTAAATAGTAGGAAGAGAGGTGCCACGTATTTTTTTTTATTTTTCTAAAATTATGAGAATTTAGGAATAGGTTTTTGAAGCCTTATGAGAAAACACTACATTTTGTTATATATATATATATATATATATAGATAGATAGGTAGAAATCACTCTTACTTTGATCTATAATGAGGCGGAAGAGAAAGAGAATAGAGAGAGAGGAAGGATGCAGAGTGCGTAGGGTCCATTCCACATCCCCCAAACATAATAAATAAATAAAAGGGGAATGTAATAAAAAGTCAATTTTTTAACTTTTTAACTTTTTTACACAAAAAAATCACACAAAAAAATCTAATTTTTTTAACACAAAAAAATTTAAAAGCTACACAAAAAAAAAAAAAAAAAGAAAGTTCAGAAAATTAATTTTTTTATCAACTTTTCAAAACACCACAAAGTCAAATAGAATTAGTATTCTTTGTGTGTACTAATGATCAATAATACATACATGACTATCATCAGGACAAGGGCAATGCATTATCAAACGTGTTCTAGGTACATGCATGTTATGACATTAACAAGGGTAGACTGATGAGGTTGGTGATATATGATGCAATGGTCCAGAAAGAAATGCGCGGACCTTTTAGCGTGCGTAGGCCAGAAGCAGCACGGATTCAGAATTATGATGTTGGAAATTATTCTATAGTTTAAAAGATTGGAAAGTTATTTTATATAATTTTAAAATTATTTAAAAAAAATTAAGAGTGCGAACTCTTATAATTTTAAATTACTTTAAAATTATAGTATAATATATAATATTTTTCAAATTTTTTAAGGTGTGGCCGTTCCAAGTCCCCCGTCCATCATTGGCTAGAAGAGTAACCATTTTTTTCTTTTTTCTTTTTTTATTGAGAAAAATTAATTATTAATTGTTAAATTAGCATTTGTAAGAATTAGTCTCTCTATTCCTTACAAAGCACCAAGTGTTTGCACTCTTAATTCAACTCGTTGAACCCATGATCACTCCTACAGATTTAAGCCTCGTTCGACATACTAGTGTTTTAGCTTAAAAATCAAAAAATTATTAAAAAAATCAAAAGCCCTATAACTTATACCCAAAAATTAAAGATTTCATTTTTTCTCTATTTTTTGCAAATCTTTTCGTAAAATTCAAAAAGACATTCCAAATATACTAATTTTTTTTACTTCCTATTTTAGCTAAAAAATCAAAAAATTACTAAAATAATATCTTTTTAAATGAAACTTAAACCTTTAAAAGAGTTATAGTGGTCAATTAGACTCGAACAGTAACCTTAGGCTCACTATCTATCCATATGCTCCTATTTGTATTTCTTTTCAACATTCTGAAGATGCTAGGGGTTCTTTACACCTCTGAAATCGGTCTGTAATATTTTAATTTCTAATGCATTTCTTTTTGCCAAAAAAAATGGTCCAAAAATTTGTAGACCTGTTTTATTAATATGAGGTTTAAATTTATTTTATATATGAATCCTACAATATATCCATTCAATTTTTAATATACAATTTGATTTTAATCACAAATCTAAACCTGAATTTTGAGTTCCCAAACTTACTAATAGGGCTGGACATAGGATTATCCGACCTGCACAACCCGCCTTACCCGATTCTACCCGCACACGTATGAGTGGTTTCGCAAATACAATAGGATAGGGTGCGGTTTGAAATAATTCAATTTTGCGGTTTGTGAACCGCCCGCACTATATATATATATATATATATTTGGAAAAACCTGGCCATTCATTTACTTGGAAGAATTTACAACTTCCATTATATGTTCTGTATTTGTTTTACTTAATTGACTTCTAATCTTACATAAGTTGCACTTTGGTTAATGATTTAAATGATTCAAAGAAATTTTTTTTTAAACTTATTTATCCAAAAAAAAAAAAGGGAGTACCTTTTTTTAATTGATTTTTATGTTTGATCAACACAATACTCTCATATTACAAAATATAAATTGTACAAATCATGGATGTTAAACTGATGGGTGACATAAGTGACAATTCCATTCAATCTTTAAGCAGACTCAGTACCAGGTTTTAGATGTGTGAAGTTAAAATTAAATAATATATATATTAATTTTTAAAGAAAAAAAATTCAAACCGCAAACCGCCCACAACCGCCCGTACATCCGTAAACTCTATCCGCACAAACCGCAAACCGCACTACGGGCGGTTGCGGTTTGACTTTTTCTCAAATCGTATAAATGCGGACAGATCAAAATCGAACCACAAACCACACAAATCCGATCCACGAAACCCCCTAGTTACTAATATATAGCAGGGGTGTAAAAGTAAATACTGCCATTATTGGGTGATGTTGACAATAACATACTAGAAACGGTTTAGTTTTACCGATTAGGGTGACAAGGGATCAAACATGAGATTGCAGTTCTAATGTAATGATGATTATGAAAATAAATAAAATAAAATTAAATTAATCACCAAGTTTGTTTTCAGAAAATTAAATTTACTTTTTAAAAAATTTAGTCTTTTTATTTTTCATATCTATATATATATTTTATTTTTAGTGAATTTTTTTATTTTTAAGATACACCTAATCTACATACATTTAAAAAGTATAATATTTATGAAAAAAAACTTAAGAAAATTCACCAAATACAAAAAAATATAAATATATGTATATATATATTCAATACATTTTCGTATTTTGTTGTATTCAATGAATTTTTTAAGATTTTTGTACAAATTTTTTTACATTTTAAGTAAAATTAAGATTAAATAGATTTAAAATTTAAAAAAAAAAATTGATAAAAATATTTAAAAAATCATTAAAAATATAAAATATAAATTAAAAAGTCAAAAAACTGTTTTAAAAACTCAAAACCAAGGCTAATTTGCATTCTTCTGACAACTAGTTGAACTTCAACACACCTTACGCAGAAAAAGTCCATGATTGATCCCAAACCTTAACTCTTTCATAAGGCTAGTCTTATCTTTGCCTGGATTTCATATGCGTACGTGAAAAAGTTGTGTCAAATTTTATAATTAATTTTTACATAAATAACTAAATTATTTTAGAGAAGTTTTAAGGTTATTTTCAGTTCTATAATTGATTTATGTGTAAATAAACCGATGAATAAATATTGAGAACTTTAATTTTAGAGCTCTAAAAAGAGCTCTAGTGATGTGGTAAGTAGTGAGTCCCACATGTAATGTGATGTGTATCACTAGAGTTCTCTTTAAATCTCCATAATTAGAGTTCTTTATCATTGTTTATAAACCGATTGTAGCAGAAAAGTTGTAGTTTGGCTCTTGTAATGCAAAATGATGGGATTGAAATCACAGAAAAATTGAAGTTGAATATTAGACTGAGTCGGATATCGAGTTATCAAAAAAATAAATGTAGCTTTGTAAGTCTATGAAGCTTGTGTACAGATACATGTATTGGTACGATATGAGTACATCAATACGATAAATTTTAAAAAAAAATATGATACGAGTACGAATGGACACATACATAAATATCATTTTTAATTTGGAGTAATACAAAAATTAGTTAAATAATTTAGTTTGTTAAGATTCAATCTATAATTTATATTTAACGCCAAAAATAAGGTATCAACTACAATAAAATGCCTACTTCTACAAAAAAAATTTAAATTTATACTTCTACGAAATTTCTGATTCTGCCACTATATGTGTTTGATGATTACATCCGCACATCTACATCAAAAACCACTAACAATATTTTTTTATTCTTTAGAAATTTTTAATGTAGAATGTACACTGAATGGAGATAGAACATTTCATCTAAGTAGTCATTCTTGAGAGGATCATTAGTTGGTGATAATCCATATCATATCATTTTTTTATTCAGTTTAGTAAAGCCTTAAGTGTCAAGTAGGATATGCATCCAACAACTCCAACACAAAAAGGAAAGAGATTACTGTTCAATTTTTTGACAGTTAGTTGTTTGTAGAACAAAAAAACAGTCATTTGATGGGAGAATTCATTGAACCCATCATTTGTGCTTCCACAATTACATTTCTATCAAATATTCATTGGAAAAAAAAAAAAAAAAAAAGGTAAAGGAAGAAGACAACATAATTCAACTTGTTTGGTTTCAGTTTTCAGAAAACAATTTTCAGAAAATTCTATTTTTTTATTTTTTGTATTTTAATATTTTCAATGATTTTTTTTTAATATTTTAAGCAATTGTTTTTAATTTTTAGACACACCTAACATAAATACACTTAAAAAGTATAATATTTGTAAAAAAAAATATTTAAAAATACACTAAACACCAAGAAATACAAAAAAAATACAAAAAATCAGTACATTTTTTTTATATTTTTGTGTATTTATTAATTTTTTAAAATATTTTTTCACAAATGTTTTGCTATTTAGATACATCTAAGTAAGGTGAATCTAAAAAAGTAAAAAAATTACTTAAAATTAAAAAAATATTAACTAAAAACTAAAAAATACGAAAAAAAAACTTAATTTTCAAAAAATTAAATTTAAAAAACTGAAACCAAACAAATTGATTGGTGTTTGTCAAACCCAAAGCCAAAGAAAATCATATTATGGAGAAATGGATTTAGTAGGTCTGACATAGAGCACATATATGTGTGTTCTTCTAATTATAAAGTGATATATGACAATTTTGTTTTGTATTTTTTAGATAACATGATCTTATTTTTTTCCTAATATTATGTGGGTAGATGAATACACAACAGGTTAGATCTATCAAATAACTTTTTGCATAGATCCCTTAATTTATATATATTTTTTTGAAGGTGTAAAATTTCACACCATATTATGTAGGTAGATGAACACATATAATAGGTCAGATATATCGAAGGCTTATTTTGACTATACAATTAAAAGTTTATTTTTTTATATCACATTACTTCTTTATATTTTTACACATTTTTTTATAAACAAAAAAAAAATACCAGAAAATAAAATTTTAACCTGCATCTTAAAATAGGCCAAATAACGTTTTGCACGAGCCTCTAAATTTAGCTCCTTTTTTTTTTTTTTTAATTTTTTTGAGGCGTAAAATTTTACACGATTCACCTTGATATATATTTTGATATTACAACTAGGTTGCAATGGTCAAAAGAAGTTCAATGTGGGCACCATTTGTCATATCTAAGATCATTGCTCCGACAAGAAAGATGGAGGACATCTGTCGAAAGTAGAGGTTTTTCTCCAATTTATTGTGTAAATTAGAGCGACAGTTAGGCTTGTGAAGTTTATTATTAGTTCTGTTTCGATAATCTGAACTATATAATATGTAGAGCTTGTTGAGTATTTTATACTTGCAAAAAATGACATTGATCTAATATCGATAACCCCTTAATCGAAACACGTTTTTTTTAATGGTAAATATAATTTTAAAAATAAATTATTAACAAAAATGTATTCTGATTAATGGGCTATCAATATCCGATAAACGTGATTTTTTTCAGATATGAAGTACTCGACAAGATTTACAAATTGAATGGTTCAAATTATCAAAATAAGACCCATAGTGAACTCTACAAAACCAACAAGAAGCTCTAATCCAGACAATAAACTGCAGAGAAACCTCCCTAATCGAAAACCCAGTGCGTCTATGTTGATATGACACGATAAGAGAGTTTCGGGTTGTTTTATAATCAAGTAATTTTGATTTTTTGTTTTTTTTTTGCTTTCTTTTTTTTTGTTTGTTTTTTTGTGTGTGAATTTTCAAAACTTTGAAACTGTTAGAGCATCTTCAATCATTAATTTTTTTCCTATCTTCTTTTTTTCTTTTTTCGTAATTTGAGTGGAAATTCGTTTAAAACTTTATTAGTTAGGCAACAATCCAATCCTCTCATTTTTTTCATCAATATTTTTTAAAAATTTTCAACCTTGCATTTTAACTAATTTTCATGAAAGAAAATCATTTCCAATCCTTAGAGTATCTTCAACGGTAATAGGCATTTTACCTATCTATAAAGTATATATTTTATTTTGTCTATCAATTATTTCATATTTCTACTCCAACCATGCTTTTTATTTTAGCTATTTATCTAAATACTATTAATTTTAGAAAATGCCACATCAGAGCATCTCCAATGGTATTAGGCATTTTATCTATCTAAACATTACTATAAAGTATACATTTTACTTTGCTTATCAACTGTTTCATGTTTCTACTCCAATCATGTTCTGTATTTTAGCTATTTATTCAAATACTATTAACTTTATAGAATGCCACATCAACAACAAAGATGGAGGGAAATAATCCTAATGATTAAATACATTTTGCCTAATCTTGAAGGCTAGCTATATGTAGCTAGTGAATATGAGTTGAACTAAAATGCCTAATCATATACTTAGTGCATTGGAGTTGAAAAAAGTGAGTCATGCTAGGCATTTTGACTAACAAGTATTATATACTTAATGGGTTGGAGATGCTCAGCAACAAAAATGGAGGGAAATGATCCTAATGATTAAATTCATTTTGCCTAACCTTGAAGGCTAGCTACATGTAGCTAGTGAATGTGAGTTGAGCTAAAATGTCTAATCATATGCCTAGTGCATTGGAGTTGAAAAAAATGAGTTATCCTAGGTATTTTAACTAACAAACATTATATACCTAGTGGGTTGGAGATGCGAGTTTAAACAATTTGATCAAATTTAAGTAAAAATATGACTATTGGGAATTTGGTAAAAAAAATTATCTCTCCCTTGATTTGATACAAATTTGATGAAATGATTGGACTACATTCTAACGATTTTTTTTCATTAAATTTGAATTTAATTTTTTTTTTAAATAAAAAAAAATTAGAGATGGTCTTATAATATCTGAATTGCTGAAATATCCACCTGGATTGCCTATCCCATGTAAATGTGCTAGAATCATGGAAGGGTACAAAAGGCATACATGAATATATCAAATTAGAAGCGTAATTAAAAACCAGATTTTTGTGTTGCCAATGACAGTGCTTTCTTATAATAACTATGATCTTACATACATAATAATATACAACTGGATTAAATAAATAGATTGAAGCTTTGTTTACTGCAAAATTAAGAAACATTTCAGAAGATTCCATGACAAATTGGGAAGTATTTAGTGTGCAAAGTGCATATCATATGTACTTGTATAAATTTTAATATACATAAATTATTTTACAAAATTGTATAAATTTTCACAACTATACGTAAGTTGTGATTTCTCAAATTTTTATGAGTTAACTTCCGTATGTTTATGAAAATTTACATAATTTTGTGAAGTAACTTATGTATATTTATAAAAATTTATACAAATATATATAGTATGTACTTGTACACTAAAGAATTGCCTTTAATTAATGTTGTACAAATTAATGTAATTAACAAAAATAAATAGATTCATGATTAATCAAATTAAATTACATACTAAGAAAATATGTTGGAATTTACAATGATATTGCACAGAAATACACAATACAATAAAATGATAAAGAAAGCACAAATCGAAGCCTGGATAATACTACAGTCTCCTTAAAACAGATTAGTCGCCTCACCGTGAGTGCTAGAGGCACGTCGGCTTTTGTTTCCCAGGATACGACGATTTAGACCAGTTAACACAAAAACACCTTCTGATAGCTTTGGCGACAGACAATGGCAGCACTCTTTCACATAGGAAGAATATATTATAGGAGGAGACGGACTTAATTATAATATGAGAGCAAAAATTTCTGTGTTGACAACCAAAGAGGTTGGTCTATATTTATACACCATGGGGGAGAGAGGAGGAGTCTCCAGCCATGAAGGCTAACAACCAATGCCCATTACTCCTGCAAAACTGCTGGAGTAATGCACACAATTGATGGGAATTAAATGTGTGAGTTATACACACTATACACCTGTGTGTATATATATATCTACAGCAGACTTGGCCCAAAAAGATTAGGTTGGTGGACCGCCAATACGGCCCAGTCCAAACCTAACCCATTCCAGTAAGCCTCAAGCCCAAACCCAAGCCCAGTCCAAGATCTAAGATCCACGGATCACAGACCCGGCCCCGGCCCCGGCCCCGAACCCGGCACAATCCGGTCCTAGCGGACGGTACGTGTGCGCACGCGCTCGTGTGTCAATTTTGCTATAACCAACTTAGACTGTAGTTTTGGCCCAAGCCCATCCTTAAAGCATCGATAACTCCATTCCTTCGGAAAATTTGAATGCCCCAAAGAACTTACGCCTTTATCAAAATCTTGAGATTTAAATACCTATCAAAACTTTCTTCTACAATCAATGTGGAATTAGTAGCTATACACAATTCCCAATACCTCATTCATGAGGTCAACTTTATGAGACAATTTCTCATTCAATTATTAATGGTTTTTTGTCATTCTTTTTGTAGTGTAAAGATCTTGTTACAAAGAATCTAAATCCATTTAATCCCATCTCAACTAATGGTTGGGACCTACTTTAATTTTACATTAAAGCCACCATCAAATTATTTTTTTTTTTCAACAATCCCCCACATGAATAAAATTGACCGAATAAAGAAAAACGAATACTGTTTATAACAAAGACTCGGAAAGAGAGCACACAAACTAACTTTGCATCAGAAAAGGTAGTTGTTGGCCTTGAACTTTTTGTAGTGAAATCCTATCAAATTTACTAATTGACTAGTGAACGTGATATCTTGAACTGTTCTGTCGTTTGTGTAAACCAAAATAATAGACCTCACACAAGAGTTAGTCTAACTATTGTTCTTGTTCTCATTGATATGTCCGGTATGGCCCTGGAACACTAGCTTGGTTCAATGAATGTTGTTAAAGAATTCAGCCTTACCAATTCTTAAAGAAGCTGCCCCACTTCGCACTCACATAGGTGACCTATATAAGGTATCTCATTATACCATGGTTGATTATTCATATCACTTAGGTCATTAAAAACATTAGCTTAATCTTCTACCCCCATAGGGTATCACTGTATAAAGGAATGGGCAAGATGATTTACCTCTTCAATGACTCACCCGTTACATGAAATTAGGTTGTCCCTTTGAACCTAGATCTTGGGATCTCCAGTTAACTAGGTTAGGTTTTCTGTTTCG
This sequence comes from Camellia granthamiana, assembly GCA_036172215.1. Taxonomy (NCBI): domain Eukaryota; kingdom Viridiplantae; phylum Streptophyta; class Magnoliopsida; order Ericales; family Theaceae; genus Camellia; species Camellia granthamiana. The sequence goes on from CM069903.1 coordinate 151,654,478, forward strand.
GTAACATTACTAAAGGCCTTCTATTCCAGTAACATTACTAAAGGCCGTAACCCTATTCCTCTTGACGACGTTTCTACTAACTCTCGAGTTAATTCTTTGGTTAGCGGATCCACAATGTTGTCCTTAGACTTTACATAGTCTAGAGAGACAACTCCATTAGAGAATAGTTGTCGTATGGAACTATGTCTACGACAGATACGTCTAGATTTTCCATTATACATATGACTCTGTGCTCGTCCAATCGCCGATTGGCTATCATAATGAATACAGATAGCAGGCATAGGTTTCGACCAATGTGGAATATCCTCAACGAACTGGCGAAGCCATTTAGCTTCTTCAATTGCTTTATCCAAAGCAATAAACTCAAATTCCATCGTTGATCTCGACATATACATTTGCTTAGAAGATTTCCAAGATATGGCTGCCCCTCCGAGGGTAAACACATAACCACTAGTAGATTTGGAGTCCTTTATATTAGATATTCAATTAGCATCACTATACCTTTCTAGTACCGTTGGGTATCTAGTATAATGCAACCCATAATCTTATGTGTATCATATATAACCTAACACTCGCATAATGCCCCTCCAATGAGTGGCATTCGGATTACTCATGTATCTACTAAGTCTACTAACAGAGTAGGCTATATCCGGCCTTGTACAACTCATTAGATATATCAAACTTCCAATGACCCAAGAATATTCTAGTTGAGAGATACTCTCACCATTATTCTTGGTCAAATGTAGACTCATGTCTACCAGTGTCCTAGACACACTTGTATCTAATTTACCAAATTTCTCAAGTATCTTCTCAACATAGTGAGACTGAGAAAATACAATACCATTAGATGTTCTGGTTATCTTAATACCCAAAATGACATCTGCAAGGCCTATATCTTTCATGTCTAACTTAGAGTTTAACAATTTCTTGGTAATTCGAATCATTTCATCATTACTACCAACAATGAGTATGTCATCTACGTATAGACACAAAATGACATAACCTCTGTCAGTGTCTTTAACATATACACACTTGTCGCACTCATTGATTCTAAATCCATTGGACAACATAGCGTTTGCAAACTTCTCATGTCATTATTTAGGAGCTTGTTTCAAACCATATAATGATTTGACAAGCTTACAGACTTTCTTATTTTGCCCGGAATCTGAAAATCCCTAGCGTTATTCCATGTAGATTTCTTCATCTAAATCTCCATCTAAGAAAACTATATTTACATCCATTTGACGTATCTCCAGACCACGTAAAGCGACAATTGCAATCATCATACGAATGGATGTAATCCTTGTCACGGGTGAATATGTATCAAAGTAATCCAAGCCTTCTCGCTGCCTGTATCCTTTGATAACTAGCCTTGTTTTATACTTATTAATTGACCAATTTGCTTTCATTTTCCTTCTAAAGATCCATTTACTCCCCAACGCCTTATTGCCTGGGGGTAGATCAACCAACTTCCAAGTATGATTCTGTAAGATGGAGTCAATTTCACTCTTAATTGCTTCTTTTCATAAGAGACTTTCAGGTGAAGTCACAGCTTCATGGAAAGTTCGAGATTCTCTCTCTAACATATAAGTTAAGAAGTCAGGGCCAAAGGACTTGGCAGTCCTAGCCCTTTTACTTCTTCTTGGCTCATCTACTTATTTATCTTGATTATTTACTTAATCATCGACTTGATTATCTTCAAGTTCCTTCTCAGAATTTTGATCCTCTCCTAGGTTTTGACAAGGAAATACGTCTTCAAAGAATGACGCATTCCTTGACTCCATTATGATATTCTTGTGAATATCTGAAATATCAGATTTGTGAGCAAGAAATCTATATGCATTACTATTCTATGCATAACCAATGAATATACAATTCACGACTTTTGGACCTATCCTAACCCGCTTGGGTATAGATACCGCCACTTTTGCAAGACACCCCCACATTCGTAGGAAATTATAAAAAGACTTGCGGCCTTTTCATAATTCATATGGAGTCTTGTCTACTTTCTTTCGAGATATTCTATTTAGAATGTAATTTGTGGAGAGAATTGCTTCCTCCTACAAGTTATGTTGTGGCAACCTAGAACTTATTAACATTGCATTCATCATTTCATTTAACGTTCTATTCTTCTGCTTAGGAACACTATTTGACTAAGGGGAGTAAGGCGTTGTGGTTTAGTGAATAATCCCAAATTGAGCAACTGAAAGTGAAATTCTGTTGTGTGTTTCAAAAATGGCAACTGTCACCATTTGACTGAGGGGAGTAACAATTTTAGTTGGTAAGAGTTACAAAATAAAACTATAACTCTAAGAATTAAATTAGAATGAATCAGCAAGAATTATATACAATTACTACATAATAAATATGTAACTAATTCATGCACATAATTCTAAAAATTAGAAAGCCAGTAACATGCAAATTATATTACACTTCTGAAAAATAATAAGCATGTAACTTATACTAGACAAGTATGTCAAATCAAATATGTACATTATGATAAGAAAGACAAAACAGTGGCAAACAAATGTTATTGGTTTAGTTTCCTTAATAAAATAACTCTTATACCATATATTACCTACAGAAATCAAACAGCAGCATGCATATTTAATTAATCTACAAAAATGCACTGTGATGTATAAATTTAGAAGACAATGAATCATGCTCATACAATAAAAATCTAGAAATAAAAGCATGTTGAATAAATTGAACATCAGAATAGAATATTCCATGTATTAATCTATTCAACTAACTATGACTATCTAAACATGCACTCCGATTTTATTTTATTTTATTTTTTTTATTTTTTAAATTTTAAACCGAAGCTACACAGTAGCAAACACAAGCCTACCTGTCCTGATGAAACAGGTACCATTACATGTGCTCCAAAAATAATAGCATGCAAATATTTATATTTTTATTTGTTAGAATTAAAGATCCACACAAGCACGAACATAGTGAAACACAGTCAGGGACAATTAGAAGACATGTAACAGTAGCTTATTTATACAAAGAAATTGAGACTGTGATTAAAACTGTTCATGAATCTAAAGCATACAGGTGGTTTGGCTGTTGGGGCAAAATAGTAGCACAAATTCTTATAAAATACATATGAATCTAATTATCTAATTCCATGATAAACATATTTAATATGTTTTAAGATTGTTGTATAAACTAATGTAATGAACTAAAATAAATAGATTCATGATTAATCAAATTAAATTACATACTAAGAAAATATGTTGAAATTTACAATGATATTGCACAGAAATACACAATATAATAAAATGGTAAAGAAAGTACAAACCAAAACCTGTGTAATACCACAATCTCCTTAAAATAGATTAGCCGCTTCACCGTGGGTGCTGGAAGTATGTCGGCTTCTGTCTCTCAGGATACGATGGTTTAGACCGCCTAACGCAGAAGCACCTTCTGATAGCTTTAGCGAACAGACAATGGCAGCACTTTCTCATCCAGGAAGAATATATTATAAAAGACTAACTTGACTATAATATGAGAGCAAAAATTTCTGTGTTGACAAGCAAAGAGGCTGGTCTCTATTTATACACATAGAAGAGAGAGGAGGAGCCTCCAGAACCAATGCGCATTACTCTTGTTGGAGTAATACACACAATTGATGGGGATTCAATGTGTGAGTTATACACACTATACACCTGTGTGTATATACATATATGCAGCAGATCTGGCCCAAAAACACGGCCCAGCCCAAACCTAACCCATTTCAATAAGCTCAAGCCTCAAGCCCAAGATCCATAGACTCGGACCTGGGCAGGCGGCGCACATATGGTAATTTTGCCATAACCAACTTGGACCATAGTTTTGGTCCAAGCCTGTACGAGCACGAAATAATCTTCTCGTATAATCCTGTTGATCAAGTTTACACTCCTCCAAACGTAATCGCTTTACTCCCTGAAAACACAAACGTAAGCTAGCCGGCGGATGTGTGCCGGATACCTCTCCGATGACTAAGTCAACAAAAAGACAAAAGCTCTGTGTATTTGAGAGTCAAAATTGTGATACCTGTACATAGGTCCTGTTACGAGCTTTTATAGATTTTGTGTGGCACAATCCTAATAGGACTCTTATTCTCCAATGTAGAGTCCTCTTAGGAATCAGAAAAGTAATGCTCATCTTTTTACACCTCCTTCACTGTTTAACCAAATGAGATGGTATTACCACGGTAGCATGACAAAATAACCAAGCTAATACTACCGTGCTTAACGGTAGATTTCACTGAGCTTACCTAGCTCGATTCTACCTCTCTTATAGCTCGGCTCTCTGCACCTCGTCTCTTACAGCTCGGCTCTCTACATCTTGGTTCAAAACATTAAGACCAGCCTACTGGCAAACAGCTTTGACCAAACCGAAAGGAAAAAGGACTAGGCTAACCAAGCCATCCCCACGGCCCATAGCTTGGTCCATTTCCTATTGGGTCACAGCTCGGCCCATGTTAAAACATAAATTACCCCTCTCAATTGCCCCTTAATCCCATCTGCAACGCATGACTTGGGATTATTCTTCTTCAGCCGAGCTAAAACGTCCAAGCTGACCGAACTAAAGCAAGTAATACCACCGAGCTCATTCTCTATCGGACTACCGATTTGCCCGGTTTAGAAACGTCTTGTCAATTATACTACACGTCGTTCCACTTCTCAAGTACGTCTGAATCATTATCTATTCTTTTGGACACGTGGCTTGCTCCCATTGGTCAAATACAACTGTCACAGCCGCCTTCGTACCTCGAAAATTTTGAACAGTCCTGTCCATTTTTGGTGCTTTATACAAAAACCCTCTTTTTGAACCAAACACTTCACTGCTCATCTTCTCTCTCTTGCCCTCTGAGTTTTTATTTTCACGACCATAGCACCTGCAAAGCTTGTGTTCCAGCTGGTACTAGTTTGATCTCCGCCCTTTCATTTCAAAAATGTAAGTGGCTCAATCCCTTTCTTTTTCCATTTATTCTGTAAGCATGCATAGTATAGAAATATAAACATATGTTTTTCGAAACGCCCTCCTACAGTTTTAGCATAAATGGGTAATGAACCACTAAATCCCCAAAAATCACATACCCAGACCTTAATCACACTTTAGCTGGATATCTCAATCAATCTGTTTATGCGATCTCTTCGATCCAAAATAACACCACGACCGGGCTAGGAACCTGTTTGTAATAGGTGCGTACACATCCGAACTAGAAAACCTCACCCAATAACCGAACTAAAACTTTAAGCCACCCCTTGTGTTAAGACCGATCTAAGAACCTTCATGTTCAATAACTAAGCTAGAAACTTGTGCTACAACCGGACTAAGAACGAGTTGAACCTCATTTAGCCGAACTAGGATTATATTTATTTTGCCTTTTTGCTTAGCCTGGCTCAGCGATCTGGGCATAACACTTTTTATCTCCACTTTGCAGACTTGACTAGGTTGGCCAGGCACACCTTTGCACTATCGCTCAACCGAGACGTCCAACGTCATCCCAACACCGAGCTAGGCTACCGTGCTAATTTGTACACAATTTAAGTTATATGGGTAAATATCGGTTCCTGGTGGACTCACCTGGGGCTATTTTCGAATTCCGTAAGGACTACAATATCCCTGATAACATCCATTTATATTTAGCTGAACTAGACACCACGCCCTAGGAAAAATCGGGCTTTGTTCCTTTTACCGTAATATCAATCGTTGAGGCCGATCTCCGATTCCCTGTACAACCACTAATTTGCGAGTTCCTCAAGCAGACGAGATTGTGCCCAACTCAACTCAGCACCAATACCTACAGAATAATAAATGGCATCGCCGAGCTAAACCGTCGGCTCGGTCTCAACCTCGGATTGGCCGAGCTATTCCATCAATACTCGCTCGGCCAAAATGATGATGGTTGGGTATATTATTTAAGAGTAAGAAAAGGCCGAGAGAAAATAATTAAAAATACACCAGACAAAGACTTAAATGACGACAATTTTTTCTGGGTTTCGGGCAATTTTGAGGACTAAGAAGCCCAGATACTGGGATATAACATAAATTGGAATAAGGGGACTGCTGGTAAGAATACCTCGGTCCAATTTTCTTTTTGTTTCGCTGCTCCATGCTGTAATTCCACACCGTGCTGACATAGTATTTTATCTTTCTTTTGTGCAGACTTAAACCAACTCAAATCACAGTACCCATACGCAAACCAAGACGCCCTTTGCACTACGCTACGATACTGTCATCGCGGTTGGGCTGAGCTGCTAAACATCGAACCGACCTACTGATATAGCGGAAGGAGAAAGACCAGGGTGACGGACTTTCTCCTTGAGCCATCACCTGAACCAGATCCCACATTTCCCCAGATCAAATTGATCCCGTTAATAGAAAAACAAGAAATGGCAAAGAAGAGGGCCGTGCGAGTGCTGATCACCGAGCAGACCACTGGTGAAGCGCAAGCCGTGCTAGAGCTATCTGGCCAACCCCGTGATACTGTGGTGGCCCTTCTAATTGCAAGGTCGTCCTCATTTCAGCCAAGCAAGCGTGCATGAACCACTTCAACCGAGCCGCAATGCCTGGTTGATGAGGACACCGTGCTTCCGAATACCACGATACCAAGCCCTGAGCCCATGCATTCCGACTGTGCTAGCCCTTCAGAATGGGCGCCAAAAATTACTTACAGGAACCAAGCTATAACTACCACGGACTCAGTGGTTGCTGACAAGGATCACACGCTTGCCTTCAACCTTGCAAAAAAACATGTGCCTACCATCTAATATGAAGCATCATGAACATTTAACCGAGCTCAAGGCCATCCGCTTGGCAACTAAGTCTATGGTGCTGGTAAGTGTTCCCTCTTTGTTTTCCATTTTGCACAATTCTATTTGCTCAGTTTTAGTCATAACCGCTACTTCTCCTTCTGCAGGCCATGCAGAAGAGCCATATCACTCATAAGTGCGTGCTGGAGCTCCGCAAGACAGCGCGGCTAGCTGTGGCAGACGCAAGTGCTAAGGCGGCCAAACTGAACGAAGCCAAACAAAAATTGATCGAGCTTGAAACTGAAAACGCACGACTCGCCGAGCTGGTCAACTTGGTGGAAGCGGACAAGCAGAAGGCTTTGGCTGAAAGAAAAGACCGCTATCTACGCGAGCTGGCCAAGCTTGAAAAGAAAAAAGATGCCGAGATCGCCGAACTAAACAAGAAAATGGAGGATGCTGAAGATAGGGGCTAGAAGGAAGGGGAGGCCACCTACATCGTGCAATGTGAAGCTGCGAAGGATATATTTTTCAAATGCGGATGGAAAGCAGCTGTAACAAAGCTCGGTTACGGTCAAGAAACCGAGGTCTTCCAGACCCCTCCTCCCCACTTTATTCCAAGTTACATGGCGGACTACGCCAATGCCATTCAACAAAAGTTACTTCAAGATGGGAAGGAAGAGAAGGATCCCTAGAGCAAAACAACGCCCCACCTGTTATTAGTGATTACAGTCTCCAAACTGCTCAGTCAGCTAGGGTGGAGCCACCGGTGCCAAACACAATTAATGATGCCCCAAGGTACGGAGTGGTGAAGCTCAGGTTGACCTTGATGCAGATTTGGACGATCTATTTGCTTGATCTTGTTTTTCTTATTTTGATGTTTACTTCTGGAAGGATTTGTAACTGGGCTTAAGTCCCTCCCTTTGTAATGAACACTTTGAAATGGAATAAAATGTGCTTTTTCTTCAACTATTTGTACGGTTATTTACAATACTTTTGCACCATACTAAGCCAGACTAATTTAGCTAGGCTTTACCTAATCCTGCCAACCTTCTTCAGCCTTAGATCCTTATTTCGGCTAAAGAAGAAAAATAAATGTGGGTCAAACTTGCCAACCTTCAGCCTAGATCCTTATCTCGGCCGAATAAGAGAGCTAAATGTTAGTCATACCTGCCAACCTTCAGCCTAGATCCTTATCTCGGCTGAAGAAGAGAGCTAAATGTTGTCATACCTGCCAACCTTCTTCAGCTTAGATCCTTATCTCGACTGAAGAAGAGCTAAATGTTGGTTATTCCTACCAACCTTCTTCAGCCTAGATCCTTATCTCAGCTGAAGAGAGCTAAATGTTGGTTATTTCTGCCAACCTTCAGCCTAGATCCTTGTCTCAGCTGAAGAAGAGAGCTAAATGTTGGTCATACCTGCCAACCTTCTGCAGCTTAGATCCTTATCTCGGCTGAAGAAGAGTTAAATGTTGGTTTTTCCTGCCAACCTTCTTCAGCCTAGATCCTTATCTCGGCTGAAAAGAGCTAAATGTTGGTTATTCCTGCCAACTTTCTTCAGCCTAGATCATTATCTCGACTGAAGAAAAGAACTGAATGTTTGGCCATTCCTGCCAAACTTCTTGATTGCCCCCTGCTGGCAATGATTGAGAACAACTTTTACAGTAGAAAAAATTATGTTGAAAAAACTACTTGTTTTATTTGAAAAAGAAAAATTACAAGAATTTTAAGGAAAAGCTAAAAATAAAATAATTTGAGATTGGCAGTGTTCCATGGTTGGGGAATAGCCTTGCTGTCTCCATCTTCCAAGTGATATGCCCCTTTTCCTACTAAACCGACCACTTTGTATGGTCCTTCCTAGTTAGGTCCTAACTTGCCATCTCCGGGTACCAAAGTGTTTCCCATTACTTTGCGCAGTACCCAATCTCCAATCTTGAATTGCCTCAGATGCACTGTTTTGTTATATTTTCTGGATAACTCCTGTTGGTATGAGGCAATGTGGACTAGAGCTCTTCCCTTCTCTCTTCTACAAGGTCGAGTTCCAAGGTTATGGCTTCTTCATTCAAGTTTGGGTCAAAATTTTCACTTCTAATAGTGGAGAGGCCTACTTCTAGTGGGATTATTGCCTCCATGCCATAAGCTAAGGAAAAAGGCATTTCTCCAGTTAATCGCCGAGGTGTGGTACGGTAAGCCCATAAAATATGAGGAAGCTCCTCAGCTCACTTACTTTTTGCTCTCTTCAACCTTTTTTTCAAACCATCTAGGACGACTTTGTTTGATGCTTTTGCCTGGCCATTTGCTTGAGGGTATGCTGGTGTAGAATTATAGAATTCTATCTTGTATTCCTTGCAAAAGCCCCTGAAGATTTTGCCATCAAACTGAGTGCCATTGTCAGATATTAGAGCCTTGGGTATGCCGAATCGAGTTATGATATTCTGCTAGACGAACTTCTTAACATCTTTCTCCTTTATTGATGCGAGTGCTTTAGCCTCTACTCACTTTGTGAAGTGGTCTGTTGCTTTGAGAAAGAACTTTCTGTTGCCGGGTGCTATAGAAAGTGGTCTCACTATGTCCAGGCCCCATATTGCAAAGGGCCATGGGCTAGTTAATGGTAGAAGCTCTCTGGCTGGTTGATGTATTTGGTGTGCGAACTTCTGACATTTCTCACATCTCTTGACATATTTCTCTGAATCTGCTTGCATGTATGGCCACCAATATCCTTGTGAAATTGCTCTGTAAGCCAATGATCTTCCTCCTTGGTGGCTTCCGCATACGCCTTCATGTATCTCGAACAAAAATGCCTCGACCTTGCTAGGATGGACACATTTCAAGTAAGGTCCTATGAAGGATTTTTTGTATAATGCCAATGATGGAGAGAGCCAAAATCGTTGTGATTTTGCTCTAATTTTGTTGGCCTCTTTCTTTTCTTCAAGCAAGATGCCATCTTTTAAAAATACTATGATGGGGTCCATCCAAGAAGGGTCTAATTCGGCACAACATACCTCAGCTACTTCGGGTTCTTCAATGCTTGGTCTAGGTAGGAAGTTGATCAATAATGGGTGTGGGATAGATGTATCTGCCATTGAAGTAAAGCCTGCCAGCTCGTCTGCTCTGTTGTTTTCTTCTCGGCTGATTTGCTTTATCCGGACTACTTCGAATTTCATGATCTCCTTTCTGACTAACTCTTGGTATTTAGCCATCCTTTCATCTTTTGCCTCATAGTCGCCTGAAATTTGGTTTACTACCTGCTGGGAGTCACTGTAAACCATTAGCTCGGTGGCCTTCATGAAAAGTGCTGATTTTAAGCCTGCTAACAGTGCTTCATACTCTGTCTCATTATTGGATGCTGTGAAGCTAAGATTAACTGCTTGTTCCATTGTTAGGCTATCTGGTGAGATGAGGATTACGCCAAGTCCTGCACTGTGCCTATTGGATGCTCCATCCACGAAGAGTTTCCACATCTCTCCGATGAATAGCTTCCAGCGAGTAGAGGGATTGGATGATGTCTTGGGATCATAAGTGTTGCCAATGTTTTCTTCCAAGTCCATGCCTGCTTTTGGGGTTTGACCTTCACTATCTGACTGCCTCAAGTCTTTTCTTTTTGATGAGTCTTTATTGGGAACAGCATGGTTTGCCCCTTCCTTCATATCCTCAATCCTATGTGGCTTGCAATGTGGCTGGGTATCCTGTATTAGGGGCTGCGCAGTTCCCACGGCACTTTCCTCCCTTACTTCGGTTGCGTCGATCAAATCGACTGGCAGATGTAATGACTTCCTGGTGTGAATTCAGCCATAAAGTCTGCTAAAACTTAGGCTTTTATTGCGGGTTGAAACTTGATATTGAACTGCCCCAACTCCACCGCCCATTTCAAGATTCATCCAAAAAAATCTGCCCTCTCAAACAAGGCCTTTAATGGAAAAGCCATTAGGACGATCACGGTGTGGGCATGGAAATAGTGTGACAACTTTCTTGAGGCCATCATCAAAGCTAATGCCATTTTTTCCAATGGTAGGTACCTTGTTTCAGCGCCCAGCAAGGTTTTGCTAACATAGAAGATAGGCTGGTGTTGGATTCCTTCCGCTCTGACCAACACTGCGCTGACTGCATGCTGTGAAACCGCTTAGTACAAAAAGAGCTCTTCTCTTGGCACTGGGGTTACTAACAACAGAGGAGAGGTCATGTAGTCTTTCAAACTCTCTAGGGCGCGGTCGCATTCCTCATCCCACTCAAATTTGGCCTTCAATACTTGGAAGAATGGTCGACATTTGTCTGACGACCGACTTATGAACCGGTTGAGTGCAGCTGCTAGGCTAGTGAGATGTTGTACCTCTTTGACTGTGTTGGGCCTCTCAAGATCCTGGATTGCTTTGATCTGAGAGGGATCAGCTTTTATACCTCGGTTGGTTACCAAAAAACCTAGGAATTTACCTGATCCTACGCCGAATGCACACTTAGATGTGTTTAGACATAACTTGTGAGACTTCAAAATTTGGAACATTTCATCTAGGTCCTTGAGATGGTCCTTCTCATCCTTGCTTTTGACCACCATATCATCTATGTAAGCCTCCATTGTTCTGCCTAACAATGGTTCAAACATTTTGGTGACCATCCGTTGGAATGTAGCCCCTGCGTTCTTTAGGCCAAAGGGCATGACCTTGTAATAGTACAATCCTCTAGGCGTTGTAAATGATGTGACCTCCTGGTCTGGTTCATACATAGCGATCTGATGGTAACCTCTATACGCATCAAGGAAGCTAAGTCAGTTATGTCCTGCCGTCAAGTCCACCAGTTGGTCTATCCGTGGTAGGGGAAAACTGTCATTTGGGCATGCCTTGTTGACTGTTTTATAGTCCACGCAAACACGCCATTTTTCGTTCTTCTTTGGCATTACTACAGTTGGAGATCCACCTGGGATAGTGCACTTTTCTGATGGCTTCTGCCTCCAGCAAGTTTCTCACTTCCTCCGCCACTATCTCCGTGTGGTGGAGTGCCGATCTGCGAGTGCGCTATATAATTGGTCTGGCAGTTAGGTGGACATTAAGTTGGTGGTAGATGAACTTAGGGTTAATGCCAAGCATGTCATACGGTGTCCAGGCGAACATTTCAATGTTAGAGGTTAAAAACTCCATGACCTCTATTCTCTCAGTGCTGGATAAAGACAAGCCGAGCAGAAAGAACTTTTTTGGGTTTTTTTCATCTATTCTTACCTCTACGAAGTCTTTCACTGCCTTCTGTTCAGCTGCTTTGTCGACATCTGCAAAAAGTTCATTACTTTCTGGCTCTTCCACCATCTGTACATGCCTTTTTGCAGCCCGACTGCCATTTACTGTGACGAAGCACTGTTTCAACATGATTTGGTCTCCTAAGACTTCCTCAATCACACCGGTTTCATTAGGGAATCGTAATGTTTGATGATAGGTTGACGCCACTGAGCGCATGACATACAGCCATGCCCTTCCCAAGATTATGTTATAAGTGGAAGGGACCTTCAATACCGAGAATTCCACCTGTTTTGTCATGATTTCTGCCTTGACTGGGAGGATTATCTTGCCTACTGGCTACTCTGGCATTGAGTTGAAACCGACAATGGGAGATGTCGCAGGTGCCAAGTCTTTGTCCTCTAATTTCAGCTGTTTGAAGGTCTCGTAGTACATTATCTCGTATGAACTTCCTTGGTCAATCAAAATCTGCTTGATGTCAAAATTCTTGATGCACAAAGTCACCACCAGTGTGTCATTGTGAGGGCAATGTAGCCTTACTAGATCTTTGTCTAAGAAGGATATAATGTTCGTAGCCTATGTTCTGCCCTTTTTGATTGTAGGTTATGCACTTAATACTTCTCTCAAGTGCTCAGCCTTTTTGATCATCCCCCTGAGTTCACATACCCGCTCAGGTTCGACGATCCCATGTATAACGTTGATTATGCCTTAGGGTGGACCGTCGACTGGCATCCCGTTTGGTCTGTTGAGGTCCTGGGGGGTTGGCTGTGTACCCCCTTCTATATACTGGTCAAAGTGTCCAGTAGCCACTAACTCTTCCAGATGTTGCCTCAATGGTGTGCAATTCTCAGTGCAGTGCCCCTTCTCATCATAGAAGGTGCAACGGAACCTCTCATCATAGCCTCTTTGTGCTTCTCCCAACTTGGCTGGCCGCCGAACGAAGGGTTCATCACGTATCTCGCTGAGAATCCGGTAGATAGGTTTATTGAATACGGTGGTAATGGCAGTGCGGATTCTTAACTTCCTTTTTTTTGGGTCCTCTCTGTTGGCTCGCCTGCCTCGCCTATTCTTGCTTGGTCGTTCCACCGTGTTGACTTTCGCTGTAGTCTTTTTATCTGGCATCGCTGTTGTGCCAGATTTTGCTTTAGCACGGGCGCTATCTTCCTCTACTAGGATATGTTGATGCACTCTTTCCATTAGGGCCTCTATCATGAGGGGTGGCATCATTGTCATTGAGTCCCTCAGTTTGTTACCGACTGGTAAATCCCATTTGTATTATGTGATAGCGAGATTTGTAGAGCAATCCCCAATCTAGTTGAAGGTCTCCCAATAACGACTATTGTAAGACCTCAGTGTCTCATTTTCACCCATGTCAATGGAGAGTAACTGGTCAATCTCCACTGGTGTCTTGGTATTCGTTTTGAATCTAGTCACGAACGCTTCTGCCAACTGTGCCCATGAGGCTATGCTGCTTTCTGGCAGTCTTTCGAACCAAGTTAGACCTAGGTTGCCAAGGCTAGATGGAAACAGGATACACATTAGGGCCTCGTTTCGCAGTATACTGCCATAACCTAGCGAAAGTGGCTTAAGTGCATGTAGGGGTCTGACTTCCCTTCATAAGTGGTGAATTTCGGCTGGTGGAAGCCCGAGGGTAGTGGTGCATTCTCAATTGCCGGAACGAACGGCGAGTTTTGTAACCTTGCTAGTACTTTGTCCGCTGGTTCGTAAGCAAGGCGCGGCATTGGCATCCCTACCTTGGCATTCCCATGTATCCTAGGGGCCAATTGCTGCAGGGCTGAAACTCTGCGAGGGTCACGAGTCCTGGTGTCCTCATTCCATCGGGCCCTCTCCTCAAGCACTGTTCGCAAGTCCGCTGACCTAGGCAATTCCGTGTGTGCCTAGATGTCGTTTGGTGCGTGTGTGAGGGCCGATAGCTGTTCCCTTTGTATATGACCTTTCAGTCCTCATTCTCTCAGACCTGGAGTAACGAGTCCTGGAAGTCCTTGATTGAGTGTCGCCTGTTCTAAGGCTCCTCATTTCTACTTGTGATGGTGTGACATGTCTGTCATGATCTTCCAAATGGCGAGGGGGTGTGTGGCCTTTGTGCCCCTCTTCTGTCGCCACCCCTTTTCTTTGATCTAGCGCTTCATTATCTCCATGTCTGCCGCCATCCTCCTTATTAACTCGTTTTGCTCCCTCACACGATCCTTCAAAACTTGAGGATCTAACCTCCGTCTCTGCCTTTCAGGACTTTGAGAGCGACGGGGACTAGTGCCCCGTCTTTCCCATGCATCCTTTCGTAGTTCCGTCGCTGGGGTTCTAATTCTGCCATGGGTGGGATAGAAGGTAAGTCTTCGCGCCTCCCACCCTCCTCCGGGGTTTGTCCATCAATAGCAAATTGCGGCAAGTCTTCATTGTGCGCCATTGATTTCAACTCGAGAGGAAAACTCGATCAAAAGGTTTTGTTCTTTGTGCAATTCCCACAAACGGCGCCAATTGTACGAGCACGAAATAATCTTCTCGTATAATTCTATTGATCAAGTTTGCACTCCTCCAAACGTCGTCGCTTTACTCCCTGAAAACACAAACGTGAGCTAGCCGGTGAGTGTGTGCCGGATACATCTCTGATACCTAAGTCAGCAAAAAGACAAAAGCTCTGTGTATTTGAGAGTCAAAATTGTGATACCTGTACATAGGTCCTGTTACGAGCTTTTATAGATTCTGTGTGGCACAATCTTAGTAGGACTCTTATTCTCCAATGTAGAGTCCTCCTAGGAATCAGAAAGGTAATGCTCATTTTTCTACACCTCCCTCACTACTTAACCAAATGAGATGGTATTACCATGGTAGCATAACAAAATAACCGAGCTAATACTACTGTGCTTAACGACAGATTTCACCGAGCTTACCTAACTCGGTTCTACCTCTCTTACAGCTCGGCTCTCTACACCTCGATTCAGAACATTAAGGCCGGGCTAACCAGGCCATTCCCACGGCCCATAGCTCGGTCCATTTCCTATTGAGTCACAACTCGGCCCATGTTAAAACATAAATTACCCTCTCAAAGCCCATCCTTGAAACATCCATAACTCCCTTCCTTCGAAAAATTTATATTTTCCAAAGGGTTCATGCCCTTATCAAAATCTTGAGATTTAAATACCCATCAAACCTTTCTTTTACGATCAATGTGGGATTGGTAGTTATACACAATTCCCAATACTTTATTCATGAGGCCAACTTTATAAGAAAATTTCTCATTTAATTTTTAATGATTTTTACTCATTCTTTTTGTGATGTAAAGATCTTGTTACAAATAATTTAAACTTATTTAATCTCAACTCAATCAATAATTTAGACCTACTTTAATCTCATATTAAAATCACCATAGTTTTTTTTTTTTTTTCCAACAGTTGGGACGTAAGAAGAGTCGCGCCGACTATTTTATCCTTCTTTATGTTGGCTGTGTTTCTGCAAATTCTCAGAAAGGTCGGTCTAGAATCTTATACTGAGATTTGAGCCACGACTACTTGGAATATATTTAATTTAGTTATAGCTAAGTTTATTTATATTTGGGATTAGCTGATGAAAAAGGTCGGTTCATTAAATGCTTAGTAAAACTGCCCATTTCTGATTCAATGACAGAGACCACTAATTTTGGAGTTCTAAAAAGATCACTAATGACATGGTACTTAATAAATGAATAAAAAAAATATAACACCAATGTCAAAATATCAAATCATTCATGGTGGGGCCTACTGACACATCATTAATGGTAGCACTAATTAATGCTCCCACTCATTTTCCTTTCTGATTTGTCAGCATTTGATAGTACCATTTAAATGCATATTGAAAGCCCAATCTGATGATTTTAATTTTATTTTATTTTTTTAACTAGTTATCTATGTAAAAAATAATAATTTGATTGGATAAATATAATCATATAATTATATCATATTTGTTTTTTAAATTATAAATAGCTGGTTTTTAAAATTATATTTGCCACTTATTTTTTAGAAAATAAATGTGATTTAATTATGTGAATACAGTTATATTTTTAGAAAAAGGAAAGTTATATAATTATGTTAATTTTTTTTACATAAATGACATATTCAAAGATATCTCAAATCATTGAGATGAGTTCCATGCTGGATCTACGAAAACTCAATCGGATTTGGGGTCACTGCTGTGGCGCTAGCACAGCAGTGACTGTTGTGCTCCATTTTGTACTGTATTATGAATTTATTTTTATAATCTAAACCGTTCATATTGTAGGGTTTGTTGAGTACTACATGCCCACCAAAAATCATATTAATCGGATATCAATAACTATATGATCGAATTGCATATTGTTATACTATTTTTCAAAAGAAAAACTTCTTGTTTATTTTTTTGGTTATCAATCATATAGTTATTGATATCCGATTAATATGATTTTTGGTGGGCATGTAGTACTCAACAAACCCTACAATATGAACGGTTTAGATTATAAAAATAAATTCATAATACAATACAAAATGGAGCACAACAGTCACTGCTGTGCTAGCGCCACAGCAGTGACCCCAAATCCAACTCGAATAACACCCTTCAATTGAAATCCCCAAATGAAGAGAAACTGATCCCTAAATGCAAAACACCAAGGACATTTGCTTTATTTCACTTATTCTGTACTCCCTTTTGTCCCAAATTATTTGTTTAGCATGAGAACAAAATTTAAAGGAAAATGAATCGGACCTCCTCAAGAAGGCACCCCCTTTGACCCTCTCTCTCTCTAATTAGCCTTTTTTTTTTTTTTTTTTTCTTTTTTTCCTTCTCCTCCAATCACCATTCGCCACATGTGTGTGGGGGTGGTGGGGGTGGTGATTGGAGGGGGTCTCAATCACTTCCCAAATTTAAAAATCATGTATTTTTATATAGGAATTTTTAATTGTTTTTCACCAATTAAATGATATCATTAAACATTTTAATGTGTAAAAAAATTTAAAAATTTGACACAAAAATATATTATTTTTAAGTTTTTATTTTTTATACTTAGCTAACAATTTGGAATCGGGGTTTACTATATAATGAGTTATTTTGGGAATATGGTTAAAAACCATCTTTCAACTTTTAATTTATTTTGAATCACATCATCTTTCATATTTTTTATATATTTTTTAAGAAAAAGTCAAAAAACTAATTTTTAATTATTTTTTTTAAATAACCCAATATAGCACAGCTTGTAAGAGTACGTATGTGTGCGGAATTGTTCATTGTTTGACTTAGGTAGGTCCATTGTTTTCTGATTAAAAGTCTTTAAATAATAATGTGTAATTGTGACAGTTCAATAACAACCATTGAAGAATTTTCACTATCATCAATTAACCTTGACTAATTTAGAAGGAGCCTTCCCGTCCATAATCTGGATTGAAAGGCAATGTTTCTGCTTATAAGATTTATTATGAATTTTATTTTGATATTTTTTTGTTAGATATTTTGTATATTTTATTCATAAAAAAATTAGGTTAATCTTATAATCATATGTATTTAATTTATCATGTTTGTCACTAAAAAAATAGATAACAATCAGCTTGTTTAGTTCTGATTTTCAAAAAATAGTTTTTAGAAAATTTTACTTTTTTATTTTTCGTATTTTAATGTTTTCAATGAATTTTTTAACATTTTAAGCATTTTTTTTTTAATTTCTAGACACATCTAACATAAATACACTTAAAAAGTATAATATTTGTGAAAAAATCTTTAAAAAATACACTAAATACCAAAAAATAAAAAAAATATATGAAAATTCAATAAATTTATAGTATTTTTGTATATTTCTTAATTTTTTAAAATATTTTTTCACAAATATTTTACTATTTAGATACATCTAAGTAAAGTGCATCTAAAAAAGTAAAAAAATTAATTAACATTTAAAAAATATTTACTAAAAACAAAAAAATACGAAAAACAAAAAATTCAATTTTTAGAAAAATGAATTAAAAAAACTGAAACCAAACACACTGAATTATGTTTTTAAAAATAAACATTCATTTTTTTATGACAAACGTGATAAATTGAAAATATTACGATTATTATATCGACTTAATTTTTTATGTTAATGAAATTCACAAATGTTTAACAAAATAAATAATTTAAATTATTAAAATAAAATCTATAATGAGCTTCACGAATCCAACCAACGTCTTCTAATCTAAATTATGGACTAAAGAAAATCTGTATCCATTAATCTAGTGTTACGATTCTCCAATTGTCTTAGTTTCTTTCGCGTAGATCTTGCATCGGGTGTGTAAATGTGTAAATCAAACGAACGTACCTATGATAATGTCATACAATTTTTTTTGTTTTTTAATTTGATACAGGATAATACTAAGTACTCCAACCCAATTACTTGAAATTCTATATTAAACATCACATTTATGAGTCTAGAGCTCATATAATGTAAGAATAACTATCTTCATTTGGAAATAGTTAAAATAGTCTATTTTTTTTCTAGCTATTTTAGCTTAACTTTTTTAGTCTCGTTTGATTTTTGTTTTTAACTTTATTATGATTTGGATGTGACATTTTGTCTTATTGACTTATGTAGCTAATTTTGTCTTTTGTGTTTTTTTAGCCAAAAACCCAAAACTAAACATAGCTTTAATATTTTTGAACCGTCACGAGTTCATATTCTTTTAGTAATCATTATAATTTATATACCATGACTTCTTATATTTCTTCATCACCAGACACTATTATGAATTCTATCTTCTCTACTAATTTCAACATCTTAATACACAACATAATCGTATTTCAGAAACACCCAATAACCACTCCCGATGTGGAGCTCGGTGTTATGTAAAATATGTCATGATTTGGTAGAGTTGTGTGGTATTTCTCAACTTTTTATTTCATATTCAAATAATCATTATGGTGCCTCATAATTTGAAAATTGTCGATCACTCATTCACTAAGTACGATCATTATTGTGACTAGTGACGCTAGGGATTTAGAATTTATCTAAAAAAATGGCTAAAAAAAACATAATGTATGGTAAAAATTCATTTCAAGTGTAATTCTCATTATATAAAAATTAAATTTAATCCATTCATCACTTTTCGGATAAGTTTTCATGACAAATTTTATGGGTGTATATTTATTGTTATTATGACTCATAAAACCAAAATGGTAATGTTGTACAAAGAAAATTAGTACATAAAAAATTCATACAAAATGGTGTGTTTATTTATATTCATTTAGTTACAGTAAATATATAATATTATGGTTCGTAATTACAAAATATATATATTGCGACATCATTTTATATGAATTTTTTGTATAAAAAATTATATAAAAATATATTGAAACCTCTAAAAAAATTCTCCTAATTTACCGAAAATGACCAGACAATTTATATGTTAATTTTTGATTTGTTACAAATTCAACTATGTAAAAGCATCTTAATCAAGTTAGTTAAAATTTTATTATATTTTGAAGTTACTTTTTCTATTTTGGCTACACACCTTTTTTAAGTGCATTGTCTAACAAACTCTTTATTCTTTTTTTTATATTGTTTAAATACTATTTTTACTCATTTTAATTATAATTATAATTATTTTTTATAAACTCAACACAATTAATTTCAAATATGAAAAAGTAATATTTTTTAATGTTTAGATGAAACCACTAGTTACATTTGTTGAGTCAAAATCACAAAAATTAAAATGACTAACTTAATAACTAGTTCAATAAAAGTAAAATTTAGTCATTTACTCACTACTTTAGCTAAACAATAAAAATAACTAATTTGATAAAGACGCTCTAAGGCAAATTCACTTGCTAGATGTATCTTGTTGTAAAATAACTACAATTTATTTTAGGAAATTGTTTTTAATTGAAATTTTACTTGAACATTCATCTTCTTTCTTAAATATTATCATGTCCCTATATAAACAATCAACTCCTCATTTTTATCCGACTTTTGAATATCTATGGCCAATTAGATTAATTATATTTTTCATTCTTATAGGTTGACTCAAATTTTATTTTATTATAGTTTTAATTTGAACAATTTGGTCCCTACATTTTTATTCTAGTTTCAATTTAGTCATTTCATCTAAATTTTTGTTAATTTTGTCTACGTATACACCTTAAAAAATTGACAAATGTTTTAAAATTGTTAATTTTAACTTCCAATTTAGATGAAATGACCAAATTGAAACTAAATTTAAAGTGTAAGGATCAAATTGTTTAAATTTAAACTATATAAACTAAAGTAAAATTACAAAAGTAAAACGTGTGATCAACCCAAAATTAAACATTCAATTATCAATATTTAATTTTCGGCTTTCCGTTTTCAATCCAACACCACCTAGTTGGTCTAGTGCATGAAGTTTGTGAAACACGAGCATCTAAAATATGAGGCTCAAAACTCTTTCACTCTTGGAAAAACCAATATAGAATTGGCATCAACAAGACGAAGATGACACGAATCAACCACCTTTCCACAAAAAGTATACATGAAACACATTCAACTCCCACCCAACCTTCATTTTGGGGCTTTTTCAATTTTAAAAAACCCTATTTACCACAACCACTTTTAGTGATTTTTTTTATTGTGATAAATCAAATGGTGGACTAGCGGATTGACGAATTAGCAAATTGTGATTTGAGTGGTTTTAGCCTCCGTTTGGGAAGTGGGCTGGCTCTTTGGCTTTTTGGTTTTTTTGACTATATGAGCCTGGGCTCAAAAGCTTGGTTTGGGAGGGCTCTTGACTTTTTGGCTTTTTTTGTGAGAGAAGAGTGTAATGATTATGGGGTTGGATGTGATGTTTTGTCTGTTGTGGCTCATGAGCCTATTTTGTCTTTTGTGGCTCATGAGCCCAATGAGCCCTTGCCAAACGGACGCATACCAATGATTAAACCTTTGTATAATATATAATACTAATTTGTATAATATTTTTTATATATATGACACAAAATATTTTTACATAATATTTTTCATGTATATAACTACTGATTTATAATAAATTTCACATATTAAATTTCTCTCACATTTATTTTTATTTTAATATTTTATTATAGATTAAAATATATATATATGTATTAATTGTAGTAGAATGGAGTGAAACATTTTCAAAAATAAAATTTAAATTGCAATTAACAAATAAAATAATATAAATTAATATAAATCAATATAATTTTAACAAATTAAACCATATTTTACGCAGCCATATCCAGAGCTGCCCTTTTTTTTTTTTTTTTTGGTACAACGGAAAAGGGTAGCTGCCTCTCTTTGTCCCTACTCCTTCCTGAACAGTGAGCAGTCTTCAATTGACTATAATCATTGTTCTTATTTTGCATGTGTTGGTAAAAATATTAGGAAAATTATAATTTATTAATAAATACAGTAGTGCTACAGGGCCCGAAAGGGCTCAGGCTCGAATGGCTCGAATTTGAGTCCGAAGGAGGAAGAAGAAGAAGAAGAAGAAGAGGAGGAAGAAGAAGGAGAAGAGGAAGGAGAAGAATGGAACTGGAGGGGGCCATAAAAATGGGGCCGGAGGCGGAGGCAGAGGTAGAGGCGGGCGGAGGCAGAGGCGAAGTCTTCCGACGAGCGACGAGCTGCGACAATCGGCTGACGAGCGACGACCTGCGACGACGACGACCTGCGACGACGAGTTCCCGCCTCTCGCCTCTGGTTCTCTCTCTCGCCTCTGCTTCTCCTGTGTTCAAAACGGAAAAGAAGAAGAAAAGAAAGAGGAGGAAGAAAAGGGCAAAAAAAAAAAAAAAAATTGAAACCCAAAACGACGTCGTTTTGGGTTTCGAGCCGGCTTTGAGCTCCAGATTTCGGGCCCTCAAACATTTTCCTAATAAATAATGTAAAAAAAAATGAGATATAAATAGATCAGGCTGAGATACGGATATCTCATTTTCTTTAAGGAGATCAAGCCCACTATAGTAGGAACAACTCAAATATCGATGCAGCAGTCACAAAACTATGACATGTTTCTTTCAAGATATAACAGTCCGATCACTTATCATATAGTTCAGGCTAACTTTATACAAGATGGTGAATCCAAAATTCTACCAAGAAAAAATATTTTTCTTTAACTAATAATCTCTCGAGTATAAAAAATAACAGTAAGCAATCTTCAATTGACAATAATCATTACTTCTCTTTTCATCTATTTTTTATTGTGAGCAATGAAAACAACCATGATTCGTAGCTTGAAAGTTTGGCTCGAGTTTGGCTCGAGGGGTCAAAACGACGTCGTTTTGACCCCCTTTTTTTTCTGGTTTTTGTTGCAGAACGAGAAGGGAGAAGGGGAGAAGAAGGGAAGAGAAGGGAGGAGGAGGAGGGAGGGGGAGGAGGAGGAGGAGGAGGAGGAGGGAGGGGGAGGAGGAGGAGGTGGGGCGAGCTGCTGCGAGAGGCAGGGCGACGGCGAGCTTCTGCTTCTGCTTCAACGAGGACGACGACGGAGCGGCGGCGGGGCTGGGGCGACGATCGGCGACGATCGACGATGGTGGAACGTGACGACGATCGACGATGGCGACGATCCTCTCGCTCTCCCTCTTCTTTCCCTATGCATCTCTCTTTCTCTCCCTCTCCCTCTTCTTCCTCTCTTCTCTCCCGCTTCCCTCTTCCTCACAGATTCGAGCCAAATATTCGAGCCAAATATTCGAGCTACCAGTCTTAATTCCAATGAAAATGTTGTGTACTAATTGCTTTTCTTTCTATCTATTTTTTTTTATTATGGATATTGAACTCCGTTCTAATTGGATGGTAAGAAAAAAAAAATGATTATATTTTTTAATTAATTATGTTTTTTACATTTTATTTTGATCATATAGTGAAAAAAAAATTTATAATTGTACTTTTTTACACTATTTTGGTGAGACGGTGATAATTTTTTTTTTTGTGATTATATTTTTTAACTGATTGTGTTTTTTGAAAAAAAAATTAATTGTATTTTTTTACTATTATATTTGGATAGATAGCAACGTAAAGTATATGAGTGACGGATATGAGTGTATATATATATTTTTTTCAAATGACATTTAATATGAATGATTATTTTACAATATTAATTGAAAAATTTGTGATTGTGTTTTTCTACACTCTGTTTCGATTAAATGGTGAGAAAAAAAAATTGTGATTGTATTTTTCTACATTCCGTTTTGATTAGATGGTGAGAAAAAAATTGTGATTGTGTTTTTTAACTGATTGTGTTTTTTGAAAAAAGAAACTAATTGATTGTATTTTTTAACTATCATGTTTAGATGGATGACAAAGTAAAATATGTGACAGGCGGATATGAGTGTGATTTTTTTTTCTTTTTGTATTTTAAGTGATATTCTTAATATTATAAATATTAAAATTGTGCTTGTGTTTTTTTATACGCTATTTTGATCGGACGGTGGGAAGAAAAAAAGAAAAAAGTGATTGCGTTTTTACTAATTGTGTTTTTTGGAAAAAGAAAATAACCTATTGTATTTTTTAACTATCATGTTTAGATGGATGATAAGTAAAGCACACATGAGAGATGGATATAAGTGTAATTTTTTTTTCTTTTTGTATTTTAAGTGGCATTCTTAATATTATAAATATCATAATGTGATTGTATTTTTTAATTGATTGTATTTTTTACACTCCGTTTTGATTAGACGATGAGAAAAAAATATTGTGATTGTGTTTTTTAACTGATTGTGTTTTTTGAAAAAAGAAAATAACTTTTTATAATTTTTAACTATCATGTTTAGATGGATGACAAAGAAAAGTATGTGAAAGACATTTTTTTCTTTTTATATTTTAAGTGATATTCTTAATATTTTACAATATTGATTGCTTTTGTTTTCATCTATTCTCTTATTGTAGATGTTGAAGATTTATACTTTGTTTTGATCAGACGGTGAAAAAAAATAAATTTGTGATTTCTCATTTAATCGAAAAAAGAAAATAACTAATTATATTTTTTAATTATCGTATTTGGATGGATGATAAAATAAAGCATGTAAGAGATGAATATAAGTTTGATTTTGTTTTATTCTTTTTGTATTTTAAGTGACATTCTTAATATTATAAATATTTTACAATCAATGAAAATAAATTATTATATTTTGACAATGTTTAGATTGATGACAAAGTAAAGCATGTGAGTGAATGTCATGTTTTTTTCTTCTATATCACTAGAACTTTGTTGCTTATTTTTACTTTACACTTCAATTATTGCACTGATGATATTCTATTTGATAATTTTTAATTTTTTTGTATCCAGTGCATAACATATGTGATATGTTAGTACAATTAAAATTACAAAGATTAAGTTGAGAAATAGACAAATTATATGGCCACATAAGTAACTTAGAAAATCGTCAAGGTATTTTGGTCATCGTACAATAATAAATAGAGAAAAGTTAGGGATCATGAAAAAACTTTCATAAAAATGATCATGAAAGAATTATGACCATTGGATTACCTTGATTAGTGTGTGGTGCTCTATTTTAAGTGTAATCTAAGGGTCATAAATTTTTCATGATCATTTTCATGATACCTAGTATTGCTCTAATAAATAATCCAGTTAAAATTGAGAAACGTTGAACTAGTTATCATGTCTATAAGGGTTGATAACAAAAAGAATAATATTATATATACCAATTAGTATACTAACTAGTATACTAACAGATGATGTGGCATAATTTTAAAGGTTTTGAATATTTGTAATTTGTATAATAGGTGGAATCAGTAATAATGACATAACACTAGTTAATATACTAGTTAATACACTAGTCAGTGTATGTAGCAACACTGTAACAAAAAATTATCATACAGGTCAATAAGATTGCGTGGTTGTGTGCCCATCCAATAATATATTGTCATCCCTTTATTATTTTTTGCATTGTAAGTCTATATAATTGCTAAGTCTCTTACTATTAATTTGACATGCCGCCAACATATATTTCTTAAAGACAGGATAATTACTCGTTGATAACAATGAGAATTGTTTTGTTAGGTTGGTTGAAGAGGGTAAGATAAGAACAGTTGGAACATACATAAATTCCGGATAAACCATGAGGAATTTAAAAGGTAAGAGTTTAGTTGTTTGGTTTGGAAGTTGATGGCAACATGGTTTTTATTATGGACAGCGTCTCCAACTTCCAATTGAATTTGAGATTCCTATGTAGAGAGGTTCTGTGTTTAAACTAAACAATAATAAATGAAAATGGTGGACTGAACCTGGTCCATTCCATTCCCTTCACCACAATCACCACAAATTTAGGCATTATTTTAATATCCCATATAAAAGTATATTTTTTTATTTTTTTATCTTTTTAAAATCATATTATCTTCTTATCTTATATATATATATATATTTTAATAAAAAATCAAAAAATATACTTATTTAAATTAACAATATCAAATCACTAACTCATTAAAAGGTTAAATTATTAGAAATATAAATAATTTTATTATTTATATTTTTAACTATAAAATACTTTCACTTTTCATTAAGTTTTTGTTTAATTTATTGTTGTCAGATGTGATTATGATAAAAGGTCCTACTAATGACGTAAAGACAATCGCAAAAACACATAAATATTAAAATATTTGTAATTTTAATATATATTTTAAAATGTTATTTCATATTTTTAGATATTTTATACTCATTTTAACATACATTTCACACATTTTTTAACATTAAAAATAATTTTAAACATCATTTTTAGCATTTTCTAATAAATCTGAACACGATAGTTCATTTTAATTCAAACAATTCCGTGTTCTTTTCGATCCTCCATTCCATCAATAGATTTTTTTTGTGCTCTAATGGAACACTAATAATATGGTAAAAAAACAAAATCAAGATCAAAACATCACATTACGATAGGTGGAGCTCACTGCCAGTTTATTAAAGCTTGCTTTAGAACTTAAAAATTAGAGTTTCAAAGTATTTTTCTTATATTATCATATCATTTAATATGACTTATTTATAATTATTAATTCTAATCTGCACATAATTGGCCAAGATAGTCTGGTCAACCTCAACATGATCAACATGATCAATTAGCACAATCGTGTTTCAAAAATATTAGTCACCTCAAAAATTTGAGACGCTTATTGATAATAAAAAATAAAATAAAATAAAATAATACAATATAATATGTTTGCATTGTGAGTTATTATTAATTTAAAATAATAATAAAAAAAAAACTCGTCAAGATTTTTTTTTTAACTACAAAGACATCAAGTCCAACTAGTTGTTAGTAAAATTATGGTTTGAGACAGATCCGCAAATATCGATCGACAGAAATCAATAATTTTACAAAAATAAAGTGCAAAAACAAATAATGTGATTGAATCTGATATGTTGATAGAATTCAAGATTTTCTTTGGAGTGAAATGATTCAAAGAAATAAACACAAATTAGAATTGAATAATGTATAAATTAAACTTGTGACTTAATTATAAGAATCAGAAACAAGAACAAGAAAACCATTACAAATTATGAACTAAGTTTACAAAAAACTACTCTTAACTTCACAAGTGTTGTGAATGGATTTGATTGATGCCCTATCCTGCGATCTTCTTGCTTTTAGTACCAGAACCAAACAAGCTGGTTCAACTTGTTTGGTTTTGGTTTTCAGAAAAATAGTTTTTAAAAAATTTTAATTTTTTATTTTTCGTATTTTAATGTTTTCAATATTTTTTTTTTAATATGGTAAGCAATTCTTTTAAAAACTTTTAGACATGCCTAATATAAATATACTTAAAAAGTATAATATTTGTAAAAAAAATTTTAATAAAATATACTAAATACCAAAAAATACAACCAAAAAAACAAAAATTCAGTATATTTTTCATATTTTTGTATATTTATTAATTTTTTAAAATATTTTTTCTCAAATATTTTACTATTAGATACATCCAAGTAAGGTGC
The DNA here is from genome assembly GCA_036172215.1 of Camellia granthamiana. Lineage (NCBI taxonomy): Eukaryota > Viridiplantae > Streptophyta > Magnoliopsida > Ericales > Theaceae > Camellia > Camellia granthamiana. The sequence continues at coordinate 151,681,354 of CM069903.1, forward strand.
ATATAAAAAAGTATAAAAAAAAAATTACTTAAAATTTAAAAAATATTCACTAAAAAATAAAAAATAAAAACTCAATTTAAAAAAAATTAAATTCAAAAAACTAAAATCAAACCCACTCCAAATCTAGTTGAGTCTTCAATCCACTTGTCATCAAATTTTCCTACTAAGAGGCGCCGCATCATCCATGAAAATTTTCTCCTATTTTTTACTGCAAAAGGCACACAAAAGACGGTAAATTTTTTGTACTTCAGTCTAACTCAATCCACTTGTCATTAAATTTTCCTACTAAGAGGCGCCGCATCATCCATGAAAATTTTCTCCTATTTTTTACTGCAAAAGGCAGACAAAAAGGCGGTAAATTTTTTTTGCTTTAGGCCTTGTTTGGGAAAACTAAATAAGTGTACTTTTTGTCTTTTTTGATTAAAAAGTTGAGGTTAAAAATATGGATGTTTGGGTTAACTTTTTGACTTTTTATGGAAAAATGTGTAATAAAAAATTGTGAAAATTAGTTTTTAGTGGAAAATTTGAATTGGGAGTTGTGCAGCCGTAATTGTTGACTTTTGGTGAATAGTGTTAACTTTTTAACTTTTTAAGTAACTTTTTGACTTTTTGAATTATTTGGGAGTACCCAAACAAGGCCTTAGTCTAATTCCGTCACCACATGTGTATGCATGATAACATATACATCTGCATATCTACATTGAAAACCACTAAATTATTTTATTTTTTTGTCATCTTTAGGAGTTTCTAATGTACTATATACATTGAACGGGGATAGAACATTTCATCAAAGTGGTCATTCTTGAGAGGATAAGATAAAGAGTCATAAAAAATGGTGATAATCCAAATCATGGCATGACTTGGGGATCATTTTGTTCAATTTAATAAATAGCAATGTTAGGAATCCCAATTAAACACCGGAATATTCTATTAAATAATGATATAAATATTTATAAAATATTTAATAATTTATTTAAATATGAGACCTACATTCATATAATTATTTAATAAAATATTTAATAATTTATTTGACGTCTTTAACAATTTTTATTTAATCAAACCCTCCTCTCAAGTGTTAAATTCAATACGTATCCATCAACTCCACCACTCCACCCCGAACGGAAGGAGATAAGTCTCCCAAAATTACAAGTGGATGTTGTTTGTCTGCAACTCATTTTAAATATGAAAAATATTTTAGCTTCTTGGTAAGTCTCTTTAAATTTAATTCATAATAACATAATATTACGTGTTAATTTTTAATTTTTTTTTATAAATTTAATTATATTATGGTTAACTTTAAATTTAATTCATGATAACATAATATTACGTATTAAATTTTAAATTTTTATAAATTTAATTATATTATGATCAACTTATTTACAATATTATTGTGGGTGAATTATGAAATTTAAATTGCAAATTTTTAACAATTTTTTTTTTTTTATACAGTTAGCAACCAAACTCTGCCATTTATGGGAGAATACATTGGACATCATCATTTGTGCTTCCACTATTTCATTTCTATCAAATAAAATAAAAAGAAAGGAGTGGAGGAAGAAGACGACAACATAATTTGGTTCTTGTCAATCTTCAAATACGTCTCCTTTTTTTTTTCCTCCTTTTTAGATTTTTTTTTTTTTTGAAATTATATTCTAGTAAAAATTTTATACAAAATTTGTCATTAGAATAATATGGCGGCAACAATTTTATAACTAAATGACAATTTTTAGTTTTTTGTTTTAAAGTAATGAATCCAATTACTCCTACATTATTTGTATAAGTCATATCGTGTTCATTTTAGTTTTTTTGACTTTTTGTGAGAAAAAAATATAATGATTATGAGTTTGATGTGATATTTTATCTTATTGGACTAAAAAATCTATTTTGTCTTTTTGTGACTAAAATAATCCCAAACTCATCCAACCCATTCTTTCCAAACGAAGCCATTATTCTTTGTAATTTTTTTGTTTGTACAACATTATATATATATATTGCAATAGTCAAAATAACTTCAATTATGGGCACCATTTGTCATGTATAAGATCATTGCTCCTACAAGAAAGATTTATCGAAATAGAAATGCTATGTAACCAAAAATAATAAGAGAATGTAACATATAATTATATTTCTTATCTATTTTTTCACTCAAAGACATGAATGAATAAATCCTATATCTATTTATGAATGTGGACTTCATTATTTTATATTTAAGGGTGAAAAAAAGATAGAAAATTGAGATTATGTATAACTTTACTAAAAATAATATTTAGAAAATTATCCATCTAAGTGTGACCAACGCTATAATTAAAATGAATCTAATTTATACATTTCAAATTTTAAACACTTTATTTTAAGTACTATTCTAGATGCATAATATTGTTGTTGAAAAGTTAATGCATTTGTGTTGAATACTTTTCGTAAAAGCATGATCCTAATTAATTGGGATGAGAATTTCGACACTACACACGAATATGACATGTGTCGGACAATTAGAACTGATAGCTCTCAACACACACGATCAGGAAAACAACAAAAATGTTTTGTACCACTAATTAGTGGTGGCTTTAATGATGTGGCAATGGGCACTGCCACATGTGTTTTGTGCCTTGTTTTTTTTTTTTTTTTTTTTCAATTGCCACCGCACTAGTGATGGAGTTAGTGGTGATAAATTAGTGGTATGTAGCATTGCTCGGAAAACGAAACACGAATTTAACACTGCTAACCCGTTTAGATAAGAGAAAAGTTAGAGATTGAAAAAATTTTCATGAAAATAATCATGAAAGAATTATGATCTTTGAATTATCTTAATTAGTGTGTGGTGCTTTGTTTTAAGTATAATCCAAAGGTCATAAATCTTTCATGATCATTTTCATGAAATTTTTTTCATAATACCTAGTATTACTCTTTAGATAAAGGAAAATGTTTGGGGCGGCTAAAAAGAGTACTCCCATGACATTTATTAATGTACTGATTTTTGATATGTTTGAATTTTTTTGAGAGTTGTGTTTGACAGTAACATAAATAATTCAGATTATTTTAAGGGTTGCGGGGGTTGTATTTTGTGGGAATTTCTATCATTATTATTAAATAAATTTAGCACAAAAAAATTTCTATATATTATATAAAGAAAATGGGTTTTTAACTTATAAGTTTTATGAGAGTTCCAATATCCTAATATTAATTTTTTAATATTTTGATTTAAAAAAAAAAACTCAGCATTTATTGACTTTTTCCAACTTATAAGCCTTTTTGACTTCTCACATACTTACTGCCGCACCATTTTCAACTTCTTCCATACACTATAATTAGTGATGAGATTGTCAAATTATTTTTATAAAAAATATTTAAAAAATACTTTGTATATTAAAAAATATCTAAAACAAATATAAATTTTTACTAAAAAATAACAGATTGCAATTGCGAAAAAAAATACTCCTTCTGTCCCAAAATAATGATCCCTTTTGGAGAATTCAATTTTTTTTAGTAGTACAATTATTGCACTTTAAAAAAAAAAAATGTTTGAGACCTCTTTTCCCTCCCACCCCTTTGACCCCCTTTCCCTCCCATTAGCCAGTTTTTCTTTTCTATTTTTTTTTTCTTTTCATTCTCCTCCAATCACCACCCGCCACGTGTGTGTGGGGTGGTGGGGGTGGTGATTGGAGAGAGTCTCTATCAATGCTCTTAAAAAAATTAATTTTTCAAAATTACCCTTTGATAATACATTTTTTGGGGAATATTAATGTCATAATTGTACTTTTTATGTTGTTAATGAATTTAAAAAAATGGCAAAATAGGAAATTTATATTATTTTTGTACTTGATTTTTGAAAATGGACTAATATTTTGGGACAATGAAAAACAGAATAAGGGACTAATATTTTGGGACAAAGGGAGTAAAAAAAAATTATATTGTGCATTTCATTAATAATGTTCAGAAAATGTGCCAAGTATTTGTGTAAAGACTTGACACGTGTCCACTCTCAAATTATCAAGTGAATATAGATGAAACCAAATAACTTAGCTTTAATGGCTAACAAATATTAGAAACCCGACTATTGAAACCTACCCCCTCCAATCACCACCCCCACCACCCCCCACAGACACGTGGCAGGTGGTGATTGGAAGAGAAGGAATAAAAAAAAAAGAAAGAAAGAAAAAGTAACCAATCAAGTGAAGAGGGGGTCAAGGGGGTGAGAAAAAAAGGGGGTCCAAGTCATTATTCTAACTATTAATTAATAGAGTTCAACAATTGAAATGTCTCAAATTATATTTTTTTGTCTTCTCAAATGTTTCCTTTTATTGGTTCATGCATTCGTTCTAATATTAATACAGAATTTGACATACGGAAGAGTAAGAGACATTAAAATTATATATTAAGTAATGTAATTTTTGTGATAAAAAATAAAGGTTGTATTCCCCTTCTATAGCAATTTATCTAGTTATACCTCCAAATAAAACGTCAGGTGTGCTTTTACATCATTATTGAATGTTACTTTCATTTTTTTTAGATACTTTATTTTACAATTGTTTGTGTTTTTGTATTATGAAATTTATTACATTTGTGTTTGCGAAAACTATTAGATAGACTTAATGCAAAAAATGCAGACTATTTCAATGTTATTCTCGAGATTAGAAGTACAAAAAACATACACAAAAAGTATATGAATAGACAATATTTTACAAAATTTGTTTGTGAGTCTCACTTCTTGAAAATCTTATAATTCATTTATTTTTTTGTATTATATTTTATGTTTGGTTTCTATACCTTTTTTTTTTTTAACATAATTTTCTTTGTTTTCTTTAAAAGTTTATTTTAAAAAATTAAAAAATAAATCATTTTCTATTTCAAACAATTTTATTTTTGTTTTTATTTTTTCTTAAAGTAGCTTTAGTTTTGGACAATTACTTAATTTTTTTTTTCTTCTATATATTGTAATTTTGTGCATTTTAAGTATATGATATTTTCACTAATATACTTGGAGATGCACTATGAAAGAATATCATGCGAAAATCAAGCAAAACTTCTTGAAAATCTTATAATTCATTTATTTTTTGTATTATATTTTATGTTTGGTTTCTATACCTTTTTTTTTTTTTTTAACATAATTTTCTTTGTTTTCTTTAAAAGTTTATTTTAAAAAATTAAAAAAAAAAATCATTTTCTATTTCAAACAATTTTATTTTTGTTTTTATTTTTTATTTTTTTCTTAAAGTAGCTTTAGTTTTGGACAATTACTTTTTTTTTTTTTTTCCTATATATTGTAATTTTGTGCATTTTACGTATATGATGTTTTCACTAATATACTTGGAGATGCACTATGAAAGAATATCATGAGAAAATCAAGCAAAACTTCTTGAAAATCTTATAATTCATTTATTTTTTGTATTATATTTTATGTTTGGTTTCTATACTTTATATATATATATTTATATATAGTTTTTTTTGTTTTCTTTACAAGTTCATTTTTAAAAAATAAATAAATAAATCATTTTCTATTTCAAATAATTTCATTTTTGTTTTTATTTTTTATTTTTTCTTAAATAGTTTTACTTTTGAACAATTACTTACTTTTTTTTTTCTATATATTATAATTTTGTGCATTTTAAGTGTATGATGTTTGCACTAATACTCTCGGAGATACACTATAAAAGAAGTATCATGCGAAAATCAAGTAAGAAGAAAATATATAAATAAAACAATACAATGAATGTAGAGTAAAGACCAAAGATCAAAATTCCCAAAGTAAGCAAGCAAACAAATAAGAAAGTAGAATAGAATGCTTAACAATAAACATTTAAAAATTTGTAATAAAATTTTATAACTTTCCTTTTTACTAAGATAATTCTATTTCGTACTGGCTAAATAAAATACTTTTAAAATATTATTTATTATTATTTTTTAAATTTGAAATTAAAATTATAGAAATTTATAGGGGTATTTTTTTTCAGGTCCTTAGTATTATGATTTTTTAGCATAAAGGACACCAAATATTTTCATAATGTCTAAGGTCCATCAACAATATTTTCATAATGTTTAAGGTCCCTCAACCTTGATCCAAAGAAATTTCAGTCCAGAGAAATTTCAGTCCAGAGAAATTTGATCCAGAGAAATTTCAATCCAGAGAAAATTGGTCAGAGAAATTCTAGCCCAGAGAAATTTCTCTGGACCAAATTTCTCTGGATGAGTTTCTCTACTTTTCTTCTCATTCACATCCAAATCATTCTGATTCATTAGGTAAGCAACATTGTTCAACTGAATTCAACTGGAAAAATTCCACATTGTAATATGTAAGCAACATTAGAATGAGATAACAATGGCAACTTACCAGAACTAGAGAAATTCTGAAAAAATCTGAGTATTTCTCTGGTTTGTTATTCAAATATTAATTGAGAATTTCTTTGGTTTATTAAAAATAACAATTGAGAATTTCTCTGGTTTATTAAAAATAACAATTGAGAATTTCTCTGGTTTGTAATATCTGGAAAAATTTCTGCAACTTACCCAAATCTGTTCTTCACTTTTTTCCAGTTGAATTTTTCAATCGAAAGTGTTTCTCTGATGTTTGCAGATTCGCCCACCAAATTTCTCTGGACTTCGAAATTCCTCTGGATAATCTAAGCACAATGGGAGTTGTTTGCTCGGCTGGAAAAATTCAAAATTTCTCTGGCTGCATGGTTAGAAAAGAAAGTAAACTTAATCAATATTAAAGTCGCATCATAAGTTAGAACTGAAATTCCTTTGCTTTGAATTGAAATTTCTCTGGATTGGTCCAGAGAAATGCTCTAATTTTAGCTGAGCTTTGACATGATCTGGAATAATTTTTATTCACTCAATGGAGTGAATAATCCCAATCATAAACAAAATTTCTCTGACCTATATATATATATATTTATCTGATTTAGTTGATTTCTCTGATTTCTATAATTTGTATAGGTCCAGAGAAATTTTGTTATAATGGATTGTTATCAACATATTTATCTTATATATGGATTAGAAAAGAAGATATATATATATATATACATAATGGATTACATATTTATCAACACATATTTATAATGGATTGGTCCATTATATATATTTATCAACAGTATAAGCTATATATATAATGGATTGTTACAATGGATTGTTGATATATGTATATATATATAAATTTCTCTGGGTTAGAAAATAAGGTAAAAGTTATCAACAATTCACTCCATTGAGTGAATAAACAACAATAGCAACCTATATATATATATATATAAATTAAAAGCTAGCCCCAAGCTCCAATGCAAAACCACACCAAGAGGACTTCGGGTTCGAACCCATCTTCTCCAAGCTCTCCTTGTGAAATTTCTCTAGGTTTCTTCGTAATTTCTCTGGGTTTCTTCGTAATTTCTCTGGCATGTTTATTTTGTTCAATGCTCCATTTCCTCAAAATTTCTCTGTAATTTCTCAAATTTTCTTCGTAATTTCTCCATTTCCTCAAAAAACCTGCAATTTTCTCTACACTACACAAAAAATGCAATTTTCTCTGCACTTTTCTCTGCACTACAAACCTGCAATTTTATAGTAACAAACCTGCAATTTTCTCTGCACTACCCCACAAACCCCGAAAAAGAAACCAAAAGTCTCTATGAACAAAAAACATGCAATTTTCTCTGCACTACACAAAAAATACAATTTTCTCTGCACTACAAACCTGCAAATTTATAGTAACAAACCTGCAATTTTCTCTGCACTACCCCACAAACCCCGAAAAAGAAACCAAAAGTCTCTGTGAACAAAAAACCTGCAATTTTCTCTGCACTACATAAAAAATGCAATTTTCTCTGCACTTTTCTCTGCATTACAAACCTGCAATTTTATAGTAACAAACTTGCAATTTTCTCTACACTACCCCCACAAACCCCAAAAAAGAAACCAAAAGTCTCTGTGAACAAAAAACCTGCAATTTTCTCTGCACTACACAAAAAATGCAATTTTCTCTGCACTACAAACCTGCAATTTTCTCTGCAATTTTATGTTTTCATTCTATAGTAACAAACCTGCAATTTTCTCTGCACTACACAAAAAATGCAAAGTGAACAAAAAACAGAGCACAAAAACGCAGAAAAACAGAGCACCCAAAAGCAACTTATAAGCATGTTGACAGAGAATGAAAAAGCAACTCCAAAAATCAAAATCAACTCCATCGAAAATTCATCAATAACAGATAATGAAAAATTAACTTCAAAAATCAAAAATAACTACACTGAGTTCATCTCTCTCACATTGATCAAAACAAAAAACAAAAACCTAATTCAACACCTATACGATCAAATCAAATCAAAAATTGAAAACTCATCTAATTCAACTCCACATGAAATCAAATCAAACACAATGAACCAGATTTCAACTCCTACACGATCGATCAACACCTACAAACAACGAACATGATTTCAACTCGTACAAGATTTCAACACCTACAAACAACGAACAGGATTTCAACACCTACAAAAACCCTAGAAAATCTCCACAAAAATCTGAATCTGCCGCAGATTCCGGGAGGGGTGACTGTTGGGGCATGGGGTCTGTTGGGTTGTTCCAGGTTATGACGTTGCCAGTGGTTGAGTCGCTGGTGCTGGTTTTACTCCGGGAGAATGAAGTCGGGTGAGGAACAAGAGTTGATCTGGACAGATCTGAGAATGGAGAAGTTTAGAGAGAGAGAGATAGAGAGAGACGAGGGTTGGGGATTTGGAGCCAGCGGTGATCAAGCTCAGGACAACGTGGATGGAGAGGGGATAAGGTGAGGGACCTTAGACTACAAAAGTACAAATTGTGGACCTAATCCATTACTAAAAGTTGGATAGGGACCTTAGACCGATTTTCCCAAATTTATATAAGCATAATTGATAACCACATTTTTTTACTTAATGTATAATATTATATTGATTACCTTTTTCAAGTTTATTTTTTTAAGTATTTATATAGAAGTAAAAAAATGTCGTTAGGAATAAATTTTTTCTTAATTTAGTTATAAATTTTACCCGTATATTATTTTTAAATTTTGAATACAAGCAAACATAAAATAATTGATTAAAAATATGCTACATTTATTATATTTCTTTTATTATGTGAAAAAAAAAAAGTATTTAAAAATCATAATTCACATATATATATATATATACATACATAATTATAACTTATGCACGGTGGAACACTAGTATCTAGTTGTTTGAGAGGACCTTGTGGGCCTAAATCCATTCTCACCAAACAAGAAGGACCCAAGGGACCTAATGCAAACTGGGGTACCCAACCACCCAAATATGCCATCGTTGGAAGAATGCAAACAATGGTTATTTTTATTTGTTTCAAATGATGTTTGTAGATTGCATTTTGTGCAGCAGTTTTAATGCTTCATTGAATCATTGGCTAATTTACTTTAGCAATACCCACCAATCATTGCATTCCAATATGAAAAATGTTTGGTAGCCCGAATTTTTGTGACTCGAATGTGTTAAAACAATATCGTTTTACACCAAAAACGATGTCATTTTGAATGTTTCGAACCATTCGAACCATGATTTTTCGGGCCACCTAACATTATTGTAAATTCTTCCCAAGCATTGCATCACTCAAAAAACAGAAATATAATCATAGATATGAGAGAAAATGTGAGACCCACCAGTATGGCCCACTGCATATGGTTCCCACCCTTTGTCTCACATCTACTTATTTTATTTGAATTCTGCAGTTGCGTCAAATAGCAATCTAACCAATATCACCATTATTGCAATACCGGTTCAACACAACACACTTTTTTTTGATTGTTTTTAGCATCTCCTCAGACAAACACCAAGTCCATACCTCCCAAAAAGCCACAAGGCATAGGCATCAATGAGTTTTGTCGTGGTGTTACGGAAAGAAAAGTGTCTTCTGGAGACGTGACATTCCGGCAAGTGGGTCAAGAGCTGTGGCGGCAGCGACAGAGATCGAGCAAGAGAGATCTGGAAGAGGTAGTGCACACTGGTAGAGACATATAGGTTACGGTTGTATGGCTGCTGCAATAAAATTATAACTTTTTGTTGTGTAGGGGGGTAGGGGGTTCCAACTGGGGTATGCTGGTGGTTATTGTTCACCAAGTTTTTCTTTTCTTTTTTAAAATCAAGTGAAATTATTTATTTGTTTATTTTGCATTGTCAAACTGTATATCACTTTTTGGCAACAATTTCAGACATTTTGAAAACAAACAGAAGAATAGGGAACAAAAACAAATTTAATCCATCCAATCATCTTACCACAAGACCCAATTCTTTACCAAGAATGAGTCCATCCTTTACAAAAAGTTCAAATCGAGACACTTCACAACACCATACAGTATACAAGGAGATTGAGAAAATATGTACTACCTACAAACCAAAGAGAGAGTCAGAGTATAGAAGATTTCCACAGTATGTGGGTTCCTACATCTGCATCTCACATCTACATCTCATTTCATGAAAATCTTTTGTATTACTTGCATAGCTGAGCAGACGAAACAAAATGGGTAGTAAATCGAAGTGTTAAAGAGTGGAACACATTTAATTGCCCACCAAAGACAAAATCAAGCAAGAAACCCTGAGTGGGACTACCATTTCTGCCTTTTTACTAAAGCAAAATGACTAATTTGTCTGTCAAGAACCAAAATATAAACTTCAGGCCTTTGTAGACTTCAACCCTATCCCAAATTGCACAACAAAGAGCTGAATCAAGGGGATAAAGGGTGGACAAAACATCAACAAGAAAACCATACACCATGTAAGCCCTGCTAACAAACTGAAAACCAAAGTTTTTCTTTTCAGCACTATTTCGTGTAACAATATCCCAAGACAAGCTTTCCATATACGCACTCCTATATGTTTATGTGCAAAAAGTGTATAAGGCGCACCTGAAGCGCACAGCTCAACTGTTATACGCAAGCCTTTTGAAAGCATCGCCTAAAAATCCAAGCTTGAATGTGTTTTGCATTAGCCTCACCGCTAGCCGAGCCTCAATAAAGCATATTACAACTTTGATTCCAACCAATCCAAAGCACCAAAGACACTTGTACCTGTCAAATTAACATCCCCACCTATTGCCAAATTACTCCTTTCAGCACCATGTTTTGAACTAGAACTAAATACAAAAGCCTATGCTTCAGCATGGCCAAAAGCACACGCCTGCCTATCTTCAATAGTTTGGTTTTGAACTTCTGTAGGTAATGCCTTAAGCTCTCACCCTCCTGTACAGTCCATTTCCACAAGCTGAGAAATTTAAGCCATTGCTTAACCCTATCCCCAAAAACTGCTAGCCACACCATCAGATTGCCAAAGAATCCAGCAAGCACTATATACACTACACAAAGCATTGGAACCACTTATGAAGGTAAAAAATATCATCTATTCTTCTTGAAAAACTAAACCATCATCAGGCTTCCGAGTTCCAGCTTTATAGTATTTTGCTTTTCCCAAAAAAACAACGGTTCAGCATCATACTATTTGTACAAACGAGTAAATGGTCCTATAAACTAGAAGCATTAAAACTCTAGTCACAACATAGTAAAACACCAAAATCCAGATGTGACTTCTATTAAGCTACACATGTACCTACATGAATGTAACCCACCCGAAATCATAATTTGCAGAAAGATACAAGATAGTGCTAAAAGCTGGAAACAGCAGTGCTGCAATACGGGAAAGGGGGGCATGAATGGGTAGAGTTTTCCCAATTAAATTAGGTGTTCAATGGCAAACTTCAGGCCCTTCAGGAATGAAATTGATTATGAATATGGTCAGTAGTCTGCACTTACTAAAAAATATGAATATAATCTGACCTTGATAATATGAGCATTCCAAAAAGTATGAACCAAACATGCTTGGTTTTGCACTAATCAAAACAGATTAATATGGTCAAATAAGGGGCACATTATCTTTGACGGAGTCAAGACTAACTCGAAGAAGTCCATCGTAAAAATGAGTAGTTAATTGCACACAAGCATGGCTCTTTGAGGAAGAAAACTCAATTTATCTTAAATATCATAAAGGCGCATGCAATTTATTGGGCAAGACACATGGATACAAAGAGAAATAATTATGAAATCTAGTGTCGCACCAAGAGTAAAAAGAGTTAACTTAAGCCCATTAAATTAATTGGGTCCAATCAGAGCCCAACAGGAAGCCCAAAAAATTAATGGGTCCGGAAAAATTATCACTAAGTGACTTCAAATGAATTCTATTGAATAGACCCACAAGAAAGTTAACAAATTGGGTCCAGGAAGACCCATCGGGCTTATATCTCTAGAGAAAGTCCAACAAGCCCATCCGAAGAGATCTAGATCATATGAGCATCCGAGAAGGTTGATCGTTGCTTTCAAAAGAAATGAAACCCTCGGAGGAGATCCATTCTCCAAGATATTTGTTTAGTCTCAAAAGGGCTCGAAACCACGAACCTTCGAAAGAGTTCGGATTCACGAACCTAGAGATCCGAAATGCTGAGCTTCGAACAAATTCGGAAGCAAACCGTTAATAAGTCTTAGAACATTTATAGGTTTGGAGTTTTCTGAGATCTACGTACTAGAACCATGGGCGTGACCCGATCCCGAGGACGGTGAGTAGAGATAAATTCACTTTCAATTAAACTAGCCTATACCCAGGTCGAGGTAACACAATCCAGGAAATACCTAAGACTCGGTAATATTAGCAACATGACGTTCTCTTGAACTACCCTTGACCTTTCTGGTGGCAGGACGTCCTCTAGGACTACCCATAACCCTTTGGGATGATTGGGAATCATCGGTTAGGTGTCGCTAAGAAGAATGATTCACCGAGAGATTGATCTCATCTTTGGAGTTTTCCTTATCCTTGAAGAGATCACCTCCTCGGACAAGATAGTTACAAAAAATATTTCTCATGTGCCTCGTACATGGACTCCATCCTGCATCATGAGGTGCCTATAAATAGCACTCATCCGTAACTTTATAAATGATGGATTTTGGAGAGACAATTTTTGGGGAGAAAACTAATTTCCCTTTTCTATTTTCTACCTTGAAAATAAAAGTGGGAAAGCCTTGTCATTATTTTTTTTCTGATTACTTTGTCTTCTTCTTCACCCAATATCTTATCTCCATCATCCTATTGTGTTTCTAGTTGCAACCGTTGAAGAATCTAAACCTCTCTACACATTCATAGAAAATTCGAAGTTTCCGACAACGTTTGAATTTTCCGACAGACATTTGACTTTTCCAGCGACCTTCAAATTTTCCGATGACCTCCCCCAACCCTCTCATACACCAAGTAACCTAACAGTTATCCAAAACATTTATGATTATAAATACAATAGATATCACTAAACAATTCCGATACAAAAGTAGCATGTAAATAAGGCGTAATAGGACCAAAATGAAATAAGCATGATCTGTCAATGTCATATATAATAAACGACTAAAGTAAGAGTCAGTGCTACATAATGACTCTATTTTCACATCAACAGACCAAGAGACACACTCCTCAACCTGTCATATTGACCCTTTTTGTTTTTGATAAGTTATTGTCAAATGTATGGACGTAAATCCATCAAATGAATAAATGAAATGGTACCATGGATAATAACCAAAACGTTTAATATTGATAACATTGGAAGAGATAAGAATGCTTTCATTGCAGTAACATACTTCCTCAGTCCCATATATTTTGTCCACCATGTGATGATATCCAACATTTTAAGGAGATGAAGGTTTTTATTTATTTTTTTAATTTATTTTTATTTTTTATTTTTTATTTTTTATCAGCAACATTACAGATTTTATCAAAAATTTAAGCAGATGAGTTCTAAATGTGCTGACACACAAATAATCTGTGTGTTTAGTTTTAATTTTTTGAAAATTGAGTTTTTTATTTATCGTATTTTTTTTTATATTTCTAGTGAATATTTTTAAAATTTTAATCAATTTAAAAAAAAAATTAATAAATAAACAAGAATACGAAAAATGTATTAAAATCTCGTCTTTTTTTTTTTTGTATTTTTGTATTTTTGGTATTTAATAAATTTACTAAAGATTTTTTTTACAAATATTATACTTTTCAAGTATATTTATGTTAGGTGTATCTAAAATTTTTTTTTAAAAAAAAATGCTTAGAATATTAAAAAAATTTAGTAAAAATAAAAACAAAAAGCGAATCCTAAAAACCCAAACTAAACAAGCTGAATAGAGTTTTGATTTCCAAGACTATGCCTAACAGAAGAATTCACTCTCATCTCGTCTAAAAAAAGACAATATTGTAGAATCATGAAACTAAATACTTTTAACTTCTAAAAGGAACAACCATTTTTGGACATCACAAAATGGAAAGGTAGAGAAAAAGTATGAGACGGAGGGAATAGAAGAATTCCATTTTAACTGCAGATCTGCAAGAAACCGCAAAGCAATATAAGCTGCCACACTAAGCAAAACCCACTCATGCCTTATCTGACAGGCACTGCATTCTAGCTTCATGGCCATATCAAATTATCAGACTTGAGGACCAACATATTACTTTACCTTCTCTATAAAAACCAAACATAATAAATCCAATTATAATATCCATGTGTATGTGCACAAACAACTAAAACTCGTGTCAATGTTACTTCGAATTCATCAACTACTTAGAAAAACGAATGCAAAATTTAATAAATGTCATTCTTTGATGAACCAAAAGCAACAACACTTGCAGAAGCCAAAACATCACCATAAGCTCTTGACACATGAAAAACTGAATTTAAAAAAATCCTAATTCTAGCTCAAAGCTGTAACCAAAAAAAAAAAGTTCTAGCTTAAACCAAAACAATCAGCAGAATCACCCAAAGCACTATGTATTAACACTCAGTGATAGGAGTTGCTGGTGAGTCCCTTGCATAGCACAATGCAATACCAATGACTTTGTATAGGACAGCAAAACAGATTCTTGTGACTGCATGCTGAGATCGAAATGTGTACCCTAACCAAGTTGGATCACTCTTAGAAGTGAACTTGGTTTGGAGAAGCTCGTAATACATACCAAAGAAATTAATCCAAACTATTGGTGGCATGATGCTTATTTGCCTTGTGACATGCTCCCATTGCTAGAATTCCATACTTCAAATGAACTTGCTACTCTACGTTGACCTTAGCAAGCACCTATTTTAAGACGTACACTCTAATAATCAAGTATATTCGTATCGAGCAAACTATAAACTCTTTCTTCTTCATTTTTTCATTGCTATTAGACCAACTAAAATGGACATAAAATATAATGAAGTGTGCACTTGCGGAAATTCACTACACTAATTGGTCCTATAGCTTAAGCATTTTTGTGTTTTGTAATTTTTACTCAAACTCAAATTCCTTAATTAAGTGCCGAACACCATGAAACCAAGAACAAGAACAGAAGGAACCAACATTTATTCCTTAAATAGAGGATTCATATATATCAAAAGCATTTCTCAATAAAAACTGTCTCTGCCAGGGTAATTAAACAACCATAAAAAAACATAAAAAAGAAAACCCAATTCAGCATAGATTATTATATACATATCCACCTAAAACTCTCAAAATATACTTAAAACCATTAGCCAAAACAACTTATTTACCTCACGGGTTAAGGCCTCAAGCACTCACTACACTTCAATTATATCCATAATTGACACGATAATCGCTGTAATCATCACGCGAATCCAAGTCACTTTCGGCAATCTTCTCCTCCTCATGCTTCAACCCTTCATCCAATGCCAATCCACCCATCGCCCCAGCAACCGCTCCAACGGCCAATCCAGTTCCAAGCCCACCAATCTTCCCACTCTTCTGCTTCTGATCATACGGCGGCGCATAATCCACCGGTGCGCTGGGCCCTCCATAACTCGATTGGCGATCGAAAAAGGGCCGCGGCGGAGGCGGTGGCGGCGGAGAATAATACCCCGAGTAGTACCCCGAATAGGGATCAGGATAAGGGCTGAATCCAGATAGTGAAGGTGGAGGCAGAGAAGTGTATCCCCTGAAGTCGCGAGGTTGAGAGGGAGGGGCAGTTGAGTAATAATAGCTGGGCGGAGGGGTAATATGGTAATCTGGGAGAGGGCGTTCGCGGACGGCGAGCTTGATGCGGATCTTGCCCTGGGGGCGGCCGGAGGGGCGGCGGAGCTCGAAGGTGCGGAGGCGGGTGGAATCGTCCGGGTCAACCAGGTCCTTGAGAGCGAGTCGGAGGGTTCCGACAAGGGGTTTGGGGATCTCGGAGGGTTTGGAGTGGAAGATTTCGAGGGTGAGGAGAGAGTCTTGGAGAGGAAGAGAGAGCGGGATGAGGAAGTGCTCGTTCCAGACGGGGCGGGTGGAGGAGGAGTCGTCGGACTTGGTGGCGAGACGGTGGTCCGGGTCAACCCAGAAGATGGCGTAGGGTTTGAGGTCGCCTTGACGCCAGTTCACGTTCTTCAGGTGCTTGGCGGAGACGATCGTGATGTCGAGGTCGAGCGGCTTCGATGGCGGACGAGAGGTTGCCATTGGCGGCGCGGATTAGAGAGGAGATCAGGATGTGTGTTGGGAGAGTGGTAAAGTGAAATCGGTGGGTGAGGAAAACAATAGACGGGAT
Source organism: Camellia granthamiana (assembly GCA_036172215.1). Lineage (NCBI taxonomy): Eukaryota > Viridiplantae > Streptophyta > Magnoliopsida > Ericales > Theaceae > Camellia > Camellia granthamiana. The sequence continues at coordinate 151,697,922 of CM069903.1, forward strand.
ATTTGTTCAGTTAAAACAAGTAGATTTGTTTTTGGGATGAAATTTCATTTTACTCCCAAACTTTGTCTTATAATTAATTATTCCTTTCATTTTAAAATAATAACCTCTTTTAAAAAATATTTTTTTTTTAAATGGTAGAATTATTGTATTTTAAAATTATTAACTTTTTAAAATTATTCTTTAATAATATATTTTTTTGAAAATATCAATTATCATAATTATACTTTTTGTATTGTTAATGAATTGAAAAAAAGAGTAAAATAGGAAATTCATATTATTTTAATTCTTAATTTTTTAAAAGAGACTAATATTTTGAGATAATGAAAATGAAATAAGGGACTAATATTTTGGGATAGAGAAAGTATATTTTTTAATTTCAAATAATTTAATTTTATCTGTAAATTTTTTTAAATTGTATTAATTTATTCACATGTTTTGGATTGGACGGATTTAAAGGTTGATGAGGATGCCTCGTATGAAGAGAGACTGGTTTAAATTTTGGATACCCAAGAGCAAGTCTTGCAAAGCAAGACTATCCCTTTAGTTAAGGTGTTGTGGCGACACCATGTGATCGATCAGGCGATTTGAGAGCGTGAAGATGAGGTCTGCGATAAGTATCCAGTTTTGTTTTCTAGTGCTTGACTCCTTTTGCAACTATTTTGATGTTTTATTGTAATATATAGGGGTTATGAACTTTTTGTAAAGATGAGGATGTTATGTATTGGTTTAGAATGTTATATCTTTATGCCTTTGAGCTCATGAAGACGTTTTAGTTATAGAGCATTTATTTTCTTTGACTTAGTCCAATTCCAGGAATGAAATTTCTTAAGAGGGGAAGGTTAGAGCGGTCTAGGTTAAGACCTGATCCTTTTATACTTTTGTTTATAGAATGGTATTTATTTTGGAGTTGTATTATATTTTCCTTAAGCCTTGTTATCTTGAGGAATCATGTTTTTAAACTTGTCATGTTGGCAGAATTCTGTTATGTTTGCCAAATTGTGCCCGCGATGTATTAGGTCATCCCTACAACCAACCTGCGATGAAAAACACGTTCCAGTACTTTTGCCTATGAGTTACGTTTGTCCCTGTGAAGGATAGGTCACACCTACAACCTGGTTCTTCTTCATTCCCGCGATTATTTAGCTGCACCTGTGAATTATGAAGGTCGAGCCCGCTATAGGTTGCGAACGGTCGTGATTTGAGGATCGCGCCAGCGGTATGGTTATTTACGGCCGTAACTGTGTCTTTCGCGCCCACAATCTGTAGTTTGTGCACGTAGTCTATTTGTTTATATATACCTCCAAAAGTGAAAAATATCTACTTTTTGAGCTCGTCTTCTTTCATTCTCTCTCTACATCACCATTTTCAACCTTTTCAGCTCCAAACCTTTGGTTTTCATTTAGTTATACTTACGTCCTACCCCTAGTGCTTAAAACTTTATTGTAGAGTAAGTTTGGGGCCACATTTTAATTTGAAAATTTCTAGTTTTTGGCATTGTTGATTCTCGGGTGTTATCTAGCTTCTTTTCGGACATTGAGGTAGGGATTTCTTCAATATCTTTGTATAATTTTTAGCTTTGTTATGTGCTTTCAATTAATGGGTATTTGCGTTTTGATTTGGGTTGAGTTTGAATTTGTAAATGAGTTATAAAGAGGGACTTTGGGATTGGTTGTGCTAGGAAGAGGTGGAGATGATTGTATTGTTGTGAATTATGGAAAACTATGAAAATCTATCCTTTAAACGGATTTATCAAAAAAACAGATATTTTGTTAGAAAACCGTGGCAATCTTTGGAAATCATTGGTTTTGGAAATGGATGGAAATGGTGGGGGAATGTTTGAACCCTTGTTGATGGGTGGTGGAGTGAATATGTATTGTTTCTCCCAATTTTGAAATTTAAAAGTTACATTTGTTTTTTTTTTAATTTATGAATAGAGATATCTGTTTTGGGCTATCAGTGGAGGATAGCTTTGTTTCTTCTAGAAACTGCATGAAAACTAGGCTAACTAAAACCATTTACTCATGTATCTTTCATTTTAGCATTTGTTTTATAATCACAGATTGAAAATGTATTGTTTTGAAAAAAATAGGTGAATACCTTGGAGAATGTAGTTAGGGGGTATGGTTGTGGTTTATATTATGTTAGCCTATGTGTCATTGGTGAAAGTCCAAAAATCTGCGCGATTAGGTGCCGATCCATCCGATTAGTACTGGTAAATGGCTTTGGTTACTGGCAAACACGTACCTAGAGATTCCTAGTGTTGTGTATCCACCACCCAATTTTCCGTTTCGACAGTAAAGATTCTTACATTGAATAATAAACATTGAATTACATTTGTTGAAAAATGAAAGAAATCACATTTTGATAAATGACATTCGTGTGCATTCACCATATGGCATTGTTAAGCATCATGCAGATTATTGAATTAATCTCTACTGGGCTTAGCTCACTCTATGTGGAACAAAACTTTCAGATGCTAATGATATGCCTCCGCTAAAGAAATAGCTTGGGAAGACCTTAGAGCTGAGAGCTTCTTTTATTTTGTTTCTTGTAAATATTGTTTTGTACAAGCGTATGGCTTTATATGTATTGGGCTTGATCCACTTTTGTTGTTACTGAGAGGGTAATTTATACTAAATTGGGCCGAGCTGGTAGTTGGGCTGAGATAAGCCCAAATGAGAAAGGTACCACGTACACCGGTCAAAAGAGTGTTGCGGTAGTCTGGTTGTCATATTTGCATGGTGTAGTCCGGTTTCTGTTTAGTCCGGTCACCTATTCCAACCGGAGTATGAGAACAGCTTCTTCAGGATCGTATGCGTTAGTTCGGTCAGACACTTCTATGGGTAGTCCGGTTTTGGCATACGAAACCGGAGTAGGAGTGAGGAAGCGGAGGGGCGAACTAAGAGTTAGTTCGTCATAGTTGCCTGTAGTACAGCAGTGGGTAGTTCGGTGAGTACTTCGGTCGCAGCATGCGGGAAACCGAGGTAAACTATGACTTTGAATGTAGTTCGGCTTAACTTCCTTATGTCTAGCTCGGCCTTAGCATGGGAAAGTCGAGGTAAGGAAGAGAAGTAAGGGCCGAACTAACAGTTACTCCGGTCATTTGGAGTTCGGCCATAGAAGGACCATCTCACTTGGTCTAAGCAGTGAGGGGGGTGTTGGAGGATAAGCATTATCTTCCAGGGATTTGAATTCTAGGAGGACTCTACATGGAGGAGTTAGAGTCCTACTAGGATTATGCCACGCAAAACCTATATAAGCTCACCAATATCACCTATGAGAAGGTAATGCAATTTTTGCTCCCTGACTACAGTGAGCTTTTGCCTATTTGTCTTGTTTACTGACTTAGGCATCGGAGGGGTTTTCCGGCACACACCCACCGGCCAGCTTAAGTTTGAGTTTTCAGGTGGTAGAACGACGACGTGCAGAAGAACACGGGCTTGATCAACAGGATTATACGTGAAGGTGAATCTCTTTCCCGTACAATTGGCGCCGTCTGTGGGAATAACAGACAAGAACAACCTCTTGATCAGGTGTTTTTCTCTCAAAATTCGATGGCAAACAACGAAGAACCGCCTCAGTCCGCCATTGACGGACAAACCCCAGACGGAGGTGCAAGGCGTGAAGGCCTACCTTTGGTCCCTCCCATGGCGAACCTGGAACCACAAAGGCAAAATTCCAGGAGGGATGCAAGGGGACGAAGGAGGAATAGCAGCCCTCATCCCTCTCGTTCGCAAAGCCCAGAAAGACAAAGGCGTAGGGTTGATCCTCAGGCTTTGGAGGATCGCGTCAAAGCACAAGACGAGTTGATACGGCGGATGGCAGTAGACATGGAAGCTCTCAAACGCCGGGTGAAAGGAAAAGAAGTGGCGACAGGAGAGGGGCGCACGAACAAGACGCCCCCTCGCCACTCAGAAGGTCGTAGTAGGAATTCTACACCCTCCCAGGCAGAAGAGAGAAGCCTCAGGACAGGCGATACGCAATCAAGATCTTCCAGAACTCGTCACTCCAGGTCTGAGAGGGCGAGATCTGAAAGGTCTTACACGGAAGGAAGCACATATTGGCCTTCGCATACGCACCAAACAAGGTCCAGACAAACGGAGTTACCCAGGTCATCCGACCTACGAACCGTGCTAGAAGAAAAGGCACGACGCAGGGAGGATGCCAGGGCGCGTGATCCACATAGAGTTTCAGCCTTACAGCGGTTGGCTCCTCGGACGCATGGAAGCGTCGAGGTTGGAATGCCACAACCGCGCCCGGCCTACGAACCAACGGACAAAGTATTGGCAAGGCTACAGACCTCACCGTTTGTCCCAGCAATTGAGAACGCGCCTTTACCGTCAGGCTTTCTACAGCCGAAGTTCACTACATACGAGGGGAAGACGGACCCCTACTTGCACTTAAGCCACTTCCGCCAGGTCATGGCTGTATACCGGCGGAACGAGGCCTTAATGTGCATCTTGTTCCCCTCAAGCCTTGGTGACCTAGGCTTGACTTGGTTTGAGAAACTCCCAGAGGGCAGCATAGCCTCCTGGGCGCAATTGGCAGAAGCATTTGTCACAAGATTCAGAACAAACACTAAGACTCCGGTGGAGATCGACCAGCTACTCTCCATCGACATGGGCGAAAAAGAGACCCTGAGGTCATATAACAGCCGTTATTGGGAGACATTCAACCAGATTGGGGACTGCCCAACCAATCTCGCCATTGCGCAATACAAGAGAGGACTCCTAGTTGGGAACAGACTGAGGGATTCTATCACCATGACGCCACCTCTTACCATGGAAGCCCTGATGGAAAGAGTGCATCAGCACATCAGGGTAGAAGAGGATGGCGCCCGTGCCAAAGCAAAGTCTGGCACGACCGCAGCGCCAGAAAAGAAGGCTTCAGCAAAGGTCAATGCGGTAAATCGGCCGAACAAAAGTGGGCATGGAAGACGCGACAACGAAGAAGACCGAGACGAGAGATGGTTGAGAGTCCGCACTGCCATCACCACGGTCTTCAAGAAGCCGATCTACCGAATACTTAGCGAAATTCGAGACGAACCTTTTGTCAAGTGGCCAGCCAAGCTAGGCGAGGCACAGAAGGACTATGACGATAGATCACGGTGCACCTTCCACAAAGAAAAGGGGCACCGAACTGAGAACTGCACTCCGTTGAGGCAGCATTTGGAGGAGTTGGTGGCGGCAGGCTACTTAGACAAATACATTGAAGGAGGGGCACAGCCGGCCCCTCAGGATCGAAATAACCCCAATGGGATGCCAATCGATGCTCCACCTCAAGGTATCATCAATGTAATACATGGAGTTTTCGAACCTGAGCGGGTATGTGAGCTCAGAGGTTCGATCAAGAAAGCTGAGCACTTGAGGGAGGTACTAAGTGCCCAACCTGTCGTCAAGAAGGGGAGGACAGAGGCCACAAATGTTATGTCTTTTTCGGATAAAGACTTGGACAGAATATATTGCCCTCACAACGATGCCCTGGTCGTCACTCTCCGAGTCAAGGATTTTGACGTCAAGCGGATTCTGATTGACCAGGGTAGTTCGTGCGAAATCATGTACTACGAGACGTTCAAACAATTGAAGCTGCAAGATAAAGACTTAGCACCTGCAGTCTCACCTTTGATTGGATTTAACTCGATGCCAGAATGGCCGGTTGGCAAGATTATCCTTCCAGTCAGAGCAGGGAGTGTGACGAAGCAAGTAGAGTTCTGGGTGTTAAAGGTCCCATCCACCTATAACATCATCTTGGGCAGAACATGGCTGCATGCCATGCGCTCGGTGGCGTCATCCTACCACCAAGTGATGCGGTTCCCAAACGACACCGGAGTAATAGAGGAAGTCTATGGAGACCAAATCATGTCCAAGCAATGTTTTGTCACAGTGAATGGAAGCCGCGCAGCGAAGGGGTATGTTCATTCGGTGGAGGAACCGGAGAGTAATGAACTATTCGCAGACGTCGGCAAAGCAGCAAGCCAGAAAGCAGTGGAAGACTTGGTGGAAGTCAGAATAGATGAAAAGAACCCGGATAAGTTCTTTCTGCTTGGTTCGTCGTTGTCCGACGCTGAGAGGTTAGAGGTCTTGGAATTTTTGACCTCTAACATCGAAGTGTTTGCCTGGACTCCATACGACATGCCAGGCATTGATCCCAACTTCATCTGCCACCAACTCAATGTCCACCCATCAGCCAGGCCAATCATTCAGCGCACCCGCAGATCGGCACTCCACCACGCCGAGATAGTGGCGGAAGAAGTGGGAAACCTGTTGGAAGCAGGGGCAATCAGAGAGGTGCACTACCCCAGATGGATCTCCAACACAGTCGTCGTGCCAAAGAAGAATGGAAAGTGGCGCGTCTGCGTCGACTATAAAACTGTCAACAAAGCATGCCCTAAAGATAACTTTCCTCTACCACGGATTGATCAACTGCTAGACCTGACGGCGGGGCACAACCGACTAAGCTTCCTGGATGCATACAGAGGCTACCACCAGATTGCAATGCATGAACCGGACCAGGAGGTCACATCTTTCACCACACCAAGAGGACTCTACTGCTACAAGGTCATGCCCTTTGGCCTAAAGAACGCCGGGGCGACATTCCAAAGAATGGTTACCAAGATGTTTGAGCCATTGTTAGGCAAAACAATGGAGGCTTACATCGACGATATGGTGGTCAAGAGCAAGGATCAGAATGACCACCTCAAGGACCTAAGTGAGATGTTTGAGATCCTGAAGAAGCATAAGTTACGCCTCAATGCGTCGAAGTGTGCTTTCGGAGTAGGATCAGGCAAATTCTTAGGCTTTCTGGTGACCAACCGAGGTATAGAAGCAGACCCATCTCAGATCAAGGCAATACAAGATCTGGAGAGACCAAACTCAGTGAAAGAAGTGCAGCATCTCACCGGAATGGCAGCCGCGCTCAATCGGTTCATTAGCCGATCGTCAGATAGGCTACGACCATTTTTTCATGCCCTCAAGGCCAAGTTTGAGTGGGACGAAGAATGTGACCGAGCTCTGGAAAGCTTGAAGGAATACATGTCTTCTCTACCACTACTTGTAACACCAATTCCTGGAGAAGAACTCTTCCTGTACCTGGCAGTCTCACAGCACGCGATCAGCGCGGTGTTGGTCCGTGCAGAAGGAGTCCAACATCTGCCCATCTACTATGTTAGCAAGACACTGCTGGGCGCCGAAACAAGGTATTTGCCACTGGAGAAACTGGCATTGGCCTTAATGATGGCCGCAAGGAAGCTATCGCACTATTTTCACGCTCACACTATAGTTGTCCTTACAGCCTTCCCACTAAAGGCTTTGTTTGAAAGGGCGAATTTCTCTGGGAGAATTCTGAAGTGGGCAGTAGAGTTGGGACAATACGACATCAAGTTCCAACCTAGAACCGCAATAAAAGCTCAAGCGTTGGCGGATTTTGTCGCAGAGTTCACTCCTGGGAGTCATCATATCTGCCCAGTCGACCTGACTGACTCAACCGAACTAGGGACAGAAGTTGACGTCGGAATAACGCAACCCCTGGTATTGGTTACTCAGCCAAGTCCTAAGGCAGACCGGAGTAATACAAACAAGGAAGAGGTAAACCATGCTATACCAAGTCCAGACTCGCCAACGAAGAAAAACTTGGTGCAACAAGATGACAAGGGGCAGGCAGCAGGCCTGGACTTAGACGGAGAAATTAGCAGCATGGAAGATCCCAAGGCATCATCCGATCCCTCCACTTGTTGGAAGTTGTTCGTTGGGGAGATGTGGAAGCTCTTTGTGGATGGAGCATCCAATCGACATGGAGCAGGACTTGGCATAGTCCTCATCTCTCCAGACGGCCTGATAGTGGAGCAGGCAATCAACCTTGGCTTCCCAGCATCAAACAATGAAGCGGAGTACGAAGCGCTTCTCGCAGGACTCAAGTCAGCAGCCTACATGAAGGCCACCGAACTCATGGTCTACAGCGACTCACAGTTGGTGGTAAATCAAATTTCTAGCGATTACGAAGCAAAGGATGACAGAATGGCTAAGTATCAAGAGCTAGTCAGAACCGAGATCAAGAAGTTCGAAGTGGTGAGGATAGAACAGATCGGCAGGGAGGAGAACAGCAGAGCAGACGAACTAGCAGGTTTCGCTTCAATGGCGGATACCTCTATCCCACATCCTCTATTGATCGACTATCTGCCTAGACCAAGTATTGAAGACCTAGAAGCAGGAGAAGTATGCTGCGCCGATCTAGGTCCTTCTTGGATGGATCCTATCATCATGTTCCTGAAAGACGGCACCTTACCAGAAAATAAGAAAGAAGCCAACAGAATAAGAGCAAAGTCGCAGCGATTCTGGCTCTCCCCATCCCTGGCGTTGTACAAAAAGTCATTCTCAGGACCTTACTTAAAGTGTGTGCACCCCAGCAAAGTGGAAGCATTCCTGTTCGAAATACATGAGGGTGTATGCGGCAGCCATCAAGGAGGACGATCATTGGCATACCGAGCTATTTCACAAGGATACTGGTGGCCGTACATGCAAGCGGATTCAGAGAAGTATGTCAAAAAATGCGAAAAATGTCAGAAGTTTGCGCATCAAATACACAAACCTGCCAGAGAACTCCTACCTCTCACTAGTCCATGGCCTTTCGCAATGTGGGGCTTGGACATAGTGGGACCACTCCCAACAGCACCAGGCAACAGGAAGTTCTTTCTTGCGGCAATAGACTACTTCACAAAGTGGGTGGAAGCAGAAGCCTTGGCGTCAATCAAGGAAAAAGATGTGAAGAAGTTTGTCTGGCGGAATATCATTACTCGCTTCGGCATACCAAAAGCACTGATCTCAGACAACGGCACACAGTTCGACGGCAGAATTTTCAGAGGCTTTTGTGAGGAGTACAAGATAGAATTCTACAATTCCACACCGGCGTATCCCCAAGCGAATGGACAAGTAGAAGCTTCAAACAAAGTAGTCTTGGATGGACTGAAGAAAAGGCTAGAGAAGGCTAAAGGCAAGTGGGCAGAAGAACTCCCTCATGTTCTGTGGGCTTACCGCACCACGCCTCGACGATCAACAGGAGAAACACCATTCTCCTTAGCTTATGGCATGGAAGCAGTCATCCCATTAGAAGTTGGTCTCCCCACAATTCGGAGCGAAAACTTTGATCCAGACTTAAACGCCGAAGCAATAGCATTAGAACTTGATCTCGCGGAAGAAAGAAGAGACAGAGCTTTGGTTCACATCGCCTCCTACCAACAAGAGTTGTCTAGAAAGTACAACAAAACAGTGCATCCAAGACAGTTTAAGATCGGCGATTGGGTACTTCGCAAAGTGATGGGAAACACCCTGGTTCCAGGAGATGGCAAGTTGGGACCGAATTGGGAAGGACCTTACAAAGTGGTCGGCTTAGCAGGCAAAGGGGCATACCACTTGGAAGATAAGGAAGGCAAAGCAATCCCAAGGCCATGGAACACTGCCAATCTTAAATTGTTTTATTTTTAGTTTTTTTTCTTCTCTCTCAAGAATGTGTAGTTTTTTCCTCTCTCAATAAAACAAGTCGATTCTTTTCAGCATGGTTGTTTTTTCTGTAAAAGATAGTTTTGGTGAGTTAGGTGCAGTGCAGACTATATTCTAAGTTGGCTGGAAAAACCAACTTAGAGGTTGGCTGGATTAAACCAACACCCTTCCTAAGCCCAGGATAAGGATCCAGGCTGCAGGACGTTTGGCCGGAATAACCAAACACTTTATTCTAAGTTGGCTGGAAAAACCAACTTAGAAGTTGGCTGGATTAAACCAACACTCTGTACTCTTCAGCCGAAGTAAGTATATCGGCTGAAGAGTGGTTGGCTGGATTAAACCAACACTCTGTACTCTTCAGCCGAAGTATGGGTATGGCTGAAGAGTGGTTGGCTGGATTAAACCAACACTGTGTACTCTTCAGCCGAAGTAAGTTATATCGGCTGAAGAGTGGTTGGCTGGATTAAACCAACACTCTGTACTCTTCAGCCGAAGTATGGGTATGGCTGAAGAGTGGTTGGCTGGATTAAACCAACACTGTGTACTCTTCAGCCGAAGTAAGTTATATCGGCTGAAGAGTGGTTGGCTGGATTAAACCAACACTCTGTACTCTTCAGCCGAAGTATGGGCATGGCTGAAGAGTGGTTGGCTGGATTAAACCAACACTGTGTACTCTTCAGCCGAAGTAAGTTATATCGGCTGAAGAGTGGTTGGCTGGATTAAACCAACACTCTGTACTCTTCAGCCGAAGTATGGGCATGGCTGAAGAGTGGTTGGCTGGATTAAACCAACACTGTGTACTCTTCAGCCGAAGTAAGTTATATCGACTGAAGAGTGGTTGGCTGGATTAAACCAACACTTTGTACTCTTCAGCCGAAGTAAGTCATATCGGCTGAAGAGTGGTTGGCTGGACTAAACCAACACTGTGTACTCTTCAGCCGAAGTAAGTTATATCGGCTGAAGAGTGGTTGGCTGGATTAAACCAACACTTTGTACTCTTCAGCCGAAGTAAGTTATATCGGCTGAAGAGTGGTTGGCTGGACTAAACCAACACTGTGTACTCTTCAGCCGAAGTAAGTTATATCGGCTGAAGAGTGGTTGGCTGGATTAAACCAACACTTTGTACTCTTCAGCCGAAGTAAGTTATATCGGCTGAAGAGTGGTTGGCTAATAAGTTAGATAGCTGGAACCGAGATCAGAGATCAGAGTTTGCAAATAAACACATGGAAACTTCACTACATGTACAGGCATACATACATAACCGAGATAAGAGTTGGAAGATATTTTCATTAAAGTCAAAGCCAAGTACAAGCAGAAGGGCCGAAGCCCGGTTACAAAAGTTCAGAAATACAAGAACGAAAAAAAAAAAGAAAAAAAAAAGAAGAAACAAGAAGAAACAAGTTCAAACAAACAGATCATCTATCTCGGCGTCCAGATCGGTCCCAAGGTCAGCACGTACTCCGGTGTCTGCAGTTAAAGTAGTCTCGGTTGGGAGTTCAGGCGCCGCATTTTCAATCATGGGCTCTGACCGAACTGACTGATCGCCAGCTTGCTCTTGGATAGCCGGAGTCTCTGCTGCCTCTTCGTCATCATCATCATCATCAGACGAACCGAGGAATTGTTTTTGGAGTTCATCAGCATATTCTTGCAGTGAGGCCGGAATAAAGTGCTCAGGAGCGTCGTAGACCTCGGTTTCAGGTCCACAACCGACCTTCTCCACTGCACCTCTCCAGCCGCACTTGAAGAACAGTTTTTTCGCTGCTTCGCACTGCAGAGAGTAGCCAGCTTCGGCTTCCTTGAAACCTTCTTTGGAAGCGTCCTCAGCCTTCTGCTTCAGCTCAGATATTTGGGCATTCTTCTTGTTTTCAAGCTCCGCCATCTCCCGTAAGTATTTGTCTTTCACTTCGGTCACGGCGCGCTGTTTGTCATTTTCAGCCGAGGTGACCAGTCCGGTCAGGTGAGCTACCTCGGCCTCCAGTTCGGCCGACCTTTGTTTGGACAATGCCAGCTCGGCCGCCCTGGCTTCGGCGTCCCTTATTGCGTGCCTCGTTGTTTTGCGAAGTTCCATTATTTGCCCATGAGCAATGGTGTTCTTCTGAATGGCCTGCAAAAGAAGAGTTCCTTGTCAGCCGAGCTAAGAGTTGGGAAAAATCAGACTGATCAAAGAAAAAACAGTACTGCTTACCAAAATCATGGACTTGGTGGATGACCGGATGGCTTTCAGCTCGGTATTTAGCTGTTTGTTGTGATGCTCCATGTCTTTGGGAAGACAAACACCCCGGGCCAGGTTGAAGGCTAGTAGGTGATCCTTGTCAGCAACAACGGAGTCACCTTCGTCGATATCTCGGTTGTTGAAGATGAAGGGTGGAGCCCATTTGTTGATCGGCGTAGCTCGGTCAGAAGATTCCGGTTGTGGGTTGAGTTCGGGGCTCGGTGGAAGGATGGGATCAACCTCATCAACCAAACGCTGCTCGGTCTCAGTAGTCCGGGCGCGTTTGGCTCGGCGTGAGGAGGATGGCTGTTGTGAGGGAAGAGCTACCACGGCTTCAGTGGTTTGTTGAGTTGGTGGCACTTCGGCCCTTGTGGTGGCGGTAAGCATGGCCCTCATCTTGTTCTTCTTTGCCATCTCCTGTTCGGCTGTTAGGGGAACAAGGACAATTTCTGGCAAGGTTGGGTCCGGTTCTGGTGGGTCTTCAAGAAGAAAGTCGGTCACCCTTGCTTTGCGGCGACCGGAGTAGCGGTAGGTCGGTTTGAAATCAAGGAGTTTGGCCCAACTTCTCTCCCTTACTCTTAGCGCGGCGCGCAGAAGATCGAGGTTCGGATAGTTGTACTGGGAGTGAAGATAAGCTGAATCTGCAAGAGTAAAACAACTGTTAGTTCGGTTCGTAGCGGAACGCCGAAATAAAAAGAAAAGTGAGAAAGGCGACCGAGGTATGTATACCGGGTTGTCCCATTTTCCAGTTTATTCTTCGGCTAGGAATTTGAGCCTCAAGGTCTTCAAAGTTTCCAGAGACCCAAAAGAAATCGTCATCGTTTAGGTCTTTGTCTGGTGTGTGTTTTATTATTTTTTCTCGACCTCGGCGTATCCTCAAGTAATAGCACCAACCTTCGTTTTTAGATCCTATTGAGTACTGGTGAAATAGTTCGGCTAAACCGAGGTTCAGACCGTGTTGCCGGTTTAGGGCGTCTATGCCCATTATTATGCGATAAGTGTTGGTGGAGAGTTGGGTTGGGCAAAGTCTGGTTTGCCTAAGGTATTCACAGATTAACGGCTGGACTGGGAATCGTAGTCCGGTCTCTACTATGGATTGTATGGTAAAGGGGACAAAGCCTTCGTTGTTCCAGGGATCTACATCTTTTTCTGCCAAAGTCAGAATTACATCGGCTGGGATATTGTAATCCTCTCGGAAATCGGCCAGCCCCCCTGGGGTTTCTACTAGGAATCTGTACTTTCCCATTTTATTATATAAGTTAAAAATAATTTATATCGGTTTGAAAATTGTGCTCAGTAGTTCGGTTGGACGCACAGTGGAGTGCCTGGTAACCTAAGTCTGCAAAGTAGAAAAACAAGGTGTTAAGCACAGATCGAAGACCGTGCTACCAAAACAAAGCAAGAAAAAGTCTGGTTTTATTTCGGCTCGACAGGGTGCAATGGTAACTACATCGGTTTCTGAAAGGTTCTCCCTATTTCGGCTCTCAAAGTATTTTTCTATTTCATCTGTGGTATTTTTTATTCCGGTTAGGCCTAAAGGGGCAGTTTTCGCAGTTCGGTTTAGGAACTTAGAAAGCTGGTTTAGCCCTCAAAGCTTAGCTCGGTCAAGTGCCAGAATTCCTAGCTCAAAGTATGTTTTTATTTCGGCTAAGGTATATCAGATGGAAAACTATTAAAACTACTGAGGCATGTACCAGTTCTAGTTCGGTTTCAGTTTGCCTAGACAGCAGAAACAGTATTCTAGTTCGGTTGAAGCATGGACAAAGATCGAAAAGGTGTTCTACAAGCTAAATTGGTATGTTCAAAGTGTTCTTATGAAGTTTTTCAGAAACAGAGTATAGAAGAGTGTTTTTGTAAACATACAAGAAACATGCTGCTATAAGTCAAATGAAAACAGGAAACAAAGGAAAACAAGAGGAAATTCATGTGCTTACCTGGTAAGGAGGAAGAGTTGGAAAAGGAATCAAGCGAACACGAGCTTCAAAGTTGCAGAAAGATTGAAGAACATGGGAGATTTCAGAAGTTTGTGAGAGAGAAGGGGAATAGTTTGTTGAAATGGTGTGATTCTAAATGAAATAAGGGCTTTTTGTTTTGATGAAACCGTAAAGGCGGGAACTATTCAAAAATTTCGGAGTACGAAGGCGGCGCGACAGCTGGGATTGGCCAATGCGAGCCTGCCACGTGTCATTGGAAGGACAATCGATTCAGTTTCTGCAAACTGAAGAGACGTTTTGACCGGACGTGCATAGTACGGCCCAAGTTTTAGCTCGGCTGGATAAGCTAAATGGTTTTTAGCTCGGCTGGATAAGTTAACTGGGTCTTAGCTCGGCTGGATAGGCTAACCTGTTTTTTTTTAGCTCGGCTGGAGAGGTTAGGACTCTGGCTCGGCTGGAAGACGAGTAATCCCTATCATGCTTTGCAGATGGAATTAAGGGGCAATTGAGAGGGTAATTTATACTAAATTGGGCCGAGCTGGTAGTTGGGCTGAGATAAGCCCAAATGAGAAAGGTACCACGTACACCGGTCAAAAGAGTGTTGCGGTAGTCCGGTTGTCATATTTGCATGGTGTAGTCCGGTTTCTGTTTAGTCCGGTCACCTATTCCAACCGGAGTATGAGAACAGCTTCTTCAGGATCGTATGCGTTAGTTCAGTCAGACACTTCTATGGGTAGTCCGGTTTTGGCATACGAAACCGGAGTATGAGTGAGGAAGCGGAGGGGCGAACTAAGAGTTAGTTCGTCATAGTTGCCTGTAGTACAGCAGTGGGTAGTTCGGTGAGTACTTCGGTCGCAGCATGCGGGAAACCGAGGTAAACTATGACTTTGAATGTAGTTCGGCTTAACTTCCTTATGTCTAGCTCGACCTTAGCATGGGAAAGCCGAGGTAAGGAAGAGAAGTAAGGGCCGAACTAACAGTTACTCCGGTCATTTGGAGTTCGGCCATAGAAGGACCATCTCACTTGGTCTAAGCAGTGAGGGGGGTGTTGGAGGATAAGCATTATCTTCCAGGGATTTGAATCCTAGGAGGACTCTACATGGAGGAGTTAGAGTCCTACTAGGATTGTGCCACGCAAAACCTATATAAGCTCACCAATATCACCTATGAGAAGGTAATGCAATTTTTGCTCCCTGACTACAGTGAGCTTTTGCCTATTTGTCTTGTTTACTGACTTAGGCATCGGAGGGGTTTTCCGGCACACACCCGCCGGCCAGCTTAAGTTTGAGTTTTCAGGTGGTAGAACGACGACGTGCAGAAGAACACGGGCTTGATCAACAGGATTATACGTGAAGGTGAATCTCTTTCCCGTACAGTTACCAAGTACCGCCTTAGAAATATGTAACCACTAGGACATGAACTTATCTGTCTTTCTTTTTTAGTTTGAAGTATTTTTATATGTCACATGTTATAGATTCAGGATCTAAAATGCATATGGCATCCTTTGTACTGTTCAAGAGAATCAATGAAAGATTGAAATCTTATTAGTTTTCGTATTTTTGGATGAATATTATGGGGATGTCTATTGTTATTATTTTGGGGCATTACAAGTTGAGTGGTGTAAAGTTCAGTTATGGGTTCACGAGGAAGAACAATGAGAGAGCTCTCCGGCTTAATCCGATGGTGAGTTTGTGGAGATTTCCAATTTGGGTGGAGTTTATTTGTTTGTTAAAAAATGAAGAGTCATTTCAGAGTCGATAACAAATCAATCAATTTCCATTAACATATCTAATTTGTCTTCCCTTGTTGAAATGTCTCCTCCGTCTCGGTCTGAAACTTGTGAAGTTGTTGATGAAAAGTTTGGTACATCATCTCCATCGGTGATCACCAACTAGACCAGTTGATTGGAAATTTGAGAATTCAAAATTGAACTTTGCCTCTTTCTCTACAAATTTTATTATTTATTTATTTTTTTTTTTCAGAAACCATTTGGGAAGTAAGAGGAGTTGCAATGGCGAAGGGAAGAAGAGGGCTAGCTGCCGGCGGTGGTAGACGAAGGAGTTGTAAAGGTACAGAGAGGAAAGAAGGTGAGTTTGGGAGGTAAAATTGAGAAATTGTAAAAAAAAATTAAAAAAATACTTCTCATTTATGGTAGAATAATTTCAATTTTATGTAACTTCTCAAAAAATAATTTCAATTTATTTCTCATTTATGTAACTTACTTCTCAATTTTTTTTTACAATTTCAAATAAAAGTATTATAAATTACTATTGTAAAAAAATTAGAAATTGTAAAAAAAAAAAAAAAAAAATACCAAAAGTAATAAAATTTTTTGAGAAACCAAAATTACTATTGACAACAAATTTATAATACCTAAATTATCCTTTTAAATACAAAGTAAATAAAATAAAAAGATATGTGTATTATCTTTTATTCATTGTTCGGACATACAAATAAAATAGTGATAAATTTCAATAATTAGTTTATTTTCACTCTAGGTGAAAACTAAAATGTTTTTAATTATTTTTTTTTACTTGATGATCAAAACAGAATGTAAGTTACATCATTAAGGACTTGTTTGGGAAGTAATTTTTTAGAGATTTATTTATTTATTGGCGAAAATATGAGGTCAAAAAATTAATATATTTGTAAAGAATTTTTGGCTTTTTACAAAAAAATACATGCACAAAGTAGAGTGAATGAGAATAATTTTTTGACTTTTTGTATGAATTAAAAACTTTTAATTTTTTTGATTTTTTGACTTTTAAGTTAAAATAGGGTGTTGCCAAATGCAACCTAAATATATGAAGTGAGATAGAAAGTTGTATGAAAATAATCTCTCATTTTGAGGGTTATCATATATGTCTATTTTAAAAAGAAAAACATATATGTTAATATGTTTTGTATTTGAGAAATGTCCTATCCCTTCATTTTATCAATCGTAATTGCAGCTTTAATAAGATAAAGGGTCGCTGCTATGACTCCTTTTTTGTGGTGCCTGCTGTGCGGCAAAAATGTTGTCGTTTTATGTTTTGTTTGAAAAGCTAACTCAAACATGGCCTTCCCTCTTCCAGCAAGCACCTTCCCATTGCTACCATCACAAGCATTGAGTCAAAGAAAGAATACATAAAACTACTTGTGGAGGACATTTTTTTGTTGGTTTATAGTTCTCATGGCTTCATCGTAATGATATTATTGTGAAGCGGCTAATCCTCCCCGACTAGTACGATATTGTCTGCTTTGGAGCTAGGTAAAAACTAGTAGCTAACCCCTCACGGCTTTAAAAGGCCTCATATTAGTCTCAGGGAGTTAATCCACTTATGTAATGGAGCTGTGATCTCTCACAGAGCGATGTGGGATAGTGTACCCACATAAACCTCCCCGACTAGCATGATATTGTCCTTTTTGGAATTAGGCATAAACCAACAGCTAACCCCTCATGGCTTTAAAATGCCTCATATTAGTCTAAGGGAGTTATTTTACTTATGTAGTGTAGTTGTGATATCTCACAAAGCGATGTGGGATAGTGCATCCACATAGCTCCCTAGTGGACTGGCTACATGAGCAGAGAGTTCTCACAGACAGCGCCAAATAAAACGGCTAACCCTCCCCGACTAGCACAATATTGTCCGCTTTGGAGTTGGGCGAAAACCAGCAGCTAACCCCTCATGGCTTTAAAAGGCTTCAAACTAGTCTAAAGGAGTTAGTCTACTTATTTAGTGGAGCTGTGATTTCTCACAGAGCAATGTGAGATAGTGCACCCACATATTGAATTGAGGGAGGCCATTTTTTTGGGGGGGCTATGTTTTGGACCTTATGATCATAATGATTTTATCTTTATGAACTATTGGGGGTGGGTTATCAACTTCATTATCTCTTTTTTGGGCAAGCAGCAACTTCCTTCTCTCATTCCTCTATATATCTATACACTTCACCTATACAAAACATATTCATTGCACCATACATAGATGTCAAGAGAAGTATACGGCAAATAATTACAGTGTCAAACTGGAGAGTGCAACCATTATTGTGCCTCTTCGACAAACTTCGGCGGCACTTCAATGATCATCAAAGTCTTCGAGGCCTACTGAGATTATACATAGATACAAGTAGGAATTGACTCCACGCAGACGACTTGCTTCGTTGCCTCTTACGACGAGCTTCAAAATCTAACCACATCAAATGGTGTGCTTCTCAATCTATAGTGACATGTATCGCTTGAGTTTGTTTTCAATAATAATAATAATAAAACATAAAACAACACGTTTTTGCTGCACAGTAGACACAATAGAAAGGGAGTCACAACAGTGACCCCTTATTCGCTTTAATAAGGTGACAAAAAGAAAAAAAAAATCAATAAACTCTTTTCAAAGTGTGGAATTGCATCATATAGAAGTGAGCCACGTCATTAAGAGTGAAATTAGAGATACAAAATTAGAGGGATACAACACCACTCTTTGTATTTATCCTTATTTTATAATATAATAATTTAAATATAAATAATGGGTCTTGCTAATAAATACTATAAATGCACAATAAAAAGACAAAATAAGTCTAAAAATCAATGCACTTTTTACTAATTTTACAACACTTTTCACTTATTTTAAAATATTTTTTTAAATTTTTCACTATTTTCAAAACACTATTTCCAACATTAAACAAATGCATAAGATACTTAGCAACATTTGCCATAAATAATTAGATATAAGTTATAACTGTCCTAGGGAATTTTGTAATTTTATAAATTATTTGGGAACTAAATATTTTAGTCAAAAAATTAAAAAATTATTTTAAATTATCATATTATTATTATTATTATTTTATTTTTATATATTTATTAATAAAAAATTAAAAAATTACTAAAATAGCTGTTACAAATAGGCCTCCGAGTCCTACAATTATTTCTGCCTACTAATTCTTATACCTTCTCGCATTTCCCTGGACTTGAGCTCTGCTGATCATTTCTCCCTTCTAATCAAGACAGGGCTTCCTCTTCCTACAACAGATTCATATCCTCAATCTGGATTGAGTCCGGATCATCTGCCACAGTTTCCTGCAATGGCTCTTGCGGCGGTCCAAAATGACATCGTTTTGGACCATTTTTTTCCCCCTTTTTCTTCTTTTGCTTTTAAGCCTCTTTTTCTTCTCTCTCATCCTCAAATGTCTGAGAGAACCCAAGCACACAGAGACGAAGATGGATTGCGAGAGAATGGATTCAACTCAACACCATAACCAAAATTTGAAAAATTTTCTATACCTCTTCCTTTGTTATCCATCTCTCTCTCTTTCACACACACACACACACACACACAAGCACTAGCATTGTAATGTTGGACCAGATCTGAATTTCATTCGAAAGAAATACCAAATTGCAGATACCAACATTGCTGGAGCAATTCAAGATTAGATCTAAACCAAACTTAAGCCAATCAAACTCATATCAGTACAAATCAAAGCACTTCGAACACAAATATGAGAGATTCAGTCCAAAATAAGGCCTCAATCAAATATATATATATGTAAGATTTATTTTACAAGAAGTCATTTGCAGAACTATTTGATACAATATTTGCAAGAATATATATTTGATACAATATTTGAAAACAATTTCATGAATTAAACCCACTTTTTTTTTTTTTTTTTTTTGTGGTAAAGAATCTTTAATGCTCTATAAAGACGTTTCAAGAAGATTCGTCGTCAGAGGCCAATCTCTTCACGGCGACGCAGATCGGAACAAATCTGAGACCATTGGAGCAGATCAGAGGAAGATGACCAAGTTTATCGGCTTCTCTAATCATTCCTGTCAACTCTACCGTCGTGATGTACCTATTTCCATCCCGATCAAACATCCTAAACAACTTCTTCTCTATTCTGTGGTGTTTTGAAAAGTGAAAGAGGGGCTGAAAAGCTAAAGAAGAAGGGGGGAAAAAAAAAAAAAGTCCAAAACGACGTGTTTTGGATTGTCGCAAACGACTACGATAGACGATTTGGACTCATCCAGATTTACCCCATTTTCTCTCTCTCTCTCTCTATATATATATATACAAGTATGCACCACCTTTGATCCACGAGACGATTTGGGATGAACTGACGTGGTCAACTCATTCAATCTCCACTGCAAACGTCGAGCATATAGGTAATTTTCTAGGGTTCATTTCTCGATCTTTCGACATTGTGATTTTCTTTTTCTATTCTATTCTATGATTTGCTATTGTTTTGGATGTCTTCAATGCAGATCGTTGCTTGCGAGAAAGCGATCGAGCTAGGAAAGTATAAGAGATGCGTTAGGTTTTGTTTGAAGTTAATATTTCGATTTTTGTATGTCTGTGTGGATATCATAGATTAGTTTGACTCTTTTGGTTTTGGAATGTAGTTTATGCGGATTGATTTTTTTCTATCAAATTAATTTGATAAAATTTTATAAAGAGATGAAGTATTGGAGATGATATTTTTTTCATCAAATTTGATGAAAAGAGAAATTTGGGATATGAGGGAATTTTAAAAAAGATTTTGATAAAAATTTGATCAAAGTCTTGGCGCCGTTCATATAAAATCAAGTTTTCAACTCAAATTTGGAATCAAATTAGATAAAAAAAAATTGATGAAGAGTTGGAGATGCTCTTATGGGAAATAAACACAGTTGATACAGAGGAAAAAGTTAACCAGAAAATTGACATTGTTATGGACATTCCACTTGGGTAATAGAAGAAATGAGAGCAAAAATAGGAAACTACAACAAAAATCAATTTATTTCTTAATCATTTTTAACACTTTTCCTTCAATTATCTCAATATTTTTTCGTGAATGAAATCGAGGATTTTTAGCATTTTTAGAGCTGGGCTAGACATAGTTATTAAATAAATAACTCTACTGAATAAAGCTTTGTTCATACTATTGGCTTGGCAAATTGTTGGAAGATTTTTTCATAATGAAGTTAAGCATTGACAATGACAAACAAAGAAAATTTGATAGAAATGATAGTTGACAATAGAGGAATCATATAACAGTTGGGGACTTAGAAGGAGAAATGTCCTATTTGGGAATGATATATTCAATTGTCATTCTAGGTTAGTGTGACCCGTTCTTAATTGTTAAATAACTTAAAAGGCATTTTTTTTTAAAAAATTATTACATAGGTATATATTTTTAAGCAACAAATTATATAGGATGGAATATAATGATTTTTAGTCGGGGGAAAACAAACAGACTGTTTTGAGAGAGGGGGGAGCAGGAAGTTGGAGAAGAATGGATTAGAAGTCTGTCCTAGTACATCATTTGGATGACAACATGTGGCAAAGTGATGGTCCTTCAAGTATTTGTAAATATTCTTTACAAAAATTTAATGTACTAGAATAAATGAAATATAAGGGCTATAGGATTAGTAGTTAACTCTGAATGATCGAAAAGATTTCAAATGAAATTGTTGCTGACAACACATATTGATGCTTTTTTCTCTCTGATAAGTAAGTTTGTTATTAAAGAAAGGATTAGAATAGGATATATACCAAAAAAAAAAAAAAACAATTAAAAGAACACATATATATATGTAATCATAGTGTGTAGAAATATACATCTCCTACTAAAATTTACAAAAAGGTTTCAATGAAAAAGGGTTGTCATTCTTGAGTCAGGGCTGTAAACGAATGTAGGCTCGACTTGGCTTGAAAACTTAATGAGTTCCAAAATGCGTTCAAGTTTGGCTTAACTTTTGAGTCGATCTCAAATAATCTTTGATTGAGCGAGAATTGAATTTGAGTAGTTTGATTTTTTATGATACATATAAGCTTAATGAGTTGAGTACGAGCCGATCTCAAAAAATTAAAGATCTTCAAAATGTGTTTAACCTTGATTTGTTTATGTAACGAGGCAATCTCAAACGAGCTTTTGATAAGCCGAACACGAGTTGAGCTCAAATAGCTTGGTTCATTTTATAGCCCTACTCGACCCAAAAAAAAATCAAGGATGCTATTAGGGTACCTTTCAAAGCACGTAGCGAGCTCTCCATCTACTTACAAGATCTGTTATCTCTCTCTACACAATCTTTAATGAGGTATAACAAAGCCATATCCCAAACCCTCCTATTGCCCCTTGGGCATCCTTTTTCCACCAAGGAAAAAGATATATCACCAAAATTGAAAATTAACAAACTCTACAACTCCTTTGGTCACTGGCCCATACTGCAATGCAACAAAAGATAAATCACTAAGCATACTTAGACATGTGACACCAATCAAGCAAAACTTTACCCCACATCCATAAATTATCAATGGTGAAAATTGCCTTCCTTGTTGTCCAAAAAAATAAAGCATTCTTCAAAGGAATATTGGGGGCACCACACATCTTTCCAAAGAAAACAACTATCATTATGCCTAAGAAGATTCTGGTAAAAGGAAGAGTATGTCAAACATCTCTGTCACTAAATCCACTTCTTAATATTGCAAATCCCTCGTAAGATTTGGCATTCACTCATCATCACCACCTTGTGGCATAGACCCAAATGTCTGAAACTCAAAGACCCAAGCTCCATTATCTCAAGCAAATTTATACAAGTCTAGAAAGGCATCCATCAAAGCCTAGATATTATGCCAGAATCTCACCATCCAACCATTCCATACCGTAATAAAGTTGAGTTTATGGAACTCATCCCACACCTTCATAATACTCTTCCACACTACCACTCCATGGGGTCCTCTAATAAGCTCCATAGAAAACATATGGATGTTTGTGAGACTTAAAACATTGCGAAGTCATTGTTTCAAGCTACATTGTCTTCAATATCAGTAATAAATTTTTGATTTAGAGATTAAAGGTAGGTTTTGAAGCTCTTTTCTTTAAAATTGTACAACTTGCAACACAATCTAGAATAACAATGGTACTTTAATGTCTTTAGGTTAATTATTTGATGTGTGCATGTGCGTGCGTGCATGTGTGTATGTGTGTGTGTGAGAGAGACAGAGAGAGAGAGAGGATCTGCATGATGATTGTGATAAATAATGTTATGAGAAGAAACCCCTACTTTGTTGTGGCAATCAGAGTTGTGAATTCTTTTACGCATAACTTCTTGACAATTTGCCTATTGCTAGAGTTGCTCTGGTTATCTCCTTGGTAATGAAAATTGTAGTATATGCAGTAGGTTTCAAATACAAGGTGCCATTGTTCTAACTATAATAACGGTGACAGTGATGTGATTGTAGGGTGTAATGGGCTTAGTCATCTAATTCGTTCAACATGAATATGGTGCATCTACCCTTCTATATAGTGAGAAGCATAGAATATGCAACCATGTGGCCCATAGAACCACATCAGCATTAAAGAAGCTGTAAAGTATGAGACTAACTTTGTAAGAGGTTGGACAACTTATGTTTGCTTGCTTTCCGAATGTGGGATTGTGCAATGCATCGAGACAAAGTAGATGAGAGCCTTTACTTTTATAAGAGTGTGAGACACTTAGGTTTCTTTGTTTTTTCGATGTGGAATTGATTAAGGTTGTTGGTTTTTTTTGAAAAGGTGATTAAACTTTAATCCCTAGTAATCAAACTGTTCTGCATCTTTGCACTTGTGTTATTCTGTCTATTTTATGAATGAAAATATAAATAATATAAATGTGTAGTAACATATGTAAATATACAAGCTCTAGATGCGCTCTCCCTCTCGAGGCATTTCCATAATGGATACTCATACGTTTTTGCTCCCACTCCATGAATCGGTTACTTAGGTAATGGGGCATAGTGTAATAGTTGTTGAAACTGGAGTTTTGAAAAAAATTGCTTGCACAACATTGTGAAAATTTATCGATACTCCTGCTTTTATTTCAAAATTCCATTTATTAGGGTCTAATATGGTTTTGGTGTGTTTTGTATGTTTTTAAACATGATCCAATAAGGGTACAAAATTTTATACTAATTTGATTTCACTATAAAAAGAGTTTTATATATTTTCTTTCAACAATTAATAATTTTGTGTGTCATAAATTGACAATGCAACATTTTACTTCATATTTATTGTTTAAAAATGAGAGAGAATGCTACATAACATATACAACATGCTTACATGGTGATAATTATGAATTTGTCTCTTTTGCAGCTCATAAGAAGATAACTCTGTCATGGGAGGCAAGACAAGTGTGTCCGCAATGTGTTATAAAGTGTCCACGTGGAGAAAAAAACAGTGAAAAATCGAGACATGCCACATGGCATGTCCGATACGTATCTCGGCATGTCAGAAGCATCTTAGGGTTCGACATGCACATTCACAACTATTACAACTAAGTTGAAGTATCCCTGCTTCATCCACCTTGAACATTTAAGTGTCTGATTGTTTGCTTTTGTTAATTGAAAAAAAACAAAAAAAACAAACACACACACAAAAAAAAACCACTTTGCTTGTCTCAACTCAACTCAACAAGCCTAATTCCCAAACCAATCACTTGGAGTCAGCTACATGAATCCGTTTTCTAGAGTTGTTTATGTCCAAAGAAGCATGCTATATGTAGATAATGCCTCAGCTAGAATATTCTCATAATCAATGTTCATAAAGCATGATTATAAATTTGTAAGTTTTATTGTGGTCATCTACCTACTAGGCTACCACAACCCTTCTTTCTACAAGCTTATGGCTAGCTATGCAAAAAATAAGATACTAAGTACAACAAAGACAGAATTGTTGATTAGAAAAATAGATGATCATAATCAATTCTTATTGGTTTGAGTTTTTATCTCTATTTGTGATTATAAAATGATTACATTGGTTTGAAGTAAAACTAATACTAAACTTGAACAAAAACAATATGTAAACTTTAAATTGCTAATCAATGACATTTTGACAAGGTTCTTTTCTTGTATTTTTTTTTTTTTTTTTTTTGAATATATCATTAAATCTCAAAAAATGTGGACAACCTTTGTACACAGGAAGTGTACTAAAAGAAACCCCTAAAACCAGCTATACTACATTTACAAAAGAAAGGTCCCTATAAAATGAAAAAAGGCAAAAGAAGAATCCCAAAATTTTCCTTCAAGCCAAATATGGAGGCTCTTGAAGGGAAAAAGTTTAGATTATGCGTCCCCAACTCCGCCTCTTTAAACCTCCTATATTTTTCCATTCAAATGGTCCACATTATGCACCATGGAACCATTTTTTTAATCAATTTTAATCAAATGACATGCTAAGAGATTTTAGCTTGATTCCAATTTTTCATTTCATTTTGAAAATGGGTCTCTTTCCTTGCATTCGTTTGCATACTTTGCCTATGCATTGGTTTCTTAGAATAAATTCTAAATTTGTAAGCTTCAAATCACGTGTTAGATTAACACATCTATTGCTTGAGTTGAGGCTAGTAAGTGAAACATCATAGTTGTTCTTTTGTGGTATCATTGTTTTAAATTTTTTACTTTGCTATTTTGGTGATTTATTGTTTTGTTTGTATTGTTTATACATGTAGTAAAGTTTAAAATATTTATGTGTAGGTTTGTATGTAGTTATTTATGTATGCAACGATATCCTTTCTTAGGTCCATAGGCTAGTGGAGTGTCTTCTATCATGAATGGGTGTAGCTTTGTCGCATCCTTAGTTGCACGAAGTAGGGACGTGGATAGGAACAGGGGCAATATAGAAGTGTCTAAGTTGGAAGCACCTATGGGAGCATGTCTATATTATATATATTAAATATATAAATATATTTTAATAATTATTTTTTTTCTACTTAGTTGTAATGTGCTAAAAAATGAATAAATATTAGAGATTGATTTCAACTACACATTATCTTTGTTAAGTATAAAGTATTATGTAAATAGAAACTACTAGAATAAGTTTGAGTTGTTTTTCTTTTGTTTCTATGAGATTTGTATGCTTCAGAGGTTCTATTTCAATTGGGAGCGAGTTTCATACCTGGCAGTGCAGAATTGCATTTTTAAGTAAGAAACGTCACCCAAGTAGGAGTTTCCTGCTACTAAAGTCACATCCTTAAGTAATTTTTTTTAACCTTTTTTCAAATTTTTCTCATTTTATTTTTTGGAATGTTCTTAATTCCTTGATTAATTTTGTGGTGTGAAATCCATCATTTCCTAAATAATGATTTGTTTATGCCATTTTGGGGAGATCTACCACTTTGATTCTCGGCCCAGTAGCATTTTTGAATCTAAGATAAAGGATTGCTTTTAATAGGGATTTATCCCCATTGTCTGCTAAGATGCTCTGATCTTTGGTTGTTCAAGGAGTTTGTTGTGGTTTCCATAGCTTGAATTTATTTATTTATTTATTTTGTGAAATCTATGATTGCTTAAACAATAATTTGTGAATGCCATATTAGGGAGATCTGCCACTTTGATTCTCAGCCCATTAGCATTTATGATCCAATATAAAGGATTAACCTTTTAGGTCTTTTGGTCTGGAGCCAACCGGTAAAGAACCTACTAACCTTGCTTGTAGACCAGCTGTAGAGCTACCTTTGTTATGTTGGTTCGGTGGTTCCTGTGAGAATATATTGTATATATGGCATGTTATGTATATATGGCATTAGTTTGTAAATAGGAATCAGCTTGTATTTTCTTTTTCAGTCATAGATTTAGGGCTATATAAATTGATGAACTCTTTGTAAATTGCTATAATTGAATATACAGTTTTATTCAAAAAACTTACATGGTATCAAAGCCAAAACCCTAGGTTGTTCGAAGCTCTCTTGGTGGTTCTGCGAAGTCGCGACAGCTTCTTGCCTTTAGGTTGAAGTCGCGACTCTCTCTTCTAGGCTTGATCGTAATCGCGAGGGCTGTCGTCTCTCTCTGTGGTTCAAAAACTCGACTCAACACTCATCGTAGGTCGTCGTTTCTATTTGATTGAAGCCGTTTGCTATTTGTTGACCCTGAGTTGGCTCTGGTTCGTAGTTCTTCCCTCTGTTTTGTGACTGGTTCTCCTTCGCGACTGGGTCTCTATCGCCATTGATTCGTGGTTCAGTCTGGGTCTTCTCTGGTGCCACTAGTTCTTGTTACTGGTTCTTCTCTGTCATTTGAATGGGTCTCACTGTCAATCCTTCTTTGTTGATCCTCTGGATACCAAAGTTCTCTTCTCTCTGATATCGCGACCCATCGCGACTTCTCTGATTCCTCTCTCTCTCTCTCTCTCTCTCTCTCTCTCTCTCTGTGTGGTCTTCCCTCATTGGCTGATTCAGTGAGTTGATTTGGTTACTTTGGTTTATTTTGGGTTTATTACACTTAAACCTCTAAGATTTTTGAGTTATTACACTTAAACCCCTTAGTTTTCTGTTTACTATGATATACCTAGCTTTTGATGAATGTGCATTTTGCCATTAAAGGGGCCATTAGAAGTATCATTGTCCTAGAAAGAAACGTCTGTCTGCTTCACCTCTGTCTGCCTCGTCTTCTCAGCAGTTTCCGATCCAGTTTTGCACCCCTCCTCCGAATATTTTTCAGCCTCTCGCTGGTTCTACCGCATCTGCTTCGACTCTTGATCCTAACTTGGCTTCTTTGAGTGCTCAGATTAGTCAGCTTTAGCATATGCTGTCTACCTCCCAGCCATCCTCATCTGCCTCCGTTGTTTCCTCTCTTCATTCAGGTTTGCTTGGGTCTTCTTCAGGTATTTCTTCGTCTGTATGGATTTTTGACTCTAGTGCCTCTCATCATATAACTCCCCATCTCCCCTTACTTCAAAATTATACTTTTTATCCATTTCTTATTACAGTCAATGCTGCTAATGGGTCTGGTATGTCTGTTATATTTGTTGGGTCTGTCCTACCATTTGCTATGTCTGTTGTCTCTATTCCATCTGTCTTTTATGTTCTTTAATTATCTGTTAATTCATTATCTATCAGTTAATTTGATGCCTCTGGTTTTGATGTTATATTTTTTTCTTCTATCTGTTCTATGTAGGATCGGATGTCTAAGCAGCAGATTGGAACCGGCCGTAGAGTTGCAGACCTCTATGCGGTGGAGAGCTTGCATCTGCCTATGGCAACCTCTCAGACTGCCTTTTCCTCTTTTCAGTTAGATTCGCTGTCTAGTCTTTTCTACTTATGACATTTTAGATTAAGGCATTTGTCTGCTGATCAGTTACGGTGTTTAGCTCAGTCGGGTATATTAGGTAAAATTTCTCCTAGTGAACTTACTGAATGTTGGAGGTATAAACTTGCCAAAATGATAGCCTTACCTTTTCATAAAAGTACTTTTATATCTGATACACTATTTTCTTTAGTTCATATTGATGTTTGGGGCCCTTTTCTTGTTCTCACCAAAGGGGGTTCTGTATACTATGTGTCTTTTGTTGATGACTGCATCCGTTACATTTGGGTTTATCTTATGTCTCATAAGTCTGACTTCTACCAGATATACCGTACTTTTCAGTCTATGGTCACTACACAGTTTGGGTCTACTATTAAATTGTTGCAATCTGACTTGGATGGGAAATACTTTAAAACTGAATTCTATGAATACTTGGCCAAATTGGGTACCATTCACCAAACTTCTTGTACTTATACACCTGCCCAAAATGGTCGAGCTGAGCGTAAACACCTTCATCTTCTTGAGACAGCTAGGTCTCTCTTTCTCTCTGCCTCCGTTCCGGCTCCGTTTTGGGGTGAAGCAGTTCTTACTGCTGCTTTTCTTCTCAACCGTATGCCTATCCCCCTTCTTTCTGGTCGGTCTCCTTATGAGGCTCAGTTTTCCTAACTTCCTAATTACTCTATCCTTTGTGTTTTTGGGTCTGCTTGTTTTGTCCTTTTACCTCATAAAGATAGGACCAAACTTAATGCCCAGTCTGTCCTATGTGTCTTTTTGGGTTATAGTCTCACTCAAAAAGGTTATTGCTGTTATGACCTTGTTTCCCGTCGCCTTTATGTCTCTCGTCATGTTGCCTTTCTCGAACATCTACCTTACTTTCAGCTTTCTCTTCTCACCGCCCCAGTTTCCAAAGAGGATTTGGTTCATATTGATCCATTTCTTTCTGAGGTCCCGTCTGATAAGTACATCTCCACTGTTCCTTCTGAGCTTGTTCTATCTTCTCCTCTTGCTTCACCTCTGGTTGCTTCTCCTCCTTTGACTTTTTCTACTCCTTCGTTGTTAGTTTATTCTCGTCGCAAGACTCCTCCTCCTCCACCAGTTGCCTCTACTCCTGCTGCTGATCCTTCTACTTCTGACAACTTTGATCCTGCTGCACAGCGATATCCTACTCGTGAGCGTCGTCCTCCAAATAGGTTGGGTTGGTCTAATATATATTTTTCTACTTCATATCATACTTTTTTGTCTGTTATTCATTCTTTTTCAAAACCTCAGTCTTACACAGAGACCTGTCAGAATCCTAATTGGGTTCAAGCCATGGAGGATGAGTTGTTTGCCTTGCAGAAGACTAACACTTGGGAGTTCGTTCCTTTGCCTGCTGGCAAAAATCTGGTTGGTTGCAAATGGGTCTATAAAGTCAAGACTCATTCTAATGGTTCTCTCGAGCGATACAAAGCTCGTTTGGTTGCTAAGGGTTTCTCGCAGGAGTATGGTATTGATTATAAGGAGACATTTGCCTTTGTTGCCAAGATGACTACTATCCATACCTTGATTTCTGTTGCCGTTGTTCAGCATTGGCCTCTCTATCAGATGGACGTTAAGAATGCTTTTCTTAATGGTTATCTCACTGAGGAGGTCTACATACGTCCTCCCCTTGGCTTTCTCCACTCCTCTGGGCAGGTTTGTTATTTTCGGCGTGCTCTATATGGTTTGAAGCAATCTCTTCGTGCTTTGTATGATCGCTTTCAGACTGCTGTTACCAAGCTTGGGTTTCATCCTTCTGCTTTGTTTCTAAGACATACCTCGGTTGGTTTTGTTGCTCTCTTACTCTATGTGGATGATATGATCATCACTAGCTCTGACTCTTCTGTTATCTCTAAGGTCAAGCAACATCTCTTCCGCACCTTCGAAATGAAGGATCTGGGTCCATTGCGGTATTTTCTTGGTGTTGAGGTTGCCTCTTCTTCAAAGGGCTATTTTTTGTCTCAAGCCAAGTATGCTAATGAGGTTATTCACCGTGCCGGTCTTACTGATACTAAGGTTTCTGATACCCCTATTGAGCTTAATGTGAAGCTCAACTCTACTGATGGTGTCCCTCTGGATGATCCCACTTTCTATCGTGAACTTGTGGGTTGTTTAGTTTATTTGACTATCACTCGCCCTAATCTTGCTTATGTTGTTCATGTGGTTAGTCAGTTTGTTTCTGCTCCTCACTCTGCCCATTGGGCTGCTTTGGTTTGCATTCTTCGCTACCTCCGGGGTACCATCTTTCAGGACTTATTGTTGTCCTCTACTTTCTCTTTAGACTTGGTGGCCTATGCTGATTCCAATTGGGTTGGTGATGTTAATGATCGCAAGTCCACCTTTGGTGTCTGTATGTTTTTTGGCAATTCCTTGATCTCTTGGAAAAGCAAGAAACAAACTGTTGTTGCTTGCTCTACTGTTGTCACAACCCAAACCCACCCCTATGGGTTTAGCATCGTAACCGGCCAGTAATCCGTGATTACCAAAGGCCTGCTTAACAGTAAAAACAGTAATACAGAGTAAAGGGGCTGGCGGAAGCCAAAATAGTAAATAAAAGATGTCTAATGAGCTGTGACAGTCTGAATGCAAAAAGACTTTTTTATGAACATGCCACGTTGATAACCAAAACATATGTACATGCGACGTATACACAAACATCCATGTCGGGGACCAAATCCCTAACTATAACTATACAGTCAAGTCTTAAACATTTATTACAAGACAGAAACAAAAGGGTGAATCTAAACACCCCAAAACAGCCATGGCTTGAATGTACTTGGAACCTCGAGGTGAGGCACAATGGTTGGCTTTGACAAAACAAGAGCCAACCCGACGCTCCTAGCTCCGGTTCGGTGCCTGGACACCTACATATATATATAAACAGTGAGCTAAAGCCCAGTGAATAACAACAGTGTAAAGAGGTTAAGAATGAATGTCCTTTCAGTAATTAAACAGTCAATTGCATCAGTAAATCAGTCATTTAGGACCATAGTAGTCACATGTGGTACATCCCATAGCAAAACAGTACAGTAGGTCTTAATAGACCGAACAGTCAGTTGATGGTCATCGTAACAGTAAACAGTAGTAGTTCCAAACATGGGAACCGACAGAGATCTCTGTGACAATAGCAGTAACAGTATAGTAACAGTAAATTGCTATGGATGCCACGAATACAGTTTACAAATAGGACAAACATTCATTCATTAAACAATAACATTTCAGTAAGCAGAACAGTTGATCATTCAGAAAATAATCATAATTGAACATATATTAACAACATTGTTACTCACAGAGCACTGGGATATAGACAAGCTAACGAGCGTCCTCGGATGCCAACCCTACAGTTGCAGAATGAACACACACTAAGTTACACATTCGGGATAACAACTTAGCCCCTATCTTGACTTGGTGTGGTTCTATATCAATACCCTCATTAAGATGCCTTAAATTTGACCTAGGAATGCCTATGATGGAATGAGGATGCAAAGATGCACTTTAGAATACTTTTCAAAAATTTTGCTGAAATAGGGGTCTCGCTCGAGCGTGGCTTTCTACGCTCGAGCGAGCTTTCCAAAACAGAGGGGTCACTTGAGCGTGGACTTCCTCGCTCGAGCGGTCTATAAAAATGCAAAAAGTGCTGGATGTTGAAAATCTCTGCTCGACGCCCGCTCGATGCTCGCTCGAGCGTGAGACACAGTCCTAGCTCGAGCGTAGGTTTCTTCGCTCGAGCGTGCATCTGTACATGCAGAAAACCTGAGAGCTTGCAATCTACGCTCGAGCCAGCATTCCGTCGCTCAAGCGTAACTCTGAACACAAAGGTGGTCGCTCGAGCGTGGAAGGCAAAATATGGGTTTTCCAGATTTGCCTCCAAAGCTCAAACCAAACATTCAACCCATCAAAACTCAACCTTTTGGGCCTATTTTCTAGAAAACACTTGAAAGCTCACACTACAACATATTTTGAAGATCAATTTTGTAAAATTAAGCCCAAAGATAAGCCAATTGAACACAATTCCAAAGAAACTTTTATGAATAATGCAAGAACTTAACATGCAAGAGTTCACATGAATTCCAATGCTCTAAAACATGACCAAATGTAAGATTGAGCTCAAAATCATGGTGAATTCATGGACTACAACCAAAATGTGGATATGCATGTGGAAATTCATGAAGAATAACCTCAAAATCCAAGAATATGTACATGCATGCATGAATGGACTCTTAATTCAACACTTTAAACCAATTCTTGACTTTAAACTCCAAATTCCATGATCCATGCAAGATGCAACTTAAATTTACAAGTAAGAAGGTGTATTCTCTACCTTAGGTCTTGAATTCTAAGTATTCTAGCTCAATTTTGCAAAACCTCTTCAATTCTTCTAATTCTTCAAGCCAATTCTCAAATGAAGTCAAGTTTCTCCTATCTCCCTCTCTCTCACGATTTTGGCAAGAAGATGAGCAAAATGATATATCAAATGTGTATAAGGTGTAATAAGGGTTGGTCAAAGAGTCAAGCCACTCAATGGCAAAATGGTAGTAAAAGCAAACTAATGTAATTTAACTTTATTTAATCTAATTAATCATTCCAAATCAAATTTTAATTAAATCTACCATAAAATCACATAAATCCTAATTAGCATATACCACTAATCAATTTCTGATTCGGCCGCTGATAAGGCCTTCAATTTGCAGTTCGAAATTAAAACATGAACAGATCATTTAATGACAAATAGATAGAAATGCAATTAATGCAACACACTCATACAATCAGTTCAGAATTTCAGCTTAAACAGTTACTTATCATGCTTAATCACAGATTAGCACTAATTAGAGGTGAGGGTTGTCACAACTGTCGAAGTTGAGTACTGTGCTATGGCTTATGCTACTGCTGAACTTGTTTGGCTTTGTTGTCTTCTCTCTGATTTGGGTGTACCTCAGTCTTCTCCGATCTCTCTCTATTGTGACAACCGCAATGCTAGTTAGATTGTCCACAATATTGTCTTCCATGAACAGATGAAACACATTGAGATTGATTGTCACTTTGTCCGACAGCATCTGCAGTCTGGCTCTATCTCGTCTCTGTTCGTCTCCTCGGCTTTACAACTTGCGGACTTCTTCACCAAGACTCACCCTATCGCTTGGTTTCAGTTTCTTCTTAGCAAACTCTCAGTGTTTTTTGCTAAAACACCTTGAGTTTGAGCGGAGATGTGAGAATATATTCTATATATGGCATGTTCTGCATATATGGCATTAGTTTGTAAATAGGAATTAGTTTGTATTTCCTTTTTCAGTTATAGATTTAGGGCTGTATAAACTAATGAACTTTTTGTAAATTGCTACAATTGAATATATAGTTTCATTCAGAAAACTTACAGGTTCTTACCAAGACGGTTTCCTTTTATGCATTATATGCCATCAATCATTACGTAGTGGACTTATTATTCTGTTTAAATAGGTTATGTTGTGTGTTTACAAATATTTTCACTGTAAACACTTGTTACCATTTTCTTTCCTACCCTATTTTATTTTATTTTATTTTATTATTTTTCGTTAGAAAATTTGAGCTAGTCATATGTAACAACACATGGATTATAAATGTATAAACACTAAAAAATTTGGTAAGGATCAATTATCATGAGTGCAAATCAAAGAGTTCTTGTTGTCTTTTATGGATGTGTGTAGAAGAAATTATAATTGTGGATTTGGATTATTAGGTTATTGATTGTAAACCGCCCATTAGTGGCGGGATTAGGGGGTAACTGTTACATCCTTTGGCAAGAAGAAGATGAATCAAACCAAATAACATGAAAAACTCTCCATAGTATGAACCAAATTTGTGAGAGCATCAACTAATCTATTGGCCTATGTCACGACCCAAACTCGGCCCTATGGGTTTAGCACCGTAACCGGCCAGTAATCCGAGATTACCAAAGGCCTGCTTAACAGTAATACAGTAAAACAGAGTACAGGGCCATGGCGGAAGCCAATACAGTAATTAAACAATGTCCAATGAGCTGTGACAGTCTGTATGCGAAAAGATTTTTCATGCATTCCTACATTCAGTACGGAACAGTATGCACAATATTAGCAGTCATTCAGAACAGGGACCTAATCCCTATGAACACTATAGTAAACGGTGCAGTACAGTGCAGTACTATCAGTCCATACAGTACAGTAACAGTCTATACAGTGCAATGACAGTTGGGTAGGGCTAAGACACTCCAAAAGCAGTCTAAGCTTGATTATACTCGGAACCTCGCAGTGAGGCACAGTGGTTGGCTGACAAAACAAAAGCTTGCCTGACGCTCCTAGCTGTAGTCTGGTGCCTGGACACCTACATATATATAACAGTGAGCTAAAGCCCAGTGAATAACATAAAGCGTAAAGAGGTTATGAATGAATGTCCTTACAGTACAGTAATGAAAACAGTTCATTAAACAGTAGTTCAGTCTTTCATTATTTCAGTCAAACAGTTATATGTGGTACATCCAATAGCCTATAACAGTAGGTCCAAAAGGACCGGGCCTTGACAGACCCAACAGTAGTGATGGCCATCAATCAGTAAACAGTACGGTTCCTCAAGGGAACCTACAGAGCTCTGTAACAGTATCAGTAAACAGTCTGCTAAGGATGCCACAGTACAGTTCACAATACAGGACATACATTCATTCAGTAAATAATATCAGTTCGGTAAACAGTTCAGTAAACAGTTTAGTTCAGTATTCAAAAGATAACCATTTTGAACATATCTTTACACATCTGTTACTCACAGAGTTCTGGGCTACAGTAAGCTAGAGCGTCTCCTCGGAATGCCAACCCTACACAGTATACAGGATGAACACACACTAAGCTATACAGTTGGGAAAGATCAATAACTTAATCCCTAATTTACCTTGGTGTGTTCTACATCTATATCCTCATTAAGATGCCTTAAACTAGGCCTAAGAATGCCTAGAATGGAATGAGGATGCAAAGATGCACTCAGAAAACAATTTCAGAATTTTCAGAAAAACAGTTCCCCGCTCGAGCGCAGGTTCACCCGCTCGAGCGCACAGGCAAAAACATTACCCGCTCGAGCGTGATTTCTTCCGCTCGAGCGTACAACAAAATATACTGGATGCTCGAATTTCCCGCTCGAGCGTGCATCACTCCGCTCGAGCGGACTGTAAAACAGGTCAAGGTACTGGGAGCTCGATTTCTCCGCTCGAGCGCTACTTCCTCCGCTCGAGCGGACGACTGAAATCTGGAAATTCCAGACTTGAGTCTCCAGCTCAAAACCAATCTTCCAAACACCAAAATCGATCCTCTTGGGCCCATTTTCTGGAAAACCCTTTTAAACACATAGAATAACATGTTTCCAAAACTCAATTTAAGGAATCAAGGCCCAAGGGTGTTTAATCAAACTCATTTTCAAACCATTTTTCAAGAACAATGTTCAAATAGAACATGCATGGATAAAGACCATTCCAAAGCTCCAATTCTTGCTCCAAAGAGCTCAATCTTTTCAAAATAAGATGAAAACATGGATTTAAATATGATTATGAACATGCATGTGGCATTTGACCATGAAATCAACTTCAAACTTACTAAGACCAACATGCATGCAACAATTAAGCTTCAATCTCACATGCTAAGCTTAAAACATGACTTAGCTCATAAATTGAACATGAAACATGCAAAAATCAACTCAAATATACAATGAAGAAGATCAATGATCTACCTTAGGTCTTGTAATTCAAGGATAGAAGCTCAAATTTGACAATCTCCTACAATTCCTTCAAGTCTCAAGTCAAACCAAGATGAAACAAGATGAACTCACTATTTTCTCTCACTCTCTTCTCTTTGGTCGGTTAAGAACACAAGAATGAGCCGAGCAAATTGTTGTAGAATGAATAATAAGGCTCAAATATAGTATAATAAAGGCCCACTAACAATGGCAGTATGATAAATAACCCAATTCATGTAATTTGACATTTAATCCAGTTTAATCATGCTAAATCATTTTTTTCAATTAAATATACCATAAATCCACATAAATTATGGCGATCATAAAACACTAAACGATTTCCGGTTCGGCCGCCGATAAGGCCTTCAATTAGCAGTTTAAACGAAAACACACGAACAGATAGTTAAACAATCCAACAGGTGGAAATGCAATACAATAGGCACACTCTCAGTCAATTCAGTTCCAGTTTTCAATCAGTCTGTTCAGTATTTTAGTTGATTTAATTATCAGTCATAAACAGTCTCAATTTCACAGTAATCGGCAACAAATCAGTAATTAATCGGTAATCAGTATGAGGGTTGTTACAGCCTCTCTATGCATGTGTTTAATTTTGACACTGAAAATTCTTGAGGTCCTTGCTGCATTTCATAAGCATCCAAAGGTTCCCAGGAAGCCTGTCCTTTTTCCTTTGATCCATGAATGAGCAGCTAGAATTTCATTCAATTTTGATCTTTATTATACTAGACTTCCATGCTTTGAGGATTCCACATATAAGCATATGATTTTGGCTAAAAACCACTGGTTCAGCTGTCATTTTCTGTTCTTTCTTTGTACTTTTTGTTTTCATATTAAAGGAACTTCATAGAAATATGGATCTCATTGTAGTGTGTGCGAAAGAATTGTATGTATATTTTGTTTCTTGGGGTAGATTATGCATTCATCCCAAAGGGTCTAAACTGTAGGGTTAGTATTATTAATTGTCCACCCTTGAATTTTTTGTTCCACTAATGGCCCCTTGGTCAACTCTCTGTTATTAAAACTAATGGAAAAGGTCATGTACGTGCAAATAATTTTTTAAATAGATATGTCAACTTTGCCCTCAAAACATTTTCACTCCTTGTTTATTCATACCTTAACTTTGCCACCTTTTGTAACCAACACCAAACAACCCCACTGCAGAACTGCCATTCAATATCACTCAACCCATGTCTAGAATCCCCAAAGCCACCAGATGCTAAACTTCATTAAAAACACAAAAATGTAGATACCACAGCATGGAGGTTTGAATATTCAGTGAAAGTTACACTCTTAATTGAAGTTCTTTGGAAAAGGAGGAAGAGAAGACCTCTCTCTCCCTTCTTCCCATTCTTACAATCCCTCAGTCAAGTAGGATTAATATAGGGGCATTGGTGTGTTTCTGGTCAATGTATGCAGTGACTGGTGGTTGTTTTGGCAATGTGAGGTCTTATTGATAGTTTTTCAGTGTGGTGTCAAGACCATTGGGTGGTGTTTTTGGAGAATGAACAAAGTGGTGTAGATCTTTATTTTCGTTTTGGGTGTTCAGGCCAATAAATTAGTTAGGTAGCACAGGTACTGGTCAGAAGTTGATTGTCATATTGGGTGGTTCTATTTTATTAGTAAATAGAAAGTAGAAAAAGAAAGAGAGGGATAGAAGAAGATTGTAGAGTCCTTGATACTTATCATAGGTGAATTGAAGAGATTCAGAGTGGTAGGTGGTAAAACACATTAGATGGTTACAATAAGACAATTCTGGAGAAGAATCGATGAGAGATGAGGTAGTCTTACTGAAAGAGTGTAGGGGAAGGAGAAAGAAAGTACGGTGGGACTCCCACGTACATCTACATTTTCCATTAGGGATCTGCATTGTACTCTATGTAATAGGCCTCTCTATACAATAGTCCGGCATGTGCGAGGGATTGCTAGGTGGAAACCTTTATGCAATTATAGGAAATCATTAGGATTCATGTGTTCTTTTGGGGAGAAACACCAAGGGATTTAGGCTTCTAGAAGGATTTGAAGAAGTCTATCTTTGTAGGGTTGGTTAAGACGCACCTAGATCCATGAGGGATGAGAGTGCCCCAGTGAACTCTCAGCTCTAGCTACTGGACTGAAGACCACACATGCCAATGATGTTGAAGATTGGCTTGGCTGAACATTGTAAGACCTGCCCCCAACTTAGGTACAGAGACCTGGGATGTTGTTTGCCACTTCACTCGCTCTTAAAGGACAATCAAGTGCCTTGTTACATCACTACAATGGACTTACAACCAAGACACGCATGAAGTACTTTCGACCCTTGCCCTCATATTGTGGTAGCATAAGAGGAAAATGTGAGGTCAATGGCTGCTGTGCGTGCAAGGCGTGGGGGCGTTTCCCAAAAGTTTACACACACAGAAATTCACCAAGCTAGCCCCGTAAATTTTCAATATACGTTTTCAAAGATATTTTATGGTATGTAGCTAATAGTGGTATGCAGCTAATAATTTATAGGGAAAAGTTAGGAATCATGAAAATT
This sequence comes from Camellia granthamiana, assembly GCA_036172215.1. Classification (NCBI taxonomy): domain Eukaryota; kingdom Viridiplantae; phylum Streptophyta; class Magnoliopsida; order Ericales; family Theaceae; genus Camellia; species Camellia granthamiana. The sequence goes on from CM069903.1 coordinate 151,735,844, forward strand.
TTGTCATGAAAATGATCATGAAAAATTTATAATCCTTGGATTACCTTGATTAGTGTGTGGTGTTTTATTCTACGTGCAATTCAAGGGTCACAAAACTTTCATGATTATTTTCATGAAAAAATTTTCATGATACCTAGCATTGCTGTAATTTATATTCTTCAATATGAAAAGTCTGTTAAAAGCTTGTGTGAAAGTGAATACAATGTATGTGTATTTATTTTGTGCACACCATGTGTTTGTTGGTTTTTTTATTTATTTTATTTATTTATTTTTTTAGAAAAGAAGATAAACAAAGAGTTGGTGGAAGATTTTTGAATTTACACTATCATTGAGGTATCTGGTTTCCTTGATCATTGCAGTTTTAAGTTGTCAATGATGGTTGGCCACTCGTAAGGTAATGTATTTTGTTCTTATTTACATAATTCTTCTCTCGATATGCAGAAACCTAGAGCTTTGAAATAATTGAATCATATGCTTATGTATACCTTCTGTTTTAACATCTCTCTTTCACCTGTGGGTCTCTCTTTTTTGCACACCCGCACTTGGCTGAATGCATCTAGCCCCATGGGATGTCATGTTGACCACTCATCTAGTGCACAATCTAATTGAAAGTATATCATTTGTTCATTTTTCTTTTCTTTTGTTATGGATAGCCCACTTATATAGTTTATGAGTCCTTGTCAATTGCTTCTGCAAATCTCACAAGCAAACCTAGCCGCACTTAATTGGATGTTTGTGGTTTGACACTGAACCGAACCGAACCCGACCTGATCCTGATTATTGAGTGACATGCCTTTAGGCGTTCACTGTCTCATAAGCTCATCAAATCTGTTAGAATAGGTTGTGGGATTGTATTTGATGAGATTTTGTGCGAAATGTTGGTGATGAATATTGGGGCTAGATATTTGGCATTAGCTGCGATTTCTTAAAAGGTTATGGACCACACAGAGAGTAGGGAAGAGGAGGATAAAAGGACAAGCAAAAGAAGAAAATGAAAATACTCAGGTTGTGGTTTTATTTGTCAATATTAATACATTCCTATTGACTACAAGCTAGGTGACACTGTATTAATGCGTAAACACAAGGTGGAGCAAGTAACCTTGTTGGAGGTTGTCCATTTTCTTTGTTAGATTATTGTATAGATAAAAAATGTTTTCTACCCAGAATGCATTTATAGTTGCATGTAAAAATACATATGTAGATAAGAAACAAAATTCATATGCTCAAACATTTTCGAGTCAGATCACTTGTAGGGAGCTTAAGAAGCTTAAGAAGTGGATTAAACAGCTCAAACACCCATTGCATAGTTTGGGGTTTGACAGAAGTATCAGATTCATGTGATAAAGCAGAATAATTATCAACACTATGTCACGGCCTTGGTTATTTCCAAGCTATCCATGCGAAAATAGCTCAAACACCCATTGCATAGTTTGAGGTTTGATAGAAGTATCAAATTCGTATGATAGAGTAGAATAATTATCGGCGCTATGTCACGGTCTTCGTTATTTCCAAGTTATCCATGCGTCACTTAGACAATCACAAGCCTTATTTGATGATGCTAAGTCAGCCTAACCCACAAGTTTGCAAGAAAGACAAGTAAGAGGACAGAGAATTTGAGAGAATACCTTTGTATTCACTATAGAGGAACTTGTACAACTCTTGGATGGTTTGAAGCAAATGAGCTCTCTCTTATTTATGGGCTCCTTTGGAGCATTCTAGAATATACAAGAAAGTGGTAAGTTACAAGATCATTCTAGAATGCCTGCTAAAAATATCTATACAAATATTTACAAGTTTCGTCATATGTACAAGTGTGTATGTTCTTGAATTCCCTAGGGCCTTCTAGAATTCTCCATGGTCTCATATGTGCTAGAGTTTGCTAGGAAGTTCTAGATTCTTCCATTGTCTCTTATTCTTTCAAGCTCTCATATGGATATTTTTGGAGAATTCCGTGGGACGTGACAACTAGCTCCCATTTTTCATTGCTATTTGTAGAGATTTGCAGATGCTCGTATCACTGCAAATGTTGACCAGTTAAACACTGTTCAGGTATGCTATTTTTCCTCGTCTCGTTTTGTATCATTGTCTCATGATGCCAACGATATTTATGTTTATGCCCCAATGATTTCTACGATTGGTACAATCTATGTTTTATCTGATGTATGTTCTACATTGTGCAGAGTAGTCTGATTTGTGTGTTTTTCATCTCACATAGCAAACAAGAATGATGAAGGTATGACGTCTATAACCACTGAAATTATTCAAAAAAACAGCGAGAAAGTTTTTCAATTTTAAGACTAAAATTGTGCATCATTTTCTTAGACTAACAAAAAACCCTCTAGTTGAAGTAACCTAATGCTAGTTTAAAATGTTTACCAAAATGGAGCAGAGGGCAAACTACTAATGGCAATAGAAATGATGGAAATACTCCACCTCAATCATTTCCATGACGACATTTATGTGCCCGTCTATTACAATCCTTTCCTCCATATGTCGAACGAGGCTATATTGCCCACCTTTTTCACATAAAATTCCTCCGGTAGAGGAATCTGGGTCTTACCAACCACCACATCACCCAAGGACATTTCTAGATTTGACATGGACCTTGTCCTGACCACCTCTAGATGCAGGCACTTCCCAGTCGCGTTCCTACCAAGTGGCATGGTAAAAATCACCCTCCATGAAGGGTCTGGCCAGCCTAAAACTTCTTTAGTTATGAATTCCCTACCGGGCCTCACCCACTCGAAAACCTAATACCTCCTCGTGTCTCCTCTGGGATCCATGTTGTCGTTGTCAATTCCGTCGGCACACTGCACATTCACTCTCAGAAAAACATAATCTTCATTTTCTATTCTCTTCCTCTTCATTAGGTTTGAAAGGAATGAAGGAATCATTAGTCCAAACTCTTTGTATTTGGTCTTGTTTGTAGGAACCTGGTGCAGAGAATTTAACATTGAAAAAAGTTCAGAGAAAGCTTCTTAGGGAAAGAAAAGTAGCCATTAGTTCAAGCTTTTACTTCACATGAACTCTAAAGCAAAGAATAAAGGGTTGAAGAATTGAAAGATGGTTTAGAGAAAAGCTAGCTGATGTGTACATAAACATTGATTTTGCCAAAAGAGTTGATGTACACAAAGGATTGGACCAATCAAAATATTGATTTCCACAAAAGAATTAATTGATAATTATGTAGACTGTGAAGTTTGACTGATCTTTGAAAATATGCAGAGAATATATTCATGGGTACTTGGAAAGTACTTGATAACCTCGACTTCTGAGCAATATCGAGGTAGTATTTGGCTCTGTTTGATGATGTCATTTTTTATTCTTAGAATTAAGTTAACAATTTTCTTGTGTGGTAGGTTTTAAAATTAGTTCGCGGAACCACATTTTTATATGATTTTTTTTAGTAATTTTTAAAAATTATTACACATTAGTAACAAAATTTATAATTTTAATTATTAATATTTAGAATGTTTATTATATTTTGTAATTACTTTATTTGAACCCCACTGACAGGTTATTGCTCTATTTTTTTTTCTTCTATTTTTGTTTTTAAAAAAATATATCTGGCTTGAAAATGAAAAACAACGTTGGAAATTGTTTTAGGAGATTGGATTCTTGTAGTTGGGAATCAACTAGAGGTCCTGTGTGATTCAAATTGTTCATCTTATAATAATCAAAATGATCGAATATGGTAATTATTTGATTAAAAAAATAGACATCTATTTTTAAAATTATTTTTGCTACTTATTTTTAAAGATAAATATAATTCGATCATATAGTTATAAATATTCGATCAACTTGATTTTTCTATAAATAATTTATTCAATAAATTTAGGGAAAATTACCAGGAAGCCTTTTTTGAAAAACATGTAGTCCATTTAGTCCCATAACCTTTTGTTGATACCCAAAAGTTCTATAACTTATTCTTCTTCTCTGCCTCTCTTCTTCTCTACCTCTTTTGCTCTTTGTGATTTTCGGCGATTGTTAACGGGTAACCATATCTTACTTCTTCTCTTTCTCTTTCCGATATATAGTCACCGGCGACCGACGACCGACGACTACCATCGATTGGGATTCACCGGCAACCACCGACTGCCGACTCCTTACTTCACCCTCACCGACGGTAAAGAATATATGTTTATGATGAAGAAGATGAGTAGATTTACTTAGATCTGATGTAGATCTACATCAGATCTGAGTAGATCTACATCAGATTTGGCTAGATCTAAACAAAAAATAGTTACCGGAGTACAATCATTTCTCTATATCCGCCTTTCTCCTTCAATCTCTTATTTTTTTCTATATTTTCTCTGCTGTATACTTCTCTTTTTCTGTTTTAATGGAGAAAATTTTCAAGTTCTGAACAAGTTGTTTTCAAGTTTTAGTTACAGGCGGTGAAATTGTAAAATAAAACTGTAAAATTTTGCAATTTCATAAAATTCTTTAGAACTGTAAAATTTTACAGTTTCATAACATGTTTTTCAGTTTGATTAATAAGGATAAATGCTTAATAGATTTTTGCTTTGAAACTGTAACATTTTACAGTTTCAAAACTTACTTTTCAATTTGATCAATATTGGAGAATATTTGCTTAAACCTTACAAAAATTGAAAAATAGCATATGTTTTTCCCATTGTTGCTGTTTTTTGTCGTTTTATTTTTTTTCTTTTAGTTTATCAATATTTAGCACATTTTGCTATTTTTTTCGCTCTAATTTCTCCATTTATTCTTTTTTTTTTCCGGCAATATTCTAGACATTTCGGTGAGTCTCTGGTGATGTTCTTAACGTCCAGTGAACGTTCTGAACATTCCGACGACTTCCATTAACGTTCTTAACACTCCGGTGAACTTCTAGCGATACTCTGGCGACTTTCCGGTGATACTCCGGCTACTTCCCGATGATGTTAAACATTCCGATAAGTCTCCGGTAACTGTTTGACGGAAGTCCGACGATAGTATGATGTAACAGTGTCTATAAATTTAAAAAAAAAATAAAGATTTTTTGGTAGCAATTAAAAATGTATAGAACTAATTGGTGCAAGTGTTTTGTTTGAGGATTAGATAGATCTTGAACTTTATATATGAGACTTATTGGTAAATTCCCCATAAATTTATACGATGAACTTTTTAGATCTTCTAACCGAGCCTTTAGGTGGGCCAATGTTAGGGCTTATCAAGGCTAACAGCCTTCTCAAGAGAATATGTTTTTATAGAGTTTAATTTTCACCTCTTTTTTTTTTTGGCATGATAAATAATATATGTATATACGGATGAAGATGTGATTGGTTATGTTTTCACTGCTTTTGTGTATTTTTTTTCCTTTGTGAAAACACTAACTTATTTGATGAATTATTTTCAAAAAATTGATTTCTGAATTTTTTTTTTTTGGGTGTGAAAATTGTGTTTTATAAAAATAAAAATGAACAAACAGATTGGCAGAACAATTTAATATTTCTTATTTGTTGTGTGATTTACATAAAAAAAAAAAAAAAAAGAGGCAAAAAGAAAGAAGATGAAATTTATCGGATGATACATAGCAACCTAAAAAATAAAATAAAAAAAAAGAAAGATATCAAAGTATGTCATGATTTTGACTTGGGTATCAAAAAATGAAATAAAAATTAATATATGTGGGAGCCGAATTACCTTGGATCAATATAAACGAATGGACCAGTCCGGTCCAAAACATAGCCTCTATTCGGCGTCGATCCTGGTCAATTGAAGAGCCGAATAAAATAGTCGGCATTCGAAGCAGTAGAAAAAAGGCCGAGTATAAGTATATATAAAGGATCAGGGATAGGCCTGGCCTTAAGGCGCAAGAGAATACTATAAATATAGGATCTTCAGTCAGAGAAAGGTATGTGAGAACCATTACGCTTAACTTAAAATACAAGTAATCCAGAGTGTAGAGACTGCCTTGTCCGTCGGAGTGCAAATTCCGGCACCCCCGACCGGAGTGTTTATTCATTTTCAGGTGATTAGCTGAGGATCACGAGCGTCCCCCAGGATCAGAAGAGTATTTCCAAACCACTTCTCCATAATTGGCGTCATTTGTGGGAATACTCAAGCACATCCATGGCAGGCGTGATGGAAGATCCTCCGGCAATCACTATCGACCCTACACCGTAAGATGAAACCACTTCAAGCAACATGCTCGGGCCAGAGAATATTACCGCAAGAAGGGCCTTGAACTTTGGTTCACCCTCGACATCAGCACAAGAGACAATGCAAGCGATTATGGAGCAAGCAAAGCAAAACGAGCAGAGGTTGGGGAACATGATCGCTGAGAACGAACGTCTCCATCAGGATTTAGCCTTGGAAGTAGCGAAGTCCAAACAAGCTGTACGCCAGGATCCGGAATGACCTCTGAGGGCAGGTGGTCGACAACTTCGAGCTCGACAACAGGACACTGACAGTGATTCTGACTCATTATCACCGGAGCCCAAAAAGAAGGGTCAACTCGAAGCTACCAGTTCTTCTGAAGAGAGTGTACGTGTATGGCATAAGCGACGAAAAAATAGTTCAGACGAAGAAGACCAGCATGATCCTTTTGTACGACGGATCGCAAGGGCGGTCCTGCCCAAAAAGTTCAAAGCTCCGTTGTTCACTCTTTATAATGGAAAATCAGACCCTACCGATCACATTCGTCACTACAAGCAAGCCATGACATTGCATGCAGACGACGAGGCCCTCATGTGCCGAATATTTCCCAACAGTTTGGGTCCACTGGCTGTCAGGTGGTATTATAAATTGGAGCTGGCTTTGATCAAAAGCTTCCATCAATTACAGAAATCCTTCAGGGCCAGATTCATCACTAACGAGGTCCAGCCGAAACAAGCCGACTCTCTCTGGGCAATGTAGATCTGGACAGGAGAAACACTAAGGGCGTATTCGGCACGTTACTGGGAGTGTTTTAATCTTGTTGATGACGCTTGCAACGACTCCATGGCCATCACCGCCTTCAAAATGGGCATGCACCCTGACAGCGCTCTCCGCAACTCCTTGACTCGAAGACCCCCCAAAACGGTCTGGTCGTTGATGAAGAAAGTTGAGGAATACTGCAAAGTGGAGGATGACGCCTTACGTGTTAAAGCCAAACACGTGGCCAACAAGACGGCCCCTCCTGAAATTGCTTAGTCGATAAGTTCCATACCACCTCAGAGCCCCGAACCGCAGCACCGGGCTAAACGGGACAAGAGACGGGATTCTTGCCGATCGAGCGACCAATGTCCCCACCGAGCAAACGAACAATTGCAAGTCGATGGCAGGTGCACAAGGCGCGCTGACAAGAAATACACAGAGTTGTCAGAGCCGATCAGCGTGGTTATGTCCAAGATCCAACATCTTCTTTTCTTCAAATGGCCGTCCAAAATGGTGGGACCTCCCGAGGCCAGAAGACGGGATAGGCGATGTGAGTATCACAAAGATCACGGCCATGATACTGAGAGTTGTTACGCATTGAAGGATCACTTGGAGGAATTGATACAAGATGGTCGGCTACAACAGTACATCCAAAAAGGCAGCTCAACCAAAGCAATAGCCTTAAGACAGGATTCTCCTCCACTCAGTGTGATTCACATGATATATAGCCTGCCAATGTCATCCACGGTGCACACGATTCAGTCGCATCCTGACCCTCAAAATCAACTCACTCCAGCTAAACGGCCCTATGAAGCTGCGTGCATTACTTTTGATGATTCTGATTTGGCCGGAGTAACACTCCCCCACATCGATCCCTTGGTAATCGAGTTATGCATAAACCGATTCACCGTTGAGCACGTACTCATTGATCCAGGGAGCACATCGGAAGTTATGTATTACAAGACATTCACCAAACTCGGTTTCTCCGAATTGGATCTCTCTCCAGCACCTTATCCACTATTCGGCTTCAACGCCAATCCAGAATACCTGTTGGGAAAAATCACACTACCCATTCGAGCAGGTTCCTGAACAGTGGAAGTGGAGTTCTTAGTCGTCAAGCTACCGTCGCCGTATAATCTCATTATGGGGCGAACTTGGTTGCACACTATGCAGGCTGTGTCGAGTACGTATCATCAGCTGCTACGCTTCCCGACAGAACGCGGCATTGAACAGATCCGTGGCTCCCAAAAATCAGCACAAGCATGTTACCTCCTCGCTGGAAAGATGCCAAAGGAGTTGCAAGTAAATTCCATTGAGGTTCCGAATCGGGAGAGCCTCGACGATGTTGGGCGGCTCCCAAATGAAAAGGCCACGGAAGGCTTAAACCGAGTTGAAATCGACGGAAGCCCAGACAAGTTTTTCATGGTCGGCGCCTCCCTGAATCAAGCCGACAGACAGCAGCTAATTTCTTTCCTGCTCAGCAACCTTGACGTCTTTGCATGGACTCCATACGAAATGCCGGGTATAGATCCGTTCGTTTCACAGTACCGTTTGAATGTTGACCCTAAGAGCAAGCCGATCATTCAGAAAAGCCGACGGTCAGCCGCAGAGCACACTGCCGCCGTTGTTGAGGAGGTTGACAGACTGCTTGATGCCGGGGCAATCAAGGAAGTGACCTACCCTACATGGCTCTTTAATATAGTGGTGGTAAAGAAGAAAAATGGGACTTGGCGAGTGTGCGTCGATTTCATGGACCTAAACAAAGCATGCCCCAAGGTTTGTTTTTCCCTACCCAGAATCAACCAACTTGTAGATGCGACGGCACGCCATCAACCTATGAGCTTCCTCGATGCTTATAGAGGCTACCATCAAATCGCCATGCATCCAGAGGACCAGGACAAAACTACATTCCTCACCCCAAGAGAGAACCTACTGCTACAAGGTTATGCCCTTTGGGCTGAAGAATGTAGGGGCAACCTACCAAAGACTGGTCACTGCCATGTTCAAGGAGCAACTGGGCCACACTATGGAAGTGTACATTGATGATATGGTGGTCAAGTCCAAGGAAGAGCAGAATCATATAGCCGATCTGGAAGAGACATTCAGCATTCTACGTAAATGTAGAATGAAGCTAAACGCTTCCAAATATGCGTTTGGGATCGGCTTTGGCAAATTCTTGGGTTACATTGTCAACCACCGAGGAATCAAAGCCAACCCAAGGCAAATCAAAGCAATCCTAGAACTCGGCTCCACTCGATCGGTCAAGGAAGTTCAGAAGTCAATGGGGATGGCCGCCGCACTCAACAGGTTCATCAGCCGTTCCACGGACCGCTGCCGACAACTCTTTCATACACTACGGCAGGGCAAGGCTTTTGAATGGTCCGCCGAGTGTGAAGTTGCTTTCAATGGCCTTAAAACTTACCTCCGATCAATTCCACTCTTAACAATGCCCTCGGTCGGTGATCCGCTCATTTTGTATCTGGCAGTTTTCGACCGGGCCGTCAGCGCTGTACTGATAAAGGAAGAATTAGGGGAACAGCGGCTAGTGTATTATGTAAGCAAGGCAATGGTTGACGCCGAAACACGCTACCTTCCAGTGGAAAAACTCATTTTGGCCCTCGTCATGGCAGCGAGAAAGCTGATGCATTACTTTTAGGGACATAGCATCAGGGTACTAACAGACCACCCCCTCCGGTCGGTACTCCGTAGTGCAGAAGCATCAAGGCGCGTTTGAAAGTGGGCTCTTAAACTCGGCCAGTACGATATTCAGTTTCTGCCTAGAACCTCTATCAAGGGACAGGTGCTTGCCGACTTTGTGGCCGAATTCACTGGGGGACTTGCCGACTTCACGTCCGAAGAAATTCGACCTAAGCTGAGGTGGAGAATTTATGTTGGGGATATTTGGCAGTCGTACTGTGATGGATCATCCAATCAACGGGGCAGCGAAGCCGGAGTAGTAATCAAGGCTCCCGACGGTGCAATAATTGAGCAGGCCGTCAAACTCGGCTTCGAAGCAACGAATAACGAGGCCGAATACGAAGCCCTTCTGGCCGGTTTGCGGAATGCACATCTTCTGGGTGCTCACCGTTTGTTGGTATTTTGCGATTCAAAACTGGTGATCAATCAGCTAAAGGGGGAGTACGCGGCAAAAAATGACCGTATGGCGGCTTATATGAAATCGGCTAGCACCTTGCTGGCAAAATTTGATCATCATGAATTGAATCAGATAACACGTGATCAGAACACACATGCAGATGCCCTGGCCTGCCTAGCCTCTGCCATTAACTCAGAGATTAAACAAACCACCGAAGTAGGTTTCATCCCGGAGCCGAGCATTGGCCCTTCGGAGGAAGTCCAGGTCAATGTCATAGAAGTTGGACCGAGTTGGATGGACCCCATTGCTGCATTCCTGTCTTCCGAACGGCTCCCAGAGGACAAGAAAGAAGCGCACAATCTGCGAAACAAAACCCTGCGATACTACTTGGATCTGCAAGGATAGCTTTATAAAAAATCCCTTTCTGGTCCATATTTGGAATGTGTGCATCCGGACAAAGTCAAAGAGCTTCTGACTGAAATACATGAAGGCAGTTGTGGCGCCTATTCTGGCAGGCGCTCTTTGGCTCATCGAGCCGTGACTCAGGGGTATTACTGGCCGACAATGAGAGCCGACGCCGAATGTTACGTGAAAAAGTGTGAAAATGCCAGAAGTTCTCTCCTTTGACCCACCTGCCTGCTGAAGAGCTAAGCTCCATAACTAGTCCTTGGCCGTTCGCCTAATGGGGACTTGACATCGTCGGACCACTGCCTCGCGCCCCAGGTAACAAGTGGTTCTTGATTGTCGCGACAGATTATTTTACAAAAATGGGTAGAAGCAGAGGCACTAACGCACATCCGAGATACCGACGTGAAACGTTTTGTGTGGAGAAATGTCATAACACGATTCGGCATTACAAGAGCACTTATCTTAGACAACGGCACCCAGTTTGATTGTGGCGTTTACCAAGAGTTGTGCAGCAAGTATGGTATCCGGCCTTACTTTTCCACGCCAGCTTATCCGCAAAGCAACGGTCAGGCTGAAGCCTCCAACAAATCCATCCTGGACGGCATCAAGAAAAGGTTGGAGAAAGCTAAAGGCAAATGGGTCGAAGAATTGCTGAGTGTGTTGTGGGCTCATAGAACTACGCCGAGGTGATCTACTGGGGAAACGCTGTTTGCTCTATGCTTTGGAACCTAGGCAATCATATCCTTGGAGATCGGCCTCCCAACCTTGAAATCGAAAGTTTTTGATATGGGCCAAAACGACATGATGCTAGCTTTGGATTTGATTCTGATTGAAGAACGAAGAGACCGTGCCCTTGTGTCCATGGCGCGGTATCAGCAGCAGCTTGCTAAGTCATATAATCAACGTGTTCAACTGCGCCGCTACACGCATGGAGAGTTGGTTCTGAAGAAAGTACTCCTAGCTGCCTGGAAACCGGCTGATAGAAAATTGGGTCCTAACTGGGACGGCCCCTACTAGGTCGATTTGATTCGCGGGAGTAGGGGCATATTGGCTCAAAGACATGTCTAGAAGGAGTCTGCCACGACCTTGGAATTCAACACACTTACGCAAATTCTATCATTAAACCCGACCTATAGGGAATGATACTAGCTTTGAATAGCTCACTATGTACACATTCCACTTTTGTAATGCAAGGATTCCTGTTTACTTACTGCGAAATCTAGTTCAAAAGTGTTCCGTTAAAAGCCTCCGGAGTCGGAGCGCCCTTCGTGGATATCACGATTGGCCAAATAAAGTCTCCGGATTTGGAGCCTGATTGGCGTATGACGCCTTTGGGCCAAAAAAGCCTCCGGATTCGGAGTGCCCTTCGTAGATATCACGATTGGCCAAATAAAGTCTCCAGATTTGGAGCCTCATTGGCGCATGACGCCTTTGGGCTGAAAAAGCCTCCGGATTCGGAGCGCCCTTCGTGGATGTCACGATTGGCCAAATAGTCTCCGGATTTGAAGCCTCATTGGCGCATGACGCCTTTGGGCCGAAAAAGCCTCCGGATTCGGAGCGCCCTTCGTGGATATCACGATTGGCCAAATAAAGTCTCCGGATTCGGAGCCTCATCAGCGCATGACGCCTTTGGGCTGAAAAAGCCTCCGGATTCGGAGCGCCCTTCGTGGATATCACGATTGGCCAAATAAAGTCTTCGGATTCGGAGCCTCATTGGCGCATGACGCCTTTGGGCCGAAAAAGCCTCTAGATTCAGAGCGCCCTTCGTGGATATCACGATTGGCCAAATAAAGTCTCCGGATTCGGAGCCTCATCGGCGCATAACGCCTTTGGGCAGAAAAAGCCTCTGGATTCGGAGTGCCCTTTGTGGATATCACGATTGGCCAAATAGTCTTTGGATTCGGAGCCTTATCGGCGCATGACGCCTTTGGGCCGAAAAAGCCTCCGAATTCGGAGCGCCCTTCGTGGATATCACGATTGGCCCATCTTCGGATTCGAAGCCTTATCGGCGCATCACGATTGGCTGAATAAATATTTAATGTGGAATACTCTGTTAAGTAGAGCTAGCAAAAACCGTTTACACATTAAAGCATATAAACATTCGAAATGAAATGCTTAGTCAACTCGGGCCGGTCAATGTTTATTCAATCATTTAAAATACATTTATTCAAACATTCACACAATGAAAAACAATAGATGTAAACATGTGTGTGCCGAATAAAAATTACAACGAAACATAAACACTTAAAATAAAACATTTTATTCAATCAGCCAATGATTACATAGTTTTGAATGCAATCTGCGTTTGAGCATTACAATGAGTATTTTTATTCGGCGTCACCCTTATCCTCACTCTGCTCGACTTCAAAGGCAGAAAAGGGAAAATGATTACATTGGTATAGTGGCAACGCCGAATCAACGCCCGATGCACAGAGAGCTTCCACGGCTTGAAATGCTTTGATCCAAACGTGCTTAAATCCACGATTTTCACATCGGCAAACTTCTTTTGCGAGCTTTTCCCGTGTCTTATCTATCCCTACTTTCCGGCCATCATGGAAGCCTTTTTCATAAGCCCTCCCCTTCGCGGACTCTATCGCAAACATGCTCGCCGTATCACGATCGACAAGTGCAGTATTGATAAGCCGCTGGGTCACCCTTTCTTCCATGACTGGGTTAGCCTGTCCGGCTGGTTGTATCTGACTGGTCTTGAGCTTCCTTAGCTCGCGCTCAGCCGCTTCCGTGCGAGCTTCCAAGCTTCGAATGCGTTCATTCTTTTTCTCTATTTCTCGTCTGGCAGCACGAAGGTGCATGCCGATTTCGTAGGCGGTGTATAGCCACGTTCGGGTCCCAGATAATGGAATCCGCCTCTATCATCGGTCTGTTCCCAACGAAAACAGAAAAGCTCAATGGGCGGGGTGGTCCGCTGGCCTCACTTCGTGAACAAGGAGAGCTCCCCTGCTGGCGCTTCTCCTTCCTTGGTGACCTACTTCGTCGACGCAGAGAGTGGTGCCTTTCGTGCTCTGCAGGTGCCCTACCTCCTGTACAGGGAGGCTTTCCACCTCAATTCATCGATGAGTCCAGCTCCGCCAAAGTCTTGCCTTCTCCCTTACTATTAAAGAAAACTCTGGCTGACATTCACACTTTTCCGGCCACGAAAGACGAGCAGAATTGAGTCGCTTTATGAAACCTAGATGGAATTTCTCAACCCCTTTTTAATCACTCAGGAGTGCACCCCACTCCCGAGGCGACATCATTAATGTGCGCACTCCAGCGACCACCAATATTCAGCATTATTGATTCATTCCGATCCAGAAGTTCTATTCGGCCTTTGGAGTTCATACATTGTCTGGAGTAAGGGCAGATTTATTAATCTGATTGGCAAAATACCTAAGCCTGATGCCGACCGATTTGTGCCCCAGCCACTCCATGAACTAGTTCTATTCGGCCTTTGGAGTTCATACATTGGCTGGGGCAAGGGCAGATTTATTAATCTGATTGGCAAAATACCTAAACCTGATGCTGACTGATTTGTGCCCCAGCCACTCCATGAACTAGTTCTATTCGGCCTTTGGAGTTCATACATTGGCTGGGACAAGGGCAGATTTATTAATCTGATCGGCAAAATACCTAAGCCTGATACCGACCAATTTGTGCCCCTGCCACTCCATGAACTAGTTCTATTCGGCCTTTAGAGTTCAAACATTGGCTAGTTCTATTCGGCCTTTGGAGTTCATACATTGGCTGGGGCAAGGGCAGATTTATTAATCTGATCGGCAAAATACCTAAGCCTGATGCCGACTGATTTGTGCCCCAGCCACTCCATGAACTAGTTCTATTCGGCCTTTGGAGTTCATACATTAGCTGGGGCAAGGGCATATTTATTAATCTGATCGGCAAAATACCTAAGCCTGATGCCGACCGATTTGTGCCCCAGCCACTCCATTAACTAGTTCTATTCGGTCTTTGGAGTTCATACATTGGCTGGGGCAAGGGCAGATTTATTAATCTGATCGGCAAAATACCTAAGCCTGATGCCGACCGATTTGTCCCCCAGCCACTCCATGAACTAGTTCTATTCGGCCTTTGGAGTTCAAACATTGGCTAGTTCTATTCGGCCTTTGGAGTTCATACATTGGCTAGGGCAAGGGTAGATCTATTAATCTGATCGGCAAAATATCTAAGCCTGATGCCGACCGATTAATGTGATCGGCAAAATACCAAGCCCCACAAACTAGTGATATTCGGCACGTCTACACGAACGTTAGTCTACCGCGCGACAGACAGCAATAGTTTTACCCAAAATACCAAAAACAAAACAGTAATCTTCATTGATAACTATAATTAAATACAGGAAATGATGCAAAGCAAGGGAAATATTCATTCATAAATTGAACAGCATAAGCCATCATTTTATACATGAAAATTACCCCAAGCAAATAGTTGTCTACTAAGAAAACGAAACATGATTACAAAAAGATACAATGAAAACACCTAACAAAACTAAAGTGATCCCCAAATCAATCCTCAGGATCAGACTCAAGCGGCTCAACGTCCACTTGCTCGTATGGAATCGACATGTCCAATGTCACTCCAGCGGCAGCAAGGGCTTTGAGCCACCCATGCTTGAATCCCTAATTCTTGAATTCAGGGACCTCTTCTACATAGTTTTCAAGAGCGGCGCTCTTCCCAGCCTCAAATGCTTTGGATGCCTCAGAATCGGCTTTTTCCTTCGTTGCCTTGGATTCTGCCAACTCGGCTTCCAACTTGGCAAGCGCCTCCTTGGCCAACTTGAGCGATTCCTCGTTCGCGTTGGCCCTCTTCTTGGCTTCCACTCTGAGCTAGTCAGTAGTCCGCGCCCTTTCCTTCTCAGCTTCGGCCCGCGCACTTTCCATTGTCACTCTCATCGCTTCAAACTTGGCCCTACTTCGCTGACCCTTCACTTCCGACTACAAACGGCCAATCCTTTCAACAGCATCATGTTGGCGGCGGCCTAATTCGGCGATCCTTCCGACCGTCTGCAAAACAAGTTGGGATCGTCACGTACCAAGAAATACCGCTTGCAAACAAAACCAAAACAAGGAGTTAGAATGAAGTTACATAACAGGAGGGCTGACTGGGCAGCCAATGCTATTACTACCAAATCTGGCTCCGCCTGAAAGGTTACCTTATCAGCCGGCAATGAGACTGAGGCTGCCAAGCTCAACGCCACAGCGGGATCCTTTAAGGCCGACGTTTCAGAGGAGATCAGCGTGTCTTTTATCTTTGGTTGAACAACGAAAGGAACAACCACATTTGATTCCTCCAATCGCGGCCGTTTATCGATAGGGTTCTCCTCAGAGCCGGCTTCACCCTCGGCGGCACGTTTCTCTCCCCGATCTGAAAACGGCCGTTCTTCTGGATTCGGAAGATCGGATGCCTTTTTCGTCTCGGCCACGTTTACGTGAGCCGTTTCTTCTACAACAATTGGTTCAACGGATTCAGTCGGGACAAGTCCGGAACGGATGGCCTCGGCTTTTTGTCGGGCAGCTATGCATTTGGCGTTTCTCTTTCGTGCCATCTGCGTGAGACTTTCCCTAGCCATACCCTCGGAATGATCGCCGGGAAGGTCTCCCAAATTTGTAAAAATATCTTTGAAGGCGTCTCCTTGGCCTAATGTAGACGGAGGGTCAGACGAGTTTAATCCGGCTACCTCAAAGGCTGAGTTAATAGCTTCGTCAACCTTCGCTGCCAACCGGTCCGGGTCCTCGGCGATTGGTTCGGCCGCTTGTTCTTCTACGTGTTCAAAATCGGATGTTTCTAATGCAATCTATCTCAAGTTTTTGAAGCTGGGGAAGATGAGGGCTGTAAGATGGTTGTCGCCTTGCGCGATCGGAATATTGTCTACCGCCGAGAATGTTGTGTAAGTCAGCTCATACCGCAGGAGAATGTGAGCCGCCCTCCCTTGTTTGTGAAGGTTTGGACGGCCGACGAACTGTAGTGTGGTTTTAATTGCTGCAAGTACAGCGTCATCGTTTGAAACTAATACTCTCTTCAAGTCGCTGTGTGCATAAACAAAACGATTAGATGTGCATAGTGCCGAATATATACATGGAAATAACAAACAAATACATGGAAATAACAAAAACGAAAGTGATCTAATCGGCCACCTGGTTCGCCTTTTCGCCTTGGCGCGGGGTCTAGGTGATCTTCACCTTTGCTGAACTCCAAATTGCTGCGGACTATGACCATCACGTCATCGATAGGCTTGCTAGAGTTGGCAAGCATGGTCACTAAGTGATGATCAGTATCCTTAGCTCTAAGAAAGTAGCGTTCCAGCCGGCTAGTGGATTTGGCTAGGATATAACAGTGCCGAATGGCAGGTATACCTAAATTAATCCTAAGATGCCGACTTAGCTCTACAATTCCCATTATGATGCGAAAGAAATTCATGTTGGGCTGGAAAGGGATTAGACCCCAGTATTGAAGAACGGCCCCCAAAAATGGGTGAAGGGGAAAGCGGACTTCGTTCTCAGTAATTGATAAGAGAGGGAAGACAATCGTGCTCTCATCATCCCTCTCTATATCAGTGGTGCTATCTGCCAAAAGTGACAGATGGACGTCATCAGGGATAGAAAAATGGCGTCGAAAGCCGGAGATTCAGTCCGCTGAAAGGAGCTCCTTCAGATATTTTGCCATTTTTGGCCAGCCTAAGGATTATGGAAAACTAAAAGCAGACGAGGAAGGGGGATCAAAACTGAAGGAGAAGAAAACTTACAAGGTACGAAAGGAAAGACGAGAAACAAGGAGTTGCAGAAGCCGCGAAGTGAAAGAGTTGCACTAGAAGGCGAGCCAGATATCTTTGAGTATTCAGAACATACATTCAAAGAGACAATTTCAAATCACATTAAATGGAGGCAGTGTACGAAGGGGCGGGAAATCGTTACAATAACCAAAAAGCGTGTACGCGTTCTGACATGCATTGGGAAGAGGATTAACCGCCGAATTTTTGACTTGTCAGGCTAGAGGCCAAACATGCCGACTGACTGATGCTAGTGGAGTGTTTGGGGGGCAATTGTGGGAGTCGAATTACCTTGGATCAATAGAAACGAATGGACCAGTCCGGTCCAAAACATAGCCTCTATTCGGCGTCAATCCTGGTCAGTTGAAGAGTCGAATAAAATAGTCGGCATTCGGAGCAGTAGAAAAAAGGCCGAGTATAAGTATATATAAAGGATCAGGGATAGGCCTGGCCGTAAGGCCCAAGAGAATACTATAAATATAGGATCTTCAGTCAGAGAAAGGTATGTGAGAACCATTATGCTTAACTTAAAATACAAGTAATCCAGAGTGTAGAGACTGACTTGTCACGTCGGAGTGCTAATTCCAGCACCCCCGACCGGAGTGTTTATTCCTTTTCAGGTGATTAGCTGAGGATCACGAGCGTCCCCCAGGATCAGAAAAGTATTTCCAAACCACTTCTCCACAACATATCATTGTGCTTTGAAAGAATAAATCAATGGAAATCAATTGACTTAGGAGCACTTGATCCAAATATATATATATATTGACTTACGAGCTAGATCTAAACAACCGCCATTGGATTATAAAGCCACACTGCAAAATTCAATTCAAATCTGATGCAGAGATCTGTACGTGCATGTACAAAATAGGGTTAAAAAAATCCCTCAAAATTAAAAAAAAAAATAAATTACAAAATCAATTTTTAACTAGAGCAAATTTTAGTGAGGGAGAGATTGCCTTTTTTTTTTTTTTTCAATAGCTAGCTATTTGATGGGTTGAAGTAGGGATGAACAGCGGATATACCGATCCGCCAAAACTGACCGAACCGATCCGATCCGATCCGCTGCATTTTGGACGGATGCGTGATGACGAGCGGACGGTTGTGGATTGATTTTCTCCAATCTACCAATTTAGCGGACGGATGGCGGATTTGAGATTCCTTTGGCCGTAACCGAACCGCCAAACCGCGAGCACCCCTAGTAATTTATAAGACTTTATGTTTTCAATTTGTTTAAATATTCTGTTTGTATTTTCAATTGAAAAAGAGTTTAAATATTCTGTTAAAAAAAAGTTTTCAACTTGAATATGTTTTTTGAATTGAAAAAAATAAACGTATTATTTATCTATATTTTTTTGTTTTTAAATCTAATTCTAAAAATAATAAATAGAAAATATGATATATGCTGGTTGGTTTTTGTTTTCAAAAACATATATAGATGTAACAATACAGAGACATACAATCTCTACTACTGCTTTGTTCATGATTTTGGTAGTTTGAATTGTTTTTATATTTTAAGAACCACAGATTGTAATACTTTATGTGGATGAGGCATGCTGTGATTGTAATATGTGAATGAGGCATGCAGTGATTGTTATATTCTAAAGTTTCAAACTTTTTTTCTTTAGATGAGGCATGCAGTAATTGTAATACTTTTTTTAAGTCATTGACTGCAATACTTTTTTTTTTTTTTAAGGAAGTGCACAAGTTGAATTATGTTGAAAATTTATAAAATTTTAAACCGCCAAACCGATTTGCATCCATCCGTCAAACCGCCAATTCGCTCAATCCACATCCGCCGGATTGGCAGACAGATGCGGATTGATTTTCTCCAATCCGCCAATCTAGCGGACGGATGGCGGATTGGAGATTTTGTGGCCGCAACCGACCCGCGCCCACCCCTAGGTAGAAGGCTTCTGATTGTATAGACCATGGAAGATTGAAGTGAAAATGATGAGTTTTATAGGCTTCTGATGGTAGAAGGATCAATGTTCTTTGGGTAATAGGGTGGGGATTTTAGTCCTTCTAACCATAGGGCGTTACATTTTTTTTTATTATTATTTTAAATAATGCTATTAAACTGATAAAATTACCCACGTGATAATGAAATTGGATTCTACATGTGACAAATCAAAATTTGACAATTATCATACTATATCATTGTGGATTGTATTATGAAATTTTTTTAAAACTCAAATATTTTTCAAATTTTTAAGCTTGAATAAGGTATTGCGTCGGTGAGTTTTTTTTTTTTTTTTTTCGTTTTAGTCAACTTGTTTTTTACAGTTATATCAGACCAACCTAGTAACAATCGAATGATTATAATCACTTATAAATTAAATTATGTGTATCAATCAAAATTGGATATAATATTTGATTGAATTGAACCCAAGGTGTACAGCTCAAACAACCATTGCATAGTTTAGGGTTTGACAAAAGTATCAGATTCATATGATAGGCACGACCTTGGTTATTGCCAAGCTATCTGTGCAGAAACAACTCAAACACCCATTGCATAGTTTGGGGTTTAACAGAAGTATTAGATTCGTATGAGAGAGCAAAATAATTATCGGCACTATGTCACGGCCTTGGTTATTTCCAAGCTATCCGTGCGTCACTTAAACAATCACAAGTATTACTTGATGATGCTAACTCAGCCTAACCCACAAGTTTGCAAGAAAGACAAGTAAGAAGACAAAGAGAGTTTGAAAGAATGCATTTGTATTCACTATAGAGGAACTTACACAACTCTTGAATGGTTTGGAGCAAATGAGCTCTTTCTTATTTATAGGCTCCTTTGGAACATTCTAGAATACACAAGAAAGTGGTAAGCTTAAAGATCATTTTAGAATGCCTTCTAGAAATATCTATACAAATATCTACAAGTTTAGTCATTATGTACAAGTGTGTATGTTCTTAGAAATATCTATACAAATATCTACATATTGAGTCATTATGTACAAGTGTGTATGTTCTTGAATTCCCTAGGGCCTTCTAGAATTCTCCATGGTCGCATATGTGCTAGAGTTTGCTAGGAAGTTCTAGATTCTTTCATTGTCTCTCATTCTTCCAAGCTTTCATCTGGATATTTATGGGGAATTCCGTAGGGACGTGACAACTAGCTCCCTTTTTTCATTGCTATTTGTAGAGATTTGCAGATGCTCGTATCACTGCAAATGTTGACCAGTTAAACACTGTTCAGGTATGCTATTTTTCCTTGTCTCATTTTGTTTTTCCTTCGGCTCATGATGCCAACGATATTTATGTTTGTGCCTCAATGATTTCTACGATTGGTACAATCTATGTTTTATCTAATGTATGTTCTACATTGTGCAGAGTAATCTGATTTGTGTGTTTTCCATCTCACATAGCAAACAAGAATGACGAAGGTATGACGTCTATAACCACTGAAATTATTGACAAAAATAGCAAGAAAGTTATTCAATTGTACGACTAAAATTGTGCATCATCCTCTTAGACTAACAAAAAAACCCTCTAGTTGAAGTAACCTAATGCTAGCTTAAAATGTTTACCAAAATGGAGCAGAGGGCAAACTACTAATGGTAATGGAAATGATGGAAATACTCTGCCTCAATCATTTCCATGACGATGTTTATGTACCCATCTATTACAATCCTTTCCTCCATATGTCGAACGAGGCTATATTGCCCGCCCTTTTTCACATAAAATTCCTTTGGTAGATGAATCTGGGTTCTACCAACCACCACATCACCTGAGTGTTGGGAAATTTTCAAAATGGGTTTTCAAATTTATAGTTTATTTTTGGGTGTTTTCAAAACCTTCCATGTTTTTCTTTGGAAAACATTAAATCAGCTTGGGGCTTTGTCCCACATCGGAAAGAGAGGAAAACATTGAACACTTAATAAAGTGCTACATGGAATATTCCTTTAAATATGGAATTGTGAGGCGAAAACTAGTGTGCATGCACCCACACCGCAAGGATGGTGCTTCACACCATCTGCACACATACACACACACGCGCGCGCGCGCGCGTAGCATGGGCAGTGTGCTGTGTAGCGTTTGATAGCGCACTTTGCACTTAGCACGGGTGCAAGGCTCCATGAGGGCGCTTTCCTATCTGCATTGAACAGGTTGGAGAGATGACGTGGCATGGTGTACACACCCCATTTTGATTGCCCGCAAGACTTAGGCACTTGGTTCGATACACTCAATCAGGAAAGTTGAATTGTGTGCTTTGAATTCACAACGATTCAGATTCAGTCAAGCTCTCAAAATAACCTCAAATCGTCACTACTTACCTTGTTTGAATCTCTGAGTCTCATTTTTGGACCTTTTGGCACCCTGAGCTAAGTTTGAACCAAAAAAATAGAAGAGGGCATGAATGCCCGGTCGTGCCTCAATGAAGGCCAGCCGTGGATATGAATGGTTGGCCAGACCTTGGTAGCGAGAAACTCTATACTAGGCAGGAGCTCGCCAGCTATCCATTTTTGAAGATATTTATCACCTTTTTGGCTCAAATTCTATAAATATGACCATATACCTCTGTTTTGGCGGTTACACAATTTAGAAAGAGCTTATATACACCTTAAGAGCTCCTTCTTCCTCCTTCTCCCATTGCAAGCTACCTTTGAGTTGACCTATCTTCCTTGTATCATCTATATACACTATACACAACCTTGACTTATCATCTTAGAGCCTTGTTTGACATTTGAGAAGCATAATTCAAGCTTGAGAGTGTGTCAAGAGTGAGTTTGATCATCAACCAAAGCTTACTCCATTTTTAGAGGTATAAGCTTGTAACCTTTGTTCTTGCTTTTGATTTCTTCATTTCTACTTATTTCTTGTGTCCTTGGATTGTTTTACACCTATTCTAAGAGTTGGAACTTGGGTTTGGATAAGCTACCAAAGGTGGTAAGGTTAACACACTTACTTGCACCTATTTTCATAGCTCAACCCTTAGCTCCTTTACACTTTTTTTCTTTGTTTTTTGAACTGATTTTTAGAGTTGAACTGAGGTCAAAAACATGATTTAAAGTCTTGAAATTGGAGAGGTTGGCCATCCCTCCTTGTTCTTTCGCTTACATAGCTTTAGTGTCTTTACTTTTGCTTAGCTTTTGAGCTCTTTTCTTACATTTTTAGCCACTGTTTTAGGCTTATTTTAGACTATTTTAGGGTTTTCTTATTCTATTTAATTACTTCAAGCTTTGATTAGTTCATTTGTTGTATCATAAGTCCTTGTATATAGCTTGTTACATGTTGTTCTAGATTTTCTTCAACTCATTTCCTTGTTTAATAACCTCGTTTTAATAATCAACTTGCTACTCCTTTCGTTCACTTGAGAGTTGTTTCAAATGGTTAATGGTTATTCAACACATGAACTAGAGTTTCGTGCTTAATGGCTTAATCTCTATGGAGATTCATTGTCAACGGCGTAATCTCTCTTTCATGTTGAGAATTACTTCCCATTTGAAGCTTCTCTCATTTAGAGAACTTAATCATCATTTCAGACAAATGGACTAATGAATGGCAATGACTAAACAAATTGGTTTAAAATTGGATCAACGCACTTAAAGAAAATGAGTCATCTTGCTTAGGCTTGGCTGGACGTTATGCCAAGTTAATCGAGTCAAGAATGATCATACACTAATTCATGGTGTTTTGATGATTCTTGAAGTGTGTCTATCACCCTCTTTGAGTTGACTCCATGACAAGAGGGAGGGGTGGTCATATTCATTTTATTTCATTGATTTTTGTCCAAAATTGTATCCAAAATCATCAAGCAATCAATTTGCTCATTAATGGCTTTGGAATCAATTTCAACCTTCTCTCGAAGCTTTCCCATGACAGAGAAGGAAGAAAGGAACAAACAGAGCTTGAACAACTCCGTCTGCACTATTTTCACTTCAGAATACAAAACAGAGTTTTGCACAAAACTGAGGCACGACCAGCCTTCTCTATGCCCGGTCGGGCTTCATTGAGGGCTAGCCGGCCCTCAAAGTTTGGTCAGCAGTGTATTTTTACAGAAAACAGAGGGAAGTGGCCAAGGTGAAACAGGGCAAGCTTGGGACAAACAGAGCTGTTTTTGAGCACCATGCATGTGCATGCATGCAATTCTTGCATATCCTTGCTTATATGATGATTATTGTAATTAATTAATTTAATATTGTTTATTATAATTAATCTTATCATTAACGTGTTGTAATAGCATAGATAGCCTCACTTAGCTTAGAGAGTTAGTTCATTTATCTCGGTTATCCTTGTTGTAATAATCTTGGTTATTCGTTGCAATAGCATAGATAGCCTAATTAGCTAGTTCATAAGCTAAGCCTATTCCATTCATTCAGTTTTGTAATAGTTAGTTTAATTCGAACTTTCGGACATTGATTCGTACCCTCTTGCGTGAGGGATCAAATGTTGTAATAATGTATATGTCTTCCAACCCCATGTCTTTCTCCCTTTTATTTATTCGCTTACAATGGTTAGTATAGAGCATCACGTTTCATTAGCATTCTCATGCCTTGCATCCACTTGTATTGCATGCACCGAGGCTCGGTTCATCATTCAAACTTGCATTGTCATTGAAATAACTCTTTGAATACGTGCTTAGACTACATGTTAGCAAATTGATTCACATGTCATAAATTAGTAGCCGAGCCTATTAGTTACATATCGCATGTATTACATTAGTCATGGTGCATTGATTAGGGACATGCATGTTTTCTAATTAGCTTGTTGTTTGGCTTGGAGTACTATGTGAGTAATTTCATGTTTTAGCATCTTACATGAATGTTTGTGTTGCCATGTCCAAAGCATAAATACCATGAGGCTAATTGCTTAATTGATATAACTGTTTGAATGCCTTTGGATGAAGGCTAGTTGCTTGAATTGGAACGGTTTGATTAAATGTCCATTTTAGCCCACTTTTTCAAGTGGCAAAATCACAAAACAATTTCAAAACAAAACATGAGATCAAATGTTCCAATTCTTGCAAACTAGTCTATATTTGTATGAGTGTCACATAGTAAAGAATAGCTAATAAATCGGAACAAGAACATATAATGAAAATAATAAGCACATCATGATTAGTAGAGGTCGATCTTTGATCGGGTGAGTGGGGTGCTCAATTCATGACTTTCCCCTCTCGCACCTAAGTTCCTGAGCTGAGACATGTTGGTGATGACAGACTAATGGTCTTTGGCATGAGTCTCGGGTTTTCTAAATTTCTCAAAAATATTTAGGTAGCGACTTTGTAATCTGGCAAAGCAGTCCATTTTTGGCATTTGATTCAAACATTGATTTTCCAAAAAGAATTATCGGATTTGGACTCTTTGTGTTTTCACTATTTCACATTGCACTTGTGAAATCAGATTTAGAACCACAAGTGGAGTCTGAACTGTAGGGCTATTCGCCTTCCGAAAAGAGCGCTAAAAGTCGGGCTACAGTTTCTGGCGACTTTGCTGGAGACTTAGAGAACTTGACTTGGAACTCATGATGTGACTTTTTATTTACACTTACATGTTTCTTTGCATTTGTATTTGCATTG
This sequence comes from Camellia granthamiana, assembly GCA_036172215.1. Taxonomy (NCBI): domain Eukaryota; kingdom Viridiplantae; phylum Streptophyta; class Magnoliopsida; order Ericales; family Theaceae; genus Camellia; species Camellia granthamiana. The sequence continues at coordinate 151,760,513 of CM069903.1, forward strand.
GTGCGCTTAAAGTCACTATGTTTGCCAACTGCTATTCCTAGACGGTTTGCCGGAGGCTCGCCCGAAAGGCTTGCCAAAAGGTTGACCGGTCATGGGCTCTGCCATGTTGGAAACACAACCCTTGGATCTGGAGTACCTCTGTACCATTTGATCCTCCTTTCACTTCTCGGTATTGGGTGTGAGAGGTATATTATGTAATCTTGACAAGGTACCCTTTTGGCCATTTGACCTAGTTGCATATAGTGAAGCTATAGTGACTATTCCAAATTAGGGCAGGGTGCCACCCACTTGTAGGATGTTATGAAACTTGTTGTTTGAAATAGTGCAGCCTAGATCATGCCAAAAATCTAGGATAGGATAACCCTACCCCCTCATAGGGGTGTTTTAGTTCTTTTTACTTGATATGTGCTTTTACAATAAGACTGTACAGGATGGTTCATATCAGTAAGGTTTGAAAACAGAGTTCAGTGGGGATTACAGTTCAGCTATGTGTCTTGACTGTTGTGGATTGGGGCCGAAGTGCTGTCCGATTTTGATTTTGTTTTTCCTTCTTTCTTTTTGCTAGGTAGTTTACCATCATAGCTTCAGAAAGACCCGATATTCCCCAAGTCGTGTGGACTCATTTCGACAGGCTGTGCAAAGCTCGAGACCTTATTGGTGGTTAGCCTGTGCTAGTCTCGTTTCTCCAGTCACTCGATGGAGAAGGAACAGACAATTAGTAGATTTAGTACAAAGCACTCCACAAACACCTACCTGTTCTCGGTTAATCAATTTGCCAACATTAAGTTCACTCAATTAGCAATGGCACAAAACACAGCACCAAACGCAGAGGAATTCGCTGCTGTGATGATTGCCGTCCAAAGAACTATGGATACTGTAAACCAAAGGATGGATGCACAAGATAAAGTCATTGCCGATCTGCGGTGTACATCTGAGGCATCAGTGTCGACTATGCATTCGATCCCTACTGCTCAGCCAAACCAGGATCTACCCCCGCCAACAAAAAATCTACCAGTCCCAGATCCTTACGACATATTTCCCCCAGCTCCAGCTTATTGTCCTCCGGTTCAACCTCCTCCAGGGATTTTTCTTTTCAATATCAATGAAATTGATCCAGTCTTGGTCAAAATCGCTAGATTAGAGAATGTATTGAAGAAATCCCAAGGCTTCAACTCTATTCCAGATATCGAAGATGGGTACATTGAGGCTTTGGTTAGATTACCGGAGAAATTTAAGATGCCCCACATCGACAGATTCGATGGGAGTAAAGATCCAATCGTGCATGTCCGATTGTTTTCGAATGTATTGAGGCTCATGGGTTTGTCTTGGGCACAGAACCTTTCGTTGTTTGGAAGGACCCTGTCTGATGTAGCAGCCATCTGTTACACTAAATTGGAGGATTCTACAAAACGGAATTGAGAGGAGCTATCTAAGGCATTTGTCAATCAGTACTCATATAACACTCAGATAGAAGTAACCATTAGTGAGCTAGAGGCTACTACCCAGAACCCCAAAGAATCATTCATTGATTTTGTTGCCCGGTGAAGAGCCAAGGCAGCCCAAATGACAAATAGGCCTGCCAAGAGGGAATAAGTCCGTCTAGTGGTCTAGAACCTAGAACTAGACATGCTGCAGAGAATGATAGCGGCACCGTTGTCCACATTTGCTTCTTTATATGAGTTGGTGGTCCAGATCGAGAGTGCATTCAAAAAGGGTATCATCCACAGGACAAATGAACCTGTAAGAAGGTCGTTCTCTCGGAATACCAATGCTAGCAGTAGCACTATTCCGTGGCCTGCAGATGTCAGCAATGTTGTCACAATGGCTAAAATGGCTGATCCTTTTGCTACTGCCACAACTTCACAACCTTGACAAAATACCGGTCCACCTTGAAACCGTAGAGTCTTTACCCCCCCTCCATATGAGCCCAACTCAAGCCCTCAAGTTATTGATACGAAAGGGATATCTCAAGCCTCTCAATCCTCGTCCACTTCCAAACCCATTGCCACCCAAACATGACCCTACACAGTACTGTATCTTCCACCAATAACATGTCCATCCCATAGACATGTGCTACCGCCTACGTCATGAGATTCAGGATCTCATCGACAACAAAGTCATCGCCCCACCCGCAAAACCAAACGTAACAACCAACCCACTTCCTGCACATAACCAGGTCCCCTCGCCCAGAAACATTAACCACATCCATACACTACCGCCCACCTTTAACCCCAGCATATACATTACTTCATCCCATCTACCATAGCCGGATGTGGTCATTCCAGAAGGCACAGACAAGTGCATGATGGATTTAACACCACAAACCCAATCCGAACCTGAGGTAGTAGAAATAGAGAAAGAGAAGAATGCACTGAAGACAGGGTCGCTTAATACCCATGTCATAGAGAAGGGGGTCTTGCTTGTAAAGGAGTATGATCCCAGCTTATACATTGTGGCCATCGATCAGCCAAAGCTAGTGGTCATACTGCCGGATTTTCTCAGCATTAATGCTATCGGGGAAGACTAAATGGCACAGAATCAGAATGAGTGGCCCGAGCAAGGCCTGAATGACTTAGCAAACCTAGAGGAGGATTTGGCAGAATTAGAAGAGGATCTGGAGGATCTTTACTTTTTCGAGGAAGAAGATACAAGCTGTATACAGATGGGATAGTGGGACCCGAGCCAGCCAGAAACTAGCAATGGGTGGTTGAGTGAGGAAGAGTCCGATGTGGAGAAATAGACAGGAGAGACTGAGGGAGAAGAGGAAATTGCTGTTAGAAGAGGAAATTGCTGTTAAGGGTAAGGCTGAGGTTGCACCTCTTACAGAGAAGAAATAAGCATTGGAACAGTTTCAAAAAGAAAAGATAGAGGAAATCCAAGCAAAAATAGCTCTGGAACAAGGCAAAAAAAAAGGGAAAGAAGACAAATAAAGGAAAGCTGAGTCCACAACCGGCAGTGTTCAAAACACTAAGAAAACAGAATGGGATCCCAAGGACCAAAAGAGGATGTAGAGGAAACTTAGAAAGTACCGGGGTGTTGAAACCCGAGTTGTGGTGGAAGAAGAATGATATGATGATGGGGAGCGTGATGTTAATATACTCCGGATAGAACTTGATGCCAATTCGGTCTTGACTGTAGAAGAGTGGTGGGAAGACAGCGACCTGAGTCACATATACACTGATGAAGGTTGGAAAGCTGATACCCCAGATGACACTTGGTATACCGATGAAATCAAGCACATGACTCGGAGCGGTCAGTATTTCAAACCCGCAGCGTTAGACCAACCAGAGACCTCTGGAAAGGAGGCCGAGAAAGCAAAAGAGAGGGACGTGGAGGAGAACATGGTCTTGAACCAGCTCAAGAAGATTCAGGCTGACATATCCGTTTGGGGACTGATAATGGCATCTCGGAAGCATAAGCAAGCCCTGCTCAAACCAATTAATCGAACCAAACTGCCTATTGACACCACCGCTGACCAATTGGTGTCGTTGGTCACCTTGGGGGATGTTATGCCAGTAATATCCTTTACGGATAAAGAATTGCCTCCCGAGGGCGCCAACCACAACAGGCCTTTGTATGTAACCTTGGAGAGTCGAAAAAGGTGGACTCCGGTGGTATTAGTAGATACTGGGTCAATGATCAATGTGTGCCCAGTCAGAACTGCCTATGCCATCGGTTTGAGGTCGATTGACTTTACACCTACGACCCAAGCTGTCCGGCTTATGATAATACAAGCCGGGATGTCCAAAAGTAATATCCTGATTGGCCCGTTCGAACATGAGGTGGAATTCCATGTCATGGATGTTCTGGCCACATTCAACCTACTATTGGGAAGGCCCTGGCTCCATCAAATAAAGGCTGTGTCATCAACAGTCCATCAGTTAGTGAAGTACCTCTTTAAAGATGAGATTGCCACCGTGTATAGTAACTCTGCAATCCATTCTCCCCAAGGAACTACTGCACCACTTCTGGAGATCATACATGAGAAAGAGGACGTGTTCCTTTCTGGCTTCTCTCTGGTAGAAGCCCGGTTGATCCAAACCATCATGGCAGAGGGTAATGGAGATTATGTGAGTGCGCAATCCATATACATGACGAACAAATAGGGGCATATGCCCGGGTCAGGACTAGGCCAAAGTGGTAGGCAAAAAGGCACTGTTGCTAAGAAGTTGAGTCATAACCCCTATGCTTTCAGGTTGGGATACAAACTTACCGCTGCAGATTGGCAAAGGAAAGGGCAAGAGTTGAGAGAGAGGCTGAAGGCAAAGAGGACTGGGAAGTAGTATAAGTTAGTCTATAAACCTATACGGGGAACCCTGAATGGACGCTTTGTTCGCCAAGGGGAAAATTTCCCATTCTGTAGATTCTTAGAGCCCTGGTATGACTGGGAAACAAAGACTAGATATCCGGGGTTTGAGATCTTTTTCGGGCACTAGTTACCAGAAGAGGAAGATGAACTGGAAAACCTAAGCACTAGTACAGATCAAGAAAGGACTGGAAACCTGGGCATTGAAGAAGAGGAGCTACTGGGAAAGGCACTAGCTGACTTACTGATGAGTTCTACTGTGGGAACTGAGACCACCAACTTGGGGGACAGTTTTACTATCTCAATGATCGGGGTTACCCCAGCAGTGGATTTCTCCAATTTGATCGTGGATGTATCTGACGCTCCACGCCTGATCTGGAAGTTTGAGTAAGGCGTCATCAACAGTTCTGGATCGGATAGTGAGTTTGGATCTGATTCCACTGAGTCTGTGGAGTCAGAGTCAGATTTGAGTTCCTTTGAGTCTAGTACTTTTGGGAGTGGTAACCCGGATACCAAAGTCCTATCCAGGTCATCTGTTAGCTTTTCTTGTGAGTCCACTGTAACCGAGGATCTAGACTTTTTGAATGGGAATGCTGTGAATGTGGCCTACTTCTCTATGCCTTTGGTTTGTTGTATTAATCTTAATTTTCAAAATTTTGACATAAACGAAGAGGAAGAAATTCCTCGGGTTTTGAAAATTTTGGTTAATCGTGAGGAGGAGAGGCGTGTTAAGCCCTGTACAGATAAAATTGTATCAATTAACGTGGGTACTGAGGAAAATCCTCGTGTCACGACCCAAACCCGCCCCTATAGGTTTAGCATCGTAACCGGCCAGTAATCCTTGGATTACCAAAGGCCTCTTGGCATGATAACATATAGCAGGGGCTGTAGAAGCAATTAGTCAAGACATACGTAGTCCATAGAGTTGTGTAAAGATACATGGAACCGATAACTTAAAACTTTTTATAACAGTGATACAAACTTTACACATCACTTCCAGATACACATTACTAAACGTCTTGTCCAAACACAACATGGTATATACATAGCTTAACATGATTACAAAAACAGCCATGAAACTTGACTTCAATCGGAACCTCCTCGGGAGGCACAAAGGTTGGCTGACCAAAATTGAGACTTAGGCCATCAACTCTGGGCCTGGTCACGTGCCTACTCACCTACATACATAATATAAATAGTGAGCTAAAGCCTAGTGAATAATAACAGAGTAAAGACTTTAATGAATGTTGTCCATAACATATCTTAAATCTTTTAGCAAAGAGAATCATAATCAGATAACGGAACAGAATCATAATCTTGCCCATATTCAAATTCATGTGTGGTACATCAATTAGCACAAACATGTTTCTTGGGTCAAGCTTATTAAGTCCCATAAAGGAACCTTCGGTACCGGGTATCATATCTCATACATCGGCCACGGTATTGTTTCCCTCGAGCGAAGGCCTGGGCCACGGCATTAACCCCCGGGCTAGGGCCTCATGACCATAAGCCACAGTATTATGTCCCCTGGGCGAGGGCCTTTGTTAAGGATACCACAATTACGTTTCAAAGAAAATTGGACAATTATTCATTCATACAAAACATAACATTTCAGAAACTTATCATCTCATATCATCAGAAAATAATTAAAGTTAAAACATAACTTTACAGAGTTATTACTCACAGATAATTGGTAGCTCTAATCAGATAGTAAAGTGGGCAATTCACTTATCTTGAGGCGCGTGACCTACATAACATGGTAGATACATACGTTGAATACACACTTGGTTTAACATAACTTATTTCGTTGTTCTTAGTGTGTCTCTAGCCTTAACCTCATTATGGAGTCTTAAACATAGCCTAGGAATGTCTAGGATGGAACAAGGATGCAAAAATGTACTTGAAACACTTAGCCAAATTTTTGCTGAAACAGGGGTCTTGCTCGAGCGTGGCTCTCGTCGCTCGAGCGGACATGCCAAAAGTGAGTGATCGCTCAAACGTGGACTCCTTCGCTCGAGCGGTCTGTAAAATGTGAAAAAGTTCTGGTTGCATGAAATCTCCGCTCGACGCTCGCTCTACGCCTGCTCGAGCATAAGACACAGTTCCTCGCTCGAGCGCAAGTCTTGTCGCTCGAGCGTGCGTTTAAACACGCAAATTCTTGAGAGCTTGCAATTTATGCTTGAGCCAGCCTTTTGTCGCTCGAGTGGAAGCATGAAAACAAAGATGGTCGCTCGAGCGTAGGATCCCTCGCTCGAGCGTGGAAGCAAAATTCTGGGTTTTCCAGATTTGCTCCTAAGCTTCAAAACATGAACCTAACACCTCAAAACTCATCCTCTTGGGCCAAAATTCTGGAAAATATTTAGAAACTCACAAAACATCATGGTTTAAAGATCATTTCATGAGATCAAGGCCCAAAAGTATGCCAATTGAACAAAATTCTAACATAAACTTTATGAATGTTTCAAGAACACAACATGTAAGAATTTTCTTGAACTCAACCTCTTCAAAACATGATCAAACTTGACAATTGGATAGAAAACATGATGAATAACCAAAATGTAAGTGAGATTAACACATGCATGAAAGAAGTCTTTGAAAGCATGCTCAATTTGTGAAGAAATGAACATGCATGCATGGTATGGCCCAAATCTTCCCAATTCTAGTGCAATTCCTACATGAATTCACTTAATTCATCAATAATCTTGTAGAACCCAACTTAATTACTCAATTAAAAGTTTAATCCCTTACCTAGAGGCTTGAATCTACAAGAGTTGAAGTTGAAACCCTCTAATCTTCTTCACTTAGACAACAATTCTAGCAATTCTTGGTTTTGAATTCAAATTCTCAAGTCTTGGACCAAATCTCCCTTCTCTTCCTCACTCTCCTGTTTGCATCATCAAAGGAATGAATTGGGAGTGTTTGGTGCTCAAAAAAGTCCACTAATGCCTTAATTAGATTTGGACAAAAGTGTAATTAATTTAAAGCCAAATAAAAGGACATTAATTTAATCTAATTTAATCGTTCCAAATTGACTTTTAATTAAACTTACCATAAAATTCCATAAATCCTAATTAACATATAAATCATAATTAACATATAAATCAAGTCAATTTCTGAGTCGGAGGCCAATAAGGCCTTCAATTCGCAAATCAAAACTAAGACGTGAACAGATCTTTCTACGTTAAACAAATATAAACACAAAATGATGCAATGCACATATAATCGACTCGGGATTTCTCCTTAATTACTTATCTGGCATACTTAAACATGAATTAGTGTTAATCATAGGTCGGGGTTATTACACCTCGCTTGGTCCAGATCGGGTCCACGCTGTCTTCGGAAGAACGCAAGTGTTTAATCGCTTTATTAAAAAATTTCAAAGATGTTTTTGTATGGTTCTACGAAGACATGCCTGGAATCGATCCTAAGATTATACAGCACCGGATCCCTCTTGACCCTGAGGCCCGGCCAATTAAGCAAAAGCTGTGTAAAGTTCGCCCAGATTGGGCTTTGAAGATTAAGAAAAAAGTTACCAAACAGATTAAGGTAGGGTTCTTGCTTGCATCTAAGTATCCAACATGGTTGGCCAATATTGTTCCAGTCCCAAAGAAGGATGGCAGAATCGGAGTCTGTGTTGACTTCAGGGATCTGAATAAGGCTAGTTCAAAGGATGATTTTCCCCTGTCGCATATTGATGAGTTGGTAGACTTCACCGCAGGCCATACATTGCTCTCGTTCATGGATGGGTTTTCCGGGTATAACCAGATCTTGATAGCACCCGAGGATAGGGAGAAGACCGCTTTCACCACTCCTTGGATGTAATAACCCTCATCACTGCTTACCGATAAACTACTGATTACTATTGAACCCAGACTGATTATGATTGATAACTGAAGTAATTGAAATACTAAACTGACTGATTGATTGTATCTGTTTAAGTGCATTCTATCTATTGATCGTTTGATTATCTGTTCATGTCTTTGTGTTTAAACTGCAAATTGAAGGCCTTATCGGCGGCCGAATCTGAAATTGATTAATGTTCTGTGTTCATTAGAATTTATATGATTTTATGGTGTATTTAATTGAAAATTGATTTGGTATGACTAAATTAGATTAAATATTGATAAAATGCACAAATTAGACGTAATTACAATTAGACCACTTAGTGGCCACTATCTACACACTTTTGAGACCATTACATTACACTCAAACAAATGTTTCCTCAGCTCATTCCTTGTTCCCACCGAAATAAAGAGAGAGGGAGAGAATTAAGGGAGATTTGAGTTCCTTCTTGTGAATTGGCTTGTAGACTTGAAGAATTGTAGGAGCATTGTCTAATTGAGCTTCTAGTCTTGTGATTGAAGACTTAGGTAAGGAATTCAACCTCTCATTGTTGTCTTTAAGTTGATTCTTTCATGATTCATGTCAAATTGTAGAGCTAAGTCATGATTTAGTTTTAACATGTTGAATTAGAGCTCATTCCTTGCATGCATGGTTGTATTGTTGAGTTTTAAGTTGTTTTCATGGCAAAATGTTACATGCATGCCCATGGTTATGTTTAAGTCCATGATTTCATCTTGTCTTTGAAGTTATTGGCTCATTAGAGCATGTTTTGAAGCTTTGATTTGATTGAAAGCCATGCATGCCATGTTTGGATCAAATTCTTGAAAATTAGTTTGAAAATGAGTTTAATTAAACACTCTTGGGCCTTGGCTTTTTACAAATTGACCTTTGAAATATAATATATCATGTGTTTACAAGTGTTTTTCCAGAAAATGGGCCCAAGAGGATCGAGTTTGGTGTTTGAAAACATGATTTTGAACTTGGAGCTCAAATCTGGATTTTCTAGATTTTGGTCTTCCGCTTGAGTGGGGAGAACGGCGCTCGAGCGGGAAATTTGAGCTCCCAGTACTTTCCACTGTTCATCAGTCCGCTCGAGTGGAGGAATGTACGCTCGAGCGGAGGATTGGGTGACACGCTCGAGCGGGTGTCGAGCGGGCGTCGAGCGTGAATTTCACGTATCCAGTACTTTTTGGTCCACTCGAGCGGGTAAGTTGACGCTCGAGCGGGGACCTTTGTTTGCCTGTACGCTCGAGCGGAGTAACCTACGCTCGAGCGGGACCCTGTTTCATTGAAAGTTCTGAAAATGCTTTTAAAAGTGCATCTTTGCATCCTCATTCCATCCTAGGCATGCTTAGGCCTAGTTTAAGACATCTTGATGAGGATATAGATGTAGAACACACCGAGGCAATTAGGGATTAAACTATTATTATCCTTCCCAACTGTGTAGCTTAGTGTGTGTTCATTCTGTACTGTTTAGGGTTGGCATTTCGAGGAGACGCTTTAGCCTACTGTAGCCCAAAACTCTGTGAGTAACAATCGTGTAAAGATATGTTCAAAATGATTATCTTCTGAATACTGAAGTGTACTGCTTTCTGAACTGATACTATTAACTGAATGAATATATGTCCTATATTCTGAACTGTATTGTGGCATCCTTAGCAATTACTGTTACTGACTGTTACTGCTACAGAGATCTCTGTCGGTTCCCTCGTTGGAACCACTACTGTTTACTGATGATGGCCATCATTGACTGTTCGGTCTTTACGACCTACTGTTTACTGTACTGCTATGCTAATGGATGTACCACATATGACTGAATGACTGAAATACTGTTTAATGAACTGTTTTCATTACTGTAAGGACATTCATTCTAAACCTCTTTACGCATTATGTTATTCACTGGGCTTTAGCTCACTGCTCATATATATATGTAGGTGTACAGGCACCGGACCAATGCTAGAAGCGTCGGGGTAAACTCCAGTTTTGTCAAGCCAACCTATGTGCCTCACTGCGAGGTTCCGAGCCTGTCAAGCTTTGGCTTAGGGGTGTTTTAACTTCCCCCGTCTGTTTTGTATAATTGTATAGACTGAATGTTTTGTACTGTACTGTTTAATAGGGATTTAGTCCCCGCTCTGAATGATTGCATATAATGTGCATACTATTTTGTTACCGACTGTACATGTGAATGAAAAGTCTTTTTGCATACAGGCTGTCACAGCTCATTGGACATTGTTTATTTACTGTTTTGGCTTCCACCAGCCCCTGTACTCTGTTTTACTGTATTACTGTTTAGCAGGCCTTCAGTAATCTCGGATTACTGGCCGGTTACGGTGCTAAACCCTTAGGGGCGGGTTTGGATCATGACATTGGAGCACCTATTATTACCGAGTCATGCCGTTTGGGCTAAAGAATGCTAGGGCCACTCATCAGAGGGCTGCAACTACCATTCTGCACGACATGATCCACAAAAAGGTTGAGGTGTATGTGGACGATATGATTGTCAAGTCCAAAGATCAAGAAGGCCACTACATTGCCTTGGACAAATTCTTTTAGCAGATCAGAGAGTATAGATTGAGGTTGAACCCGCAAAAATGCACTTTCGGTGTAACAACGGAAAAAATTTTGGGATTCTGAATCACACAGAGAGGAATTGAGGTAGATCCTTCCAAAATCAAGGCCATCTTAGAAATGCTACCACCAAGGACTGAAAAAGGAGGTGCGCGGCTTTCTGGATAAAGTGCAATTCATAAGGCGGTTTATTTCAAAACTAACCTTGACTTGTGAACCATTATTTGGTCTCCTGAAGAAAGGAAAAAAGTTCCAGTGGGACGATTGCTGTCAGTTTGCTTTTGAACAGGTCAAGCAGTACTTGCAAAATCTGCATGTGTTATCACCGCCAGAACCAGGAAAATCGCTAATCTTGTACCTGTTAGTGACAAACTCAACTATGGGGTGTATGTTAGCTTAGGAGTCTGAGGTTAAGGTGGAGAAAGCCGTTTACTACTTGAGCAAGAAAATGCTGGATTACGAGACCCGTTACACTCCCCTCGAGAAATCTTGTCTAGCCTTGGTATGGGCTACTCGAAAGTTAAGGCACTATCTGTTAGCTCACTCCATAATCTTGGTTTTGAGATTAGATCCCATCAAATATCTCTTTGAGAAACCAACGCTTACGGTAGGCTAGCCCATTGGTTGCTTCTTCTCTCCGAATGTGATCTTACATATGTTACACGTAAGTCTGTTAAAGGGAGAGCTGTAGCGGAATTTCTGGCAGATCACCCAGTAGAGGGGGATGAAGCGGTGGAGTACCTTTTCCCAAATGAAGATATTTTGCAAATAGAAGAGAGAACGTGGACAATGTACTTTGACGGAGCAGCCAATCAATATGGTTATGGGATCAGTGTGTTACTGATTGCACCTGATGACTCCCATATACCCTTAGCCTTCAAACTCTGATTCAAAGTATCTAACAACGAAACAGAGTATGAGGCGTGTATCGGTAGTTTAGAAGCTGCCCTGGAACTAGGGGCAAAAAGGTTGGACATCATTGGGGATTCGAACTTGGTTATGTCTCAAGCCAACGGAGATTGGCGGGTTAAAGATGAGAAAATGAAGGTTTATCATCAAGTCTTGGACATGCTGATTCCGAGGTTTGAAAAGTTGACGTTTACCCCATCTGCTAAGAGAGAACAACTGATTCACTGATGCACTAACAACTCTATTTTCCATGGTAGACAACCTATTGGGAGTCAGGATACGTCCAATCATTATTGAACAGAGGTACACACCGGCCTACGAAACCATTGCCGCAATAGATGAGGCTTCAGATAAGAACCCCTGGTATTATGATATTTGGAATTTTCTGGAAAATGAGGCATATCCGCCAAGAGCAAATGCCAAGGACAAAAAGGGAATACAGCGTTTGGCCATTCAATTCATTATCTGTGGAGGCAAACTGTACAAAAAAGGCCATCTGGAATGCATAAGCTATGCGTCGAGGAAGAAGAATCAAAGCATCTTATGGAGGCTATTCACAGAGAAAAGTGTGGAGCCCACATGAATGGTGTGATGCTCACCTAAAAAATCCTTAGACAAGGTTACTACTGGTCAACCATGGAAGAAGATTATATTGGTTTTGTTCGGCGTTGTCACAAATGCCAGATTCATGAACATTCCGCCGTCTAAGCTCTACAACATGACTTCACCATGGCCATTCTCTGTTTGGGGGATAGACATTATCGGCGCAGTTACGCCAAAAGGGTCAAACGGGCATGAATTTATTCTGGTAGCAATTGATAACTTCACAAAATGAGTGGAAGCCCAGTCTTACTCTGTACTAAAAGCATCGCATGTGGCTAAGTTAATAAAAAATAACATCATATGACAGTATGGGGTGCCCAGTGAAATTTTCTCCGATAATAGAACGCACTTCAAGAAAGAGGTGATAGATTTGCTCGAAAAATATAATGTGGCTTTCCATAAGTCATCAACCTACATGCCGCAGACTAATGTAGCTGTTAAAGCTGCTAACAAGAATATCAAGAGAATTCTGTAGAAGATGGTGGGAACCTATAGAGACTGGCCAGATAAATTGCCATTTGCGCTCTGAGGCTACAGAACCTTAATCCAAACATCTACAAGGGCAACCCCCTATTCTCTTGTCCACGGGATGGAGGCTGTTTTGCCGATCAAAATTGAAGTGCCCTTGCTACGAGTCATGGCTGAATGTCAGATAGCAGAGGCAGATTGGCAACAGAGCAGATTCGAGGAATTGTTGTTGTTTGATGAAAGAAGACCAAGAGCATTGTATCGTGTCCAGGGCTACCAACGTCGAATTGCTAGGGCTTTTGACAAAAAGGTTAAGTCCCGGAATCTCAAGGAATGGGACATGGTGCTAAAAAACAACCGAGCTCCCATTCATGACCCTAGGGACAAGTTCAAACCTAACTAGACTGGTCCTTACATCATCAAGTCAATCTGGTCAAGAGGGGCAGTTATTCTTATGGACTTGGATGGTCTGGAGTTCTCGCAACCAATCAACATGGACAAGTTGAAGAAATACTATCCCTGAGAGGCTCGCTAGGCCGAAAACCCGAAAGGGCGACCTAGGCAAAAGTTTGAGCATGGAAAATTAGAAATAAAGAAAAACTAAGCTCGCAAGGTTGAAAACCCTAAAGGGAGACTTTGGCAAAAGTTAGAGCGTAAAAGAAGAGAGTTAATACTCGAGTAAACCTGAACCAAACTACATAAGGCCTAATTCCCATTTTTGGGATACGTAGGTAACTTCATCCTGAAGTTCGGCCATAGCTATCTCCAGTTCAACTGTCCTATCCATTTTCAAGCCATCCTTGTTCATCATCTATTAGTTCGGTTGTGCTCCGTATTTCGAGCAGAAAAGCTGAGTACAGAACAACAGTAATGATACGCAGCCAAGGGCAGTTTTGATTTCTTTTGTTTCGGGATTATACATCTTGAGGATCGATTCTATGCATGTCAGGTGGTGATCGCTTCTAAAAATTGCTTTGGAAAGTTTTAATAAAAGTTGATTTTGTTCAAAATTTTACCCTTTTACAACTTGGATCATTTTTTGGACTGAAAGGAAAATTTTCAGCACTCGCAACTTTAATTTTATTGATTTCAACACAAGTACATTCTCCAAACTCTTTGATTCAAATCAAAGTTACTTTTACATCTTAAATTTGAAAAGAAAATATCAAAGCAGCAAAACTAGGGGCACAGTTGAGTCAGGTGGCTCTACGCCAAAGATGGCCCAATCTGAGCCTCCTTTTTAAGCCAAGCCAAACACTCCTTAGATAGGGTGTAACTGAAACTAATGGTAGGGGTTAGAATCTCTCTTGCCCTCCAGGCCGCGAGATACCGGGGCAGATGCGAGGCGCAAATTGGAAATAAAGCTTTATATTCCACTTCCTCATCTGGGCGTATCTGATCATGTCCGAACTGGCGTCGGAACTAGAAAGGAAATAGAACACGCAATGTGTAAGGCTAATTAACTTTATACCCGACTGTCGAGACATGCTGTAGCTCATCTCAGCTAAATTAAACCAGGGGCAACGCCAATATATATCAGCTAGGGACCGGCTGCACATCTAATCACACCATAAACCCTATGAAGGGAAATCTATTAGCCGTTGGTGAAAGAAGTAAGCCCTAGCTGAGTATTCGGGGCAAGGGCCCACTACCTGCAGTTTATCCATCAACCATACCTAGGGAGGAATGAAAAATAAGAGAGATTAAAGAATAGAGAGGTGTGCGTTGAGGGAAAAGTAAGAAAAGGGTTTTGAGAGAAAAATAGAGAATGAGTGACGAGTGATGTAAGAATCATAAATTAGAAGGGTGGAAAATAATATCTAGAGAAGTAGTGGGCTCCCTACAAAGCGGGTAGTCTCTCCCCAACGAAAAGCATCCAAACCCATCAAAGTTTTGGCCAGTGCTAAACCTATGCAGCTCTTGCCCTCTTTCAAGCCTTGGGTCACTTCGATCAACCGGATACTAGCTCCGCCAAAACTAGGGGCACGTAGGCAGAAACAGAGAGCATGTTGTCAGTGGCTGCGCCAGAGAAGGTCGCTCCTATCTCCAATAGCGGAAAACCAATGAACTAAATAGGGGATGTCCAGCTCTCCATCATGAGCCAAAGACCGAGCCTCATGCAATGATAATCCACATATCCATCCCAAAGCCTGGGCATGGCTAAAACGGGGCTGAGACATGATTTCTTCATCGCGCCGAGATTTCATCATTGCTTGAAATTCTTCAAGTGTTGGGACACATTTCTTGAGATCCAAATTGAAATGCATGTGTGACCGAGTTCCAACATCGAACCACCGCATGGAGGAATGGAAAGCAAAGAGAAGTGTAACTCAAAAGAAAAAGGGCGTTTAGGCCGAAACCGCAGAAATTCACCTTTTTCGAGCCATCCAAAGTGGTTATCCAGTCTTAAAGCCTATTAACAAGTAACATCTCCATCTTGAGAGAAAAATATCAAAGAGTTATAAGTCTGCCAGAAAAAATAGCATGAGAGCACTATTTAAGAAGCTGTGCATGATAGCTGGACAGCAACCGACATCACACTGATAGCCACCCGTGCATCATTGATGGCCGGCTGTGCATCAGTGAAGCCTTGTCGGGTCTTAGTACTAGTCCAGTTCAGTGCAGTTGCAGCAAAAGCTAGCCTTTGTTCGGGTAAACCACGACTGTACTTTTAAGTCTTGTTTTGTTTGTACCAAGTGTTTTTTTTTTTTTTTATAGTATTTTTGAGTTGTTTTCATTTCGTTTTTCTGTTATCAAGTTATATTTTATATTTTGTCCAGTTGTGGGTTATTATCCGATTCAAGAATGAATGTACGAGCCAATTGTTATTGTTTCGAGTCTCATGTGAAGTTACAATGCAAGGGTTACACCATTCATCATATGCAAATGCCATTCATCACATTGTGCAAAGAGATCATTCAACAAAAACTTGTCTTTTATAAACTAGCTTATAAACTAGCGGGTCTAGCCCTTATCATTGTTTTACAAAACAAAACAAAAAAAACAAAAGAAAATTCTTCAAAAACAAAAGGGTCTATCTGAAGCTAGTCTTTAACTACAAAGCAAAAATGATATGAGAACAATAACAAGCAAAAAAAACAACAAAAACAAAGTCATGTCATCCTCATTAGTAGCCTATCTTCACCATTCTTCCTCATCGGCTGCGGGAGGAGGTGCATCATTGTCATCGCTAAGGCTCTCGGGACCGCAAGTCAACCTCCTCTCCCTCATCCTCGGGTGGTCATGGACCCGTCAAAGACTTCTCGGAAGGCGAGCGCTGCCCCACTCAACCTCTCCCCTCGATCGGGTTCCTCCATGGCCCCTCCTTCGACCCCGTCTCTGCCTACTTGCTGCGGAAGGTCTTGCAGGCACTGCTGCACCGACTCAAGCTAAAAAAGAGGACATATATCAGTATGAATTAAAAGAAGTGTACAGTATGGCAACAATAGTAAACTGCAGATAAAACGTACCTCAATCCTATGGGTGACTAAGGCAATCTGCCTCCTCCATACCATCAGGAGCAGTCGGTCGATCGTACGAAGGAGGTCATCACTATACGCCTGCGGGATCTGCAAAAAGAACAAGAATCTGAGAAAAGGTAGACAAAAGTAATAACAAACAATGAATAGAAATGGTAGAAAAACAAAGCTAAAGTGCAGTATGGATTAGTATAAAGGAATGTATACCTGCTCAATGCCAAGAGCAAACACGAGCCTACGGTCATTTCCCCTCGATGTGCTCAAGTGGAATCTTCTTGATCACTCCATCTCGGACGCAATGTACATAATCTCAATGGGGATCACAGAAAATCCAAGAATGAGAGCAACAGCAAGGGCACCTCCGGCAGGGGCATTGCCAGCAGCAGCAGCAGCAACCTCTGGCACAGCTCGAGCCACGCCTAGGGTAAGAGGGCACCATCACCTGGGTATGTAAGAAAGTAGTGAAGTCGTCAAGCTCATGATGATGATCACCATCCTCGCCCAACATCAGGAGGTCAATCTGAGGACCGTCCTATAGCTCATCCACTACCCTCATAGCCGGGGGAGGTAGATGTGGAATATCGGGGTCAACGACGCCTCGTGTTTGGCGAATGAACCTCTCTCCCAGGTAGTTACACCCCGGCCAAAAGGGCCCTCGAATAGAATCCTCATCGTAGAGGCATGCCATAGAGCGGCATAGGTCGTCCTCGACACCTGGAGAATGCCCACCTAAGGGTGCTAGTCAACCTGAGAAAATCAGTGCAGTATGAGGAAATCAGAGCAGTTTCAGATATTAGTGCGCGTGTCAGATGTTAGTGCCATGTCAGATGTTAGTGCTGTGTTAGAAATCAGTGCAATGTCGGAAGGTCAATACAGTATGAGGATGACAATATGATACAGATGCAACAACATGAGAGTAACTATGTAGTATGGGAAACAATGCAATATGCTTATAGTAGGTTAACAACTAAAGGTTGGTATTTTTGCTACTTGGTCCGCCGTGATCATGTCAAAGAAGCGATGGAAGTACGGGAAAGTTCGGTCTACAAGGCGGCGTCGCTTGAATCGCGAGTTATAGTACTGGGAGCGGGGGGTACTGACAACTCGATCGGTCCTCACTGGGACTAGAGTCAGGGAAATGAAATATGTGTAGACCCAAAGCTGCAAACAGAAGACATGTGGTGAAATAGATTAGGATGAACAAGAAATGCAACAGTAAACAGAATAAAAAGCATATCAAAAAAGTGAGTGTAAGGATATACCTCTCAAACCCTCCAATAGCCGCTGAGTGAATCAGCCTAGTGGCGGGAGACGGAGCTCATGTAGCAATTATAGAGGTGGCCAGGCCGGCACCACCCTAGTCGTACTCCACCACCCGAGGAAGGCGTACCAGTGCCCCTAGGAAGGTATAACCCCCACGGTATTTTCCCTGTTTGTAAACAGGGTAATATCGAGAAAATACATAAGGAAGCCTGCAGTAGCTAGCTGAGTGCCAGAAAAGTGCTCTAAAAACCAGCTGTAGCGCACTATCCCATGCTTGGTGGTGTCTAGGATCGCCCCGAGAAGCTGGAGCTGTGCAGCCCTCCACTGGGTCATATTCGAATCAAAGGGGACTGGACCGCCGACCCCAACCCATAAACCAGTCAGTATCAAGAAGTCGTATGGGGTCAGCGTTATCTCCCCGATTGAGGAGAAGTGGAATGAGTCGGTTGTATCACACCATCTCTCTACCAAGGCCCCGTAGAGCCATGACTCGGCCCTTATTTGTATGAGCCCAGAGTAGAAAGGCTCAAAGCCAACAGCATCAACTAAAGTATAGACCTCTACGGGAAGCCGCTCGTACCAATGCTGGGGGCCAGATATGGAGCCATAGCCACCTATCCTCCTGGCTATCACCTATCAATTGGGAGTTTTATCAGTATATGTATAACAGAGACGAGTGGTTTACTCATTAGTTTCAACATGTGTGAAAAGTAAAATAAAGGGGAAAAGTTGCGTACCGTAGAGGCGTCGGCAGATACGTGCTCCATGGGCTCTTGCAGTAGGGTCCTCATCTATCCATGGGATGAAGCCCTCAAATCTCAAAATACCGCCCGAGGGTGGCATGTGTGTACGTGGCTGGTAAGTAGCTGCATCAAAGCGCCTCTCGGTGAGGGAAAGCAATGCAGCAGCCTCTTCCACTTCCATATCGGTACCAAGGGCAGCACCAATACCTGCGGCGAGGTCAGGAATGGGTACTTCGTTATTAGCCATAGAGAGGAGATGAAAAAGTAAAAAAAGTGAATAGATGAGTGTTTTTTGGAGTGAAAATCTCAAAATCTCAAACCCTAGGAGAGAGAAAACCAAGAGAGAGCAAAGAGAAAACTCAAAGAGGGAAAAGGAAAATGTGTGAGAATCTAAGAAAAACCAAGAGAAAACTCAAAGCTTCACCAAATCAAGTTTCAATCGGTTCAAAATATAAAGGAGAACAAAGTTTTTTTAAGAAAATTTTGTGAGGTTTGTTGGGTTTTTATGAGGAGAAGAAAAAACTAGAGAGAGAGGAGTCCTAGAGAGAGAGTGAGGGTTTTCGGGTTTGGGTGTGTGCAAAATAGGGGTGAGTTTGTGTTTTATAAGCCGTGGTATGTGTTTTTCTCGATCTGCCCCTGTCCCGCTGTCGAAGCCCAGCCAGCTGTGTTGATGCCCGGCCATGCTTCACAGAGGCCTAGCTGGTTTTTAGTGTAACTTAGTTTTGTTTTTTTTTACTCTATTTTCTATTTAGTATTCCGAGGGCCTTGATCTAAAAAAAAAACAACAAACAAAAAAAAAACAATAGAGTTGAAGAAAAAAAAAAAAAAAAAAAAAAAAAAAACAACAACAACAACAAAAGGTTTAGTTTGTTTTTGTTTGTTTTGTTAATTAATGTCATTGTTTGGATCATTTTGGTTAAACTCATAACTCATTTGTTTCGGTTAAACTCACAACTTGTGTTGTTTGAATCATGTCGTTAGTTTATATATATTTCGTTAGTTGTGTCGGTAAATTGTAATTTGTTCTGTAAAGTTATAGCATGTTGTTTTTTGGATAAAATCTATTTTCAAAAAAAAACAAAAAAAATCAAATCAAACAACTTGATTTTTAAAATTACTATTTAGATATCACTTTTTGTGCATCATTTTGATTTACGTTAACTCGTGTTTACATGTTGTAATTGGATTTCTCTTTGTATTGAGTTCGAAGTCTTGTTTGCTCCTTCGTTACCCTTTCCTCATCTCGCGTGTGACGTGTTAGGATTGTACCTTCGGTTAACAACATTCGGGTGCGCCCGATGTTCACGCCAACCCTTTCCTCCTCTCACGTATGACGCGTTAGGATTGTACCTTCAGTTAAAAACATTCAGGTGCGCCCAATGTTCACACCAACCCTTTCCTCCTCTCGCGTGTGACGCATTAGGATTGTACCTTAGATTAAAAACATTTGGGTGCGCCCAGTGTTCACACCAACCCTTTCCTCCTCTCACGTGTGATGTGTTAGGATTGTACCTTCAGTTAAAAACATTTCGGTGCACCCGGTGTTCACACCAACTCTTTCCTCCTTTCGTGTGTGACGCATTTAGATTGTACCTTCGGTTAAAAACATCTGGTGCGCCCGATGTTCACACCACTTTTCCTCTTCCCACGTGTGATGCATTAGGATTTGTATCTTTGGTTAAAAACATTGGGTGTGCCCAATGTTCACACCACCTTTCCTTCTCTCACGTGCAATGCGTTAGGATCTCGGTTAAGACCTCGGGTGCGCTCAATGGTTACGTCGCCCTTCGCCTTTCCTACGTGATGCGTAGTTAGGCTTGCATAATTTTCTTACATCCTTTCTACATGAAATGTAGTTTGGCTTGTGTTTCCCACGCGAAGCGTGTTTATTTACTTACTTATTTTCATGGTTGGAATTGTTGTACCTTGTTTCAGTTTGTTTAAATATGACATTTTCTTTGCATCGTATTTGCATTCAAGTGTTTCATTGCATTCAAGTGTTTCATTGCATGACCTCATTGCATGATCATACGTTATGTTCTTGCATCTTATGCTTGCATTTTGCCCCTAAACTACGCTGGCTTAATTTCTTACAAAGGGATATGTAGCAGCTTACGAGCGCAACCAATCTAATGTCTTGTTTTCTTGCCCAAGTCTTGTGGCCTTGTCAAATGAGTTGTCTCTAGGCTTTGACATTCACTCATGTCATTTCATGACTGCTCGAGCTCTGCCAAAGAGGGACAACTGTAGACACCCCATTTTGACTGCCCGCAAGACTTAGGCGCTTGGTTTAATACACTCGATGATGAAATTAAGTTGAAATGTGTGCTTTAAATTCACAGTGATTCGGATTCAGTCAGGCTCTCGAAATAACCTCAAATCGTCACCATTTACCTTGTTTGAATCTCTGAGTCTCATTTTTTGACCTTTTTCCACCCTGAGCTGAGTTTGAACCAAAAAAATAGGGGAGGGCATAAATGCCCGATTGTGCCTCAGTGAAGGCCGGCTGTGAATATGAATGGCCGGCCGGGCCTTGCTGGCGAGAAACACTGTACTGGGCGGGAGCCCGCCAGCTGTCCATTTTTGAAGATATTTATCACCTTTTTGGCTCAAATTCTATAAATACGACCATATACCTCTGTTTTGGGGGTTACACAATTTAAAAAGAGCTTATATACACCTTGAGAGCTTCTTCTTCCTCTTTCTTCCATTGTAAGCTACCTTTGAGTTGACCTATCTTCCTTGTATCATCTATATACAGCATACACAACCTTGACTCATCATCTTAGAGCCTTGTTTGACCCTTGAGAAGCATAATTTAACCTTGAGAGTGTGTCAAGAGTGAATTTGATCATCAACCAAAGCTTACTCTATTTTTAGAGGTAAAAGCTTGTAACCTTTTTGCTTTTGATTTCTTCATTTCTACTTATTTCTTGTTTCCTTGGACTGTTTTACACCTATTTTAAGAGTTGGAACTTGGGTTTGGATAAGCTACCAAAGGTGGTAGGGTTAACACCCTTACTTGCACCTATTTTCATAGCTCAACCCTTAGCTCCTTTACACTCTTTTTCTTTGTTTTTTGAACTGATTTTCAGAGTTGAACTGAGGCCAAAAACATGATTCGAAGTCTTGAAATTGGAGAGGTTGGCCATCCCTTCTTGTTCTTTCGCTTTCATAGCTTTAGTGTCTTTACTTTTGCTTAGCTTTTGAGCTATTTTCTTACATTTTTTAGTCACTGTTTTAGGCTTATTTTAGATTGTTTTAGGGCTGTCTCATTCTATTTAATTACTTCAAGCTTTGATTAGTTTATTTGTTGTATCATAAGTCCTTGTACATAGCTTGTTGCATGTTAGATTTTCTTCAACTCATTTCCATGTTTAATAACCTCGTTCTAATAATCAACTTGCCACTCCTTTCTTTCACTTGAGAGTTGTTTCAAATGATTGATGGTTATTCAACACATGAACTACAGTTTCGTGCTTAATGGCTTAATCTCTACGGAGATTCATTGTCAATGGCGTAATCTCTCTTTCATGTTGAGAATTACTTCCCATTTGGCGTTTCTTTCCTTTAAAGGACTTAATCATCATTTCAGACAAATGGACTAATGAATGGCAATGACTAAACAAATTGGTTTAAAATTGGATCAACACACTTAAAGAAAATGAGTCATCTTGTTTAGGCTTGGCCAGACATTATGCCAAGTTAATCGATTCAAGAATGATCATACGCTAATTCATGGCGTTTTGATGATTCTTGAAGTGTCTTTATCACCCTCTTTGAGTTGACTCCATGATAAGAGGGAGGGGTGGTCATATCCATTGCATTTCATTGATTTTTGTCCGAAATTGTATCCGAAATCATCAAGCAATCAATTTGCTCATTGATGGCTTTGGAATCAATTTCAACCTTCTCTCGAAGCTTTCCCATGACAAAGAAAGAAGAAATGGATAAACAGAGCTTGAACAACTCTGTTTGCACTATTTTCACTTCAGAACACAAAACAGAGTTTTGCACAAAACTGAGGCACGACCAGTCTTCTCTTCTCTATGCCCGATCGGGCTTCATTGAAGGCCAGTCGACCCTCAAAGTTTGGTTAGCAGTGTATTTTTACAGAAAATAGAGGGAAGTGGCTAAGGTGAAACAGGGCAAGCTTGGGACACATAGAGCTATTTTTTAGCACCGTGCATGTGCATGCATGCAATTCTTGCACATCCTCGCTTATATTATAATTATTGTAATTAATTAATTTAATATTATTTATTGTAATTAATCTCATCATTAACGTGTTGTAATTATTATTGTTCCTTTTATAATTGTTGTAGTTACTTAGCTTAAAGAGTTAGTTTATTTATCTCGGTTATCCTTATTGTAATAATCTTGGTTATCCGTTGCAATAGCATAGATAGCCTAATTAGCTAGTTAATAAGTTGAGCCTATTCCATTCATTCAGTTTTGTAATAGTTAGTTTAATTTGGACTTTCAGACATTGATTCGCACCCTCCTGTGTGAGGGATCAAATGTTGTAATAATGTGTATGTCTTCCAACCCCACGTCTTTCTCCCTTTTATTTATTCACTTACGATGGTTAGTATAGAGCATCACATTTCATTAGCATTCATATGCCTTGCATCCACTTGTATTGCATGCACCGAAGCTCGGTTCATCATTTAAACTTGCATTGTCATTTAAATAACTCTTTGAATACATGCTTAGACCGCATGTTAGTAAATTGATTCACATGTCATAAATTAGTAGCCGAGCCTATTAGTTGCATATCACATGTATTACATTAGTCATGGTGCATTGATTAGCGACATGCATGTTTTCTAATTAGCTTGTTGTTGTTTGGCTTAGAGTACTAGGTGAGTAATTTCACGTTTTAGCATCTTGCATAAATGTTTGTGTTGCCATGTCCAAAGCATAAATACCATAAGGCTAATTGCTTAATTGATATAACTGTTTAATGTCCATTTTAGCCCACTTTTTCAATTGGCAAAATCACAAAACAATTTCAAAACAAAACATGAGATCAAATGTTCCAATTCTTGCAAACTAGTCTATATTTGTATGAGTGTCACATAGTAAAGAATAGCTAATAAATCGGAACAAGAGCATATAATGAAAATAAGAAACACATCATGATTAGTAAAAGCCGATCTTTGATTGGGAGAGTGAGATGCTCAATTCATGACCTTCCTCTCTCGTACCTAAGTTTTCAAGCCGAAACACTTTGGTGATGACGGACTAATGGCCTTTGGCACGAGTCTCGGGTTTCCTAAATTTTTTAAAAATATTTAGGTGGCAACTCTCTAATCTGGCAAAATAGTCCATTTTTGGCATTTGATTCAAACGTTGATTTTTCAAAAAGAATTGCCGGATTTGGACTCTTTTGTGTTTTCACTATTTCACATTACACTTGTGAAATAAGATTCAAAACCACAAGTAGAGTCCGAACTGTAGAGCTATTCGCCTTCCGAAAGGAGCGCAGAAAGTCGAGCTACACATGGGTGACGTGGAATACAGTCAGCTTCACGTGGCAGTGACGTGTCGTCCGTTGGCAATAAGTCAACCAACCGATCAAACAGTTGTGTGTCCGATCTAGAGTGGGTTGATCATAGCCGTTGATTGGAGATGCACACGATCATACAGATGAGATGGCACCCGATCGTGATCAGGTGTGATTAGTCAAGGCGTAATGATCTGCATTGTAGATCGTCGATCCAACAGTCAAATCTGATCAGATGCGATCAAGGGACATGACCATTTGATTAGGTGCATCAAGGCCTATAAATAGGTTGCGAAATCAGCCATTTCATTCCATCCAAAAATTCAAAATTCATTCCTACAATTCTCTCTCTCTTTCCTTCTTGATTTTAAGTTTTCAATCAAGAGTTCTTAAGTAAATTTCTGCTCTTCTTACTGGTAATCAAGTTTTGCAGATTTGATTATCAGTGTTTTGATTTTCTTGATTATATCAAGAGTATTCTGATCTACTGTTGTCAGTGTAGACGCCGGTAGACTTGATCATTAGATCAAGCTTCACTGTATTCTAGAGGAAAATTAGCTATAACCCCCTGCACACCTTTTGGTGGGTGCAAATATTGTCTTTAGGAAAGCGACTTAGTAACGTGACTTGAAGTACCAAATTTCTATCCTACATAGACAAGATCATCGCCAAGTTTTGAAGACCCGAAGACCACCAACTGAAGATTTCAAGACAATTTGTTCCAACAATCTAAAGACAATATTTTGGATATGGCGATGTCTATTCAGAAAATGACTCAAGATTTCATGAAGCTTGACCGGTTTGATGGAGGAAATTTCCGACGCTGGCAAAAGAAGATGCACTTTTTGCTCACCACTCTCAAAGTGGTTTATGTGCTAACTACCCCCTATCTGATGGAGTAAGAAGATAAGACTGTGAAGCAAACCCGTGCCAGAATTAAATGGGAGAATGACGACTACATTTGCCGAGGACACATTCTGAATGCAATGTCAAACTCTCTATTCGATGTGTATCAACATCTAGAAACGACAAAGCAACTCTGGGACTTATTACAGTCAAAGTACCTCACCGAGGATGCCACCAGTAAAAAATTTCTTGTTAGTAATTTTATGCGTTTTACAATGATTGATACAAAGCCCATTATGGAACAATTTCATGAGATCCAACATATTCTGAGTTAGTTTCGACAAAAGAATATGAACATGGATGAATCTATTGTAGTTTCATCTATAATAAAGAAACTACCATCTTCTTGGAAGGATTTTAAGAAAACTCTGAAACACAAAAAGAAAGATCTTACTTTAGAGGAATAGGCTCAACACCTCCGAGTTGAGAAAGAGTCGAGGTTTCTTGAAAGTAAAGATAACCAATTGGCTCAGACATCTAAGATCCACATGGTGGATGATGGTAAGAGGTTCAACAAAAAGAAATGTAAATGTGAACCCCAATCTGAGAAAAATGCTAAGAAGCCGAAAGGCGTTTGCTAGCACTGTGGCAAGCTAGGGCATTTCAGAAATGAATGCCAGTCATACAAGAAGAAGCCAGAAGAATCAAATACCAAGAACAAGTTTGTGGCTGTTGTATCTGAGGTGAACATGCTCAAAGATACTGGTGACTGGTGGATTGACTCAAGAGCAACAAGGTATGTCTGCAACGACAAGAGCCGTTTCACTACTTATGAACAAGTGAGTGATGGAACAGTTCTCTACATGGGCAACTCTTCAACTGCTGCTGTCAAAGGCAAAAGGACGATGGATCTAGAGTTTACATCTGGAAAAGTCTTAATGTACCTGATGTCAGGAAAATCCTTGTATCTGGAAGCTTGCTTAATAAGCATGGTTTCAAGTTAGTATTTGAGTCGGACAAATTTGTCCTGTCTAAGGGTGGGATTTTTGTTAGGAAGGGCTAAATGTATCAAGGAATGTTCAAACTTAACGTTATCAATAATACATCTGTTTCTGCTTATATTGTTGATTCTCTTTCTTTATGGCATGCTCGTTTAGGTCATGTTAATACTATGAAAATGCATGATATGGTTAATTTAGATTTAATTCCTAAGTATGACATTGATATGTTTGAAAAATGTAAATTTTGTGTGCAATAAAAAATTACTCGCATTCCATTTCCTAAAGTAGATAAAACCACATCTTTGCTTGAACTTGTGCATAGTGATGTATATGACATGCATAGTACCCCCACTAGAGGTGGTAAGAAATATTTTGTAACATTCATTAATGACTTTTCTAAGTACTGTCATATCTATCTTTTGCATTCAAAAGATGAGGTGCTTGATAAATTCAAAATTTTTAAGACAAAAGTAGAAAATCAGTGTAATGTCAAAATAAGGAGACTTAGGTCATATAGAGGTGGTGAATACCATTTTTCAGAATATTGTGAAAATGTTGGTATTATTCATGAGAAGTTTGCACCCTACACACCACAACAAAATGGAGTAGCTAAAAGAAAGAATAGGACATTAACGGAAATGATCAATGTTATGCTTTCTTACTCCAGTTTAAGTTCTGGTTTTGGGGGTAAAGCTCTGCTCACTGTTTGTCACATACTCAATAGAATTCCTCTCAAGGGAAGAAATGTTACTCCTTATGAATTTTGAAAAAACAAGAAACCTAATCTTGGTTACTTGAAAACATGGGGGTGTGGAACAATAGTCAAATTGCCTGAACCTAAAAGGAAAAAATTAGGTGAAAAGGGAATTGAATGCATATTCCTTGGCTATGCTATACATAGCAAAGCATATAGGTTTCTGATAGTAGAGCCCAATGGTTCAGTGGAAACAAATACCATCATTGAATCACGTGATACGGTATTTTATGAGAATCGTTTCACAACCATTCCAAGGTTGGATTCTAATCAAGAAAATTAATCAACTCCTTTGATGTCTACAGAGGAAAGTGAACGACATGAACCCATTGAGCCTAATGAACCTATTGAGCTAAGGAGGAGTAGGAGGGCTAGGACTAAGAAGTCATTTGGCCTTGATTTCATTGTTTACCTTGTAGAAGGGACTAGAAAAGCTTATTGTAAGCAAACAATGATTTCTTTGAATATGGATTCAGATCCATTAACTTTTGAGGAAGCTATGAAGTCTCAAGATGTTGCTTTCTGGAAAGAAGCAATAAACGATGAGATGGATTCTATCATGGGTAACAATACCTAGATACTTGCTGATTTGCCACCTGGATCCAAACCTATTGGTTGTAAATGGATTTTGAAAAGGAAAATAAAAGTTGATGGCACAATTGACAAGTTCAAAACAAGATTAGTTGCTAAGGGTTTTACTCAAAAGGAGGGTA
This sequence comes from Camellia granthamiana, assembly GCA_036172215.1. Taxonomy (NCBI): domain Eukaryota; kingdom Viridiplantae; phylum Streptophyta; class Magnoliopsida; order Ericales; family Theaceae; genus Camellia; species Camellia granthamiana. The sequence continues at coordinate 151,787,518 of CM069903.1, forward strand.
TTGATTATTTTGATACATATGCTCCGATGGCCAGAATTGCCACCATTCGAGTATTGATTCCCTTAGCCTCAATCTACAAGCTTGAAATCCATCAAATGGATGTTAATACCGCTTTCCTAAATAGAGAGTTAGATAAGGAAATTTACATGTAACAACCGGAAGGATTTGTTGTACAGGGTCAAGAACACAAAGTGTGTAAACTCGTGATGTCACTATATGGATTGAAACAAGCTCCAAAACAATGGCATGAGAAATTTGACAAAGTAATAGTGTCAAATGGTTTTAGGATACATGAATCTGATAAGTGTGTATACAGTAAGTTTACTGGCAATAGAGGTGTAATCATATGTCTATATGTAGATGACATGCTTATTTTTGGTACTGACAATGATGTCATTGAAAGTACTAAAAGTTTCTTGTCATCTAGCTTTGGTATGAAAGACATGGGCTCGGCTGATGTAATTCTGGTATCAAGATCAAACGAGAGGACAATAATTTGATTCTAACCTAGTCGCACTATATTGAGAAAATTCTTAAGAAATTTAATCAATATAACTGTACACCCATGTCTACATCTTTTGATTCAAATTTGAAATTGTATCCTAATACTGGAAGAGCTGTTGATCAGCTAGAATACTCAAGAGTAATAGGTAGCCTGATGTATGCCATGACTTGCACTAGACCTGATATTGCATTTGCAACGGGAAAACTTAGTAGATACACTAGTAACCCCAGTAGTGTGCATTGGCATGCTGTTAACCGAGCACTTAGGTACTTGAGGAAAACAATAGACTATGGAATAGTCTATAATGGCTATCCAGCAATGCTGGAAGGATTTACGGATGCTAGTTGGATAACTGACCGTGAAGATCACTCATCCACAAGTGGTTGGATTTTTACTCTTGGAGGAGGAGCTATCTCCTGGGGTTCTAAGAAGCAAACATACATAACAGACTCAACCATGGCATCAGAGTATGTAGCATTAGCATCTTGTAGCAAAGAGGCAGGGTGGCTAAGGAATCTCTTGTTAGAGATTAAGATATGGTCAAAACCTATGCCACCAATATCTTTGCATTGTGATAGTGAAGCAACTCTATCACGGGCCTATAGCCATGTCTATAATGGAAAGTCTAGGCATATAGAACTAAGACATAGTTGTGTTAGGCAATTAATCACAGAAGGTGTGATTACCATTAGTTATGTAAAGTCAAGTGAAAACTTGGCTGACCCCTTAACAAAAGGACTTGCAAGGGATTTGGTGTGGAAAACATCAAAGGGAATGGATCTTAAGCCCATTTAACATCATCACTCCTGGTGGAAACTCAACTCAACGCTTGAAGAAACATCAAGTCTTGAGTTCAATGAGCCTAAATGACACCATATGTCGTGATTGCAAGCACTTAGTTTTATTTCATTTTCATCACAAGGTTGAAGTGCTTGGTACCTGTAATGTGGAAAAAAGATGATGAGTTAGCAAACTCTTAATAAGCATACAATTGAGTTGTTAGGGTACTGTAAATTACAGGGGTACTCTTAGTAAGCTTACCTATGTGAGTGTAAGAGGTGGTGCCGCTTCCTATGAGTCCAAGGGCTTGACTCTAGAGCATTCATGAAACAGGATATAGACACAAGGCCAATATACGTGTCGGTTTGTTTGACTACTTGAGGTAACTTGTTCTGTGCGTGAGACATGTCCGGTTAGTCTTATAAGATCGCTAGTTCAAAGACAAATCTACTATACCATCTTGACTAACTTTGAGACGTCTTCACTGAGTGAATGATTTAAATCATAAGATATCTTCACCTATGCATAAGGCTACCAAGTGAACCAAGAATCATCATCTGATATTTTGAAAATAGTGGGGGAATGTTGGGGAACTTTCAAAATGGGTTTTCAAATTTATAGTTTATTTTTTAGTGTTTTAAAAACCTTCCATGTTTTTCTTTGGAAATCATTAAATAAGCTTGGGGCTTTGTCCCACATCAGAAAGAGAGGAAAACATGGAGCACTTAATAAAATGCTACATGGAATATTCCTTTGAATATGGAATTGTGAGGTGAAAGCTAGTGTGCATGCACCTACACCGCAAGGATGGTGCTTCGCACCATCTACACACACACACGTGCGTGCGCGTGTGGCGTGGGCAGTGGGCTGTGTGGCGTTTAATGGCGCACTTTGCACTTAACACGAGCACAAGGCACTATGAGGGCGCTTTCCTATTTGCATCGGACAAGTTGGAGCGATGACGTGGTATGGGTGACATGGAATACAGTCAGCTCCACGTGGCAGTGACGTGTCGTTCGTTTGCGATGAGTCAACCAACCGATCAAACAATTGTGTGTCCGATCTAGAGCGGGTTGATTATAGTCGTTGATTGGAGATGAGCGTGATCGTATAGATTAGATAACACCCGATTATGATCAGGTGTGATTAGTCAAGGCATTTATTCGGTGTGAGAATGATCTGCACCATAGATCGTCGATCCAACGGTCAGATCTGATCAGATGCGATCAAGGGACATAACCATTTGATCAGGTGCATCAGGGCCTATAAATAGGCTGCGAAATCAGCCATTTTATTCCATCCAAAAATTCAGAATTCATTCCTGCAATTCTCTCTCTTTCTCTCTTGATTTGAGTTTTCAATCAAGAGTTTTTTAAGTAAATTTCTATTTTTCTTACTGGTAATCAAGTTCTGCAGATTTGATTATCAGTATTTTGGTTTTCTTGATTATATCAAGAGTATTCTGATCTACTGTCGTCAGTGCAAACACCAGTAGGCTTGATCATTAGATCAGGCTTCACTGTATCCTGGAGGCAAATTAGCTGCAATCCCCTACACACCTTTTAGTGGGTGCAAATATTATCTTTAGGAAAGCGACTTAGTAATGCGACTTGAAGCACCAAATATCTGTCCTACATAGACAAGATCATCACCAAGTTTTGAAGACCCGAAGACCACCCACTGAAGATTTCAAGACAATTTGTTCCAACACCGAGGACGTTCCTGGATCTGACATGGACCCTATCCTGACCACCACTAGATGCAAGCACTTTCCAGTCGCGTTCCTGCCAAGTGGCACGGTAAAAATCACCCTCCATGAAGGGTCTAGCCAGCCTAAAACTTCTTTAGTTATGAATTCCCTACCGGGCCTCACCCACCTGAAAACTTGATACCTCCTCGTGTCGCCTCTGAGACCCATGTTGTCGTTGTCGATTCCGTCGGCACATTGCACATTCACTCTCAGAAAAACATCATCTTCATCTTCTATTCTCTTCCTCTTCATTAGCTTTGAAAGGAATGAACGAATCATTAGTCCAAGCTCTTTGTATTTGGTCTTGTTTGCAGGAACCCTGGTGCAGAGAATTTAACATTGAAAAAAGTTTTAGAGAAAGCTTGTTAGGGAAAGAAAAGTAACCATTAGTGCAAGCTTTTGCTTCACATGAACTCTAAAGCAAAGAATAAAGGGTTGAAGAATTGAAAAATGGTTTAGAGAAAACGCTAGTTGATGTGTACATAAACATTGATTTTGCCAAAAGAGTTGATGTACACAAAGGGTTGGACCAATCAAGATATTGATTTTCATAAAAAGAATTAATTGATAATTATGTAGACTATGAAGTTGACTGATCTTTGAAAATATGCAATGAATATTCGTTGTGGGTACTTGGAAAGTATTTGATAACCTCGACTTCTGAGCAATATCGGTTAGTGTTTGGCTTCTGTTTTATGATGTCATTTTTTATTCTTAGAATTAAATTAACAATTTTCTTGTGTGATATATTTTAAAATTAGTTCTCAGAACCACATTTTTATATGATTTTTTTGGAAATTTTACAAAATTATTACACATTAATAACAAAATTTATAATTTTAATTATTAATATTTAAAATGTTTATTATACTTTTGTAATTACTTTTTTTGAACCCCACTGACAGGTTATTACTTTATTTATTTATTTTTTAAAATATAATTGGTTTGAAAATGAAAACCAACGTTTAAAATTGTTTTAGGAGATTGGATTCTTCCAATTGGGAATCAACTAGAGGTCCTGTGTGATTCAAATTGTTCTTATAACAATCAAAACGATCGAATATGGTAATTATATGATTAAAAAAATAGACGGTTATTTTTAAAACTATTTTTGCTACTTATTTTTAAGAAATTTTTTTTGATAAATTCTCTTTCTAAAAATTTTATTTTATCCAACTTATATTTTCTTTTATCTGTTGCATTAAATCATACTAGTGGTAATCCGTGCTATGCACGGGACTTTATGGATTTAAAAAAAAAAATTTATTATTATAATTCTCTTGAAGTAATTTAATATTTTGCTTTGTGGTATACATGAAATTTATAAGTTAACTTTTATATTTATAAATTTTTAAATTATTAGTTTAAAACAATTAAAATATATATATAAATCTATTTAGTGTAATTTTGATAATTTGTATTAAAAAAAGTTAAACCTGATTAATATAAATTAAATAAGTTATTACATATCTTTTCTTGTTATAAAAATATATAAATTTAAAAGTTATAATTAAGACAAATATACAATTTTATTATTAATTGTGAAGTAAAGTGATATTTAACAATAATTAATATGATATTTTTATTATTAATCCAATAATTTAAGTTACATTTCTTTTAATTTCAATTTCATAACTAAAAACACAATATGAATATAATACACACACGAATTTCAAGTCTTTAAGAATAAGAAGGTTTCAAAATATTTTCAAACTTTCCTAATTTTCTTTTAATTTCTTTCAATCTAATTTGATTTTAAATTTGAATAAAAATTTTGATTTGATATGAATTACTTCAACTTTTTCATTAAATTTTTATCAATTTTTAGATGAACTTTCATTCTTATCCCAATTTTTTTTTTCTTTTCACTAATTTTGATGGAAAAAATAATAATTTTCAACGTTTTATCTTTTTAAATTTTTATCAAATTATAATTTGATAAAAAAAAATTTAAGGGTTGAAGATTCTCTTTATTGGAATTATGGTGAAATAGCATCTTGAAATAGTCAAAGTTTGAATATGTGATTGGTTGAAATGTATAATTTAATTAATTTTCTTCTCATATTTGTATAAAAATTGATACTTATGACTACATCATTTCAAGTCAAATTATGAAAAAAAAATTTGAGGTCTATTTGTAAATATCCTACATATTAAAAAAATAAAATAAAAAAGAAAAAGAAATAAAAATGCGTAACTTTTGGATATGTATTTATTAGTTTTGTTTTATAGACATAAACAATTGATGTTTCAATTTAAAAAATTAAAAAGTAAAAAAAAAATAGATTGGGTTTTTTAGAGATAAAAGAAACCATCTAGCTCTTCTATATACTATTTAAGATAGACTATTTAATCACATAAAAAAATGAAATTATATTTAGAGATTATCCTTATATATTATACTATTACGTACAACTATACCTATAACAAATTAACTATAATATATATGAAAAGTTATATTGAGTTTTTATTTTTAATTAATTGAATTATAATTAACAAACTAACAAATAGCAATAATGGTATAATGGGATAGAAAGAGGATAAAAATAAAAAACACAGTGATATTTAAAAGTTTTAAATTTACCTAGTTGTATAAAAATCTAATGTTATAATAAAATCTTGAATTCTCAATAAATTTGACATTTTCTATAAAATAAAATGACAATAAAAAAATTGATATCCATTTTTTTACTTCAATTTTATGGTCTTCATTGAAGAAAACTAAATCCGATCAAAATCATTGACACAGAATGGACATAGATACTTCAATTGCAATCATAATCACCAATAATTTTTCTCCACTATGCAAATCTATAAACAAACACATAAATCTTACTAAAATCAAAACCAAAACCAAACTAACAACAGAGAAAGAGAAATTAAAAAACAAATAAATTTATGGAATGGAAAAATGTTACCTCAAACAACTTAGATCTCACCTAACCCAATCCGTTAACTCCTCCGCCAATACCCACGAAGTCTAAGAGTTAGGATGACAAATCAAATTATTTTTTAAATAAGACTTGAAAATTAATTAATTTGTCCTATTAAGTGATTTAAATTTTGATAGACATACTTCAGAAAAATAGATAATTATATTTTTGTGTGATTTCTATTTTTTTTTTCCCCCAATTTATTTAAGATGGAGTTGTGGGTTTCTATTTTTTTCATATAATTTATCTGTGATTTTTATTTGTTTTTAATTCTTATTATTTAGGTAAGTTATGATGTGAGTTAGATATTTGATAGACATGTGAGTTTTATTAATTTAAAGTATGATGGTGGGAGATATTTTCAAATTAAATTTGTTTAGATAAACTTTAAATATTTTTAAAATTTAAAATTAGATATTGAGATCCAAAATAAAGATTTTAACTGAATAAATAAAAATTAAATTTATTAATTTTATCTATTTGTATATCTGATCTTTAGATTTTTTTTTTATGTTAAATATGATATATAAGATATAGATAGATATCCACGACTTTCATGAAAAATATTATCTGATTTTTTAGGAAAGAAACAAGAAAGGCAAGTTTTAATATATTTTTTTGGAAATCGGTGAGTGAGATTAGGAGGGTGAGATTATGAAACATGTTTGTTATATTCCCATTTGAAGTTCATAAATTAATGAATAATTATTATTTCTAAAATAATTAAATAAATAAATCAAGTTTTTTTAATCTATTTTATAAATTGAAAAATCAATAAGTTCAGAATGAGAGTTTGGAACTCTTAGAAGGTTTCTCATTAGAAACCCTATTTTTCTTATATAATATATAGATATAGTTATTTATATTTATTTTAGATATTTTTTTAATATACAAATTATTATTTTTTAATATACAAATTTTTTTAAAATTTTTTTTATAAAAATAATTTAACAATACCACCACTAACCATAATGTATGGGATAAGTTGAAAACGGTGCTACAATAACTATGAGAGAAATCAAAAAGGCTTGTGGGTTGAGAAAAATTAATAAATGCTAAGATTTTTTTTTTAAAAAAAAATCAAAAAAATTAGAAAATTAAGATTGAGATATTAGAGCTGCTACAAGACTTGTGGGTTAGAAACCCTATTTTCCTAATATAATACTAGCCTATCACCCGTGCTATGCACGGGATAATTATAGATATTTATATTTGTTTTAATTTTTTTTAATATATAAATTATGTTTTTTTAAGATTTTTTATAAAAATAATTTAACAATCTTATCACTAACCATAGTGTATAGGAGAAATCAAAAAGGCTACTGCAGTAACTATGCACGGGCTGTATCTACAATTATTTATATGAGGGTATTTTAAATGCTAATCAGGAATTTTGACCAAATCAATAAATGTAAGCATGTGGATTAGAAAAAGTTAATAAATGCTGATCAGGGAATTTTGACCAAATCAATAAATACTGAGATTTTTTTTTTTAATCAAAATTTTTTTAAATTAAGATTGAGAGATTGGAGCTCTCATAAGGCTTGGGATTTAGAAACCCTATTTTTCTTAATATATTTACAATTATCTATATATGTGAACTAGCCTATTATCCGTGCTATGCACGGGATAATTATAGATATTTATATTTGTTTTAGATTTTTTTAATATATAAATTATGTTTTTTAAGATTTTTTATAAAAATAATTTAACAATCTTATCACTAACCATAGTGTATGGGAGAAGTTGAAAAGGACACTGCAGTAATTATGCACGGGTTGTATCTATAATTATTTGTATGAGGGGATTTTAAATGCTGATCAGTAAATTTTGACCAAATCAATAAATGCAGCCATGTAGAAAGACATGGGGATTGGAAAAAGTTAATAAATGCTGATCAGGGATTTTGACTAAATCAATAAATGCTGAGTCTTTTTTTTTTTTTTGAATAAAAAATTTAGAAAATTCAGATTGGGAGATTGGAGCTTCCATGCATGGATTGTGTTTACAATTATCTATATATGTGAATTATTTATCACCCATGCTATGCACGGAATAATTATAAATATTTATATTTGTTTTAGATTTTTTTTTAAATGTGAATTATGTTTTCTAAGATTTTTTATAAAAATAATTTAATAATCTTATCACTAACCATAGTGTATGGGAGAAGTTGAAAAGGGTACTGTAGTAACTATGTACGGATTGTATCTATAATTATTTGTTTGAGTGGATTTTAAATGCTGATAAGGGGATTTTGACCAAATCAATAAATGCAGGCATGTGGAAAGATATGTAGATTGAAAAAAGTTAATAAATGCTGATCAGGGGAGTTTGACCAAATCAATAAATGCTGAGATTTTTTTTTAAAAAAATAAAAAATTTAGAAAATTCAGATTGGGATATTGAATCTCCCACAGGCCTTGGAGGTTAAAAATCTCATTTTGCTTAATATATAGTATAGATAGATTGTGATTTTTAAATTTTTATTTTATTTTATTTTAAATGTCTTTTTTTTCCTTTTTTATATTATATTAAAGTTTAATATTTTGATAATAATCATACTAGCCTATCACCCGTGCTATGTACGGAATAATTATAGATATTTATATTTGTTTTAGATTTTTTTTAATATATAAATTATGTTTTTAAAGATTTTTTATAAAAATAATTTAACAATCTTATTACTAACCATAGTGTATGAAAAAAGTTAAAAAGGGTACTGCAGTAACTATATACAGATTGTATCTATAATTATTTGTATGAGGAGATTTTAAATATTGATAAGGAGATTTTGACCAAATCAATAAATGCAAGCACGTGGATTGAAAAAAGTTAATAAATGCTGATTAGGAGATTTTGACCAAATCAATAAATGTTGTTTTTAATAAAAAATTTAGAAAATTCAGATTGAGACATTGAAGCTCCCACAGGCCTTGGGGTGAAAAACCCTCTTTTCCTTAAAAACCCCATTGAGTGTTTATGTTTATCTAACTTCAATCATATTAAAAAATCAAATTATGAAGAAAATGAGATAACTTCAATCATACAAATCACATTTTTTTTAATGCTATCTAACTACAATCATATTTTTCTCATAATAAAAATAATAATTCAAAAAAAAGACCATTAAAATAGTAAATAAAAAGATTATTTAGAAGCATTAAACAAACAGCAATCACATTTTTCTTTTTTTGAGTGTTTATGTTTATTTAACTTCAATCATATTAAAAAAATAAAATTATAAACAAAAGGAGATAACTTCAATCATACAAATCACCTTTTTTTTAATGCTATCTAACTACAATCACATTTTTCTCATAATAAAAAAAATAATTCAAAAAAAGGACCATTAAAATAGTAAATAAAAAGATTATTTAGAAGTACTGAACAAACGACAATCACATTTTTCTTTTTGTAAGTATTTATGTTTATCTAACTTCAATCATATTAAAAAAATCAAATTATAAACAAAATGAGATAACTTCAATCATACAAATCACAATTTTTTTAATGCTATCTAACTACAATGACATTTTTCTCATAATAAAAAAATAATTGAAGAAAATAACCATTAAAATAGTAAATAAAAAAGATTATTTAAAACCATTGAATAAACTACAATCACATTTTTCTTTTTGTGAGTGTTTATGTTTGTCTAACTTCAATCATATTAAAAAATAAAATTATAAACAAAAGGAAATAACTTCAATAATACAAATCACAATTTTTTTAATGCTATCTAATCATCATCAATAATTAAAAAAATAAATCATAAATTAAGTCAATTGATAATTAAAAAACACAATAATTTATTTTCCAAAAAACATAGTGAGTTAAAAAGATCAATTACAATTTTTTTTGGTCAAAATACAATCTAATCATCATCAATAATTGATACATTATGTGACCCTAATGAGTATAATCTATTTTGTTTTTCAAAAAACACAGTGAGTTAAAAATCAAATCACAAATTAAGTGAATTGATAGTTAAAAAAACATAATAATTTTTTTTTCAAAAAACACAGTGAGTTAAAAAAATCAATTACAATTTTTTTTTTCAAAATATAATCTAATCATTATCAATAATTGGTACTTTAAAAATCAAATAAAAAAAAAATCAAATGAAATCACAAATATTTTTATGTTATCTAACTAAAATCATATATTTTTTCATAAATAATTGTAAAGAAAAACCATTAAAACAGTAAATAAAAGATTAAATCACATTAAAAAAAAGAACCATTGAACAAACTACAATCACATCACATTTTTCCCATAATAAAAAAAATAAATAAATGAAAAAAAGAACCATTGACTAATTGCAATCACATTAGAAAAAAAAGAAACCATTGAACTAAGTACAATCACATTTTTTTCTTTGTGAGTGTTTATGTTTATCTAACTTCAATCATATTAAAAACAAAATTAAAATAGTAAATAAAAAGATTAAATAACATTAAAAAAAAAAAACCATTGAACTAACTACAACAATCATATTAAAAAAAGAGTCATTGAACAAACTACAATCACATCACATTACAATCACATTTTTTTCTTTGTGAGTGTTTATGTTTATTTAACTTCAATCATATTAAAAATAAAATTAAAATAGTAAATAAAAAGATTAAATAATATTAAAAAAAAAACTATTGAACTAACTACAACAATCATATTAAAAAAAAGAGTCATTGAACAAACTACAATCACATCACATTTTTTCCCATAATAAAATAAATAAATAAAAAAAAGAATTATTAAACTAACTACAATCACATTAAAAAAAAAAGAATCATTCAACTAATTATAATCACATTTTCTCTTTGTGAGGGTTTATATTTATCTAACTTCAATCATATTAAAAAATGAAGTTATAATTTTTTATTCGCTAGACAAATCACAAATATTTTTATGTGCTATCTAACTACAATATCAAAACAGTAAACAAAAAGAAAAGTCAAGAAGGAGAAAACAAAAAAAAGACGTACTGTTTGCATACGTGGTCACTGAAGTTGAAAGTGTAGAAGTGAGAAGTCAAGAAGGAGAAAACAAAAAGAAGACACACTGTTTGCAATAGGTATGTGAAAAGTTAAAAAGAGTGTGTGTATTGGAGAAGTTAAAAAGACTTGGAAGAATTTAATAAGTGCTAAGTTTTTTTTTTTCAAAAAAAAATCAAACAAATTAAGAAATTAAGGTTCAGATATTGGAACTCCCACAAAATTTGTGGGTAAGAGATAGATATAAATAAATAGATAGATATAGATATTTATATTTTTTTTAATATACAAATTATTTGTTTTGGAAAAGGTACTGCAGTAACTATGAGAGAAGTCAAAAAGTCTTATAGGTTGAGAGAAGTTAATAAATGCTGAGGTTAATTTTTTTTTTCAAAAAACAAAAAATTAGAAAATTAGGATTGGCATATTGGAACTCTCACAGGCCTTGGGGGTTAAAAACCCCCTTTTGCTTAATATATAGTATAGATTGCGATTTTTTAATGTCTTTTTTTTATTTATTTTAAATGTATTCTTTTTTTCCTTTTTTACATTATATTAAAGTTTAATATTTTGATAATTATCATATGTGTTGCACTTTTCAAGGAATTAAATGTCTTCTTTTTTTATTATATTATATTAAAGTTTAATATTTTGATAATAATCATATGTGTTGGACTTTTCAAGAAATTTTTTTTATGCTTATTCTTAATGCATTAAAGTATTATTATGAGAGATAATAATCATATGTGTTGGGACTTTTCAAGGAATTCATATGTGTTGGATTTTAAAGAATTTTTTTTATGCTTGTTCTTAATGCATTAAAGTGTTATTATGAGGGTAAAACTTGGGGGTTAGGAGAAGTTAATAAATGCTAAGGTTTTCTTCTCTTTTTTTTAAATCAAAAAATCAAGAAATTTATATTGAGAGATTGGAGCTCTCACAAGACTTGGGGTTAAAAACCCCCTCTTACTATTAGAGCTCCCACAAGGCTTTAGAAACCCTATTTTTCTTAATATATTTACAATTATCTGTATATGTGAATTGCGATTTTTAAATGTTTTTTTTTATTTATTTTAAATGTCTTCTTTTTTTCCTTTTTTACATTATGTTAAAGTTTAATATTTTGATAATAATTATATATGTTGGACTTTTCAAGGAATTAAATGTCTTCTTTTTTTTATTATATTATATTAAAGTTTAATATTTTGATAATAATCATATGTGTTGGACTTTTCAAGAATTTTTTTTTATACTTGTTCTTAATGCATTAAAGTGTTATTATGATGGATAATAATCATATGTGTTGGGACTTTTCAAGAAATTCATATGTGTTGGATTTTAAAGAACTTTTTTTATGCTTGTTCTTAATGCATTAAAGTATTATTATGAGGGTAAGACTTGGGGGTTGGAAGAAGTTAATAAATGTTAAGTTTTTTTTTTTTTTTAAATCAAAAAATCAAGAAATTTAGATTGGGAGATTGGAGCTCCCACAAAGTTTGGGGTTAAAAACCCCATTTTGCTTAATATATAACTAGCCTATCACCCGTGCTATGCACGGGATAATTATAGATATTTATATTTGTTTTCATTTTTTTTAATATATAAATTAAATATATAAATTAAATATATGGGGTTTGACCGAGGAGTTTGAAAGAATTTAATAAGTGTTTATTTATTTATTTAAGAGGCATTTACACAATAATTACATAATATATAAATTAAATACATGGGGTTTGACCGAGGAGTTTGAAAGAATTTAATAAGTGTTTATTTATTTATTTAAGAGGCATTTACACAATAATTACATGGGTCTCTTGGGGATGCAAAAAGTAAGGAAATTAGGATTTCATTTATTGCGTTATTCATTTAATAAGTATAATTATTATAAATTAAGTGTTTATTGTAATCAATAGTGTAATTATTACAATCTTTGAATTTATTGTAATCAATAGTGTAATTATTACAATCTTTGAACCAATCACCAATCACCAAGTCAATTTTTTTTAAAAAAAATATTAAAAAATCAAGAAATTAGGATTGGCATGTTGGACGTTCCACAAGTCTTGGGTTTTAAAAGACCCTTTTCCTTAATATATAGACTAGTGGTAACCCGTGCTACGCACGGTATGTAAAAAAATTAATAATATATTTTTATATAAAATAATATAAATAGTTTTGTATGCAAATTATGAAAATAAAAAAAAAGATTGAAATTTACAATTTAAATCTCATAATTTTATCACAATTTATTTATTATTTTTTAATTTGTCACAAATTTAATCATGTAACTTTCAAATTTCTTATCTAGAATTACAAACTTAAGTGAGTTCAACCCAAATAACTTGAGTCGAGTTTAAAATTTTTTAAAGATTGAACTATATAACTTTTAATTAAGTGAGGACCTATGCAGAAATTTAAAAATTCAAATTAAATTTGAATAGACTTGGGTAGAAATACCAAATAACCTGAGCAACCAAAACAAAATTATATATATAAATATATAAATTATTTGCTAATTTATTTTTTAAAATGATAAATAAAATTAATTAAAAATTTAATGTTAATGAATAAAAGAAACAACAATAGATTTCCAATAGAATTTTTCCTGCAAATATTTTAAAAAATACACATTTTAGAAATGGATCATCAAATAAAAGGTTGTTTGGGAAGTGACATATTAGCTCACTTTTTATTTATTTATTTATTTATTTATTATCTTTTTTAAATCGCATCATATCTTTATTTTTCTACACATTTTTTCATAAAAAGTAAAAAAATATAATAATTATCTTTTTTTGAGTCACATCACATCTCTATTTATTTATACATATTTTCGTAAAAAGTAAAAAAGTATACTTATTTAGCACTTCCCAAACTACCACTAAGTTGATATTAAAAAAATTAACTTTTTATAATGGCATAAATAATTTAAATATTTTTTTTGAAATTATTTTTAATTTAAAAATTACAATAAAATATTAAATATAATAAAAAAAAATTCTTACAAAATAAAAGTATTTGAATAAAAAAAAAGGTAAGAAGAACATTTAATATGGTATTTTCATTTAATCTGAAAATAATTCTAGATGAATAATAAATTATCACCTATAATCCTCTTACTTTTTTTTTTTTTTTAATAAATAAAACAGTTTAACGAACTATCACTTTTAACAAAAAAAAATTATCATTTTTTTCTAATTTATTTTAGCAAAACTAACTTTTTATCAATTTGAACCAAAAATATCTTTGTTCTTTATTTTAATTTCTTTAATTGACAATTGAAATTAAAAAAAAAAAACAAAAACAAAACAAAATCCATCATGTTTGGTAAGTACTAAAAAAGTTATTTTTGTTCTTTTGTTAAAAAAAAATTATAGTAAAAATATTATTGTTCAAGTTTTTATAGTTTAGAAGGATATAATTTGAACACATATATTTAAAACAAATTATATTTTGACTAATAATATTATGACACATGTGAATATTGATCTCATTCTAATTGTAGTAATATAATTTGAAGAAGAATTTATATTTGAAATTTTATTTTCTAATTTAACAAATTATATTTCTATTCGGGTATTTTTTTTTTCAACTTATTTAAGATGGAGTTGTGGGTATCTATATATTTTTTTAATATTTGTTTTTAATTATTATTATTTAGGTAAGTTATGATATGAGTTAGAAATTAGGATTGAGAGATTAGGGTAGTGTTTGGTAGAGTTTTGTAAATGTGATTTGAGAGTATGAGTTGTATTTTGAGTTTGTGTGTTGTGGAATTATGATTTGAGTGTAGAAAATTTGTTTGGTAAAGAGTTTTGAAAATAGTTTTGGAAAAGAGGTTTGATTTGAGTGGGGAATTGTTGATGTGACATTTGATATGTGATACAAAAATTTACAACTCATAACTAAATATACAACTCAAAATTATTTTAAAGCACATAAAAAATTTGAAAAATTGAAGAAAATATTTTTCCCGATTATGTAAATCAATTGCAAAAAAAAAAAAAAAAAAAAAAAAATCACTGTTTCGGACAGCCGGCCGGTCAACCGGCCGGACGTCCCGTGCGCCCTCTGCTGTGACAGAATGTTTTGACATATAGACAGAGCTTCCGGCAGAGTTTTGGAAAATTAATTCCAAAACTCTTACCAAACATCATGCTCAAACTCAGGTGTAGAAAACTAATTCTAGAGCTCTTCCAAACAGAGGCCTTAGGGGTTAAAAACTCTCTTTTGCTTAATATATAGTATAGATTCCCAAACTACCACTAAGTTGATATTAAAAAAATTAACTTTTTATCATGGCATAAATAATTTAAATATTTTTTTTGAAATTCTTTTTAATTTAAAAATTACAATAAAATATTAAATATGATAAAAAAAATTTCTTACAAAATAAAAGTATTTGAATAAAAAAAAGGTAAGAAGAACATTTAATATGGTATTTTCATTTAATTTGAAAATAATTCTAGATGAATAATAAATTATCACCTATAATCCTCTTACTTTTTATTTTTTTTTAATAAATAAAACAGTTTAACGAACTATCACTTTTAATAAAAAAAAATTATCATTTCTTTCTAATTTATTTTAGCAAAACTAACTTTTTTTCAATTTGAACCAAAAATATCTTTGTTCTTTATTTTAATTTCTTTAATTGACAATTGAAATTTAAAAAAAAAACAAAACAAAACAAAACAAAATCCACCATGTTTGGTAAGTACTAAAAAAGTTATGCTCTGTTCTTTTGTTAAAAAAAATTATATTAAAAATATTATTGTTCAAGTCTTTATAGTTTAGAAGGATATAATTTGAACACATATATTTAAAAAAAATTATATTTTAACTAATAATATTATGACACATGTGAATATTAATCTCATTCTAATTGTAGTAATATATAATTTAAAGAAGAATTTATATTTGAAATTTTATTTTATAATTTAACAAATTATATTTCTATTCGGGTATTTTTTTTTTTTTCAACTTATTTAAGATGGAGTTGTGGGCATCTATACATTTTTTTAATATTTGTTTTTAATTATTATTATTTAAGTAAGTTATGATATGAGTTAGATATGTAATAGACATGTGAGTTTTATTTATTTAAAGTTTATTGAGATAAACTTTAAAGATTTTTTTTTTTTTGGTTATGTTATAATATAATATATAAGATATAAATAGATATCTACAACTTTAATATTTTTTTTTGGAAAGGAATGCAAATTTTAATATTTTTTTTGGGAAATTGGTGAGAGAGATTAGGAGAGAGAGACTATGAAATATTTTCGTTATTAAATAAATAAATCAATCAATAGTTTTTTTTAATCTATTTTGTAAATTAAAAAATCAATAATTTTAGAAAATTTATTAATTTGTCCCATTAAGTATACATAAAGATATTACTAAATTTAGATGTTGTTATATCTTTTTGAGATCCATAGCTAAACTCTTATCTTCTTTATTTTTTTGTGTATCCATAGTGTATGAAAGAAATTGAAAAATGTGCTGCAGTAATTATGAGAGAAATCAAAAGGGTTTGTGGGTTTAGAGAATTCAATAAATGAATGTTGAGGTTAGGTTGGGAGAGGTCAATAAATGTTGAGGTTTTTTTTTTTTTTTTTAAATCAAAAGATTAAGAAATTAGGATTGAGAGATTGGAGCTCCCACAGGCCTTGGGGGTTTTTAATATGAGTTAGATATGTGAGTTTTATTGATTTAAAGTTTATTGAGATAAACTTTAAAGATTTTTTTTTTTTGGTTTTTTTGGTGTTTTTTTTTTTTTTTTTTTGTTATAATATAATATATAAGATATAAATAGATATGTACAACTTTAATATTTTTTTTGGAAAAGGAATGCAGGTTTTAATATTTTTTTTTGAAAATTGGTGAGAGAGATTAGGAGAGAGAGACTATGAAATATTTTCGTTATTAAATAAATAAATCAATCAATAGTTTTTTTTAATCTATTTTGTAAATTAAAAAATCAATAATTTTAGAAATTTTATTAATTTGTCCCATTAAGTATACATAAAGATATTACTAAATTTAGATGTTGTTATATCTTTTTGAGATCCATAGCTAAACTTTTATCTTCTTTATTTTTTTGTGTATCCATAATGTATAAAAGAAATTGAAAAATGTGTTGTAGTAATTATGAGAGAAATCAAAAGGGTTTGTGGGTTTGGAGAAGTCAATAAATGCTGAGGTTGGGTTGGGAGAGGTCAATAAATGCTGAGTTTTTTTTTAAAAAAAAATCAAAAAACTAAGAAATTAGGATTGAGAGATCGGAGCTCCCACCGGCCTTTAGGAGAGAGAGACTATGAAATATTTTCGTTATTAAATAAATAAATCAATCAATAGTTTTTTTTAATCTATTTTGTAAATTAAAAAATCAATAATTTTAGAAAATTTATTAATTTGTCCCATTAAGTATACATAAAGATATTACTAAATTTAGATGTTGTTATATCTTTTTGAGATCCATAACTAAACTTTTATCTTCTTTATTTTTTGTGTATCCATAGTGTATGAAAGAAATTGAAAAATGTATTGTAGTAATTATGAGAGAAATCAAAAGGGTTTGTGGGTTTAGAGAAGTCAATAAATGCTGAGGTTGGGTTGGGAGAGGTTAATAAATGCTGAGTTTTTTTTATAAAAAAAATCAAAAAATTAAGAAATTAGGATTGAGAGATTTGAGCTTCCACAGGCCTTGGAGGTTAAAAACCCCCTTTTGCTTAATATATAGTATAGATAGATGTGAATTGCGATTTTTAAATGTTTTTTTTTTTAAATGTCTTCTTTTTTTTTTTCCTTTTTTATATTATATTAAAGTTTAATATTTTGATAATAATCATATGTGTTAGACTTTTCAAGGAATTAAATGTCTTCTTTTTTTTATTATATTATATTAAAGTTTAATATTTTGATAATAATTATATGTGTTGGACTTTTCAAGAAATTTTTTTTATACTTGTTCTTAATGCATTAAAGTGTTATTATGAGGGATAATAATCATATGTGTTGGGATTTTTCAAGGAATTCATATGTGTTGGATTTCAAAGATTTTTTTTTGTGCTTATTCTTAATGCATTAAAGTGTTGTGCTATGCACAGATTGTGTTTACAATTATCTATATATATGAATTGTGATTTTTAAATATTTTTTTTAAATGTCTTCTTTTTTTTTCCTTTTTTATATTATATTAAAGTTTAATATTTTGATAATAATCATATATGTTGGATTTTTCAAAGAATTAAATGTCTTTTTTCATTATTATATTATATTAAAGTTTAATATTTTGATAATAATTATATGTGTTGGATTTTTCAAGAAATTTTTTTTATGCTTACTCTTAATGCATTAAAGTGTTATTATGAGGGATAATAATTATATGTGTTGGCACTTTTCAAGGAATTTATGTGTTAGATTTCAAATTTTTTTTTATGCTTGTTCTTAATATATTAAAGTGTTATTATGATGGTAAGACTTGGGAGTTGGGAAAAGTTAATAAATGCTAAGATTTTTTTTTTTAAATAAAAAAATCAGGAAAATTAGATTGGGAGATTGGAGCTCCCACAAGGATTGGGGTTAAAAACCCTCTTTTGCTTAATATATAGTATAGACTAGCATATCACCCGTGCTATGCACGGATTGTATTTACAATTATCTATATATGTGAATTGTGATTTTTAAATATGTTTTTTTTATATTTTAAATGTCTTCTTTTTTTCCTTTTTTATATTATATTAATGTTTAATATTTTGATAATAATCATATGTGTTGGACTTTTTAAGGAATTAAATGTCTTTTTTATTATTATTATATTATATTAAAGTTTAAGATTTTGATAATAATCATATGTGTTAGATTTTTCAAGAATTTTTTTTTATACTTGTTCTTAATGCATTAAAATGTTATTATGAGGGATAATAATCATATGTGTTAGGACTTTTCAAGAAATTTATATGTGTTGGATTTCAAAGAATTTTTTTTATACTTGTTCTTAATACATTAAAGTATTATTATGATGGTAAGACTTAAGAGTTGAGAGAAGTTAATAAATGCTAAGATTTTTTTTTTTTTTTAAAATCAAAAAATCAAGAAATTTAGATTGGGAGATTGGAGCTCTCACAAGGCTTGGGGTTAAAAACCCCCTTTTGCTTAATATATAGTATAGATGTGAATTGTGATTTTTAAATGTTTTTTTTTTTATATTTTAAATGTCTTCTTTTTTTCCTTTTTTATATTATATTAAAGTTTAATATTTTGATAATAATCATATGTATTGGACTTTTTAAGGAATTAAATGTCTTTTTTATTATTATTATATTATATTAAAGTTTAAGATTTTGATAATAATCATGTGTTAGATTTTTCAACAATTTTTTTTTATACTTGTTCTTAATGCATTAAAATGTTATTATGAGGGATAATAATCATATGTGTTGGGACTTTTCAAGGAATTTATATGTGTTGGATTTCAAAGAATTTTTTTATACTTGTTCTTAATGCATTAAAGTATTATTATGATGGTAAGACTTGAGAGTTGGGAGAAGTTAATAAATGCTAAGATTTTTTTTTTTAAAATCAAAAAATCAAGAAATTTAGATTGGGAGATTGAAGCTCTCATAAGGCTTGGGGTTAAAAACCCCCTTTTGCTTAATATATAGTATAGATATAGACTAGCTATCACCCATGCTATGCACGGGATAATTATAAATATTTGTATTTGTTTTAGATTTTTTTTAATATATAAATTATGTTTTTTAAGACTTTTTAGAAAAATAATTTAACAATCTTATCAGTAACTATAGTGTATAAGAGAAGTTGAAAAGGGTACTGCAGTAACTATACACAGATTGTATCTATAATTATTTGTATGAGGGGATTTTAAATGTTGATCAGGTGATTTTGACCAAATCAATAAATGCAGGCATGTGGAAAGACATGTGGATTGAAAAAAGTTTATAAATACTGATCAGGAGATTTTGACCAAATCAATAAATGCTGAGTTTTTTTTTAATAAAAAATTTAGAAAATTCAGATTGGGATATTGAAACTCTCACAGGCTTTGGGGGTTAAAACCCCCCTTTTGCTTAATATATAGTATAGACTAGCCTATCACCCGTGCTATGTACGGGATAATTATAGATATTTATATTTGTTTTAGATTTTTTTTAATATATAAATTATGTTTTTTAATATTTTTTATAAAAATAATTTAACAATCTTATCACTAACCATAGTGTATGAGAGAAGTTAAAAAGGGTACTGCAGTAATTATATACGGATTGTGTCTATAATTATTTGTATGAGGGGATTTTGACAAAATCAATAAATGCAGTCATGTAGAAAGACATGTAGATTGAAAAAAGTTAATAAATGCTGATCAAAGAATTTTGACCAAATCAAAAAATGCTGAGTGTTTTTTTTAAAATAAAAAACAAAATATTTAGAAAATTCAAATTGGGATATTGAAGGTCCCACCGGCTTTGGGGGTTAAAAACCCCTTTTTGTTTAATATATAGTATAGATAGATTATTTAAAACCATTGAACAAACTACAATCACATTTTTCTTTTTGTGAGTTAACTTCAATCATATTAAAAAATCAAATTATAAACAAAATGAGATAACTTTAATCATACAAATCACAACTTTTTTAATGCTATCTAACTACAATGACATTTTTCTCATAATAAAAAAAATAATTGAAAAAAATAACTATTAAAATAGTAAATAAAAAAGATTATTTAGAACCATTGAACAAATTACAATCACATTTATCTTTTTGTGAGTCTTTATGTTTATCTAACTTCAATCATATTAAAAAATAAAATTATAAACAAAAGGAGATAATTTCAATCATACAAATCACAATTTTTTTAATGTTATCTAATCATCATCAATAATTAAAAAAATCAATCACAAATTAAGTTAATTGATAATTAAAAAACACAATAATTTATTTTTCAAAAAACATAGTGTGTGAAAAAGATCAATTACAATTTATTTTTTTTTTTGTGGTCAAAATACAATCTAACATCATCAATAATTGGTACATTATATGACCCTAATGAGTACAATCCATTTTGTTTTTCAAAAAACACAATGAGTTAAAAATCAAATAACAAATTAAGTGAATTGATAGTTAAAAAAACACAATAATTTTTTTTTTCAAAAAACACAATGAGTTAAAAAAATCAATTACAATTTTTTTTTCTTCAAAATACAATCTAATCATTATCAATAATTGATACTTTAAAAATCAAATCAGAAAAAAATCAAATCAAATCACAAATATTTTTATGCTATCCACCTACAATCATATTTTTTTCATAAATAATTGTAAAGAAAAACCATTAAAACAGTAAATAAAAGATTAAATCACATTAAAAAAAAAAGAACCATTGAACAAATTACAATCACATCATATTTTTCCCATATTAAAATAAATAAATAAATAAATAAATAAAAGAATTATTGACTAACTACAATCACATTAAAAAAAAGAACCATTGAACTAACTAAATCACATTTTTTTCTTTGTGAGTGTTTATGTTTATCTAACTTCAATCATATTAAAAATAAAATTAAAATAGTAAATAAAAAAATTAAATAACATTAAAAAAAAAATCATTCAACTGACTACAACAATCATATAAAAAAAAAGAGCCATTGAACAAACTACAATCACATCACATTACAATCACATTTTTTTCTTTGTGAGTGTTTATGTTTAGAGTTTAGGGTTTAGTGTGTATTGAAGAAGTTAAAAGATTTGGAAGAATTTAATAAGTTCTAAGTTTTTTTTTTTTAAAAAAAAATCAAAAAAATTAGAAATTAAGGTTCAGATATTGGAACTCCCACAAAATTTATGGGTTAGAGACAGATATAAATAAATAGATAGATATAGATATAGATATTTATATTTGTTTTAAATTTTTTTTAATATACAAATTATTTGTTTTGGAAAAGATACTGTAGTAATTATGAGAGAAGTCAAAAAATCTTGTGGGTTGAGAGAAGTTAATAAATGCTGAGATTAACTTTTTTTTAAAAAAAAAAAACAAAAAATTAGAAAATTAGGATTGACATATTGGAGCTCCCACAAACCTTGGGAGTTAGAAACATTCTTTTGCTTAATATATAGTATAGATATAGATAGATAGATAGATAGATATAGATGTTTATATTAATTTTAAATATTTTTTTAATATACAATTTTTTTTTATAGATTTTTTATAAAAATAATTTAATAATCTTATCAATAACCATAATGTATAGGAAAAGTTGAAAAGAGTGCTTCAATAACTATGAGAGAAGTCAAAAAGGCTTGTGGGTTAGGAGAAGTTAATAAATGCTGAGGTTCTTTTTTATAAAAAAAAAGTCGAAAAATAAAAAAATTAAGATTGAGATATTGAAACTCTCACAAGGCTTGTGGGTTAGAAATCTCATTTTCCTTATATAATACTAGTCCATCACCCGTGCTATGCACGGAATAATTGTAGATATTTATATTTGTTTTAGATTTTTTTTAATATATAAATTATGTTTTTTAAGATTTTTTATAAAAATAATTTTAAAAAACATAATTTAACAATCTTATCACTGACCATAGTGTATGAGAGAAGTTGAAAAAGATACTGCAGTAACTATACACGGATTGTATCTATAATTATTTGTATAGGGGATTTAAATGTTGATCAGAGGATTTTAACCAAACCAATAAATGCAAACATGTGGAAAGACATGTGGATTGGAAAAAGTTAATAAATGCCGATTAAGAGATTTTGACCAAATCAATAAATGCTAAGTTTTTTTTAAAATAAAAAATTAAAAAAATTCAGATTGGGATATTGAAACTCCCACAGGCCTTGGGGGTTAAAAACCTCCTTTTGCTTAATATATAGTAACTCACTGTTTGCAATAAAAAAAAAAAAAAAAGTGTGTGTATTGGAGAAATTAAAAAGACTTGGAAGAATTTAATAAGTGCTAAGTTTTTTTTTCAAAAAAAATCAAAAAAATTAAGAAATTAAGGTTCAGATATTGAAACTCCCACAAAACTTGTTGGTTAGAGATAGATATAAATAAATAGATAGATATAGATACTTATATTTGTTTTAAATTTTTTTTAATATACAAATTATTTGTTTTGGAAAATGTATTGCAGTAATTATGAGAGAAGTCAAAAAGTCTTGTGGGTTGAGAGAAGTTAATAAATGCTGAGATTAATTTTTTTAAAAAGATAGATATAGATATAGATATTTATATTTGTTTTAAATTTTTTTTAATATACAAATTATTTGTTTTGGAAAAGATACCGTAATAATTGTGAGAGAAGCCAAAAAGTCTTGTGGGTTGAGAGAAATTAATAAATGCTGAGGTTAATTTTTTTTTTAAAAAAAAAAACAAAAAATTAGAAAATTAGGATTGGCATATTGAAGCTCCCACAGGCCTTAGGGGTTAAAACCCCTCTTTTGCTTAACATATAGTATAGATAGATATTGATTTTCCTTATATAATATATAGATAGATAGATTTGAGGTAAAAAGATCAAAATACCTTTAATCTCTCCTGCCCCCTATTAATATTGATATTTAATGTTGATTGTTATTATGTTTTGGTAGTTCTCATGCATCAGGATGTTAACTGTCATTATATTCATATTAATTTGAAATAAATTTTTGTCATCGTGTTGTCAATTACATGATGTGAATACTCACATCATGTAATTGAAATGAATATTTACATCATTATATTTACATTAATTTGAATGAATTTTTGTCATTGTGTTGTCAGTTATATGATATGAATATTCATATTAAAACATACAAATGTAAGCGTTCACATCACTACATCATATGAAAAAGAATATTCACATGTTGTGAACATTCATATCACGACATATTTTGAATAAGAATGCGTTGTCAATTAAAAATATAATGAATGATATTTTTAATGTGTTGTCAATTAAGTTCATATGCTGTGAAGGTTTACATGTTGTGAATGTTCGCATCACTACATTAGATGAGAGAGAATTTTTCGAAAATGTGTTGTGAACATTTATATCAAATGAGAGAAAATGCTCACATTATTTTTAATGTGTTGTCAATTAAAAATATATTCACATTATATAATAATATAAAATAATAACATCAATGTTATTTAATTTGTGTATGAAATTTTCTATGCCTTGGTCATTTCCCTTCTCTCTCCTCCCCCAACATTAAATATTAATATTAAATATAAGGGCATAAAAGTTTACGGAAATAGTATAAATCAAGAAAAATGACTTTATGGAATAAAAGTATAAATACATGGAACTAAGTGAGTTAAAAAAATTCCTTTATAGACTTCTTTGGTTAGAACATTTCTATATGAGATTTATCAATAAAAATTTCTATTTTTAAAGATAAATATAATTTGATCATATAATTATAAATATTCGATCAACTTAATTTTTGTATAAATAATTTATTCAATAAATTTATAAGATGGACTTTTTAAATCTTCTAACTGGGCCTTGAGGTGGGCCAATGTCAGGGCCTACCAATCCCAACAGCCTTCTTAAGAGAATATCTTTTTATAGGAGTTTTATTTTCACCTCATTTTTTTTTTTGGATTATTTACCAATAAATCCTACTTCACAATCTGTTATACCAAATAGTCCCACTTTTATTCTATTATACCAAATAGTCCTGCTGGTGAGTTGATTTGGTCCTTTTTGATTTTTTTTTTCCATTTTTATTTCACTGGGTGGACTAGAGTGCCCTTGTTTTTTTTCCCATTTTTGTTTCACCGGTTTGGCTAATTTTGGTGATACATTCAAATACGTTTCACCAATTGTGAGGTAGGGTTTGCGAATTTGAATGTGTCTTCCTTGCCGACGGCTGGGTTTGGTGTGTGCTGTGCTCTGCTGTGTGTGTGTGTTGTGTGTATGGTGTGTATGAGTGTGCGTGTGGCTGTGCTGGGTGTGTGTGGCTGTTGGATACTGGGTGTGTGTGTGTGAGCGACGGTGGTGTCGCGGAGTTCGGCGGCGAACAACCACAAGGGTTTGGCGAGAAAGGTACTGCCGGCGTGGTAGTGTGCGTGTATCAGTGTGTCTGTGTTATGTGTTGGGTGTCCTAGAGAGAGAAGAGAAAGCTGGGTTTGGTGTCTTAGAGAGAGAAGAGAAATCTGGGTTTGGTGTGTGCTGTGCTGTGCTGTGTGTGTGTGTGTTGTGTGTATGGTGTGTATGAGTGTGTGTGTGGCTGTGCTGGGTGTGTGTGGTTGTTGGCTACTGGGTGTGTGTGTATGAGCGGCGGTGGTGTCGCGGAGTTCGGCGGCGAACAACCACAAGGGTTTGGCGAGAAAGGTACTGCCGGCGTGGTAGTGTGCGTGTATCAGTGTGTCTGTGTTATGCGTTGGGTGTCTTAGAGAGAGAAGAGAAAGCTGGGTTTGGTGTCTTAGAGAGAGAAGAGAAATCTGGGTTTGGTGTGTGCTGTGCTGTGCTGTGTGTGTGTGTGTGTGCTGTGTGTATGGTGTGTATGAGTGTGTGTGTGGCTGTGCTGGGTGTGTGTGGCTGTTAGCTACTGGGTGTGTGTGTATGAGCGGCGGTGGTGTCGCGGAGTTCGGCGGTGGTGTCGATGGTGGTTTGGTCTTTGATGAATGTGTCTGCCTGTTGTGAACCTCCAAACAGATCAACACACACACACCAACCCACCCCACCCCACACACACCAACCCACCCACCCCACCCCACACACCAACCCACCCCAAAACTAAAAACCCCTTACAGCGGATTGCAGTTGTGTGACACCCTTACAATGTATCACATGCAACACACTACACATTTATTTACTAATTATGTACGAGGGTAATTACGTCCCTCACAATTAAATGGGACTAAATGGTTTAGTAGAATAAAAATGGGACCAATTGGTTCATAAGTTCAAAATTTGGGATTTATTGGTAAATCTCCCTTTTTTTTTTCCGCACAACAATAATATATGTATATACGGATGAAGATGTGATTTGTTCTGTTTTTGCTGTTTTTGCGTATTTTTTTTCCATTGGTGAAAACACCAACTTATTTGATGAATTATTTTCAAAAAACTGATTTCTGAATTTTTTTTTCCTGAAAATTGTGTTTTATAAAAATAAAAATGAACAAACAGACTGGCAGGACAATTTAATAGTTCTTATTTGCTGTGTGATTTATGTAATAATAAAAAAAAAAAGCGGAGATGAAATTTATCGAGTGATACATAGCAGCAACAAAAATAAAATAAAAAAAAGAAAGATATCAAAGTATGTCACGATTTTGACTTGGGTATCAAAAAAATGAAATAAAAATTAATATATCACTGTGATTTGAAAGAGTAAATCAATGGAAATCAATTGCCTTAGGAGCACTTGATCCAAAAAATATATATATTGACTTACGAGCAAGATCTAAACAGCAGTAATTGGATTATAAAGCCTACACTGCAAAATTCAATTCAACTTGAATTATTATTATTATTTTTATTTATTTATTTATTTTTTAAAACGTAACAAAATAACAATATGATGCAGAGATATCTACAAAATAGGGTTAAAAAAATCCCTCAAAATAAAAAAAAAAAAAAATTGCAAAATCAATTTTTAACTAGAGCAAATTTTAAAGAGAGAGATTACCCTTTTTTCAATAGCTATTTGATAGGTAGAAGGCTTCTGATTGTAATGACCATTGAAGATTCGGTGGATGATGATTGAGTTTTATAGGCTTCTGATTGCAGAAGGCTCAACGTTCTCTTGGGTAGTAGGGTTGGGATTTTAATCCTTTTATATTGGTAACCTTAGTTTGTTACATTTTTTTATTTTTATTTATAGTTTTTTTATTATTTTAAATAATGCTATTAAACTCATAAAATTACCCACGTGATAAAGAAATTGGACTCTATAGAGTATGTGACAAATCAAAATTTGACAATTATCATACTATATAATTGTGAATTGTATTGTGAAATTTTTTAAAAGTCAAATATTTTTCAAATTTTTAAGCTTTAATGAGATATCGGTGAATTGTATTCCTTTTGAGTTTTTTTTTTTTTTTCTTTTTAGTTAACTTGTTTTTTTAGAGTTACATTAGACCCATCTAGTAACAATCGGATGATTATAATCACTTATAAATTAAATTATGTGTATCAATCAAAATTGGATATAATATTTGATTGAGTCGAACCCAAGGTGTACAGATTTATGCCTTATTTGGGGAATAATTAAAATAGTCAAAAAGTCACTATAAATTATTATATTATTCTTTTTATTTTTCACCCATCTTTTTATAAAAAATGAAAAGAGAAATTACTATTTAGTGGTGTTAGCAAAAAAATTATTACAAATTTATAGTAAAGTTTATAATTTTAATTATTAATATTTATCTTTTATTTGTATTTAGTTTTTGTTGACACTGTTGTGATGTGATTTGTCAAAAATTAAAAAATCAATTAAAATTCTCAAATCAACGCTCACTGGAACATGGAGTTTTTTTTTTTTTTTTAAATATTCCAAAAAAAAAAATATTTAGAGATTTGACCCACTTTTCAAACTATTTAAGAAATTAATATGTTTTTTAAAATCGCATTTTGAAAATGTAATTTTAAATTGAAATTATATTTTTAACATGTAATTTCACTTTGAAATCACATGTTAAAAATGCAATTTATGATGACATGAATTTCACTTTTTGAAATTATATTTTCAACATGTAATTTAGTTGAAAATATAATTTCAATTTTAAAATCGCATTTTCAAAATGCTTCAAAAAATAGGTTAATTTTTTCAAATAGTTTGAAAAATGAATCAATTATCTAAATTATTTCTTTTTTTAGAATATTAAAAAAAAAACTCCTGAAACGTGCCAGTTCACCAACTTATAAATAAAATAAAACATTTAAGTCTATAAAACTCAATCTTCATTCCCTTCTTAAAAAAAAAAAAAAAAAAAAAACTCAATCTTCATTACTTTCATTTTCGCTGAACTTTACCATCAGACGTCACCTATAGGATCACTGAGTCACCCGTGCCGATTTACCAACTTAAAAAATAAAAAATAAAAAATAAAAAATAAAGCTTGCGTGGCCCACAATGGGGTGTTTGGGATGATAGTTTGATGTTAAAATAGTTAATAAAAATTAAAAATAATTAAAATAATTAATAAGATAAAATATTACATTTTATATATTAATTAATTATTTTTTATATTATAATAATTTATTCAATTATAAAAAAAACCATAAACGTAACTTTTTTTATTAACTAAAATAACTAAAAAAAATTTAAAAATTAATTAAAATAATCAACATCTCAAATGAGACCAATATATGCCATCCACAATAAATGCTGTATTTAATAGATTTTTTAAATTCAGTGTATCCTCTATCAATATTTTGGTTTGACTCTTTTGTTGTTTAGTTTATTTATTTTTGTTTTGGATACTTTAAAAAAGTCAAAAAGTCATTATCCTATTTAAGTCACATCATCTTATTTAAGCTACATTACCTCTCTACCACATCATTTCAAACCTAACTCATATCCAACTTATATTTCACAAAAAGTTAAAAAGTACACTTATTTAGATCATCTCAAATCACCCCTTACTTTTTAATATTTTGTTTTGAGTTCACAGGCCCACACCAAACTCTGCTTATGTATATACTAGAATTTTTTTAAAAAATTACTAAAATTTTTATACAATATCCACACGAAGTATATCTCATTTTATATAGTGCGAGTTTCACATACACTATGTAATAATAATTTTTTAAAGTTTCTAACGTTATATATATATATGATTGTTGGTTTGGAAAGGGATTCATGGGCTGTACTTAAATTATGTTTGGTTGTTGAAAAGTGGAACATGATTAGCAGTTTGATGAAAATATATGAATCCCTCCAAGGTGGAATTAGCATTTCCATGGGAGAGGTGGGATTGGAGATGATTTTATTTATTTGTTTGTTTATTTATGGTTCTCACTTTACAAAAAGAAACAAAGTCACATTTTATACTATGAGATTTTTTATATAATTTTATAAATTTATTTCAACAAACTAATATCACTACATTAATATACAAACAAATATAATTTATTTCATATCTTCAATCTAATCTACACTACTAATTCTATCACTTAATTTTAGAGTACTGATACTTAATTCGACAATCCAACATGATGAAAATTGCTTAAAATTGTTCGGGGCAAAAAATTTATGTGAAAGGATATAAATACCCGTCAAACTATTTTGGTGCGTTTAATTTGAAGGGCCATCTTTGTCCTTTTACTTATGGTTCTGACAATAGAAAAAAATGTAAAGCTTCTAAATACACACCTTCAATTTCTCTTTTGTATGCATGTATGGTAATTCTTGTTTGTTATGTTAAATCTTTGCACATGTGTAAAGAGATATTTATGGCCTCTATTTAAATTAAAGACTACAAATAAGTTTAGTTGGGTTTTGGAATGGCTTGTTGCTGTTGATTGTTGAACAATTTTTATTGTAATTAAATTAATTAATTCTATTTGGGTACTAAACGATAACCAGAATATAAAAGAAAAATAAGAAAGAAGAGAGAAAGTTTGATTACAAAAATCAAACTAGAAATAGAATTAAATAAATAAATAACAGATTTTATTTTGTTACAAAAACAAAATTAAAATCTGATTTAAAAAAATAATAAAACAGAAAATAAATAAATAACTTACTTGATTAATATCTTGAATATTATTCTGATCAAGTCCAGTGTTTGACACTGTCTTCTTAAGACAGATTCATCCTCTCTACGGTGTTTTCAGAATATGGACGTCTATCTCCCAGGATAAAATGATCAACTACAAATAAATGCAGCACTATAATTTATTTGTTCAACGAACAAACTAAGTGTTTACACTCTTTCTCACAAAAATTAAATGCAGCAAAATGACGAATAAATTTGCAAAGGAGAAGTACGAAATTTCTGAATTCAACATCAAATGAGGACTGTCATATTTATAGATGGATTGGTAGCTGCTGGTTTTAAATTAAACAGGTGCAAACCTGTTTTGAACAGGTACTGAACCTGTTGGTTTGAATTGGTACTATTTGGATTCAAATTTAAACAGATAAAATCGAATTGTACAGATTTAAATCTGTCTAGGTTTTTTGAAAATTAAACAGAATCAATTCTGTTCGGGTAGAAGAAAAATGGACCCAATTTTGAATTTTAAATTCCGAAAAACAAATTGGAAAAATTTGAATTTAATTTTAGAAAAATAAAATTCAAATGTTCTTGGCCCAAAAAGATAAGTATTGGGTCGGACAAGCCCAACCCAACCTCACACCCGCGCCCAAGCCTAGGCCCAGCCCAACTCAGCTTGCCCTACCGGACGGACGGCGACGGGCGCGCGCGTTTGGGTCCAATGGGTCTAGCCCATTTTGCCCATAACCTCACTTTCTACAAAACTTGGGTATCCCTTGGGGCACACCCCAAGTTCCAATCCCATGCCTTATAAACCCATTCAAAACTTCCCACCAAATCAATGTGGGACAAGCCATTTTCCAACCTTAAGGAATTTCCACCAAAACTCCATTTCCATGAAGCTCACTTTTGCTTCAATTTCTCATTCACCTGATAATGATTTTGAGCAACCATATATACCACGTGAATCACAACGCAGCATAGAACGCGTTACCACTTTGACCCGCAAAATCGATGCACGGGGCCCACCTAAGAATAGACCAAACTTAAGAAAAAATTCTGGTTTTACCCAGAATCTTTCCAACCATTTCTAACAATCCCTCACATGAATGAAATTTGATGACAACAGAAATGTAACAATATGCAGACTTTATCGAAAGAGTATAAGTCGAAAATATCTTGCATCAAGATAGGTAGCTTTCGGCCTTGAACCTTCCCTAGTGATAACCTATCGGATTTATTGGCTAACCAATGGACGCGATGCCTTGAATTGTTCAGCCGTTTGCGTAAGCCAAGACAATAGATTTCACACAAAATATCTTCTAACACATCGTGGTTCTCACTGTTGTGTTCATTTTGGCCTTGAACGCTCTTGGTTTTCATGAGTGTTTCTAGAGAATTTAGCCTCTTTATTCTCATAGAACCAGCCCCAATTCGACACTCATATAGGTGATTCTTATTGTAAGTATCTTGTTATACTTGTCTTGATTTTTATACATAAATCAAGATATAAGTAATTGTAGACACCCTATTTTTGACCGTCCATAAGACTTGGACGCGACTGATGGTTTGCTCGGTGATGAAAGATGTGCAGGGCAGAGGTTCAATTTCTTTGGCAAAGAGAGAGTCAAATCTCAACTTCATACCCCTGTTCTGGACCAGAACGATCTCGATCAAAAGATTTTAGACTTAAAACCCCCTCTTTCAAAATATTTTTGAAATAAAGTTTCTGCGATGTTCCGAGGCTCGCATTTTGTCAAAAATTGCGCTTTTCGATAAACCGAGCAAGGACAAAGTGGAAATGAATGAAAGAGAGATGAAATCTTTGAAAAATCTTTCAAAACACCTTACTTAGGGGTTTGAAGTTGAAGAAAAGAAGAGAAGAGGGAAGAAATCCAGTCGGAGGAGAAAATGGGCATGAACCGTTGAAAGAAAGCCGAGCAGCCCTCGCTGAATCGGGCCTATTCATTTGGATACTTGGAATCAAACTATGAGGCCACCACCGTTGGAAAGCTTACTCCCGGGGCTTCATTTTGCATTCAAGAATCTCCTAAAGCCAAGTCTGGATGGGGGAGATATGATTGGTTGAAGTTGAGCATCATCCCGGTTGGACCGAATCTGCGCGGCTTCACCAAAAAGGGAATAACTTTTTCCACAGAAGGAATTTTAATGCAAGGTTTGAGCCATTGGAAAGATAACTTCCGGGGATTCAATTTGGACACAAGAATGACCTGAAACGGGGTTCACATGAAGGAGTTATGTCCATTTGAAGTTGGACCTTCTGGGCAGATTTTTTTTCTTGCCACCGGCCATTGGCATGGTCGGTCGGCGAGGTGGTCGGTCGGCAAGGTGGTCAGTCGGCAAGGTCGGTCGGCGAGGTCGGTCGGCGAGGTCGGTCGGCAAGGTCGGTCGGCGAGGTCGGTCGGCAAGGTGGTCGGCAAGGTCGGTCGGCAAGGTGGTCGGTCGGCATGGTCGGTCGGCGAGGTCGGTCGGCAAGGTTGGTCGGTCGGCAAGGTGGTCGGTCGGCAAGGTGGTCGGTCGGCATGGTCGGTCTTCCAATTTTTTATTTATTTATTTATTTTTTATTTTTTATTTTTTTTTATTTTTATTTTTATTTTATTTTTATTTTTTATTTTTTATTTTTTATTTTTTTTTTATTTTTGGCCGAACCCTTGGTTTTAGCTTCTTGAGGAAGCTTGAACCTTTTGCTCTAGCTTCTCCAAGAAGCTTGGACCCTTTGTTTTAGCTTCTTGAAGAAGCTTGACCATTTTGGTTTAGCTTCTCTTAGAAGCTTGCACCCTTTGTTTTAGTTTCTTGAAGAAGCTTGACCCTTTTGGTTTAGCTTCTCTTAGAAGCTTGCACCCTTTGCTTGAGGCTTCTCCAAGAAGCCTTGGCCCTTTGTCTTCTATAAAACCAACACTCCCCCTCCATTTGCAGGGGTGAGAAAAAACCAGCTGGAGATTTTGCATACAATCCTCCATATCTATCTTATCCAAGCCTCAAAACACCCTTGTCCTTGCACCATTTACACACCAACTCATAGCCTACCACCTCCATCATCCATTCCAACACCTTGAGGCTGATTTTCAGAGGTTAGGAGCTCATTTTCTCAGATCAAAGGCTGCTGCATTGCTGTTCTACAAGGTTAAACCTTCATCTCCTCTTTTCTTGCGTTCTCTTGCATGATATCTTAGCCCCTTTTGCTTACATTTCTGGGCTCCGACCCAAACTGTAAAGTGGCTTATTTTAAGCCCTTATTCAATATTGTTGAAGGGCTCTTCACTGTTTGAGGCTTCCTTTTGTCACTTGCCTCTTACCCCTCCTTTGGCCTTATTCTTGCAAGTTTTCTTCTAGCCTATTTGCTTACTGTTTTGGGCTCCGACCCTAACTGAAAGGGTCATTCTTTTGAGCCATTCTTCATGTTTGTTCAAGGGCTCAACCCTGTTTGAGCCCCCCATTTGGTACTTGCTTCAATACCTTCTTGTATGCCATTATCTTGCATGGTATTTCTAGCCTATATGTGATCTGTTTGTGAGCATGATATAAACTGTGAGTTGGCTTATTTTGAGCCCCTATACAACATTGTAGAAGGGCTCAACCTTGTTTGGGACCTCCATGTATGACTTGCTTCATTGCCTCTCTTTGGTCCCTATTTTTGCATGCTTTGTGAGCTTATCTTGCCTCTGTTTCTAGGCCATGATCAGAACTGAAAATGGCCATATTTTGACCTTCTTGGAATATTTCATTAAGGGTCTTTAGCTTTTTGGTGAATGCTTTGTATACCTCATGTTATAGCCTATTGGTTGGCCTACCTCTTGCATGGCATTTTTAGCATGTTTGTATATTGTTTTAGGGGTTGTCACCTACTGAAAAACAGCATGTTTTTAGGCCCTATTCAGTGTCGTAGAAGGGTCTTTTGCCATTTGGGCTTTGCATCTATCACTTGCTTCATTGCTTCCCTTGCGGAGCCATTTTCGTATGCCATTTTTACCCTACTTGTGATTACTGTTTGGCCATGTTTTGTACTGTAAAAATGTGAGTTTTTGGGCTTCCTTGCTTCTTCTTTTTCATGTCATGTTCAAATTATGCATGTATTGTATAGCTATAAGTCATTTTGGATGCCTAGTTTTGCATTTCGGGAGAGATTCCTTGCATCGGGTTTCATTTCGCCTCATTTCGGGGCTGTTTTGCCCCTCATTTTACTACTGATTTTTGCATGTTTGCATATCATATTCCATGTCTTTGCCATGTCTCATTAGAGTGGCATTTCGGTGCCTGAGGGCCCGTCCTCGGTTTGCGTGCCCGCGGACACGCATTTCGAGTTGTCTTGTTTTCATCTGACGGCGTCCTATGTGAGTGTGGCTGAGGCCCTCTCATGTTGGTATAAGCCCATCATTGCATTTGCACGCCATTTCATGCCTTTATGTCACTGCCTCGGTTTGCGTGCCCGTGTGCACGCATTTCGAGGCACTTCTTTTTTATCCGACGGCCTCTTATGTGAGTGCGGCTGATGCTCTCTCATGTTAGTATAAGCCCATGTTACATTGTATTTGTCATTTTAGTCTCATTGCATTCCGTATGCCATTGCCTCGGTTTGCGTGCCCGTGTGCACGCATTTCGAGGCACTTCATTTTCATCCATTGGCCTCTTATGTGAGTGTGGCTGAGGCTCTCTCATGTTGGTGTAAGCCCATTCTTGCATTGCGTATGCCATTTCATCCATAGCATTGTGTATGCCCGGTTGTGTATTACCTCGTGTAGCGTGTATGCCATTCCATAACATTGTGTATGTTAGGATTGTATATTAGTCGCATTTCATGCATGTCATGCATATTGCATCGTGTTCGGGATAGGAGTTAGCCCGGGCACGGGAAACGAGGTACGTTCCGCACTCCGAGTGACGGAACGTGTCTCAATTCCCAAGTCACCGACACTCCGGATCATCCATGATGGAGTTAGGTTTTGTAGTGTTCATACGCATTCATCCTATATTGAGTTGTGCAATCCGACTCCTTGGCCATCATGCATCGAGATGTGTGATTGGTGGCACAAGGATCGAGGCATGCATATATTTGTGAAATACATTGCTATGCCCCTTTCCTGCTCTCTGTTGCAGCAAAATGAAGAATCAGCAACTTTTCGGAGTCTGGCACGCATTTCGAGAAACATTGCAAACAGAGGCTAATTGGGGCATCCCAGTGGATTTCAGCGCCAAAGCAGCCTAAACATACATCATTCATCAGAATCAAGGCAGCCCCTGGCTTGCATGCCAGTTTACATTTTCTTATTTAATTTGTTAATTAATTAGGAATTTGTATATTATTTGGGACTGTAATATTTTGGACTGTATTATTCTTTCATTTGGGACTGTATATTTATTTGGACCCTCTGCGCGAGGGCATAATTGTAATAAGTGTGCGTGAGTGTGATGTATGTCTTCCAACCCCACGTCTTTCTTCCCTTTTATTTACCTGCTTATGATGGTTAGATTAGGGCATGTTTTAATTAGCATACAGTATGACAGCATGTTTGCATCATTCATCTGTTTTGCACGCACCGGGCTCGGCGCATCATACAAACTGCATTTGTATTTCAATTCCAAATTGAATACGTGTTAGTTGTAACATTCCATATGCCATGTTTAGAATAGCCGAGCCTGCTATAGTTGCATCTTTGCATGTGTTGCATTAGGCATTTCTGTATACTCAGGATCATGCATGATTTCTAATGAGTTTCTGTTTTGGCTTGGAGTACTCGGTGAGTTTTATGCGTTAGCATCCTTGCATGCGTGTGAGTGTTGCCATGAATAGTATGCTTACCATGAGGCTATGTGCTTATGTGACATAACTGCTTGAATGCCTGTGGGTGGAGGTTGTGTTACTTGAATTGGGACAATTCATCAAATGTTTGTTTTAAGCCCACTAGATAGTGGCAAAATCATGTTTTTCTAAGCCCACCCGAGGGTGGCAAATCCACGTCTTAGCCTACCTGCGGGTAGCACCATCAAACCATTTTCAAACAAACGAACATGAAATGTTTTGTTCCAATTCAGGCGACTCAGTCTATACTTGTATGCTGTGCGCATCACATAGTAAATCTAGGCTAATAACCGGAATAAGAACACACAATGTTTTCAAAACTTGATATCATGATTAGTAGAGGCCGGTCTTTGACCGGGCGAGCGGGGGTGCTCACGAAGTGACCTTCCCCAATCGTACCCAAGTTCCCGAGCCGAGGCAACTTTGGTGATGACGGACACGTGGCCTTTGGCACCGAGTCAGGGTTTCCTAAATTTCCCATTTAAAAAATATTTAGGTGGCGACTCTGTATCTGGCAAAGCAGTCCATGTCTGGCACTTCTTCCCTAAAAACCTGTTTTTTCTCAAAAACAATTCGCCGGATTTGGACTCTTTAGTTCGAGATTTAGAACCGTGACATTTGAGTCCTTCGAACTGTAGTGACCCAATATCGAACCAGAACGGGGGGGACTCGCACTCCTTCCCCGGGATGCGTTCGGGGACGTCTACAGTAATCATTAAAAGCAAAGCTTATCCTTATACCCCTGCAGACAACACATGTTGCAGATATCACTCTCACCATAGGAATGGGTAGGGAATTTTAATCCCTTGGTGATTTCTGGTGAGCCACACATAACTTAGTTGTCCCTTTGAACTTAGTTCTTGGGATCTCTAGTCATATAAGTAGGGTTAACATTATGATGACTCTTATGTAATCGGCTTTAATCCCATCCTCTTCGATGAACTATACACTAGCTCTTTTGTCAAACATTTTGTTAACGGATCCACAATATTCTCTTTAGATTTTATATAATCTATTGAGATTATTCCATTTGACAACAATTGCCTTACGGTATTATGTCGACGACGAATATGTCGTGAGTTACCGTTATACATATGATTCTATGCCCTGCCTATTGTAGATTGACTATCACAATGAATACAAATAGCTGGCACAGGTTTTGGCCACATTGGAATGTCTTCTAAGAAGTGACGAAGCCATTCTGCTTCTTCTCCTGCTTTGTCTAAAGCAATGAACTTGGATTCCATTGTGGATCGTGCGATACATGTTTGTTTCGTGGACTTCCAAGAAACAGCAGCGCTTCCCAGAGTAAAGACATATCCACTTGTGGATTTTGAATCTTTAGTATCCGATATCCAATTTGCATCACAATAACCTTCGAGTACTGCTGGATATCGAGTAAAATTCAAACCATGATTATAGGTGAATCTTAGATATCTAAGAACCCGAATGATCGCCTTCTAATGGTCTTCTCCGAGGTTACTAGTGTACCTACTCAATTTACTGATAGCATAAGCTATATCAGGACGAGTATAATTCATTAGGCACATTAGGCTTCCAATGATTTGGGAGTATTTTAACTGAGACACTGCATCACCTTTATTTTTTGATAAATAAACACTGATGTCTACAGGTGTTCTAGCTACATTCAAATCATCCTTGATAAATTTATCAAGAATTTTCTCAATATAATGAGATTGAGATAACGCATATCCGTCAGATGTTTTAGTAATTTTCATTCCTAATATAACATCTACGACTCCCATATCTTTCATATCAAATCTTATGTTAAGCATTTGCTTAGTTGATTTGATCATGTTATGACTGCTTCCAATGATAAGCATGTCATCCGCATAAAGACAAACTATGACATATCCTTGGTCAGTGTTTTTAACATAGACGCATTTGTCACATTCATTTGTCTTAAACCCATTAGTAAGCATTGCATGATCAAATTTTTCATGCCATTGCTTAGGTGCTTGTTTTAATCCATAAAGAGATTTCACAAGCTGACAAACTTTCTTTTCTTGCCCTGGCATTACAAACCCTTTGGGTTGCTCCATATAGATCTCTTCATTTAGATCACCATTTAAGAAAGCTGTCTTAACATCCATTTGATGCATTTCTAATTTAAACAACGCTGCTATAGCAATAAGCATACAAATGCATGTTATTCTTGTCACAGGGGAATATGTGTCAAAATAGTCCAGACCTTCCTTTTGTCTGTAACTTTTTACTACAAGTCTTGCTTTATACTTGTCTATTGAACCATTTGCCTTCATTTTTCTCTTGAATATCCATTTATATCCAAGAGGTTTAGAACTTGGTGGAAGATCCACCAATTCCCAAGTATGATTTTGCATAATGGACTCAATTTCATTATTAACAGCCTCTTTCCACAAAGGTGCTTCAGGACCTATCATTGCTGCTTTAAAGCTTTGAGGTTCATTTTCTAACAGGTATGTTAGGAAATCTAGACCAAAGGATTTTGATGTTCTCGTTCTCTTACTTCTTCTTGGTTCATCATCAGTTAAATCCTACTGGTCGAGACCATTACTAGTCTTTTGTGTTTGATTGTCATTAGTCTCTTGACTTTGTATACAATCATAAGTTCTTTTCTGTGAACTTAATTCCTGTCCTTTCTTGTAAGGAAAGACATGTTCAAAAAACACAACATTCCTTGACTTTATAATAGTGTTTACATTTATATAAGGTATTTCTGATTTATAAGTCAGAAATCGATATGCACTACTATTCTGAGTATAACCAATAAACACATAATCTACTGCTTTTGGTCCAATCTTAGGCTTTTTAGGAACAGGAACTTCAACTTTTTCCAAACACCCCCACACTTTTAAGTATTTGTAAGAAGGCGATCGACCTTTCCACAATTCATAAGGAGTGCTGTTGGTTTTCTTGTGGGGTATTATGTTAAGAACATAATTAGCAGACAATATTGCTTCCCCCCACAAGTTTTGTGGTAAGCCTGAACTTAGTAACATGGCATTCATCATTTCTTTTAGGGTTCTATTCTTTCTTTCAGCAATTCTATTTTACTGAGGAGAATAAAGTGCTGTAGTTTGGTGAATAATGCCATGTTGTGCACAAAATTCATTTAATGGTGCATCATATTCACCACTCCTATCAGTTCTAACCATTTTAATGGTTTTACCAAGTTGATTTTCAATTTCTGTTTTGTAGAGTTTAAACATTTCTAAGGCTTCATCTTTACTTCTAAGTAAATAAACATAACAATATCTTGTGCAATTATCGATAAATGTTATGAAATACTTTTTGCCTCCTCTAGTTTGAACAAATTTTAGATCACATACATCAGTATGAATTAATTCTAGAGGTTCGGTTTTCCTTTCAACCGATTTAAATGGAGCCTTAGTTAGTTTCGCTTCTACACAAACTTCACATTTATGATTAGGATTAATTTCAAACTTTGGTATATAATCCAAACCAATTAATCTACGCAAAGCATCATAATTTACATGTCCTAATCTACCATGCCATAAATTCGACTAAAAAATATAAGCAAAAGATGTGTTATTCTTATTACTAGCAACTTTTGGTACAACTGTCATTACATTTAGTTTGAAGAGACCATCACTCATGTATCCCTTACCAACATACATGCCACTCTTTATTAATACAAATTTATCAGACTCAAAGACAAGCCTAAAACCATTTTTACTTAACAAAGAACCAGAAACTAAATTCTTCCGGATGTCAGGTACATGCAGTACGTTGTTGAGGGTCAGTTCTTTCCCTAATGTCATCTTCAAGATCACTTTTCCTTATCCAGCCACAGTAGAAGTAGAAGAATTTCCCATGAAAAGTTATTCACCATTTGCAGCCTCATTGTAGGTAGTGAACATCTTCTTGTCCGCACATATGTAACGAGTTGCTCCAGTGTCAACCCACCACTCTTTAGGATTTCCAACCAAGTTAGCCTCAGAGACCACAGCAGAGAGGTTGATGTCATTCACCCCGTCAGAGATGTAATCTAGTTCAGTTACATTGGCCTAATTGGTAGTCTTCTTGCTTGTACTTCCACAATCCTTCTTAGGGCGGCTGCAATCAAAAGCTCGATGTCCAGTCTTGCCACAATTATAGCATTTCCCTTTGAACTTCTTGTTGCCATTGTTGTCGCCTTGTTTAGGATCATCTCCAGTAAACTTCCTCTTTTTGTTATGTGGTTTATGAACTTGTTCAACCACATTAGCCTTGGACTTAATGGAATTTTTCCCATTATGCTTTTTAGCCTTACGGTTATCTTCCTCAATTCTCAGTCTTACAATAAGTTCATCCATGGTCATCTCTTTACGTTTATGTTTTAAATAATTTTTGAAATCTTTCCAAGCCGGTGGTAACTTTTCCACTAAAGCAGCGACTTGGAAAGACTCGCTCAAAGACATACACTCAGAATGAATATCATGTAAAATTAATTGAAAACTTTGAACTTGAGAAATTACCGTTTGGGAGTCTACCATAACAAAGTCCAGAAATTTACCGACAACAAATTTCTTCGTGCCGGCATCCTCTGTCTTGTATTTCTTCTCCAAAGAATCTCACAATTCTTTTGCTGACTTCAAAGAACTGTAAACATTATACAGCATGTTGTCAAGGCCATTAAGGATATAGTTTCTGCACAGGAAATCTGAATGTTTCCAAGCATCTACAGCGGCAACAACTTGTCGATCACTTTCACCCTCTTTAAGTGCTGGAGCCTCTTTATGGAGAAACCGGGCCAAATTAAGAGTTATAAGATAGAACAGCATCTTCTGCTGCCATCTCTTAAACTCAGTACCGTTAAATTTTTCCGATTTTTCTCCATGATTTATTGGTACTTGAACATGGTTCTGGATAGGACCCGGTGTTGGTGTAACAATTGAAGTACCATTTCCAGTTGCAGTAGCCATAACCTTTGATTACAAAAATCAGAAAAAATTAAAACACAAATTAATTTTCTAGTTACTAAAACCAGAAAATAAATTATAACACAAAATAATTTTATTTTCCTTGTTACTAAAACTAGAAAAATAAAATATCACAATAATTTTCTGTAACACAAATTTAATATTTTGCAATTGTTA
This sequence comes from Camellia granthamiana, assembly GCA_036172215.1. Lineage (NCBI taxonomy): Eukaryota > Viridiplantae > Streptophyta > Magnoliopsida > Ericales > Theaceae > Camellia > Camellia granthamiana. The sequence goes on from CM069903.1 coordinate 151,828,101, forward strand.
ATGACACCAGTATATTACTACTAGTTGTCAAAGAAAATAGACAGTATATTACTACTATCTGTCAAATAGCATAAACCACTATTTGTTTTTCTAACCAGAATATGTTTTTATGAAATTACAGAAAATTAAATACAATGAAGATACCAAAATAGAATTTGTCTTAAGATTGTTGATTGTTGGACAATCTTCACTGTAATTAAATTAATTAATTCTGTTTGGGTACTAAACGATAAATAGAATATAAAAGAAAAATAGGAAGGAGAGAGAAAGTTTGATTAAAAAAATCAAACTAGAAATATAATTAAATAAATAAATAACAGATTTTATTTTGTTACAAAAACAAAATTAAAATCTGATTTAAATAAATAATAAAACAGAAAATAAATAAATAACTTACTTGATTAATATCTTGAATATTATTCTGATCAAGTCCAGTGTTCGATATTGTCTCCTTAAGACAGATTCGTCCTCTCTACGGTGCTTTCAGAATATGGACGTCTATCTCCCAGGATGAAATGATTAACTACAAATAAATGCAGCACTACAATTTATTTGTTCAACGAACACACTAAGTGTTTACACTCTTTCTCACAAAAATTAAATACAGCAAAATGACGAATAAATTTGTAGAGGAGAAGCACGAAATTTCTGAATTCAACATCAAATGAGGGCTGTCCTATTTATAGATGGATTGGTGGCTGCTGGTTTTGAATTAAACAGGTGCTGAACCTGTTGGTTTGAATTGGTATTGTTTGGATTCAAATTCAAATAGATAAAATCGAATTGTACAGATTTAAATATGTCCGGGTTTTTTGAAAATTAAACAGAATCAATTATGTTCGGGTGGGAGAAAAACGGACCCAATTTTGAATTTTAAATTCCGAAAAACAAATTGGAAAAATTTGAATTTAATTTTAGAAAAATAAAATTCAAATGTTTTTGGCCCGGACAAGCCCAACCCAACCTCACACCCGCGCCCAGCCTGCCCGACCAGACGGCGACGACGGCATGCGTGCGCGTGTTGCGATTTTTGGGTCCAATGGGTTTAGCCCATTTTGCCCATAACCTCTCTCTCTACAAAACTTGGGTACCCCTTGGTGCACACCCCAAGTTCCAATCACATACCTTATAAACCCATTCAAAACTTCTCACCAAATCAATGTGGGACAAGCCATTTTCCAACCTTAAAGAATTTCCACCAAAACTCCATTTCCATGGAACTCACTTTGGCTTCAATTTCTCATTCACCCGATAATGGTTTTGAGCAACCAAATATACCACGTGAATCACAATGCGGCATAGAACGCATTACCACTTTGATCCGCAAAAATCGACGCACGGGGCCCACATAAAAAATAGACCAAACTTAGGAAAAAATTCTGGTTTTACCCAGAATTTTCCCAATCATTTCTAACGGTTGCCACATACCGGCTTATTAGTAATGCGAGTTCTATATAAAGTACTTTGCAAGTGCATAAGTGTGTGAGTGACAAGACAGGTAGGGTAGATCTCTACTGCATCATCTGGATTGGATTCTTGGGCATAATATACAAGTACGCAATACTACTCATGGAGCCAGCTTCTCAGGACGATGATAAGCGTCCAGTTCCTGACAAGTGGTATAAGATCTAGTCTAGGGACATTGCGCGAAGCGAGTTTCAATGGGTAGGAGAACGAATAAGCATGAAGGCAGGTAGCATAACGTCTCCCTGACGAGGGCATTAGGGATTTGCATTGGTAGCATGTTGGGTACCGATTCATTGGTAATGTGAGTTCTACACTAAGCATCTTGCAAGCGCATAAGTGTATGAGCGGCAAGATAGGCAACGTAGATCTTTATCGCATCACATGAGTTAGATTATTGGGCATAATTGCACGGGGTATGTACCATTTGTGGAGCCGGCTTCTCGGAAGGATGACAAGCGTCTGGTCCGTGACATCGTACTCAAAAATTTATCTCAAACTCTATTTTAATCTAATCTCTAGCTCATCTTAACTCGGTTTAGTAATACTAATCAAGCTCAAATTTAATAGTGAATTTTTTTTGCTATTATTTAAATATAGGAAAAAAGACACTTTTAGTCCTTAAAGTATATACTTCTCAATTTAGTCTCTTAAGTTTCAATTTGAGTCAATTTAGTTCTAACTCAATCGTCCATCTACATTGATAATGGGAACAATAAGGATAAAAGATAGTTTTAATCTCTAAAATATGTGTTCATTGTCATTTTAGTCCACTAAGTTTTAATTTTAACATTTTGATCTTCAAAATTGTTAATTTGGTTATATTTCTAAAATCTGGAAAAGTATTTTATCCTTATTTTTAGGGTTAATTACATTGATGCCTTTATTTTTTTGGAATATCATTCACTCATTTTAATCCTTAAAATTATACTAACAGCCCTTGTTAGCTAACTCCGTTAAATGCAATGGTTAAATGACTATAATAACTTTATAGATTAGTTAAATTTCATCTGTTAGTCACTACTCTAACTTTACTTTAAGGTTGGTTTGGAAAGTGGATTTTTTTAACTTTTTGGCTAACATATGAGTTTAAAAAAATTTAAGTATTTGGAAATAATTTTCTACCTTTTTACAAAAAAATTGTGTAAAAAGTATAGAAAATAACAAGAAATCTTTGACTTTTTTATGTGACTGTGTGAGTGAATTTCCGATCACACTGCCCTCCTTAGTAATTCAGCTGTAGAGCACAGGCAGAACAGATGGCACCCTGTTGTCCTGCACAGAAAGAAAAGGCTCCGGCGGTGGTTCTTCCACCCGGGGACACTCCGACGATCAAGTCAGTATCTCTCAAAGATAATACAATGCGTAAAGTACTGCTCAAGGCTTAAAATTGCGTACCTTAGACCCGCCAGGGGTGCCCTTCTTTTATAGTTTAACTCCATCTCAGTCCCACTAGAAGTCTGACTTCTATGGACTCTTATTCCGGATTTCCCTTGGACTCTTCAAGAGATAAGGATAGACTCCCTGAGAATATTACCTATATCCATCTTGCAGTCTTTCTTCATTCTGGGACTCCTGTCCCTTATCCGCTTATCCCGGATTCCTGTATTCTCGCAGATAACCTCGGCCTAGCCGAGATCATTCTGGTATCTTTGACCAGGACACGTGACATCTCGGCTGACACTTCGGTGTCACCTCGGCCACGTGTTGGTACACAGAAAATACATCCCCACAACTGCCCCTAGGTTCTATTACCTCGGCCATCTGAGGTGATGGAACCTACATTGGTACTCTTGCTGAACATCGGCTCGAGAACTTCCCAGTCGAGATCATTTACTTTTAGCCCGACATGCTCTCTTCGGAGAACAAGAACTCTAGTGAACTCTTTCACGCGCAGGAGCTGTTATGCATCACTTTCTAGTCAATTCACTTACGCATTCTGTCTCTATTGGCTCGTGCCTGTGACGCGCTCGCAAGCCGCCTTTTATCTGTTTACGCTGTCTGACGTCCGCGTTACCCCAGGCGCATTAAATGTTTCTGTTTTGCCGCCGTTTCAAATTTTGACAAAACTTTTGCCTCTCTCTTTAAACTTTCTTCTTCGAAACCGCCATTGTTCCAAGCTCCAAGCTCTGTGATTGTCTTTCCTTCTCCTCTTTCGTGAAGCTGTCATCATTTCGTCATATCTGTAACTGCCGTCGGACCTCGGCGAAACTTATTTCAGCTCTATTTCTCTGGTAAGCTACTGTTCCCTTCGCTTTCATTTCTGTTGATATTCTTTGCTCCCATTTTTGTTTCAAATCTTGTGTCTCATATATCCGAGAGTATTCAAGTGAATTTGATTTCTGTCCATACACTGTTCACCACTTTCTTGCACTCTTGTCACTGTTCTTGACCATATACTCCATGTATTTCTTATGCTTTTGATAGCCCTACCTTTGTTCTTGATTCTGAAACTTTGTTCCTGCTTTTCTGTTTTCCAGATTTCTGCCCTCCATACTTGTTCTTCGTAGATTTAGGTTTGGGATTTGTCTGTAGGACCTGTTAATTCGTAGGAAAACTGAAAACTGAAGCTGAGGTCAACATAACCCTTAAAAAACCTCTTTTTCTTGAAATTAAATACCCTTACGCCGATATCATGGGCATGTGGAGGTACAGGGTGAACACCCCAACCAAATTAGAATATTTTAGGCAGGAGTTCTCTATTCCCCACGATGTCCATCTGAGACTTGCCGGGGATGATGACTCCATTATGCCCACTGACAACTCAATGCCCTTTCCCATAGTAGCTTTTGCTGAGTGTGGACTTCGGCTGCCACTTACTACCCTTTTTTCGTGAGGTTCTCCATTTCTATAAGTTGAACCCTATGCAACTTACCATTAACTCCTACAGAGTGATTAATGGTATCATAGCCCTGGCTAGGCGGGAGAATGTTAGGATTACCCTGGCCGACATCCAGTTTTGTTATACCATGTGCGCCCTGGACTTAAAAGACAAAGGCTTTGTCTACTACCTCAAGCCGAGGTCCACTGAATTCAAAATTATAGCCGACCTCCCAGACTCCAACAAGGGGGCTGGAGACGACTACCTGATTGCCTCTGGAAACTGGGAGTTTGCCCCAGACGATGATGTCCACTTATACCCTCTTCCTCGAACTGTTAAGGAGGGCAAGGATAAGAGCCCACTATCAATCACTTGTTTCTTTTTAAGTCTTCAAAACTTTGTCTGTTTCTAACACTAATTTTCTATTGCAGATCTTCATCAGCCATCGAAAAATTTTCGCCAATTCTACGCCCCCAGTGAAGACCTAAAAAGACTTCTGGATCTCCCTGTGGTCAAAAAGAAAGCTCCTCTATTGTTAAATTTTATCCCAACGTACAAGTCCGTTTTGCCCGACGTCCCCAAACGAAAGAAGAAAAGCCACTCTTCACCCTCTGTCACAACCCAGACTGCGTCCTCATCACGAACAGACCAAGGATCAACGTTTGACCCAGCGGATTTGCCATCCACTTCGGCACCATACTTGATCCCTATTCCTGAACGAAAACGTCGGCGACGACTTGTCAAAACTGCTAAGATGGTTCGCCGAAAGCCCGTGGCTCAAGATCTCCTGGCCGACTTTCCAACCGACGTCGATGCTCAGCCGACGTCCACCATGCCCCCACCAAAGCCAAAAAAGACCAAGAAAGCTCAGCCGAAGGCCACGGCCGCCCAAGTTGAGACTGAAGACACACTGCCAATTCTGAAAAAAGATCTGCTGAAGCACAGCCATCCCCTTCCTCGAAATCGAAGAAGCTGAGGTTGTCTTCTGGCTCAACCTCTAAGTCGAAAAAACCCTTGGTCCCCTGGGAGCCAAAAATTACTCTGGAGGACAAGCCAGTCTTCGAGAGTGACAGCGCCGAGGATATTAATATCGGCGTTGCACTCAGTACTGCCCTCCTGCTCCCGGGTGATCTTGAGCGGAACGCCGAGATCAGTGAGTATGAGAACTACTGTCTCATGCTTCAGCATTCTGTTCAGGTAAATGTTCCTACTTGGAACTTGTTACTTCCTTTCTGTTTCTTACTTAGAATATTTTCTAACACTATTTTTTGCCTTCAGGCCATCCAGCATGCCCACTCCTTTTCTATGCAGTCGTTTGAAAACCGGCAGAGGCTTACCGACGCCAAGAGGGAGGTTACTGCCCTTAAAAAGTCCCATAAAGGACTTGAAGCAAAGATGAAGAAATTGGAGGACCAAGCCGACGCTGCTATTAAAGCCCAAACTTCTGCCGAGGAAAAGGTCGGCGCAACTGAGGCTATAAACAAGGTTCTTCAAGCCCAGTTGAAGGAAGCTGAGGACAGAAGGGCCCAGGCCGAGAAAGAGCTTCAAGAAGCCCTGGCCACGAAAAAGGCCGAAATTAAAGAGGCTGATGAAAAGGCATATGCTCAAGGCATGGCCGATGTCGCTGAGAACTACAAGCTTCAAGTCAGGCAGGCGTGCAACAGGGGCTTCTCCCTTGGTTGGACGGCTGTGCTGAAGAAACTTGACATTCCGGCTGACTCGCCTCTGAGGAATGCCGATCAAATTCCTGTGCCATGCCCTCTGCCTTCTCCTTCAAGTCAAACTGAGAATGATTCTAAGTCTGAATCAGAAGAAGAGGAAAAGGATAATGATGAGGCCCTGGTCAGGAAGCCCAAGAACGCCACTGGGACTAAGTCCCTTCCTCAGGATGATCAAGTCCTGGACTTGACTCATGATGAAGAGGATGAAGTCGTTACCAAGGAGGCTACTCCTGAACAGGCGCCATCCGACGTTCCTCCAACTGAGAAAGGCCTCGAGGAGACACTTGCAGAGATTGACGCCGAGATCGAGGTGGAAAAGTCTGCCGAAGTAGTTCCTCAGGGATCTGCCGAGGTAGTTCTTCAGGAAGTGGCCGATGTTCAAGCCCAAACTGCTCCTGAAACTGAAGAAACACAACCGTGAAGCTTTTTTTTTCTTTTTCTGTCTTTTTGTACTTCTTGTACGTTTTTGTTTTCAGAACAACGTAAACTCTGTGCTTGGCCGATGTGCCTTTTTCCATTCTGATGCTAAATACGACTTTCTGCTACTGAGTGTTTGTATTTTTGTATTCTTATGACTGCTTCTGCATGATTCTACACTTAGAATATTTTGCAAGTCTCTGCTCCTTTGTAAAATCTCCTCGGGGAACAATACCTCGGGTATGTTTACCCGAAGATTTATCTCAGCAAGAACTTCACCTGTAAATTTTCCATAAATTTCAACAAGTATATAGCATACATAATTTTAACTGGCAAATTTTTCTCAAGTTTTAACAAGGGTCTGAATCAATAAACCTAATTTAACTTCATCTTGTAAATTGCTACAAATTTCAACAAGTGAAGAGAAACAATTATCTCGGCTTAACTTTAACTTGTAAATTGCTACAAATTTCAACAAGTAAAGATAAGGAATTTATCTCGGCTTAACTTTAACTTGTAAATTGCTACAAATTTCAACAAGTAAAGATAAGGAATTTATCTCGGCTTAACTTCGGTTAAGCATAATTTCTGTTTAACTCCGGTTAAACTTTATCTTAGATTAACCACGGTTAAACATCTCGGCTTAACTTTGGCTAGGCATTACTGTCTTCTATCTGCCCCCAATGTGAACCTAAGTTCCATTTGGGTTCTCATTATTCAAAAAACAACATTATGCATAGTTTCATAAGTTCTGGAAAATTCTGCTAAGATTTCATTGATCATATCGGCAAAAAATCAAACAACATCTAATGATAAAAAAAAACTTTAAATTACAAGTGTTCCATGATCTAGGCTTCCAGTTCCCTTTCCTCTTCTTCGGCTAATCCTGTGCCGAGAAGAAAGAATCGTTCCTCATCGCCCTCCTGGACGAGGATTTTCTTTAGTGCTTCTTCACTTTTCTCGGTCGGCTCCTTGCCAACATCATCCAGGACCTTCATGTCCTCTTTTTCAACTTCTGCCTTCTCTGGTTCCCGAATGCTGCAGGTTAATTTCATTGCTGCCATGGAGCAATTTTTTGCCTGCAACTGATCTCCTCTGACTTCCTCAATCCCATGTTCTGTTGGGAACCGTAGCAGTTGATGCAATGTTAAGGGAACTGCCCCCATTGCATGCAACCACGGCCTCCCCAAGATAATGTTGTAAGGCGAGGGCGTGTCAATCACAATGAATTCTGTCTTGATCTTCTTCATGCCAGCCTGCACCTCCAAGCTTGCTGCGCCTAATGGCCATGTCGGCGTTCCATTGAAGCCGACCATCGGGCCATTTGACTGCTCCATGTCATCAAGGTGAAGGCCTAACTCCTTGTAACATCTGACATACATGATGTCGCAGGAGCTGCCTTGATCAATCAGGATGCGTTTCACCTGGCACTCCCCAACCTGGAGGGATACTACCAAGGCATCATTGTGCGGGTGCTGGACCATATCTAGGTCGGCTTCTGTGAAGGCTATCATCGGTCCTTGGCACTCTTCATGCCGAGGTCTTTTCAGTCTGACCTGGTTGACGTGCTGCAGGTGTTTTACCCTCTGTGTCTCCCCCCGTATGTCGTTTTTATTCACTTTTGAGTGGATCACATTAACCACCCGGGGTCCGCCTGCCTGTGGTTGTTGCGCTGGGGGAGGCAGGGCTGCTGGTGCTTGAGGCAATCGTGCCTGTTCTTCCCTTGTTTTGGCCTCATCTACAAGGTCTCTCAGATGGCCTTGTCTCACCAAATCTTCTAAGTGTGCTTTAAGGGCTCTGCAACCCTGAGTTGGGTGCCCCTCCTCGTTGTGGTAAGCACAACGCCTACCAAGGTTTCTTCCCATAAATTCTCCTGGTGCCCTTGCCGGCGCTCTGAAGTAGGGCTAATTTCGAATTTGATCAAGGACTTTGTGGAGCGGAATTTGGAACACCGTTGTCACTGCCTGCTTAGCCTTCAACTCTGTCTCCTGTTTGCTGGGTCCATTGTTACCTCGGACTCGCTTCGGCGAGCCGTTGCCTTTTTCTGGCTTTGTCTCCTTATTCCCCGATGTATCTTCCTCGGCTCTGGCATACTTCTCGATTCTTGCCATGAGCTCTTCCATGCTCTTTGGCAATGTCTTTGCCAAAGACTTTCGCAGTGGACAGTCATCCTTCAGGCCGTTCTTGAAAGACACGATCGCCACCTCCTGGTTGCATTCAGGTATTCGATTGAACACCTCATAGTACCTCTTTGCATAGGCCCTAAGGCTTTCATCTTTGCCGATCTTCAGAGCCATCAATGCATCCACCCTTAATGGCTGTAGTTTGTTTGTTATGAACCTGGCCACAAACATCTCGGCCAGGCCTTCCCAAGTCTTCACGCTCCCCTTTGGTAATTTGTGGAACCAATTTGATGCAATCTCCCCGAAGGATGAGGGGAACACTTTGCAGAGCAACGTCTCGTTCCCACTATATAATGCCATTGAATTCAAAAATATTCCAACATGGAAGTTAGGGTCTGACTTACCATCATATATTTGGAACCTCGGCATACTGAATCTTTTTGGCGCGACGAATTTGTCCAATTCCACCGAGAATGGTGTCCTCGGCTTAACCCGGGAGGTTACTTCGACTCCGGCATTCTCTTGCTTCCTCTTGAGGTAATCTCTCAAGTCTTCTTTACTTCTCCCTGCAACCCGGCTGTCTTCGGATTTCAGCCTTTTCGGCGCACTACTCTCGGCCTCATGGTGGCCTCTTTTCGATCCTTCCCCGCAGGATGCATCGAAACACAATACCCGCCCCTGAACATGCCGATGTTCTTTCGGGTCTGCCTCCTTCTCGTGATATGTCCTTCGGGACTCTTCTCTTCTCGGTTCTTCTCGGCCGACCTCCCTGGAAGGTCGGTGAGAGTGTCTTCCACTCCTCGTGTGCTGAGGGGCTTCGGGGATTACTTTCTGCCCCTTCTTCTGGGTGTTTGCTGCTGGCATTGGTGTGTCCTGCAGCGGGTATGGCGGCTGCATGATATTATTTTGCATCATGAAATTGACAACCGATTGAAGGTTTGCCAATTTGTTTGCCATCTCCTTTACTTCCTCATCCCTCCGTAGGCACCTATCCTTCCATACCTGGAGGTTATCTTCGTTGTAGTATCTGCCCTGGTCTGTCTTCTTTGAAGTGTCGCCCTCCTCGCCGACGTTTTTTTTTTGCGTGATTCTAATCACGAGTTTCTTCGTTGTGGTTTTCTCTTTCAACGTTAGAGTCGACGGGTCTTCCGCTCCCAGTAGGAGTGTCGTCCCCAATCTTTTCCTTCTGCATGTTACTGGCCATCTATTCTTCTTTCGCTTCCCACAGACGGCGCCAAATTGTGTGAGTGAATTTCCGATCACACTGCCCTCCTTAGTAATTCAGCTGTAGAGCACAGGCAGAACAGATGGCACTCTGTTGTCCTGCACAGAAAGAAAAGGCTCCGGCGGTGGTTCTTCCACCCGGGGACACTCCGACGATCAAGTCAGTATCTCTCAAAGATAATACAATGCGTAAAGTACTGCTCAAGGCTTAAAATTGCGTACCTTAGACCCGCCAGGAGTGCCCTTCTTTTGTAGTTTAACTCCATCTCAGTCCCACTAGAAGTCTGACTTCTATGGACTCTTATTCCGGATTTCCCTTGGACTCTTCAAGAGATAAGGATAGACTCCCTGAGAATATTACCTATATCCATCTTGCAGTCTTTCTTCATTCTGGGACTCCTGTCCCTTATCCACTTATCTCGGATTCCTGTATTCTCGCAGATAACCTCGGCCTAGCCGAGATCATTCTGGTATCTTTGACCAGGACACGTGACATCTCGGCTGACACTTCGGTGTCACCTCGGCCACGTGTTGGTACACAGAAAATACATCTCCACAGTGACTTTTGAATTTGTGACTTTTTAACTATATTAGCTTTACTCCAAACAATCCCTTTTTACCCCATGGTGGTTGTGATTTGGAACTTGAGTTAATACCTAGAAAAGAGAGAGAAATGACAAAGATATTTTGTATGGTGGTACAGTATAATAAATATTCAAGGTAAATTTATTTTCGATGTATTGAAAAAAAAATATATATATTCAAGGTAAAACACGTGGCATAATATGATTGGAGCTAGGACCAAATTGATAATTTTGAGAATCAAAATGCCAAAATTGAAATTTTAGGAAATAAAATGACAAAGAACGCATGTTTTGAGGACTAAAGATGTCATTAATCCATACTGATCTCGTTATCAATGTAGCGAATGTTAGAGTTAGAATGATATTGACAATTTTGAAGACAAAAATGACAATAAAAACTTAAAGGACTAAATGACAAGAAATGTATACTTTTGAGACTAAAACTATATTCTTTTTTTTTAAAAAAGAAAAAAAAAGAAAAAAAAAAAAAAAGAAGAAGATAATATATTTTTGTGTGAAATGTGATGTTTGGAAAAAATAATAAATTCAAAAACCAATTTTAGAAACAGTTCACTGGCAATTTTTCTCTCTATTTTTGTTTATGTTTTCAATAACAGAACAATCGTCGAAAACAATTTCAGATACTTCGGTGGAGTAAAAGTACATCTTTAATTTTTTGGGGTAGAAAAAGAACATCTTTTATGTTTGTAAATTGTTAATCATCACTTATATCTATTAAAAAAAATATGGGTAAAATACACTCATCTCCCCGCGGTTTGAAGAAAATATAAATAATCTTATACTTTTGATATAATTATATTGACATCCGTTTTAGTAAGGTAAGTAATTGAAAACAATATAAATAATGGGTAAATACTGAAATAAACATATATATATATATTAGTATAAAAGAGATGATAAAATAATTTTTTTCATTTATATGACTAATAAATTATTGATAAAAAAAAGACTTGATTGTTATGTGAATTAAAATGTCAAGAAAAACCGATGTAATTATATCAAAAGTGTAAGACTAATTGTAATTTTTTTGAACTTTGAGGGAATGAATGTAATTTATTAAAAAAATATTAAAGCCACCAAACGCGTTACTCCCTAAATTATGGAGGCGGGGTACTCCTGTGACCTGTTGCTTACTGTTCTTGCTGCGCCTTAAAATGGCATTGTCTTGAACCTTTTTTTTTTTTTTTTTCCCCTCTCGCGTGTGCTAGGGTTAGGAAAAACTTGTAAGAAAATCATACACATATATAATATAATCATATGTGTATAGATATACAGCGGAATAAAATTATACTAACTTTCTCCAATCATTGTTGATCAAGTTGTGTGATGTGTGTATTTCTTCTGAATCTATCAATATTATATTACTCACCTCACACTTTAGGAATAAGCGTCTTCTAACCTATGCAGAACTTGAGTGCCCTATTGATGGAAAACCACAGACCTATTTATAACTGCTAAGTCAAGGACCCTTATCAGATAGATACCTTATCAGATAAATCTTGTTAGTTTCCTTCCATCAAGGAAATTTAATTAGTGAAAATTGATAGGCCTTAGCCAAACCACCATTAGAGTTCTTGATATTTTAGGCAACCTTAATAATTATCACCCATAATTATCAAAATAAAAGATAAATATACATATAAGGATAAACATATAAATAATATATAATATATAATATACAAAATTAATATGTATGTGGGCCACATTAACTCTCCTATTAGGAGACTTAGCTTACATTCTCCCACTTGGTCCACATGGCTCACAAATCATATAAATACTGTATTGGGTGATATGTACTGAATTTTGGCCATTAAATTTGCCTAAACTTTAATATTGAAATACTTACACTCCATTGGCAGTGTTATATGAATCATAGCGGTTATGCCCCATTTAATAGACATTTAATTCTATAAATTACAATGTATGACACTTCTCAATGAGTACTAAATAAAATATTTCAATTTACAAATGACTAACAAATAGCCATTCAGGTCCTACTTTATTTATCCCAATGGATAACAAACATGACAAATACTTTAAGTGCACAATCAAAGGTCATGAATTTACTCTAAATAAATATTGTTCTCAATAGCTAATCCCTCAAAATGAGAAAGTAATTTCATACATCAAAAGAGCTAATTAGTCCCATATGAACCACATGATCATTGTGTACTTTAGCTGGCACTTCTTTTGTTATGGGATCTACAACCATCAGTTCAGTGTCGATGTGCTCAATAGCAATTTCTTGCATCTTGACTTTCTCTCTGACAACAAGATACTTTATGTCAATATGTTTATTTCGGAGACCACTTTTATTGTTTTTAGAAAAGAAAACTGCAGCTGAATTATCACAATAAATCATTAGTGGCCTCGATATGGAATTAACAATCCTTAGTCCTGTGATAAAATTTCTTAACCATAAGGCATGTGTTGTAGCTTCATAGCAAGCAACAAATTCCGTTTGCATAGTCGACGAAGCGGTTATGGACTACTTGATGCTTCGCCAAGATATAGTTCCTCCAGCAAGAAGAAAGATATATCCTGAAGTAGACCTTCTAGTGTCGAAACATCCAGCAAAATCTGAATCTGAATATCCAATCACCTCTAGTGAATCTGCGTGTCTGTATGTAAACTTGTAGTCCTTAGTTCCTTACAAATACCTCATAACGTTCTTAGCAGCTTTCTAGTGTTCAAGGCTTGGATTACTTTGATATTTGCCTAACATTCCTACCACAAACCCAATATCAGGTCTTGTAAGACCTGAGCATACATGAGACTATCTACTGTAGATGCATAAGGTATGCTTTTCATCTGCTCTTTCTCCAAATCATTTTGTGGTGATTGATTTAGACTAAATTTGTCTCCTTTGACAATAGGTGCTACAGAAGGTGAACAAGACTTCATGTTAAATCTTTCCAAAACCTTTTCAATGTAGGCCTTTTGAGATAGTCCCAATGTTCTACAAGATCTATCTTTGTGAATCTCTATGCCAATAACATATGAGGCTTCACCCATATCCTTCATTTCAAAGTTCTCAGAAAGAAATTCTTTCGTTTCATGTAGCAAACCCAAATCACTACTCACAAGCAGAATGTCATCTACATACAGGACTAAGAATATGTATTTACTCCCACTAACCTTAAGGTATATACAATTATCAACAACGTTCTCTGTAAACTCGAATGAAGTAACAATGTTGTGAAATTTTAAATAGCATTGGCGGGAGGCCTATTTAAGTCCATCTATAGATTTCTTTAACTTACAAACCAAGTGATTATCCTTTGAGGAAATCCCTCAGGCTGAACCATGTATACCTCTTCTTCAAGAATCCCATTAAAAAAAGTCGTTTTCACATCCATTTGGTGTAGCTCTAAATTAAAATAAGCTACTAAGGCCATGATTATTCAAAATGAGTCCTTCTTAGAAACCGGAGAGAAGATCTCATGGCATCAATTCCTTCCTTATGCGTAAAACCTTTGGTTACAAGTCTGGCTTTATATCATTCAATGTTACCAAAAGAATTCCTTTTGGTTTATAAGCCAATGGCCTTAGCTTCTTTTGGTAACTCAACAAGATCCCAAACTTTGTTTATGGGCATTGATTTCATCTCTTCTTTCATGGCATCATACCATAAATTGAAATTGATTCTATTCATGGCTTGTGAAAATGAACTAGGATCAGCTTTAGGTCCAACATCAAAGTTAGATTCTTGTAGGTATAGAAGGTAATCACTAGAAATTGCTGATTTCTTTTCTCTTGTGGATCTCCTTACTCCTATTAGTTCATTTAAATTTTGAATAAGAGGTTCTGTATTGATTTGTTCCTCATGGAGTGGTTGTTCTTGTATTGGTTATTCTTCAATGATATTTGGAATAACACTTGGGACAACCAATTCCCTAATTGGTTTCTAGGGTCCGTTATTTCCTCGAATTCTATGACACGAGGAAAACCACTCCCACTTGACTCATGATCCTTAAGAAATTTTGCATTTCTAGCCTCAACAATTTTAGGTGTGTGTGAAGGGCAATAAAATTTGAAACCTTTGAAGTTTTCAGCATAGCCAATGAAAAGACCACTAATTGTTCTTGGAAACAATTTCTTGAAGTGTGGGTTATAAACCCTCACCTTAACTGGACAACCCTATATGCGCAAATGTCTCAAACTTGGTTTCCATCCTTTCCATAATTCAAAAGGTGTTTTAGGAACAACTTTAGATGGAACCCGATTTAAGACATACATAACGGTTTTCAAAGCTTCATTCCACAAATTTATGGAAACATTGGAATAACTAAGCATACTCCTTACCATGTCCATAAGTGTACTGTTCCTTCTTTCAGCTACACCATTTTGTTGTGGTGTACCAGGCATTAAATATTGGGCAATTATGTCTTCTTCTTTAAGAAACCTAGCAAATGGACCAAGTATTTGTCCAGATTTTGTGTACCTTCCATAATATTCTCCACCCCTATCTGATCTCACGATTTTAATGTTCTTTTTTGTTTGTTTCTCTACCTCTGCTTTATAGGCTTTAAAAGCATCAAATGCCTTAGCCTTATCAAATAAAAGATAGAGATACATATATCGTGTATGATAATCAATAAATGAGACAAAATATCTCTGACCATTGAAACAAGGTGGAGTAAATGGTCCATAGAGGTCTGTGTGTATGATCTCAAGAATATTAGAACTCCTTTTGGCACCTTTAGTGGACTTGTTGGTTTGCTTTCCCTTAATGCAATCCACACAAGTACCAAAATCGGTAAAATCAAGAGTATTTAAAACTTCATCATTCACTAATCTTTTTATCCTCTCCATTGAGATATGTCTCAATCTTCTATGCCATAACATAGAGGAGTTCTCATTGGTAATACTTCTCTTTATGCCAATTCCATCATGCAAGGTTAAAAGACTATTTTCATACGAAAGATCCAAATCAAATTTATATAAACCATCAGTTAAAAAACCATTGCCAATAATGGCAATATTTTTCAATAAATTGAAACTCGAACTAACAAAATTAAATGTATATCCAAAAGATACTAATTTTGAAATCGAAACTAAATTTCTAGAAAATGATGGAACATAAAAAGTGTTTTCAAGATCCAAAACAAAGCTAGAATTTAAAATTAGTCTAAAAGTTCCCACAACCTCCACATGTGAACGCATCCCATTTCCCGAATAGATGCCTTGTTCACTTGTTGTCAGTTTCCTTAGGCTGAGAAAGCCCTGTATAGTATTGGCAACAAGAATTGTAGAACCAGAATCAATCCACCATGTATTATCAGGAACTTTAACAAAGTTAGATTCATAACACACAAGAGAGAATATATTACCTTTTTTTCTTGAGCCATTTCTTGTACTTGGGACAATCCTTCTTCATGTGTCACTTTTTCTTACAAAAGAAGCATTCACTTTTATTGCCATAACGCTTCATTTGCACTTTCTGTTGTGGAACAGTTTTGTCCTTTCGGCCTTTTCCTTTTCTATGAAATGCAAGATTGGCAATCTCTAGTTTTTTATGCTTCAATCTCTCTTCCTTTCGAACACACAAGGCCAAAAGATCATATACTGACCATTTCTCCTTCTATGTGTTATTAGAAATTTTGAAAGCACTATATTCCATAGGAAGAGAGTTAAGGATAAAATGTACTAAGAATGACTCAGAAATCTCTATCTCCAATGTTTTAAGTTGAGCTGCAATGTCCTGCATTTCCATAATATGTTCACGCACACCTTTAGAACCATTAAGCCTCATGCCTGAGAGTTTCTTCATTAGGGTGTTGGCTAATGCCTTATCAGATGTCACAAATTGCTTTTCAATAGCCTTCATGAAGACCTTAACCTTGTTGCAGTTAGGGATTGAACCCCTAATGCCCTTACTGATATGGGACTTGATGAGCATTAAACTTAAGCGATTAGATTGCTGCCACCGCTCATAAGAAGCCCTCTCAGTTAGCGTACTTGATTCCGTGGGAACAGGTGGTTCGTCCACACAAAACGCCAAATCAAGGTCCATGCACCCCAAAGTCAAAAGAATCTTATCTTTCCAGTTAGAAAGTTTTTCACCACTCCAAAATGGAATATGAGATGATTCATAACTCAATAATGTAGTAGGAATAACTGCAACAACCAATAACAAATCATGCTATCAAAAAATAAAAATAAAGTAAATTCTAATCTCCTTGTGGGTAAAGATTGCAACTTGCATCGAATTTACTTAACTTTATCAATAAGACTCGTAAATATCTCTCACAAAAAATAAAAAAATTCCATTATCTGTGGACATAAAAAATTTCTATTTTGATATTTAACTTACTATCTTATTCCAAATAAATTAATAAAACAATTATCTTCCTGTGGGTAAAATAATTAATTTTACTAATTTAAATGCAAGTAATAAGATGTCATCTAATATAATAATTTTCTAAGTTTATACACATAACAATAATTTAAGATGCTGTGGCTATTCTCAAATTACTGTAATGCTCAAGCATCTTATAAATTCAGCACCGTATAACCTTTAATGGAACATAACACAAACCCAAATGTAATGGTCCCAAGATATTTAATTTTTGTAAATAATTTCTGTAAACTATTCCACAACTATTTAAATTTTTTTAATTTTTAATTTTTTTGAAAAAATCCATTTAAAACACTTTATAAATTGAAGGTTTATAATAGAAGATATCAATCATCATGTAAATGCACAAATAATATTAGATGTGTTTTCTGTAGTAAAAAAATAAATAAATATAGTATGATGTTTGATGATGATCAAAACTCATTATGAACATTGCAATATCCAAATTAGTTCAGAGCACTATTTATTAGGCTAGAAATTCTATGCATATATATAACTAGGCAACCAGCAATTGCTTGCATGTAAACTGTGCAAGCAGTAATTTGGAAACTATTAACACATTAGATATAAAACAAATTTATATAAATCCAAATTCCAGATTATTCTAGTCATGATGAAAGACAAACAATTATACAATTGCAAAGCCGGGATTGATGAAAAAATTATAAGAACGTTAACAAGGTGAATCTATATACTGAGCAACATGGATTTGAAGATAAGCTCTAATACCACAATGTAGGAAAATCATACACATATATAATATAATCATATGTGTATGGATATACAGCGGAATAAAATTATACTAACCTCCTTCAGCCATTGTTGATCAAGTTGTGTGATGTGTGTATTTCTTCTGAATCTATCAATATTATATCACTCACCTCACACTTTAGGAATAAACGTCTTCTAACCTATGCAGAACTTGAGTGCCCTATTGAGGAAAACCACAGGCCTATTTATAACTGCTAGGTCAGGGACCCTTATCAGATAGATACCTTATTAGATAAACCTTGTTAGTTTCCTTCCATCAAGGAAACTTAATTAGTGGAAATTTGATAGGCCTTAGCCAAACCACCATTAGAGTTCTTGATATTTTAGGCAACCTTAATAATTGTCACCCATAATTATCAAAATAAAAGATAAATATACATGTAAGGATAAACATATAAATAATATATAATATATATAATATACAAAATTAATATATATGTGGGCCACATTAAGTCTCTTATTAGGAGACTTAGCTTACAAAACCAAGTTAAACTATACTTTACTAACAAGCATTTTGTTAGAAATGGTTTTTTAAAATTAGATTTTTCTTAAAACTTTAGTCTATTTTTTAGGTGGGACCCATGCGCCAAAGTTGGCGGATCTAAGTGGCAA
Organism: Camellia granthamiana; assembly: GCA_036172215.1. NCBI lineage: Eukaryota > Viridiplantae > Streptophyta > Magnoliopsida > Ericales > Theaceae > Camellia > Camellia granthamiana. Next base: position 151,846,220 of record CM069903.1, read on the forward strand.
CGCGTTCTATGCCGCGTTGTGATTCACGTGATATATTTGGTTGCTCAAAACCATTATCGGGTGAATGGAAAATTGAAGCCACGGAGAGCTCCATGTAAATGGTGTTTTTGGTGAAATCTCCTTGAAGGTTTGGTTTAAGGCTTGTCTCACATTGGTTTGGTAGGCAAACTTTTATGGGTTTATAAAGCTTAGGTTTGTAACTTGGGGAGGGCCCCAAGGGGTACCCAAGTTTTGTAGAATGGTGAGGTTATGGGAAAAGTGGGCTAGACCCATTGGACCCAAAAATAAACACACACGCGCGCGCCGCCGCCGTCCGTCTGTCCGGTTAGGCTGGCATGGGCGCGGGTGCGTGGTGTGAAGTTAGGTTGGACATGTCTGACCCAATACTTATCAATTTATTTTTCTAAAATTAAATTTTAATTTTTTAGAATTTGAATTTCAGAAATTAAATTCAAAAACTTGTCCAGTTTGTTCCCTACCCGAATAGATGCATATCTGTTTGAATTTAAACCAAACAGATTCAGTATTTGTTTGAAATTTAAACCCAACAGGTTCCTTACCTGTTCATTCAAACTGAATAGTTATAATACCTATTCAAACAGGTTTGCACCTGTTTAATTCAAACCAAACAGCCATAAATTCTCTTATAAATAAATAGACCCTCATTTGGATTTTGCATTCAGAAAAAATTTGTTCTTTCTTTGTAATTTCTCTCTGTATTTTTGCTGCATTATTTTTTTGTGAGAAAGAGTGTAAACACAAAGTGTGTTCGTTGTGCGAATAATTTGTAGTGTTGCTATTATTCGTAGCTGATTATTTTATCCTAAGAGATAGACGTCCATAATCTGAAAGTATCGTGGAGAGGACGAATCTGTTTTATGGATACAGTGTTAAACACTGGACTTGATCAGAATTTTGTTTGATAAATACATAAGGTTAGTAATTAATTTACTTTCTATTTTATTTATTTATTTATTTATCAAATTCTAATTTTGTTTTTGTAACAAAATAAGAATTTGTTATTGCTTTATTTTATTTTCTTTATTGGTTTGATTTTTGTAATCAAACGATCTCTCTCATTTCTTTATTTTTTTTTTGTTTGTTGTTAAGTACACAAACATTATTTATTCTTAATACAGTGAAGATTTTCCAACAATCTTAAGACAAATTGTTTTAGTATCTTCATTGTATTTATTTTTCTATGCTTTCGCAAAGTGATATTCTGGTTGGAAAATACAAATAATAGTAATATATTGTTTGACAAATAGTAGTAATATACTGATTATTTTCTTTGACAACTAGTAGTAATATGCTGGTGTCATTAACAATTTTAGAATATTACTTTGTGATACATAAAATTTGTGGTATTTTATTTTTCTAGTTTTAGTAACAAGAAAAGTAAAATTATTTTGTATTATAATTTATTTTCTGGTTTTAGTAACTAAAAAATTAATTTGTGTTTTGGTTTTTCTGATTTTTGTAATCAGATATTATGGCTGCTGAAAGTAGTACTCCAAATCCGATTGTTACAACGACTCCGGTCCCTATCCAGAACCATGTTCAAGTTCCTATAAATCATGGAGAAAAACTGAAAAAATTTAATGGCACAGAGTTTAAGAGATGGCAGTAGAAAATGCTGTTTTATCTTACAACTCTGAATCTTGCCCGGTTTCTTCGTGAAGAGGCTCCAATACTTAGAGATGATGAAATTGATCGGCAAGTTGTTGCCGCTGTAGACGCTTGGAAACATTCTGATTTTCTGTACATAAACTACATCCTCAATGGCTTTGACAACATGCTGTATAATGTTTATAGCCCTCTGAAAACAGCAAAAGAATTGTAGGATTCTTTGGAGAAAAAAATACAAAACAGAGGATGTCGTCACAAAGAAATTTGTTATCAGTAAATTTCTGGACTTCGTTATGGTAGACTCCCAAACGGTAATTTTTCAAGTTCAAAATTTTCAATTAATTTTGCATGATATTCATGCTGAGGGTATGTCTCTAAGCGAGTCTTTCCAAGTTGTTGCGTTAGTGGAAAAATTACCACCGGCTTTGAAAGATTTCAAAAATTATTTAAAACATAAATACAAGGAGATGACCATGGATGAATTGATTGTAAGACTAAGAATTGAAGAAGATAACCCTAAGGTTGAAAAGAGGAATGATAAAAATCCCATTGAGTCCAAGGCTACTGTGGTTGAACTGTTGGGATACCTCCTTATTGGAGTGTGGGACCCAATTGGTTTTTGAAAAAGAGTTTTAATTGGACTTGGTTTAGTATAATATATTTTTATATATTATATTTGTGGAGGCCCAATTCAATTTGGATACAATTAGGGTTTGATTACAAAACCCTAATAATATTTTTGGTGTATCATTTTTGTTATTCCCCAAGAAAAACGCGGCGTCAGTGGGTTAGTGACCAAAAACATTCATTGGTTGCTCTTGTTTGCTTTTGGTTTGACTTGGTCAAACAAAACTTTGGTGATTATTGGTTTTTCGGTGACAGTGACAAAGTTTGGAAGATTGATTCAATTTTGGTTTTGAAGCTTGTTTTTGGAGGATCTTCGGTTGGTGTCTGGTTTGTTATTTTGGGTCGTCTTCAACTCTGGTTCTGAAGATTTTGATTCTTCTATTTGGTGAGATCTTTCCTCTTGTTTATTTGTGATTATTGGAATTCACCTAAGGGTGGTTTTGTGAGACCATTAGTGTCTCGTTTGTAATCGTTTGGAACCTATTTGGTTGATAGTGGAATCGGATTTCGATCCCGTGGACGTACCTCACATTGAGGGAACCACGTAAAAATTCTTGTGTTGCCTTTGATTTAATTTTTCCGCATTAGTTTATATTCCCATTGATTGATTTACTTGTGGGGATTCATCGATTTTCCCTAACAACTGGTATCAGAGCTTACGGTTTATTTGGATCTATTTATTTGTGTAAATCAATGGAGGGGAATGTGGGTCGTATGTCTAGCTTCAATGGAAGCAATTGGGTAACTTGGAAAACTAAAATGGAGGACATATTATTTTGTAAAGATTTGTATGGACCCATTGAGGGTGATAGTAACAAATCAAAAGATGGTTCTTTTTCAAAGAAAGACGTTGAGTGTTATTATTGCCATGAGAAAGGGCACATGAAGCGGGAATGCCGAAAGCTCAAGAACAAGGAGAAAAGGCGTGACAAAAGTGTGGATAAGAAGCAAGAAGACACAACAGCAATTACTACCGATGATATCATGGTCGTTTGTGAAGATGATTGTATCAATTTTGTGGGCCAAGAGAGTCATTGGGTGATTGATTCTGGTGCTTCTTTTCATGTGACTTCTCGAGTTGATTTCTTCACTACCTACACTGCAGGAGATTATGGTTCTGTTCGAATGGGTAATGAAGGTTTGTCCAAGATTATCGGCATGGGTGATGTTTGCTTGGAAACAAATTTGGGTTGCAAATTGTTGCTTAAGGATGTGAGGCATGTTCCCGACATTCGCCTCAATTTGATCTCTACTGGGAAGCTAGATGATGAAGGCTTCAACAACAAATTTGGTGATGGAATATGGAAGCTCACAAAGGGTTCTTTGGTGGTGGCTAAGTGCAAGAAGACTCATACACTTTATTCGATGCAAGGAAAAATTTGTAAAGGTGTTGTTTGTAAAGGTGTTGTCAATGCACTTGAAGATGATACTTCTACCGAATTGTGGCACAAGCGGCTTGGCCATATGAGTGAAAAGGGGCTACAAGTTTTGTTCAAGAAAGAGCTTCTACCCGGTTTGAAAGGTACACATCTTAAAACTTGTGTTCATTGTTTGGCGGGTAAACAACATAGAGTTTCTTTTCATAAAAATGTTGCTTTTAGAAAAGAAAAGGTTTTGGAGTTGATTCATTCGGATGTTTGTGGTCCTTTAAAAGTTAGAACACATGGTGGTGCACTTTATTTTGTTACTTTCATTGATGATTATTCAAGGAAAGTTTGGGCTTATCTACTAAAAACTAAAGATCAAGTTCTAGAAGTATTTAAGCATTTTCAGGCCATGGTTGAAAGAGAAACAGGGCAGAAATTGAAGTGCATCCGAACAGACAATGGTGGTGAATACATTGGGCCATTTGATGAGTATTGTCGCAGCCAAGGTATTCGGCATCAAAAGACAGTTAAGAAGACTCCTCAACAAAATGGCGTTGCCGAGAGGATGAACCGCACCATTGTGGAAAGAACAAGGTGTTTGCTTTCACAAGCTAAATTGCCAAGACCCTTTTGGGGTGAGGCAATGAGTACAGCGGTTGACTTGATCAATTTATCTCCTTGCTATCCTTTGAATGGTGATGTTCCTGAAAGAGTTTGGACTGGCAAAGATGTGTCTTATGAGCACTTGAGAGTGTTTGGTTGCCGAGCTTTTGTTCACATTCCAAAGGATGAAAGGTCCAAGCTTGATAGTAAGTCAAGACAATGTATTTTTCTTGGCTATCGGCGTGATGAATTTGGGTATAGATTGTGGGATCCGGTCGACAAGAAAGTCATTCGAAGCCGTGATGTTGTGTTTCTTGAAGACCAAACAATTGAAGACTTTGGCAAAGGTGATCAACCGGAGCCAAAAAATAGTGATCTCATTGACATGGATCCATCTCCTTCATCTTCAGTTGATGATGAAAATGGGGGAGATGTACAGCCACCTATTGAAGATGTGGAGGATGATGCTAATCCTAATGAAGTTGAGCCAGAAATTGAGGAAGAGCATCCAACTCAAGAACCGCCACCACAACTTGAGTTGAGGAAATCTACAAGGGACCGACAACCTTCAAGAAAGTATCCTCCCAATGAATTTGTGTTGATTTCTGATCAAGGGGAGCCGGAGAGCTACCAAGAAGCAATTGAGCATGCAAAGAAAGATGATTGGAAAAAGGCTATGGAAGAGGAGATGAACTCCTTACTTGAAAATCACACTTATGATTTAGTGAAGTTGCCTAAAGGGAGGAAAATTCTGAAAAATAAGTGGGTCTTCAAATTGAAGAATGATAGGAAGAATCTGAGGTACAAAGCGCGTCTTGTTGTGAAAGGCTTTGGGCAAAAGAAAGGCATTGACTTTGACGAGATTTTCTCGCCGGTTGTGAAGATGTCTTCTATTCGGGTTGTACTTGGCATGGCTGCAAGTATGAACCTTGAAGTTGAACAACTTGATGTGAAGACCGCATTTCTTCACGGTGATCTTGAAGAAGAAATTTACATGGAGCAACCAGAAGGTTTTGTGGAGAAAGGGAAAGAGAAATTTGTTTGCAAATTGAAGAAAAGTTTGTATGGTCTCAAGCAAGCTCCACGGCAATGGTACAAAAAATTTGACTCTTTCATGATGAATAATGGCTTTTCTAAAACCACTTCGGACCATTGTGTGTTTGTGAAAAATTTCCCGGATGGCAAATTTATTATTCTTTTGCTTTATGTTGATGACATGTTAATTGTGGGTCAAGATTCTACCATGATTAACAAGTTGAAGTTGGAGTTGAGCAAGTCCTTTGCTATGAAAGATTTGGGACCGGCAAAGCAAATACTTGGTATGAAAATTGTTCGTGATCGCAAGGAGGGGCTGATTTGGTTGTCTCAAGAAAGCTACATTGAGAAAGTTCTTGAGAGGTTCAACATGAATAAAGCAAAGCCGGTTGGTTGTCCACTTGCAGGTCACTTCAAGCTTAGTTCGAATCAATGTCCTATAAGTGAGAAAGATAAGGAAGAGATGCTGAAAGTTCCTTATGCTTCAGCAGTTGGTTCTTTGATGTACGGCATGGTTTGTACAAGGCCGGATATTGCTCACGCCGTTGGTGTGGTGAGTCGTTTTCTCTCTAATCCGGGTAAAGAACATTGGGCAGCGGTAAAATGGATTCTAAGATATCTTCGAGGGACTTCGAAGGTGTGTTTGTGTTTTGGGGATGGTAAACCGATGCTTGATGGGTTCACAGATTCTGACATGGCTGGTGATGTTGATTCTAGGAAATCTACTTCGGGGTGTTTGATGACTTTTGCAGGGGGAGCTGTGGCATGGCAATCTAAATTACAAAAATGTGTTGCTCTCTCAACTACCGAAGCTGAATTTATTGCCATTACAGAAGCTTGCAAAGAAGAGTTATGGTTGAAGAAATTTTTGCAAGAGTTGGGTTTGAAGCAAGAAAGGTATGTGCTTTATTGTGATAGTCAAAGTGCTATTCACTTGAGTAAAAATTCTACCTTTCATTCGAGATCGAAACACATTGATGTGAGATACCATTGGATTCGTGATGTGTTAGATTCAAAATTGTTACAACTCGAAAAGGTTCACACAGATGATAATATTTCAGATATGCTGACTAAGACTTTGTCGAGGGACAAACATTTAAAGTGTCGAACTTTGGCGGGTATGGTTGATGTCTCCACCTAAGTCGGTAGGGGGAGAATTGTTGGGATACCTCCTTATTGGAGTGTGGGACCCAATTGGTTTTTGAAAAAGAGTTTTAATTGGACTTGGTTTAGTATAATATATTTTTATATATTATATTTGTGGAGGCCCAATTCAATTTGGATACAATTAGGGTTTGATTACAAAACCCTAATAATATTTTTGGTGTATCATTTTTGTTATTCCCCAAGAAAAACGCGGCGTCAGTGGGTTAGTGACCAAAAACATTCTTGGTTGCTCTTGTTTGCTTTTGGTTTGACAAGTGCACAAACCACATAACAAAAAGAGGAAGTTTGCTGGAGATGGTCCTAAACAAGGCAACAATAATGGCAATAAGAAATTCAAAGGAAAATGCTATAACTGTGGCAAGACCGGACATCAAGCTTCTGATTGCCGCTACCCTAAGAAGGATCGCAAAAGTACAAGCAAAAAGGCCACCAATCAAGCCAATGTGACAGAATTAGATTACATCTCTGACGGAGTAAATGACATCAATCTCTCTGCTGTGGTGTCTGAAGCTAATTTGGTTGGAAATCCCAAGGAATGGTGGGTTGACACTGGGGCAACTCGTTACATTTGTGCAGACAAGAAGATGTTCACTACTTACAATGAGGCTGCAAATGGTAAACAACTTTTCATGGGAAATTCTTCTATTTCTATTGTGGCTGGACAAGGAAAAGTGATCTTGAAGATGACATCAGGAAAGGAACTTACCCTCAGCAACATACTGCATGTACCAGACATCCGGAAAAATTTAGTTTCTGGTTCTTTGTTAAGTAAAAATGATTTTAGGCTTGTATTTGAGTATGATAAATTTGTATTAACAAAGAGTGGTATGTATGTTGGTAAGGGATACATGAGTAATGGTCTCTTCAAGTTGAATGTAATGACGGTTGTACTAAAACTTGCTATTAATAAGAATAACACATCTTTTGCTTATATTCTTGAGTCAAATTTATGGCATAGTAGATTAAGACATGTGAATTTTGATGCTTTGCGTAGATTAATTGGTTTGTATTATATACCAAAGTTTGAAATTGATCCTAATTACAAATATGGGATTTGTGTAGAAGCAAAACTAACTAAGGCTCCATTTAAATCGGTTGAAAGAAAAACCAAACCTCTAGAATTAATTCATACTGATGTGTGTGATCTTAAATTTGTTCAAACTAGAGGAGGCAAGAAGTATTTCATAACATTTATCGATGATTACACAAGATATTGTTATGTATACTCACTTAGAAGTAAAGATGAGGTCTTAGAAATGTTTAAACTCTACAAAACTGAAGTTGAAAATCAACTTGGTAAAACCATTAAAATGATTAGAAGTGATAGGGGTGATGAATATAATGCACCATTAAATGAATTTTGTGCACAACATGGCATTATTCACCAAACTATAGCACCCTATTCTCCATAGCAAAATGAAATTGCTGAAAGGAAGAATAGAACCCTTAAAGAAATGATGAATGCTATGTTACTAAGTTTAGGCTTACCGAAGAACTTGTAGGGGGAAGTAATATTGTCTGCTAATTATGTTCTTAACAGAATACCCCATAAGAAAACCAACAGCACTCCTTATGAATTATAAAAAGGTCGACCGCCTTCCTACAAATACTTAAAAGTGTGGGGGTGTTTGGCAAAATTTGAAGTTCCTGTTCTGAAAAAGACTAAGATAGGACCAAAAATAGTGGATTATGTGTTTATTGGTTATGCTCAGAATAGTAGTGCATATCGGTTTCTGACTTATAAATCAGAAATACCTGATATAAATGTGAACACTATTATAAAGTCAAGGAATGCTGTGTTTTTTGAACATGTCTTTCCTTACAAGAAATGACATAAATTAAATTCACAGAAAAGAATTTATGATTGTACACAAAGTCCAGAGACTAATGACAATCAAACACAAAAGACAACTAATGGTCTCGAGTAGCAGGATTTAACTGATGACAAACCAAGATGAAGTAAGAGAGCAAGAACATCAAAATCCTTTGGCCCAGATTTTTTGACATACCTGTTAGAAAATGAACCTCAAAGCTTTAAGGAAGCAATGACAGAACTTGAAGCACCTTTGTGGAAAGAGGCTGTTAATAATAAAATTGAATCCATTATGCAAAATTATACTTGGCAATTGGTGGATCTTCCACGTGGTTCTAAACCTCTTGAATATAAATGGATATTCAAGAGAAAAATGAAAGTAGATGGCTCAATAGACAAGTATAAAGCAAGACTTGTACTAAAAGGTTACAAACAAAAGAAAGGTTTGGACTATTTTGACACATATTCCCCTGTGACAAGAATAACATCCATCTGCATGCTTATTGCTATAGTAGTTGTTACCCAAAAGACAGCCTAAGAGGGGCGGTGAATTAGGTTTTTACAATTAAAAATTAATAATATCCTAATAAAAATTATGACTAGCACAATAGATAAATATAATTAATGAAATAAAAATAATTAAAACAAGTGTTCTAACAATTATGTCAGTTAATGATTTTAGCATAGTGAAAATGTGAAATATAGCTACAACAATTTAAATAAAATAAAGAGATAAAGGAGAGAGAGACAAACTAACTTATAGTAGTTTGGCTTCAACTCAGCCTACGTCCACTCCTCAAGCTTCACTTGAGATTTTCCACTATACTCTAGCTTCACGAGGGTGCTAGCAACCTCTTTACAAATTGAGCAATCCTCCACGGATTTTACACAGACTTTCTAAGTCAAGAACACCCAGTGTACTACACTCTTACAAGATTGAAAAGAAGGTGTCTTGCTTTCACAGAAAGCTACAAGAATTATCTCTCATATCTCAAAGATAGATATATAAAATGAAGCTTTGATTTTTCTATAAATCTCACACAGGAAAGATGGGCTTAATGCTATAAGGCTTAGTGTATAATTTCTGAGAGATGATGTAAACAAAAATTGAAGAACACTTCTCAGAGAATTTTTCAGAGAATAGATGTGAGTGATTATAGATCAAAGAATATTTTCTGGTTTTTTTTTTGGTAACTTGTTTACATTAGAGGCTTTGGTATATATAATGAAACTTATAGCCGTTTATAGCCATTGTATTCATTTGAATTTATAGCCGTTGTACTCCATCATTACTAATTTGAATATCTTCCACTCCACCATTACAAATTTGAATATTTTCCACTTGAACCTTTTGAACCTTTTGAACTCAAATATTGAATACATTCTAACAACATTTAAGATAAAGGTTTAGGTGAGAAATAATGGGACAAAATAAATTTTGATTCTATTTTTCTCTTTCAAATAAATTAAAACATAATTAAATAAATCATCAAAATAAATTTTGGATTCTATTTTTCTTTTTCAAATAAATTAAAATATAATTAAATAAATCATCAAAATAAATTTTGGATTCTATTTTTCTCTTTCAAATAAATTAAAACATAATTAAATAAATCATCAAAATAAATAAGTTTAACAGCAGCGTCGTATAATTTAGAGATACATCAAATGGATGTTAAGACAGCTTTCTTAAACAATGATCTAAATAAAGAGATCTATATGAAGCAACTCGAAGGGGTTGTAGTGCCAGGGCAAGAAAAGAAAGTTTGTCGGCTTATAAAATCTCTTTATAGATTAAAACAAGCTCCTAAGCAATGGCATAAAAAATTTGATCATGCTACGCTTACTAACGGGTTTAAGATAAACGAATGTGACAAGTGTGTCTATGTTAAAAACACTGACCAAGGATATGTCACAGGTTGTCTTTATGTAGATGACATGCTTATCATTAGAAGCAGTCAAAACATGATCAAATCAATTAAGCAAATGTTGAATAGAAGATTTGATATGAAAGATATAGGGGTCGCAGATGTAATATTAGGAATGAAAATTACTAAAACATCTTACAGATATGCATTATCTCAATCACATTATATTAAGAAAATTCTTGGTAAATTTATCAAGGATGATATGAATGTAGCTAGAATACTTGTAAACATCAATCTTTATTTATCGAAAAATAAAAGTGATGCGGTGTCTCAGTTAAAACACTCCCAAATCATTAGAAGCCTAATATACCTGATGAATTGTACTCGTCCTGATATAGCTTATGCTGTTAGTAAATTGAGTAGGTACATTAGTAACCCCGGAGAAGACCATTGGAAACCGATCATTCAAGTTCTTAGATATCTAAGATTTACCCATAATCATGGTTTGAACTTTACTTGATATCTTGCAGTACTACAAGGTTATTGTGATGCCAATTGGATATCGGATACTAAAGATTCAAAATCCACTAGTGGATATGTCTTTACTCTGGGAGGTGCTACAGTTTCCTTTGAAATCCATGAAACAAACGTACATCGCACGATCCATAATAGAATCTGAGTTCATTGCTTTAGACAAAGTAGGAGAAGAAGCAGAATGGCTTTGCCACTTCTTATAATATATTCCAATGTCGCCAAAACCTATGCCAGCTATTTGTGTTTATTGTGATAGTCAATCTGCAATAGGTAGGGCATAGAGTCATATGTATAATGGTAAGTCACGACATCTTCATTGTCGACATAATACCATAAGGCAATTGCTCTCAAATGGAATAATCTCAATAGATTATATAAAATCTAAAGAGAATATTGCGGATCCGTTAACAAAAGGTTTGACAAAAGAGCAAGTGTATAGTTCGTCGAAGGGGATGGGATTCAAGCCTATTACATAAGAGTCATCATAATGGTAGCCCTACTTATGTGACCGGAGATCCCAAGAACTAAGTGTAGACACCCTATTTTTTACGGCCCTTACAACTTGGACGTCTTTGCATGCACACCCGATAATGAGTTTATATGCTCACCAAGTGCTCGAAGTCCTCAGCAGAATGCCACAACTTTGAGCCTTTCAAACCCTGTACCCTTGTTGCCTCATTTTTGGACCAAGCCTTGGTTCTTGAAGCCTGCAGCTTTTGGTGGCCTGCCGGCCACTTTTAGACGTTGTCGACCATCACTTTTGGGTTGCTGGCCACTGACGTGGCTTGCCGGCCACTAGTGTATTTTGCAGATATTTTATGCTAGCTGTACCAGCTGTTTGTACAGATGCATGCATCTATCCCCACGTGTAAGGCTAGATCTTCTTAAGGGAATTTCATGTTTTCTATATATAGGAGCCCCCTCTCTCATATTTTAGGGTTAGAAAATTTTGAGATAAAAAATTTTCCTCTCTACCAAATCTCTACACTTTTGCTTATAATTCTTCAACCTTTGCATATACACCCTTAACCAAATCTCTCCATCTTTGAGCTAAGGTACTTTTGAGCTTGGTTTGAGCTCTAGAGGGTGTGTTTATTTGGTTTTGTTGCTTGGAATTGCTTCTTCTCTTCAAGAGGTATAAGGCTTCACCTATTTGCGTGCTTTCTCTACTATTTTTCCTACTGTTTTTCCATTGTTTTGGGCTATCAAAACTCTGTGTTTTTTGGGCTGAAGCTTGGGTTTAGGGCCATTAAAGGTTGAGGGGTTGATAGCCCTTCTTTATACCTTGTTTTAGAGGCCTTTGCCCTTGTGTTTCCCACCTTTTTACTATCTTTTTCCAAGCTTTTAAACACTGATTTTTAGAGCTTTTTGCAGTGGCCAAAATCATGTTTTGAAGTTCAATTTTGGAGGGGTTAGCCTTCCCTCTTTGTATCTTGCTTACTAGCCTAGTTGGTGCCATGTTTTAGCTTATTAATCTAACTATTTTTGGCTCAAGTCCAGCATATTTTAAGACTTATTTTAGATTGTTTTAGCACTGTTTTGGACTATTAATTGCATTTGAGCTTTGTTTTGCATGCTTGTAGTGTAATAGTCCTTATAAGTTTGGTGTTCTAGGCCTTAGACACCATCTTGTTTGAGTTGATAGCATTTATTTATGCTTTTCTCACTCATTTTTAGCACTAATAATCTCTACAAGCTCTCTCCTTTCTTGGCGTTTTATTTTTCTTTCATGGTGGTTCAAACAACTTGTTTGTTTAAAGTGTGAGATTGAGATGTCATGCTTCATGATTTAATCCCTTAGGGGGTTCATTACTAACGGTATGATGTCTCTTTTATGCCTAAAACAACTTGTGATTTGAGCCCTCTTTCCATTTAGAGGACTTAAACTCACCCTTGGACTTAATTGGATTAAAGGATGGTTTGTAATCTAAAATTGAGACAAAAAGTGGTGCGAGACAATAATTGCTGTTGTGTTCAATCGAATGTTAATTGAACACATGGAAGCTTGAAGCATTTCATACTCATTAGTGATGAAATAATTCAAGGTTCCAAGGTCACCACTTCCCTTGATCTTTCATGATAGAGAGGTGGTCTTTAGAGTCTCTTTTTGTTGCATTTATTGAAATTGCACACTTAGGTTCACAAACCATCATGCAATGAAATTGCTTGAGTTGGTGGTTTGTGACTTAAGTTCACCACTCCTTGGATTTGTTCATGAAAAGGAGGGGTGAGTTGTGTAGACAACCCTTGAAAATACCCTGTATATGCTCTGTTTGTCCTCTGTTACAGCAAGAAGAACTGGGCAGCAGTTGCCGGCAAGTGGCCGGCAAACTACCTTTGTTGGCCGGCCGGCCATCACTGGTGGCCGACAACTCTTATCACTGGCCCGCCGGCCACTGATGCAAATTTCAGCAGCATGTTTCTAACTGCATTGCTTTTGCTTATACCTCTTTGAATACGTGCTTAGACCGCATGCTATTTAATTGTTTCATATGTTATCTTAGTAGCCGAGCCTATTAATTGCATATCGCATGTGTTGCATTAGTCATCTCGCATAATTAGGAATCATGCATTTTTCTAACTAGTTTCTCTTTTGGCTTGGAGTACTAGGTGAGCCTTTACTCGCTTTAGCATAATTGCATGAATGTGATTGTTGGCATGTTTAGCATGTTTGCCGTGAGGCTAATTGCTTAAATGATAAACTGCTTGAATGCCTGTGGATGAAGGCTTATTGCTTGAATTGGAATAACTTGAATAATATTTATATGTGATCACCTTTTCAAGTGGTATATATTTCGAAACAATTTTGCAAACAAACATGAATCAAATGTTCCAATTCTTGCAAAGTTAGTCTATACTTGTGTGTGCGCATCACATAGTAATGCTAGCCTAATAAAACCGGAACAAGAGCATATAATGTACATAAGATTCATATCATGATTAGTAGAAGCCGATCTTTGATTACGTGAGCGGGGGTGCTCAAAAGTATTCATAACCTTCCCCTCTCGTACCCAAGTTCTCGAGCCGAGACAGTCTTGGTGATGACGAACACGTGGCCTTTGGCACGAGTCATGGGTTTCCTAAATTTCTTAAAAATATTTAGGTAGTGACTCTGTATCTGGCAAAGCAGTCCATTTTTGACAATTTGATTCAAAATCGATTTTCCAAAAGATTTACCTGATTTGGACTCTTTGGTGTTTATTAATTTCATATTGCACTTATGAGATTAGATTTAGAACCACGAGAGTCCGATACTGTAGGGCTTATTTCGACTTTTGATAGGGGCCGCAAAAAAGTCGAGCTACAGTTTCTAGCGATTCTGTTGGGGAAATTTAAAGAACTTGACTTCAACTTCATGATATGAAATTTTGTCTACACTTATATATTTCTTTGCATTACATTTGTATTGATGCATTTAAGTCACTGTGTTTGCCATCTGCTATTCCTGGACAGTTTGCCGGAGGCTTGCCTAAAAGCTTACCAAATGGCTGATCGGTCGCGGGCTTTGCCATGATGGGAACACAACCCTTGGATATGGACTACCGATGTACCGTTTGATCCTCATTTCACTTCTCGGTGTTAGGTGTGAGAGGTATATTAGGTAGTCTTGCCGAGGTACCCTTTTGACCATTTAGCCTAATTGTATATCGAGAGCCGTAGAGACTGTTCCAAACTAAGACATGATGCTCACCTGAATACAAGATTGCGTAAAAACCGCTTTGTATGAATAGTGAACCCTAGTTCCTGACAAAGTTAGGACAGGGAAACTCTAACCTCTCATAGGGGTGTTTTGAATGCTTTTGTGCAAAATGTGAAATCTTTGGAAATGTGTGATGCAATCCTAGGAGAGTCTTAATCTTGAGGCGATTCCTTTCAAACTTAAGGATCAAATCAGAATCAGATTTGGGTCGAAATCTTAGGGTTTGTGTTTGATATGGGTGAATTTTCAGCAAAACCAGAACCAGGGCCAAAATTGTATCTTGCTTTGTTTTGACCAGCATACCCGGTATCCTGATCTGATGGGGCATTTTGTTTTTAATGCCAGGTTTTTCTGAGCCAAAGAAGGAGCAGTACCTAACTCAGCAGAGGTCAAGCCCAATCTAACCCGGAAAGCCTTAACCCATCACAGTCCATCCAATCCCAGAAAAAAAAACCCACTCTAAAAAAGCTCAATCCAGTCAAACCCGTCTAGACTAATCCAGTTAAAAAACATCAAGTATAATCGGGTCGAAATCAATCAACTTTCAGCTTACACCCATCCATTTCCCTGATTGCCAACTCAGCAGACCCATGATGATACATAGTCCAGAAAAAGTTGTGGCCATGATAGCGGCGTTAAGCCAGCGAATCGCCATGCAAGATGAGACCAATACTGAAATACAATGCCCATCTGGGGCATCTACTACGCATCCAATCCTAGGCCCCAGCCGAGCTTCGATCCACCTCCGCTAACTGACGATTTGCAAGGTCCAGATCCTCGAGAAGGGTTGGCTCAAGCTCGAGTTTTCAGACTCCTGGTGCAGCCTAATGAGGGGCTTTATCCCCTTGATACTAATGATCTTGATCCGACCTTGGTAAAAATTACTAACCTTGAGAAGCAATTCAAAAAGGCACAGAGAATTAACTTCATTCCCAACATTGAGGATGGGTACACCGAGGTTGCCGTAAGACTTCCAGACAGATTCAAAATGCCACACATTGACTGTTTCGACGAGTTTGGAGATCCTATGGTACATATCCGGCTTTTCTTGGGCGCTCTGAAACCGATGGGTCTGCCTAAGCCTCAGAAACTCTCTCTGTATGAAAGAACCATGTCGAGTATAGTAGCCATATGGTACGCTAAGTTGGAGGATACAGTGAAGCATAACTGGGAAGAATTGGCTGAGGCATTTGTCAATCAGTATTCTTACAATACCCAAATTGAAATGACCACTCATGAGCTTGAAGCAACCCACCAGAATCCTACAGAGTCTTTTGTAGAATTGTTGCAAGATGGAGAGCAAAGGCAGTTGTGGACTCCCCTTTTTCCGCGCCCCGCCTTTTGGAAAGGGTTTGAAAAGAAGGTCTCACAGTTCGGACTCCCGTGGTTCTGAATCTAATCTCACAAAGTGCAATGTGAAACTGATAAACACCAAAGAATCCAAATCCGACAAACCTTTTTGGAAAATCCATTTTAAATCAAATAATGCCAAAATTGGACTACTTTGCCAGATACAGAGTTGCTACCTAAATATTTTATTTTTGGGGAAATTTAGGAAACCCTAACTTGTGCCAAAGGCCACGTGTCCGTCATCACCAAAGTTGTCTCGGCTTGGGAACTTAGGTACGAGAGGGGGAGGTCCTGAAATGAGTACCCCGCTCGCCCGATCAAAGATCGATCTCTACTAATCATGATATGATATTTTATAAACATTATGTGCTCTTGTTCCGGTTATTAGACTAGCTTAGCTATGTGACGCACACAAGCAAGTATAGACTAGTTTGCAAGACTTTGAACAATTCAACTCATGTTTGTTTGCGAAAATGGTTTGAATTTTCCACCTCGAGTGGGCTTAAAGTTTGCAGATTTGCCACGAAACATAGTGGGCTTAAAACATGATTTGCCATAACAAAGTGGGCTTAAAACGCGTATTCGTTGAATTGTTCCAATTCAAACAACAAGCCTTCATCCACAGTCATTTATGAAATTTAGCAAGTAAGCACATAGCCTCATGGAAAGCATGCGAATCATGACAACACTCACACTCATGCAAGCATGCTAAAGCGCAAAAGCTTACTGAGTACTCCAAACTAAAATAGAAACTAGTTAAAAAGATGCATGATCGTAACTATACAAAGATGCTTAATGCAACACATGCAACATGCAAATAATAGGCTTGGCTACTAATATGGCATATGAATCAATTTGAACAAAATGCGATTAAACACGTATTCAAACAATTATTGAAATAACAATGCAGTTTGAATGATGCGCCCATCCTCAGTGCATGCAATACGAATGAATGGATGCAAACATGCAAACATAAGGTATGCCAATTGAAAATGTCTCTAATCTAATCATTGAAAGCGATTAAATAAAAGGGAGAAAGACGTGGGGTTGGAAGATATGCACACACGCACGCACACTTATTACAACATTACGCCTTCGCGAAGGAGTGTCCAAATGAATAAGCTAACTAGCTACACTAATTAAGCTAACTATTACAAACCGAATTAATTAACCATTCTAGCTAATTAATTATTACAAACCAAAAAACGAATAACTAGTTAAACTAACTAATTATTGAAAACACTTAATTAGCTACAACTAATTAATTACAACATGCATCTGAGCTAGATATCAATTAAACTAACCAGCTAACCCTGAAAAGCATGGAATGCATGCATGCTCAATCTCTACCCAAAAAAGCCACCGCCTTGCCACTGAATGCCTCTGTTTGCACATTTGAACACTAATAGTGCTGCTAACTTCCAGAATGCCTCTGCTCCACCTTACCAACACACTGTGCAAATTTCATTGGTGGCCGACAGGGGGCCTGTCGGCTACCAATTGTGGCCGGTCGGCTACTGGTGGTGGCCGGTCAGCCACTGATGACATGAACTCCTCTTTTTGCTGCAACAGAGAGCAGGCAGAGCAAAATAATGTATTCTCACAGGTTTGTGTGTACTGTTTACATTCCTTATCATCACACAAGCTTAAAGGAGTGAAACTATTGGTTCTCAAATCACCAATCAAGAAATTTCCATGCATGATGGCCAAAGAACCAAGTTTGTACAAGTTAATGAGTGCAAAACAAGACTCAAAAAGAGCACCACCCTATCATGCATGATCAAGGGTGATGGTGACCAACGAAAGTGGCACATTTCATCACTTTTAAGTATGAAATGTCCCATTTTCCTTATGTTCGAATTAACGTCCGATTCGAACACATGCAATGCAACACGAAGGATGCTTATCTTGCCTCTTTTACTTGTCCTTTTTTGTTTGCTCATTTTAGTTACCGATCCATTCTTTAATCAATTAAGTCCAAAAGTGAGTGTCCTCTAATGGAAAGATGGCTCAAACCACAAGTCACTTTGGACATGAAAGAGACATTACACTATTTGTAATGAACCCCCTAAGGGATTAAACCATTAGGTGTAACACCTCAATTCCGTACTTAGGCAAACAAGTGGTTTGAAACCACTTTCAAAGCAAACAAAAGAGTGAAGAATGAAGGGAGATTGCAGAGATTTTAGTGCTGAAATGAAGTGCAAAACAACACTAAAACATGCTATTAACTCAAAGCAATGATGATTAAAGCATTAAAACATCAAGCTAGTAAGGGGCATTAACACTACAACTATGCAATACAGGCCTCAACTGAATTAACCAGCCCAAAATAGAGCCAAAACAGGTCAAAACAGAGGCAAAAACATGCTGGACTTAAGCTAAAGTAAGCTAGAAAAACATACTAACTCATGAAGCTAACTAGGCATGCAAACAAGACACAAGGAGGGGAGGCTAACCCCTCTAATTTTGGACTTCAAAACAAATTTTTTACCACTGAAAAACCTCTGAGATTTAGTGGCTAAGAGGCCTAAAAGAGTTGTTTTCAAAGTGATGAAAAATAGCTCAAAAAGCTTAACAAGCTAAGAAGCAAAGGGGATGGACAATCCCCTAACTCAAAAGGGGCTCAAACCACCACTTTTAGGCCTCAAAAACATACCTTTTTACATATCAAAATCAGCCATAAAAAAATAAGAAATGATGGCAAAACAGGTATACAAATGGGGTAAGTTCTATACCTTTGTATCAAAGCACAATATAGGCACAAATCTGAGCTTAAACCACCTTCTAGAGCTCAAAGAAGGCTCGAAGCAATCTTAGGCCAAAGATCAGAGTGTTTGGTTAAGGGTTGATGTGCAAAAGCTAAGAGAAACTAAGCAAGTGTATGCAAAATAACAAGAGAGAGAGAGATTTTTGTTTTAAAAATGCTAACCTCCCAAAATGGGGAAGGAACCCCCCTATTTATAGCAAAACACCCCTTGAGCTTAGATACATCCCACCATACACGTGTATGAAGATGCGACTCAGTGTGCAACAGCTAGCACAACTGTCAATAAATATCTGGAAAAAGAGACTGGTGGCCGTCGGCCACCACTGACCGGCCACATCCATGGCCGACAGCCTTGGGGGGTGGCTAACAAGTCACCAAGAGGTCCAGATACCAAGTTTTGGTCAAAAACAAGGCACAGAAAGAACAAGTTTCAAAGGCTCAAAGACAGGGCATTCCGCCGAGGACTTCGGGCGCTCAAAATGAACGCTAACACACAATCATCGAGTACACAAGCGATGACGTCTAAGTCTTGACGGCGGTAAAAAATGGGGTGTTTGCACTGATACACTACACCTGACACACTGCACTAATACACTGCATCCGAACCATTGCACTAATACACTGTACTTCCAGACTACACTCATACATTGTATCTAACTCCTGCATACTCTCATTCTGTATGACATACTTGTGTCTGATACATACACTGAGACTAATTTATTGACAACTGCCCTTTTCAGATCCCAGGCATACCAAGCGCGCCAGCGGGAGTTGCAGCAGGACCATCAGTACCTCCTCTATCGGTAGAAGGAAGAGAGAGACAGTCTCCGGCACACAGTCGAGGCAAAGCCAGGGGCACCGGAGATAAGAGTGGCCATTCTGAGTGATGATGAAGTTGAGACCAACGAGGCCGAGGAGGCTACGAGTCAACACACTAAGTCATTCGGGAGCGACGATGATGACGCTAGTTTAGGTTCTACTAGTGGAGATGATACTGAGTCAAGCTCCGAGGCAGAGAGCAGCGACGATTCTGGTTCTGGTTTAGAGGGAGATGCAGACAGCGGCGCTAACGGAGACAGCTCTGAGGCTCTACCCAGGAAGAGGACGAAGAGGGCCTCTCAAGACTGAGATAGCTGGCACTGATTTTCTGTATTTTTGCTTAGTTTCTTTTTGCTAGTAGTGTTAGCACTTTGTACAGTTTTAGATAGGTTTTATATGCTTTAAAAACTTGTACTCTTTTGTAAAAAGTAACCATGATTGGAATGAAAATGAGTCTTTTTGATGAAAAAGTGTTGTATTTTGCATTCAGAGCACCGCATAACATCGCATAGCATAAAAACGAGATTGATCTTGATTGAAAATTGCACATTGTATTGGCACTTTCTTAATCAAGTAATGAACCAACCAACACTTAGCAAACAAAATAAGACAACTCGATAAATAACTAACAGTAACAACTCGATGAGCAACGCAACAACTTGATAAACAAATTAAAACAACTTAAAAGCGACTCAACAAAACTGCTAAAACAAGACAGCAGAATGCACCAAGAGCAGAACAAAACACAGGTTCTCAGCACTCTCAACACACAGAAAGACCACAAGAATCCTGTCGGCCATGAACAGAGGCTGTCGGCCACCAGTGTGAGGGACCTCCAGATTATTGCCACCTGTCTTCCACTCAGTGCCTTATCTTCTACAAAAGTTGGGACTTCGTAGTTTCTTCATTCCAGCTCTATTTTTGCCACAAATGGAGCCATTCCTTACCAAAAAACTCTCAAATTGGATTGCAATTTTAGATGGCTTGGAAAAAGTGAATTTTCAAGATTTCGGGATAAATGCACTATTCCCGCTGAGTCGTTCTCCGCTGTGTTTTCCATTCCTTCATCTGTGGCTAGGTGTTGGAACCCAGTTACGCATGTTTTTAGTTTCAGGGGACAAGAGCTATGCCCGACAATTAAAGAATTCCAAGTTTTGATGGAATCCCGGCGTGACAAGGAAATCTTGCCCTAGTGCCGTTTTGGTCACATCCAAGCTTTAGGAAGGATGTGTGGGCTCACTTTACATGAGGCTCGATCTTTGGTTCACAACGGAGAGCTGGATATTCCCAGCCTCATTCATCGATTTTCTGACACCGGTGACCGCAGCGACCGTCTTTGGCAGAGTTTTTGACAGCATACCCTTTGTTTGTGCATGTTAGCTCATTTTCTTCTTGCCCCGAGTTTTGGAGGGTCACTTAATCAAAGTAGCCCAAGGCTTGAAAGAGAGCAAGAGCTGTATTGGCTTGGCACTAGCTGAAACTTTGATGGGCTTGGATGCCTTCCATTGACGAGAGACAAACAAATTAGCAAGGAGTCCACTACTTTTGCAGGTAATGTTTCCCACACTATCTTATATGTGTTTCTCACATGACTCGACATTCAGGCTCTGTTTTTCTCTCAAAACCCTTTCTCACTTTTTCTCTCCACATACATCTCTCTATTCTTTAATCTCTCTTATTTTTCATCCCTCTCCAGATATGGCTCATGGACAGGTTGAAAGTAGTGGACTCATGCCTTGCATATTCAGCACGAGGATATTTCTTTCGCCAACGGCTAGTTGATTTCCCAAACGAATGGTGGTGGTGCCATTGGATGTGCAACAGGTCTATTGCTGACATTGGTTGGCATTGCCCCTGGTTTGATCTGCCCAAGATGAGCTACAGCATGTCTCGGCAACCTGGTATTCAGCTGATTGGCCTGACACACTGTGTCTTCTATTTTCCATTCCGGTTCAAGCGTCAGTTTGGCCACGACCAAACTTGCCCAGAAAATGGGGTAGAATACCCGGCTTCATTTCCAATCTGAGATTCACAATTAGCTCAATATCCCACTGCTTGGAGGACGAGAGAACTTCTGGCTCCCACTCCGAATTTTAACTATGCCCTTTCTGGTGAATGCCTGGCTTGGCTTGAAAATGAGGGCAAATTGAGCCTACTTTAGTATCTGAAGCTTCTACAAGCTCTGAGAGGGGATGCAGGAACACCTGACTCATCTATGCCCCAAGTTTATTGCTTTGATCTGACTTTCAAGTTTTCATTTTGAATGTAATAAGAGCAACTTTGATTTGTATCAAGAGTTAGAGAACTTTGTATTGAAATCAATGAAATTGGAGTTGTGGACACTGAAAATTTTCCTTCTTGGTCCAAAAATGGTCTAAGTTGTAAAAGGATTACTTTGAACAAAATCAACTTTTATTAAAACTTTTCAAAACCATTTTCGATAAGGATCACAACCTAACACACATGGAATCTATCATCGAGATGTACAACCCCGAATCCAGAAATGGAAAATTGCCCCTAGACTAAGTAGCACTGCTCAGCACTGTAATTAGCTCTTCTTTTAGCGTAAGGATCGCACCCGAACTTTCAGAGAACAAAAAGACAAAGATGCCTTGATCAAACATATGGACATAGTTGATTTAGAGATGTTTACGACCAGACTTCAAAATGAAGTTGCCTACGGATCCCGAAGATAGGAATCAGGCCTTACATAGTTCGGTTCAGGTTCACTCGTGTATTAACACTCTTCTTTTGCGCTCTAACTTTTGCCAAGGCCACCCTTTTTGGGTTTCCAACCTTGCGAGCTCAGTTTTTCTTTTTTCTAATTTTTTTGTACTCTAGCTTTTGCCTAGGTCGCCCTTCCGGGTTTTTGGCCTAGCAAGCCACTCAGGGATAGTATTTCTTCAACTTGTCCATGTTGATTGATTGGGAGAATTCTAGGCCATCTAGGTCCATAAGAATAACAGCTCCACCCGACCAGATTGATTTGATGATGTAAGGACTAGTCCAATTGGGTCTGAACTTGCCCCTAGGGTCATTGATGGGAGCTCAGTTGTCTTTCAGCACCAAATCCCCTTCTTTAAGATTCCTGGACTTAACTTTCTTATTGAAAGCCCTGGCAATCCTGTGTTGATAACCTTGAACATGGTACAGTGCTTTCAGCCTCCTCTCATCAAACAACATTAGTTCCTCGACCTGCTCTGTTGCCAATCCGTTTCTGCTATCTGGCACTCAGCTATAACCCGCAGCGACGGAACCTCTATTTCAATCGGCAGAACAGTTTCCATCCCATAAATTGGAGAATACGGAGTTGCCCCAATAGATGTCCGAATTGATGTTCTGTAGCCCCAAAGAGCAAATGGCAATTTTTCTAGCCAGACCCTATAAGTCTCAACCATTTTCTGCAAAATGTGCTTGATGTTCTTGTTGGCGGCCTCAATAGCTCCGTTGGTTTGCGACCGATATGTGGATGACTTACAAAAAGCCACGTTATATTTCTCCAACAAGTCGATCACTTCTCTCTTGAAATATGAGCCATTGTCTAAAATAATCTCATTCGGGACTCCATAACGACAAATAATCTTATTCCTGATGAACTTGGCTACATGTCAGCACTGCATAGGATTGGGCCTCGACCCACTTTGTAAAGTAATCAATGGCCACCAGGATATACTCTTGCCCATTCGAGCCTATCGGCGTAACTGCCCCAATAACATCAATTCTCCAGACTGAAAAAGGCCATGGTGAAGTCATGTTGTACAGCTTCGATGGCGGGATATTCATGCGATTTGCATGAATTTGGCATTTGTGGCATCGCCAAACAAAACCAATACAATCCTCCTCCATGGTTGACCAGTAGTAGCCCTGTCTGAGAATCTTCCGGGCTAGCATTACTCCGCTCATGTGCGATCTACACTTCCCTCCGCGGATAGCCTCCATTAAGCGCTTCGACTCTTCTACATCAACACACAGCTTGTGCATTCCCAAATGACCACGTTTGTACAACTTACCCCCTAGATGATAAACTGAGCAGCCATTCGCCGTATTGCCCTCTTATCTTTGGCATTTGCCCCTAGTGGATAAACCACATTTTCCAAGAAGTTTCAGATATCATAATACCAGGGATTCTGATCTTGTACTTCATTTATCGCGGCGATTAACTCGTAGGCCGGCGCATACCTCTGTTCAATAATGATCGAACGCATTCGGACTCCCAACAGGATGTCTATTATGGAAGATAGAGTTGATAAAGCATCAGCGAACCTGTTATTCTCTCTTAAAAGATGTATGAAGGTTAGCTTCTCAAACCTAGGAATCAGAATATCCAGGGTTTGGTGATAGATTTTCATCATTTCTTCTTTGACTTTCCAGTCTCCGTTTGTTTGAGACACAACCAGGTTCGAGTCCCCAATGATGTTCAACTTTTTTGCCCCTAGTTCTAGGGCAGCTTCCAAGCTAGCGATACATGCCTCATATTCTGCTCCATTGTTGGATACCTTGAAACGGAGTTTGAAGGCTAAAGGTATATGGAAATTGTCGGGTGCTATCAGCAACACCCCTATCCCATAACCGTACGCTCCGTCAAAGTACATTGTCCAAATCTCTTCCTCAACCTGTAGAATAGCTTCATTTAGGAATAGGTATTCTACCGCTTCGTCCCCTTCCACTGGGTGATATGCCAGAAACTCTACTACCGCTCTCCCCTTAACAGACTGGCGAGTCATATATTTCAAATCAAATTTAGAGAGAAAAAGCAACCAACGGGCTAGCCTACCAGAATTACGAAGTGAGCTAACAGGTAGTGCCTTAACTTCCTAGTGGCCCATACCAAGGCTAAGCAAGCCTTCTCCAGCGGGCTGTAATGGGTCTCATAATCAAGCATCTTCTTACTCAGGTAATAGATGGCTTTCTCCACTCTATCCTCAGATTCCTGAGCAAGCATGCATCCCATTGTCGTGTCGGTTACTGACAGATACAAAATCAACGGCTTCCCCGGCTCTGGCAATGACAACACGGGCGGATTCTGAAGATACTACTTGATCTGCTCAAAAGCGAACTGGCATCGGTCGTCCCATTGAAATTTCTTTCCTTTCTTCAAGAGACCAAATAGTGGTTCACAAGTCAAGGTTAATTTTGCAATAAATCGTCTTATAAATTGCACTTGACCCAGAAAGTCTCGCACCTCCTTTTCAGTCCTTGATGGTGGCATTTCTAGTATGGCCTTGATTTTGGAAGGATCAACCTTGATGCCCCTTTGTGTGATCAAGAAACCCAGCATTTTCTTTGCTATTACGCCAAAAGTGCATTTCTATGGATTTAGCCTCAACCGATATTCTCTGATCCATTGAAAGAACTTCTTCAAGGTGGTGTAGTGGCCCTCTCTTTCCTTGGACTTAACAATCATGTCGTCCACATACACCTCAATCTCTTTGTGGATCATATCGTGTAAGATAGTGGTTGAAGCCCGTTGATAAGTAGCCCCATCATTTTTCAGACCGAACGGCATCACCCTGTAGTAGTAAGTTCCCCACGACGTAGTGAAGGCAGTTTTCTCTCTATCCTCGGGTGCCATCAAAATCTGGTTATACCGGGAAAATCCATCTATAAATGAGAGCAACGCATGGCCTGCGATGAAGTCCACCAATTCATGGATGTGAGGTAGAGGAAAGTCGTCCTTCGGACTAGCTTTGTTCAGATCTCTGAAATCCATACACACTCAAATTCTGCCATCTTTCTTCGGCACCGGAACAATGTTGGCCAACCAAGTAGAATACTCAAATACTAGCAAAAACCCTGCATCTATCTGCTCGGTGACCTTCTCCTTAATCTTCAAGGCCCAATCTGGGCATATTCTCCGAAGCTTCTGCTTGACGGGTCGGGGCCTCGGGGTCAAGAGAGATCTGATGCTGTACAATCTCAGGATCAATTCTAGGCATGTCTTCTTAGGACCACGTGAAAACATCTTTGAAATCTTTTAATAAAGCGACTAAGCGCCCGCGTTTCTCCGAAAATAACGTGGACCCGATCTACACCAGACGTGGATCCTTCTCAATACCCACATTAATTGAAATGATTTCATCAACAAGGGGTTTTACAAACCTCGCATCCTCTCGCTCAACCAAATGTTTTAAAACCAGAGGAATTCCTTCCTCATCGTTTTTATCAAAATTTTGAAAGTCATGATCAATGCAATATACAAGTGGCATAGAGAAATACTCAGAAACAATAGTGGTATCATTCTCATTCTCATTCAAAAGTTCCAGCTTATCTAATTCCTCAGTTACAACTGACTCAAAAGAAAAGGAAAAAGAAGACCTAGACAAAATTATGGCATCCGGGTTATCAACCCCAGGAATACCAGACTTCAACTCAAAAGAACTAAAATCTGATTCCGACTCCACAGACTTTGTGGAATCAGATTTCGGCTCACTACCTAATTCAGAACTGCTGGACAAAAAGCCCTCATCTAGTTGCCAAATGAGAGAGGGTGTGTTAGATGCATCCAGAATACCACCGGAAGGGTCCACACCTGATTGGTCTCCGATCATGTAAACAATGAAGTCATCTCCCAAGCTCGCTAGATCGATCGAAGGATCTGAAAGGAGACAAGCCAGTGCTGCTCCTATCTCAAGTTCACTGCTGTTGGACTCACCCTCTGTACTTTGTTCAGCCTCAGCAGTTAATTCAGTTTGTTCCTCTACTATTTCACCCTCTTGCAGTTGTAAATCAAAGAAAATCTCAAAGCCGAGTAGACGCCGTTTCTCGGAGTTCAACCATGGCTCAGGAAAGTCGCAAAATGGGAAATCTTTCCCCTCCCAGATAAAGCAGCCATTTAGAGTTCCCTAAATTGGCCTATGTACAAGCTCATAGTACTTCCCACTTTGCTTTGCTTTGCTTTGGCTCTTCCTGCCATTTCCTTCCTTTTTCTCACCCAGTCCTCTTTGGTGGGCGTATAGCCCAAGCCAAAGGCATGAGGGTTATGTGGCACTTCGGCCAATGTAGTAACGCCCTTCCAGCCGCTCTTTCCTAATCCCATCCTGGGTATATGTTGTAGCTTGTTCATGAGGTAAATTGATTGAGCACTGACATACAACCCCTCATCAACAGCTAAGATATTTTGCACCACCCGGGCCTCAGCCAAGGTAAAACCAAACAAGAAAACATCCTCATCACCGTGTACAATCTCCAGTACTGGTGTAGTGACCTCCGGAAGACGATGTATAGAAGAATTCCAGAAAACAATGGCTACCCCCTTTCTAAGAGGGTACTTCAGCATTTGATGCAAGGGGGAAGAAATAGCTTTTACTTAGTGCAGCCAGGGTCACCCAAGTAACAAGTTGAAGGTAGACGGAACATCCAGGATGTGAAACTCAATATCCTGCTGGGCCAGCTCGACCTATGTTCTGATTTGAACTGTTCCCATCACCTCTCTGCTTGTGTTGTCGTAAGCCCGGATCACCTGGGCCATTGGTACAAAATCTGCCGGCTTCAAGCCAATAGCATAGGCCCTGCGTGATGGACAAACATTAATCGCAGACCCAATGTCAACCAATACAATCGGCACCCACTTCTCTCTGCATTCAACTGAGATGTATAAGGGTTTGTTATGTGCAGAGCCCTCAGCGGTAATTCGTTATCCGAGAAGGTCAAAGTTGGCGAACCACCTCCCGGGAAGACGAGTCCAACTAATTGTTCTGGGGTTATATCAATAGACAACTTGGCCTTATCCATTGCTGACAGGACAGTTTGCCGGTGCACGCACGAAGCCATAAGCAACCTCCAGATAGATATGTCCGCTTGGATCTTCTTCAACTGCTTTAGTACAGTTTCCTCTCTAACAGTTTTTCCCTCTATTTTTCAGCCTCCTTGTCCTTTCCGGATGCTTCGGGTTGGTCCAGGTGTGGGGGCTTGAAGTACTGCCCACTTCTAGTCATATGATCCACCTCTTCAGAATACCAAGTATCATCTGGCAAGTCTTGACCCTAATCTTCATCAGTGTGGGCAAGATGCAAATCATCATCTTCCTACCATATTCCTCCGGCAACCGACAGACAATTGTCCGGTTCCTTTGTAAGTACTCCCATGTCAACATTACAATCATTCCCCCCAAGGCCTTGGGCTTTTCCAGCCTTCTGATCATTCTCATCCTTTTCTTGTTCAAACCACTTCAGTTTGGCTTCTTGCTCTATATCAACAGTACTAACAATGCCCAATTCCAAAGCTAAATTCTTAATACCGGTGCTCTCTGGCAATTTTCCATTGTCCTCGACCGTTCCGGCCATTGTAGCAGTCCCTGATTCTGGCTGTTCCAGCTTTGGTTAAAGTCCCTCATCCACATCAGGTTCACCACTAAGCCACCCCGAATTGTCTGTCTACCTGTTCAGATCGAACCAATCAATCTGTAAATTTCCCGGATCTTGTTC
This sequence comes from Camellia granthamiana, assembly GCA_036172215.1. NCBI lineage: Eukaryota > Viridiplantae > Streptophyta > Magnoliopsida > Ericales > Theaceae > Camellia > Camellia granthamiana. The sequence continues at coordinate 151,873,925 of CM069903.1, forward strand.
ATCGTAGCACTGCAGATTGGCCAAGTCTTCTTCCAACTCTACTAAATCATCTAGACTTTGGCTTTGGCCATCCTCCCGAACTACACTAACTCTCATTCCTGTTGGCTACTCTACATCTAGTCTGGCCTGATTGGTTGGCACAATATAGCAACACGGATTGTATCCCTTCTCGGATAAATCGACGAAGCCCTCAGGCACTGGACTGGTATTCTTATTCTCCACCAAAGCTAGCCTGCCTTCATCTATGACAGTCACCACCACAGGTTCGAGTTGGAATGTGGACGCGTTCATCATGCACAAGTCTGTGCTCTCAATGATGAACAACACCGGCTTAGGTAGATAAAAAGGGGTGATATATATACTGGGGTTGTAAGAGACGGCCAGTGTTTGTATAAGGTTCACATGCGGGGGTGAAGGGACTTGGTTATATGGTGGGAGAGGATTTGTAGTGACGTTAGGCTTTTGAGAAGGCACTATCACCTTATTGTTAATGAGATCTTGAATCTCATGATGCAATCTGAAGCATAGGTCAGTGTCGTGACCATGTTGTTGGTAAAAAGCGCAGTATTTGGCCGGGTTATATTTTGGGAGAAGAGGATCGGGTAGGGGGCGAGGCTCTAGTGGTTTAAGGTGCCCATTTTTTATCAGGACCTCTAAGGATTTGAATAACGACATGTATAGTGGGGTGAAGACCCTTTGGCCTCAGGGTTGATGGCTCGAGGTTTGTGAGGTTGTATTGGATGTACCAGCAAAGGGGTTAGCAGTTTTAGGCGTGGTGGTGACCATACCCACATCGGAAGGCCTTGCAGTTGCACTACCACTCGTAGTCGCATTAGAACTGCGTGTGAAAGCCCTCTTGGGCTGCTCTTTCTCGTGGTCTATCAGACCCTGCTTCAATGCATCCTCAATTTGCACCCCTATTTCATAGAGGTCAGTAAAAGTAGACAAAGGCAAGACTATCATCTTCTGAAACAGTTTTGGTTACAGATTACGGACCACCATTCTGATCTGGTCCTTTTCAACCAGCGGGACAATCATTATAGAGGCCTTGGCCTTTCATCGGGTGACAAAATCCGAGAAACCCCCATTCGCCTCCTGGCGAGTTGCTTCGAGATCACGCGTTGTGACCTCGATCTAAGTGTTGTAGGAATACTGCGCTATGAAGGCCTCAACCATTTCTTCCGAGTTTCTCTTCACAGAGTCTTCAAGTTTGGCATACCAAATGGCCGCTATACTCGACAGGGTCAAGCCAAAGAGCGACAGCTTCTATAATCTAGTGAGACCCATGGGTCGTAGAATGTCAGAGAATAGCCGTAAATAGACCATAAGATCCCCGGAACCATCAAACTGGTCTATATGCGGCATTTTGAATCTATCTGGCAAAGTCACTGCCGAATTAGTATAGCCATCCTCAATATCAGGGATTGAATTCACGCCCTGTGTCCGTTTAAAGAGCTTTTGCAGCTTGCTTACTTTTAGTGCAGTAAGGTCGACCTCGAATTCAAACAGCGCCTCTGTCGGGTAAACTGGTGCCTTAGAGGCCCGAGGTGGGATAGGATCCGCCTGAATGCCCGCATTTTCCTAGACATTAATTGTGACCCCAGGTGCTGGAATTCCTGCTGGGGGTGCATGGGATGCAGAGGCTACTGTCGGTTGTGGCTGCTGTTGTTGGAGCCTTTTTATTACCTCTGCTTGCGAGCTGTAGTCTCCGCTTGTTGGACAGCATCTAGCTGCATGTTCTCAATAGTCCGCTGGAGTTGGCAAAGCATGTCTTCCATGTTGACTGGAGGACTTTGAACTATCGAAATTGGGCGAAAACTCTCTGTCTGGAGTAGAAGTAGATGATTGAGCTTGACTGGGCATAGGCAAGGTAAACGGTGACTGCTGAATTAGTGAGTTCTGTCAAATCCTCCTCCGTTTAGTAACTAGTGGGAGTGAAACAAACACTGGCTGTCTCCTGACTAGATCCCCAGATCTACAAATCCTTCTAACTAGGGTCCAGAGTGCTTGGGAGGTAATAGAATCGTCTGAAGCAATGGTGAAAGACTAACATGCAAAAAGAAAATAAAGCAAAAAGAAACAAAAATCAGAAACCGCACAGCACCTCGGCTCAGACATAAACAACACGCAGTTGCTATCATAAGCTGGACAACTACACTCAAACACTAATTTTCGCCCCAAATTTCTGTCCCAAAACTGATACCCAGACTTGCAACTGATATATACATTCTTGTAGAGTTTCACTCTAAAAGCACGTATCAAACAAGTGAGAGCCAAAACACCCCTATGATGGGGTAGGGTTACCCTGTCCTAATTTCATCAGGAGCTAGGGATTCACTATGCAAAAAAGCGATTTCAAAAAATTCCTGCATTCGGGTGAGCAACCTATCCTAGTTTGGAATAGTCTTTATGGTTTCCGATATGCAACTAGGCCGATTGGTCAAAAGGGGTACCTCAGCAAGACTACCTAATATACCTCTCACACCTAACACCGAGAAGTGAAAGGAGGATCAAACGGTACAGTGGTAGTCCAGATCCAAGGGTTGTGTTCCCATCGTGGCAGAGCCCGTAACCGGTCAGCCTTTTGGCAAGCTTTTCCAAGTGAGCCTTCAGCAAACCGTTCAGGAATAGCGGATGGCAAACACAGTGACTTAGGCACAACGATATAAATGCAAATGCAAGAAACACATAAGTGTAGCTAAAATAACATATCATGAGTTCGAGTCAAGTTTTCTAAATCCCCAGCAGAGTCGCCAGAAATTGTGGACTCGCCTTTTTTCGCGCCCCGCCTTTCGGAAAGGGTTTGAAAAGAAGGCCTCACAGTTCGAACTCCCGCGATTCTGAATCTAATCTCACAAAGTGCAATGTGAAACTGATAAACACCAAAGAGTCCAAATCTGGCAAACCTTTTTGGAAAATCGATTTTAAATCAAATAATGCCAAAATTGGACTACTTTGTCAGATACAGAGTCGCCACCTAAATATTTTATTTTTGGAGAAATTTAGGAAATCCTGACTCGTGCCAAAGGCCACGTGTCCATCATCGCCAAAGTTGCCTCTGCTCGGGAACTTAGGTACGAGAGGGGAAGGTCCTGAAATGAGCACCCCGCTCGCCTGATCAAAGATTGGCTTCTACTAATCATGATATGATATTTTAAAAATATTATGTGCTCTTGTTCCGGTTATTAGACTGGCTTAGCTATGTGATGCACACAAGCAAGTATAGACTAGTTTGCAAGACTTGGAACAATTCAACTCATGTTTGTTTACGAAAATGGTTTGAATTTGCCACCTTGAGTGGGCTTAAAGTTTGCGGATTTGCCACGAAATATAATGGGCTTAAAACATGATTTGCCACAACAAAGTGGGCTTAAAATGCGCATTCGTTGAATTGTTCCAATTCAAACAACAAGCCTTCATCCACAGGCATTCATGCAATTTAGCAAGTAAGAGCCTCATGGAAAGCATGCGAATCATGGCAACACTCACACTCATGCAAGCATGCTAAAGTGCAAAAGCTTACTGAGTACTCCAAACCAAAATAGAAACTAGTTAGAAAGATGCATGATCGTAACTATACAAAGATGCCTAATGCGACACATGCAACATGCAAATAATAGGCTCGGCTACTAACATGGCATATGAATCAATTTGAACAACATGCGATTAAACACGTATTCAAACAATTATTGAAATAACAATGCAGTTTGAATGATGCGCCGAGCCTCGGTGCATGCAATACGAATGAATGGATGCAAACATGCAAACATAAGGTATGCTAATTGAAAATGTCTCTAATCTAATCATTGAAAGCGATTAAATAAAAGGGAGAAAGACGTGGGGTTGGAAAACATACACACACGCATGCACATTTATTACAACATTACGCCTTCGCGAAGGAGTGTCCAAATGAATAAGCTAACTAGCTACACTAATTAAGCTAACTATTACAAACCGAATTAATTAACCATTCTAGCTAATTCATTATTACGAACCAGAAAACAAATAACTAGTTAAACTAACTAATTATTGAAAACACTTAATTAGCTACAACTAATTAATTACAACATGCATCTGAGCTAGATATTAATTAAACTAACCAGCTAACCCCGAGAAGCAAGGAATGCATGCATGCTCAATCTCTACCCGAAAAAGCCACCGCCTTCCCACTGAATGCCTCTGTTTGCACATTTGAACACCAATAGCGCTGCTAACTCCCAGAATGCCTCTGCTCCACCTTACCAACACACTGTGCAAATTTCATTGGTGGCCGATAGGGGGCCTGTCGGCTACCAATGGTGGCCGGTCGGCCACTGATGACATGAACTCCTCTTTTTGCTGCAACAGAGAGCAGACAGAGCAAAACAATGTATTCTCACAGGTGTGTGTGTACTGTTTACATTCCTTATCATCATACAAGCTCAAAGGAGTGAAACTCTTGGTTCTCAAATCACCAATCAAGAAATTTCCATGCATGATGGCCAAAGAACCAAGTTTGTACAAGTTAATAAGTGCAAAACAAGACTCAAAAAGAGCACCACCCTATCATGCATGATCAAGGGTGATGGTGACCAAGGAAAGTGGCATATTTCATCACTTTTATGTATGAAATGTCCCATTTTCCTTATGTTTGAATTAACGTCCGATTCGAACACATGCAATGCAACACGAAGGATGCTTATCTCGCCTCTTTTACTTGTCCTTTTTTGTTTACTCATTTTAGTTACCGATCCATTCTTTAATCGATTAAGTCCAAAAGTGAGTGTCCTCTAATGGAAAGATGGCTCAAACCACAAGTCACTTTGGACATGAAAGAGGCATTACACTGTTGGTAATGAACCCCCTAGGGGGTTAAACCATTAGGTGTAACACCTCAATTCCGCACTTAGGCAAACAAGTGGTTTGAAACCGCTTTCAAAGCAAACAAAAGAGTGAAGAATGGAGGGAGATTGCAGAGATTTTAGTGCTGAAAGAAGTGAAAAACAACACTAAAACATGCTATTAACTCAAAGCAATGATGATTAAAGCATTAAAACATCAAGCTAGTGAGGGGATTAACACTACAACTATGCAATACAGGCCTCAACTGAATTAACCAGCCCAAAACAGAGCCAAAATAGGTCAAAACAGAGGCAAAAACATGCTAGACTTAAGCTAAAGTAAGCTAGAAAAACATTATACTCATGAAGCTAACTAGGCATGCAAACAAGACACAAGGAGGGGAGGCTAACCCCTCCAATTTTGGACTTCAAAACAAAGTTTTTACCACTGAAAAACCTCTTAGATTTAGTGGCTAAGAGGCCCAAAAAAGTTGTTTTCGAAGTGATGAAAAATAGCTCAAAAAGCTTAACAAGCTAAGAAGCAAAGGGGATGGACAACCCCCTAACTCAAAAGAGGCTCAAACCACCACTTTTAGGCCTCAAAAACATACCTTTTTACATATCAAAATCAGCCATAAAAAAATAAGAAATGATGGCAAAACAAGTATACAAAGCAAGCTCAAATGGGGTAAGTTCTATACCTTTGTGTCAAAGCACAATATAGGCACAAATTTGAGCTTAAACCACTTTCTAGAGCTCAAAGGAGGCTCGAAGTAATCTTAGGCCAAAGATCAGAGTGTTTGGTTAAGGGTTGATGTGCAAAAGCTAAGAGAAACTAAGCAAGTGTATGCAAAATAACAAGAGAGACAGAGAGATTTTTGTTCTAAAAATGCTAACCTCCCAAAATGGGGAAGGAACCCCCCTATTTATAGCAAAACACCCCTTGAGCTTAGATACATCCCACCATACACGTGTATGAAGATGCGACTCAGTGTGCAACAACTGGCACAACTGTCAATAAATATCTGGAAAAAGAGACTGGTGGACGTCGGCCACCACTGATAGCCGACCGACCACCACTGGTGGCCGACTGGCCACATCCATGGCCGACAGGCACAACCCATGGCCGACAGCCTTGGGGGGTGGCTAACAGGTCACCAAGTGGTCCAGATACCAAGTTTTGGTAAAAAACAAGACACAGAAAGAACAAGTTTCAAAGGCTCAAAGACAGGGCATTCCGCCGAGGACTTCGGGCGCTCAAAACGAACACTAACACATAATCATCGAGTTCACGAGTGATGAGGTCTAAGTCTTTAGGACGGTCGAAAATGGGGTGTCTACAGTAGCACAGATAACAGATCACCCTTCTGAGAGGGACCAAGTGCGAATAATGGTGCAAAACCTTGAGCCTGATATGTTGCAAAAATTGATAGTTACTCCACTATTCACTTTCAAAACTTTGCATGAATTAGGGGTTCAAATTGAAAGTACATTTCACAAAGGGATTATTCCCAGAACAAGCGAACCAACAAAGAGAGTGTTTTCAAGGAGTACCAATGTTGGCAGTAGCACTATTCCCCAACCCACTGAAATCAATACTGTTGTCGCCACTCCCAAAATTGCTGACCCATTTGCCAATACAAGCCCACAAATAGCCAGTCCAGCTTGAACTCAAGGCAAAACTTTCACCCCACTCTATATGAGCTTAACCAGCACACTAAAAATCCTGATGAAAAGAGGGTATGTCAAAGCCCTTGATCCTCAACCTCTGCCTGACCCACTCCTTACCAGACACAACCCCACCAAGTACTGTGTGCATCATCAGTAATGCGGTCATGGCACCGATCGTTGCTACCGCCTTCGTCATGAGGTTCAGAATCTCATCGACAACTAGATAATAGCTCCACCTCAAGACCCCAATGTTACCACCAACCCACTTTCCATCCATGACCAAATATTTTCTGCCCACCTTAACCTCATCTATATACTCCCATCTACCTTCAACCCCAGCATATACATCACCCTGGCCCATTTACCCAAGCCTGAGGTGTTCATTCCAGAAAGTACTGATTTGTGCATGATGGATGCACCCAATCCGGTTCAGGTACGCTAAGAGCGCCAAATGGCCGAACCCACTACTGCTGAGATGTTCGGAATGATTGAAAACCTTCAAAGAACGGTGGCAAATTTAACATTTGGGGTTTCAATCCCGTCAAAAAGCTCCCCATTCTTAGGGCGAGCTACAGTTGAAAAGGGCCAACCCGAAATTATCTCAAGTCTGGGTGATGGCAAATCAACAACAAATGGGTCTCGCTTCGATATAGCCACCCAATCCCTTGGCCAAGCAGAAGCAAGTGGCAAGAACAAAGCGGGGAGAAGTATTGATCCCTATGCGCAACTTCGGTGGGCTATTAAGACTTTGAAGGTCAAAAGGTTGAACAAACAACAAGTGCTTGTAGTTGTTGCAAAAACTGTGGATTACACTTTTGTTGCTCAGGATGAGAGCATTTTGAATTAGGGGGCAAACAATGGAAAGAAATGCTTTACCAGAAATACCTCTCCTAATTCCAGTCCCAAGCCTATGAATACCCGACTAATACCCGCCACTCCATTTGCCAATATTTCAAAACCTAATGCTTCCTCCACCCAAAAACGAACCTTTGCCCAACTCCATATGAGCCTAACCTGTGCATTGAAGGTACTAATGGAGAAAGGGTATCTCAAACCGCTCAATCCTCGACCTCTCCTCAATCCTTTTTCACCTAAACACGACTCTACCCAATATTGCGCATTCCATCAGTAATACGGTCACCATACTGACCGTTGCTTTTGCCTTCGCCATGAAATTCAAGACCTAATTGATAAGAAGGTCATCACCATGCCTAAAAATCCCAAAGCTATCAATAACCCTCCCCTTGACCGCAATAGATTGCCATTCCATAACATAAAACCCACCTCCGGCTTGCCAACAACCAACCATTACCCTAGCCAACACATTGTACCTACCAGTGAGCCCAAACCCATTGTGTTCATTCCTGAATCTTCTGATTCCGATCTGAGCAAAAGGAACAAAATCGTTGAAGAGATGGAAAGTTTACTCAATCTTGGCGCGGTTAAGCTTGATGAAGCAGTGATGCCAGCACGGGTGGTTGGAATGATGAATCTCAGTCTCAGCTAGGGTAATTGTCGAAAACGCTTGGGAAGGACCTTCTGAACTAGGGGCATGGTGTGAAAAAACAATTGTTTCGGTCAAGAAGATGTGTGGGGACAATGTAATTATGAGATTCAATTTGTGAGACCCGATTTGAAAGTTGGAAATCAATCCTTCTGGGTGTGGATGTGCATTGCTGAATTGAAAGTAGGTCTGGACCTTCCCGTGGGCTACTTGAACTTGTTTTTGAAACTCTACAAATCGACCCCCTTTTATCTCAGAAATGCCTATTTTGTTTTGAGTTATGTCCTGCAAATAATTATGTTGTGAGTATTATTTTCTTTGTATTTTCTTGCATTATTGCGTCAGTTGAGTCTTTTCCTTTGAGTCGCTCTCGTGTACCCTCAGATCTTCATCTTTATAAAAAAGTGGGAGTCAAGTTTCTGATCATTTTATTGTGCCTATAATGATGCATGTGTGACCTTTTGCAAATAGAAAAAGGCTTTGAATTTGGTTTTGAATTTGTTTTTGAATGAGATTCTATTAATAAGCTCGAGTATTGAGAAGGATCGCCTGAATGGTTTGAGTGAATTCTGACTTATCGGTGCAAAGTCATTCATGATTTCAAAAATATGAAACTATTTCTTTTGCAAAACTTGTGAAGATAGGTTCAGAATTGTGCGTTGTATTTTACATTGTCCTAGGGATTCTCTTCACCGTTAGGCGATCATGTTGGCGAGCACAAGGTGGCTTTCAAACCTGCAAGTACATGGCGGATTTCAGACGTCACGAATCATAGAATTTCTCCCCTGGCATTTTCATTATCCCAAAGAGAAAATGATAAAAGAAACCAGAAAAGAAGAAAAGAAAGAAGAAAAAGAAGAAACCAAAAAGAAAAGGAAAAGAATAAAAAAAGAAAGAAAGAAAAAGAAAGAAGTCAATCATCAAGCCAGGGGCATCCATTGGAATGAAATCCAATCAACTGTGAGGAAGGGAACTTCTGTCTGAATTCGGGGAAGCCAATGCAAGGAAGAACCACATTGTAAGAAGAACAAACTCTGAAAATGGAGCAAAAAGAAAGGAAGAAGGAGACATGCATAAAAGAATGGAGAATCAAACTTAAATCAAGGTGAAACCAGTTCTAGTGTAAGGGCAAGAATGACCATTGATCAAATTCACCACAAATGTTGTAACATTATCCTTGAGAGGCTCGCTAGGCCGACAACCTGAAAGGGCGACCTAGGCAAAAGTTAGAGCATGAAAAATGAGAAATTAAAAAAATATAGCTCGCAAGGTGGAAAATCCCGAAGGGGCAACCTTGGCAAAAGTTAGAGCGCAAAAAGAGAGTGTCAACATCCGAGTGAACCTCAGCCATGAACTACGTTGACCTGATTCCCATTTTTGGGATACGTAGGCAACTTCATCCTAAAGTTTGGTCTTAACTATATCTATCTCATCCATCACAACTCAATCATTTTGCCCAATTCACGTCGTCAGCTTCGCATCAATCCATGAGCTACACCGACTGCTGTGCATATCATATACTTGTGCTGGGTAAGAAAGAACTAGCTTGAATCAACAAGTGGAGCAATTTTTGATACTTGATCTTATCAGTAGAATCTCTATCTTGAGCAAAAAAGGAATCGAAACTCGAGTTTTGCGAAATTGTGACGCCCCAAATATTTGGAACATCAAGGGAAATTAAATAAACAAAATGACTTAATAAACCAAAAAGTTGACATCTTAATAGGGCATTCCAACTTTCGTACATAACCAAAGGTTCAAATAATATTAAATAAAACTTAAAATTATCCAAATACAACATCAAATGAAATTATAAAGTCCTTAATAGCTAATATATAAGATAATAAAAGTTATTCGACTCTAGTCATGGTTTCAAGTCAGCCAAGGCTCTACGTTAGCGTCAACTCCATTTCAGTTTCAATTATTTCCTCGCCAAAACCTAGCATAAAACGCCAGGGTAACAAAATATATGCCATGAGTTTTGCAACACAGTAAGAAAACATAACCAACCTACCATTCTTTTTAAGAGAAAAATAATGAGATTATAAACATGAGATAACAATATAATCTAAATATAAATTACAACCATTAAAATAATTTCAATAATTTTAATAAATTAGGTGACACTCGAAATCTCACCAAAGATATTTAACTTACCAACCACTAAGCATGGCAACGGTTAATTTGAAACCCTCCATTGGTCAAATATTCAAGTGTTATCAACCGTAACTACCAGGGATGCTCACGTCCGGAGTTATATACCCAAGTAGTGGTATCCGTGGTCAGCCCCAAGGAAACGGTCTTCCAGGAGTACGTAACCTCCCTGTGTGCCACCTGCACATCCACCCTTATTCCAAAACCGAATACCGAAAAGGGTTCAAATAAGTCTCGTGCCATCTTAGGGTTTCACAACACAATTTACGTGAGCATTCTCAAAACTAGGGCTCACCCTGAACAACCGGTATTAACCGTCAACCCTTAATTTCATACACTCTTTAAAATCAGGACTCACCCTGAATAACCGGTATTAACCATCAACCATTAATTTCGTACACTTCATTATTTTAATTAATTTTCATACTAATCACAAATAATTACAAATTAGATCACTATCGATATTATACTATTTCAATATAATTTTTAACAGAAAATATCAACACATACGCTCTACAACAATCCATCAATATGTATAAATTATTGTGAACAGTTTAATCAAGTCATGGTGTGATATAATAATTTTAAATACTAAAATAAATCACAACACACATGCATGGACTATTAATTTACAAGATTCAATTAAATAGACTAGCACAATATTGATTTTTAGTCCTAATAAATGGTTGAAGTAGTAATCTTGATTCTTTATCATTCTGCCCAGAATTTTCAAAACATAATTTTCATAGTTCAAATTATAAATAAATTATTTATATAACTCTAAAATTCATGTAACTACATGGGATATTCAACAAAAATGTTATGCTCATTTTTCAAAAAGCATTTCCCAAAAATAAGTTATAAATAATTCGGTAAAATTTCAAGAAATTTCATGACATAGATTTGTTACATTTTCTTAAAATAATTCCACACTTAAATTTATAAATCAATTCCATAATCTAAAAGTTTAGTATGAAACTAGACTTCCCAAATTTCATTTTTTATTTAAAAAATACCAGATTTGGTTTAGGATTTTTAATGATTTTTCCAATATGCCGTAAAATTTGTCTACAGTTTTAGATCTAATTAAAATTTCGTATAAGTTTTTACAAAACTAGAATAATTGTTACAAAAATTCCTGGATGAACTAGACATTATTCTTAACAACTTTGTAGAAGAAATCATCACAAAATTTTAAGCATAAAATTGTCTAAAAATTTGTACAAGTTCCTGGTAGATTTAAGAGTCATAAAATCAAACCAAATAAAATCTTCAATCATCTCTTTAATGGCACAAACTATGCATGCAATTCTAATTCCAAAATTATATCATGACTTTAAGGCTACTAATATAAAAGTAACCTTCAAATATTTAATATACAACTATAAACAATATTTTTATCTAAATTTTTAGCTATTTTAACATATGAACACAAATATAAAAATTTAACAATTAAAAAGAATGAGAGGGTTAAGAGAGTTTTCTTACTATGTTAGGTTGCTAACAACTTATCGTCTGAATTTGATTTATGATTCTGATCGTAAGATATGACCATCCTGGCTCCCTGATCGTATATCTGAAATTTCACATCAATCGGACACGATCTCACCACTGATCTTCCATTGGATTTTCTTAGAACTTTTAGTTGTTGATCATCATCTTAGACTCAGAATTTGCAAGATCTAACCCCAAAAATGGATTCTACACATCAAAAAACCTAAGGGTGGTCATCCCCAAAGTCATAGGACCACTCAATTAACCCAAATGTACTAGGATGCACTGTAACACCATGAGCTGAGAAACGCTGGATAAAATTCAATTCATCTTCTCCAAACAGCCATAGCACGCGCGAATAGAAAGACCCAGAAGTTTAGCTTCAAATCCATTGGTTCAAGTTCTTATATCTTTTTCATCGTAACTCCGTTTTATCTTATTTTTCTATCATTGGATTTACCTCACGGCCTAGTTTTTGGTTCACTACTCACACGCCTCGTTCCCTCTCTTTTTGCATGCCATCAGATCCCTAAAATTTGATGAAAAATAAGATTTTTTTCCTACCGTCTCGGACTTTTCTTCAAACCATCTTTCGGACTCCATAACTTTCTTAATTCTTAAGGGTTTCACTTCATTCTTTCGCTAATCTCTTCAACTTACTTCGTACGTCATCTTACATGACCTATTTTTCTCATTTCTTCCCGGAATGGATGGTTTTGGCATGCTGAAAGTAAGCTGAAAACTAACTTTTGAATTCAAAATAAACTTCTCTAACTTTGTTTTTTCTCCTCCATCTTCCTTCTTCTTCTCTTTCTTCATCTACAACACTTTGTGAATGGTGGTTCTAGATGATAATGGAATTAGGTGATGGTGGTGGTGGCAGTTCGACGGTGTGACAGTGGTGGAGAAGTTCACGGGTTGGTGGTTCTGGTGGTGATAGTATAGGTTAAGGTCGTGGCTATGGAGGTCGGGGGAGGAGGAAAAACATAGATAAAGATTTTTTTCCTACCGTCTCGGACTTTTCTTCGAACCATCTTTCAGACTCCATAACTTTCTTAATTCTTAACGGTTTTACTTCATTCTTTCGCTAATCTCTTCAACTTACTTCGTACGTCATCTTACATGACCTATTTTTCTCACTTCTTCCCGGAATGGATGGTTTTGGCATGCTGAAAGTAAGCTGAAAACTAACTTTTGAAATTCAAAATAAACTTCTCTAACTTTGTTTTTTCTCCTTCATCTTCCTTCTTCTTCTCTTTCTTCATCTACAACACTTTGTGAATGGTGGTTCTAGATGATAATGGAATTAGGTGATGGTGGTGGTGGCAGTTCGACGGTGTGACAGTGGTGGAGAAGTTCACAGGTTGGTGGTTCTGGTGGTGATAGTATGGGTTAAGGTCGTGGCTATGGAGGTCGGGGGAGGAGGAAAAACATAGATAAAGAAGGAGAAAGAGAGTTTTGGGGGAGAGAGAGAGAGAGAGAGAGAGATAACCGAGAGAGAGAGAGATAGAAAGAGAGATGAAATTGGAAGAGAATCAAAAGGTGAAGAGATGTGAGGGAAAAGTTAGGCTCAATTTATGGGAAAAATGAGGAAGAGTAAAAGAAGATAAAAGAAAATGAAAAGAAAAAAAAAAAAAAAAAGAAATTGAACACCTGGTGGTATGGCATCAACATTTCCACCACATTTTGTTTTGGTAATGATAACCGAGAGAGGGGTGCATGTGGAAGGTAAGAAAACATGGGGAGCAAACCCATGGTTTTTTCGTTAGGTTTTAGTACAGAAAATATTACGTTCCAGTATAATTTTATTACAAAAAAAATATAGAGAAAAATATAATAAAAATATCATAAGGTTCAGAAATTAATATTGAGTAATAATATAAAGTCAAAAATATTTTATTTTATTTTATTTTGAATAAATTTTCAGTATAAAAATATACAGATTATTGAATTCAAAATATTGTGAATAATTATTTAAGAAAATTAAATATATATCTATATATATTATTTTTATTATATAAAAATACGGGGTTTCACAGAAATTGATTTCTAAAATGGAGCATAAGTAAAACTAGGGGCACTATGAATGATCAGGTACCTTGAGTCTTTTTATGCTTTTGGGTCAGTTGTGAATTCAGTTGTATCGTGCCTGGTGTTTGTTTCAGTATGTGCTTTTCATTGAGTTACCATAACGTGTCTGTCGCTTAAAACGCTCTTCATCGAGTCACCCTAGCGAGTTTGTCGCTCAAGTCTAACAGAGTGGCATGGTCAAAATTCCATACACGGGTGTTCCCTCCAAACTCGAAAACAAGTCCATGTGTGGAATTCATATATGAGTTGAGAGTGCCCATACAAGGGGCATCGTGTTCATGATCATTGCAAAGTGTATATGAGGAATCGGTCACTACTTCGGAAGGGACTAGAGTAAGTTCTTAATATGTCAGAAAAGAAGCATGAGTCTGACTGGTTGACAACTGTTCCAGGATATGAAGATCCCTATCACACGTGCCTGCATAATGTTGAAAACAATGGCTAGTGACTGGACACTAGGGGCAATTTTCAATACATCTGATCGGGCCATCCATCGAATAAGGGGCATGAACCCAACCAGTGGCCAATGGCTAAAAACTAGGGGCAATTTTCAATGTATCTGATCGGGTCATCATTTGAGCAAGGGGCATAAACCCAACCTACCTCTCAGTTTGCCAAAGCCATTTGTTAGGCACTTTTCCCTAGTTAGAGTAGTTTATGATTCAGTTTTCAAAAATTGTCTCCAACCATTTCAAGACTCTCTTGGGATTGCCATTTTCCCTCTGATTAATGCATGTGTTTGTATTATGCCCGCATGCTTATACACTCTGGTTGAGTTAAACTGCGTGATTGGTTGCTCTTGCTCTTGACTTTGTTTTGCACTTAAACAGAGTTTTGTTGAGTTACCTCCCGCAGTGTTTTTTCAATCCTATTTCAATAAGTTATGGCAAGTTACCCTACACTCATTTCGTAAGGTACATGATGCACTACTCTATGTACTGCTCATTTTCCTCCACATACCATTCAAATTGCATTGCACAGTCTTGTGCACTTGTATCGCACTGTCTTGTGCATTCACATCTATTTCATGCATTCCACTTACATCGCACTGTCTAGTGCATTTCAACTTACATCACACTATCTAGTTGCATTTTAACGTACGTCGTACTGTCTAGTGCATTTCAAATTACATCGCATTGTCAATTGTATTTCAATGCACATCGCACTGTCTAGTGCATTTCAACGTACATTGCACTGTCTAGTGCATTTCAATTTACTTCGCACTATCTTGTGCATCGCACTGTCTTGTGCGTTTGTTCTCACTCTCATTGTCTTGTGTACTTGCATCGCACTATTTTGTGCACCTGCATCACACTATCTTGTGCACTCTCTTAGTATAGGAGACCTTAAATCCTCTAAAGGTGCAATTCCTTTGGTGTTTGTCGTGCCCGAATGACTTCTGGTGGCTTGGTATAGCCACCTGCCTGTGTTTGCAGTGAGTTCTTAGGAGATCAACTGAGACGATGGAAACTAGAGTTCGAACAGCCGAGGCCTAGAATGCAATGGTTTGGGATTTTCGAGACTAAAGTCTGGTTTAAATACCTAGGGGTGTATCCTTGGCTTGACATCTATATGGCAGCCCCATAGGTTGAGGTAGCGTGTATGCGCCTCAATTCTGGCTATTGAACCAACCTAGTCTGTCACCTTGTTGGAGAATAGGGAAAGTTGCGAACATGGCCGGGAAGAAAAGTAGTACCTGTGGTTTGGAAGTGAAACCAAGAAAAAGAGGAAGATCCACAGCAGCATAAGGTGAGTCATCTCCAATTTCCCCTGTAAGGTACTTCCACTTCCGAGCTGCATTAACTATCTATCATCTATTACCTCTATTATATTGCATATAGAATTTATTGCATGCGTCTACTGCATTATCTATTTTATCGCCTGCATCCTTTCTGTGTAAAGTTTAGTTTGGCATGCGCTCATACATTTCCTTTGTTGAAACATGGTTCTGTCATGTTTAAGTACCCATGCTGCGCTAAGGCCAGTATTGACGGTGTCAACACCTTTTCTGTGTTAAACGTGGTTTGTTTTGTGTCCACGCCTTTTCTAGGCAAGACGTAGTTTGGCCTGTGCCTTATCCACTACATTCATTGCATCATACTTTGTTTTGTTGCATTCAGCATTTAGGATCATCGTCTTTCCCCAGCAGATCATTCCTCACCTATACCATACTACCTAATTACTTGTACTCTTTCTCTTTCTACAAAAAACATAGTTTTGCATGTGCTCGCACCCTTTTCACGTTAAAACATGGTTCTATTATGTGTAAGCATCTATGTTGCACTGAGGCCAGTATTGAAGATGTAGGAACTTAGCCTGTGTTAAGGGTCGTCTAGCTGTGCCCACTTCTTTTCTATATAAAACGTAGTTTGATTTGCATCTCCATCTCTTTATGGTATTTGTGTGGTTTTGCACTACTCGTGGTTTAATTATTTCGTTACATTGTATATCATCTACACTATTTTGTTTTGTTGTGTATTATTTGCATTCCGTCCTTGAACTACGCTAGTTTGATTCCTTGCAAAGGGATACGTAGGCAGCCTGCGGGCACAACCATTTCTTTCTGTCTTGATTTTTTGTCCAAGTCTTATAGCCTTGTCAAAATGGGTCGTCTTCGGACTTTGACATTCACTCACGTCATTTCAAGATTCCGAGTTCTGTCAAAGAGGGGCAACTAGTAGACACTCCATTTTTTACGACCCTTACGACTTGGATGTCCTTGCATACACACCCGATGATGAGTTTATATGCTCGCCAAGTGCTCGAAGTCCTCAGCGGAATGCCACAACTTTGAGCCTTTGAAACCCTGCACCTTGTTGCCTCATTTTTAGACCAAGCCTTGGTTCTTCAAGCTTGCAGCTTTTAGTGGCCTGCCGGCCACTTTTAGAGGCAGCCGGCCATCACTTTTGGGCTATAGGCTACTGATGTGGCTTGCCGGCCACCAGTGTATTTTGCAGATATTTTATGCTAGCTGTGCCAGCTGTTTGCATAGGTGCATGCATCTATCCCCATGTGTAGGGTTGGATCTCCTTGAGGGAATTTCATGTTTTCTATATAGGAGCCCCCTCTCTCATGTTGTAGGGTTAGAAAATTTTGAGATCAAATATTTTCCTCTCTCTACCAAATCTCTACACTTTTGCCTACAACTCTTCAACCTTTGCATATACACCCTAACCAAATCTCTCCATCTTTCAGTTGAGGTACTTTTGAGCTTGGTTTGAGCTCTAGAGGGTGTGTTTACTTGGTTTTGTTGCTTAGAATTGCTTCTTCTCTTCAAGAGGTATAAGACTTCACCTATTTGCTTGCTTTCTCTACTATTTTTCCTACTGTTTTTCCATTGTTTTGGGCTATCAAAACTCTGTGTCTTTTGGGCTGAAGCTTGGGTTTAGGGCCATTAAAGATTGAGGGGTTAATAGCCTTTCTTTGCACCTTGTTTTGAAGGCCTTTGCTTTTGTGTTTCCCACCCTTTTGCTATCTTTTTCCAAGCTTTTAAACACTAATTTTCAGAGCTTTTTGCAGTAGCCAAAATCATTTTTTGAAGTTCAAATTTGGAGGGGTTAGCCTCCCCTCCTTATCTCTTGTTTACTAGCCTAGTTGGTGCCATGTTTTAGCATATTAATCTAGCTATTTTTTGCTCAAGTCCAGCATGTTTTAAGACTTATTTTAGATTGTTTTAGCACTATTTTAGACTGTTAATTGCATTTGAGCTTTGTTTTGCATGCTTGTAGTGTAATAGTCCTCATAAGTTTGGTGTTCTAGGCCTTAGACACCATCTTGTTTGAGTTGATAGCATTTATTTATGTTTTTCTCACTCATTTTCAGCACTAATAATCTCTACAACCTCCCTCATTTCTTAGCTTTTTATTTTTCTTTGAAGGTGGTTCAAACAACTTGTTTGTTTAAAGTGTGAGATTGAGATGTCATGCTTAATGGTTTAATCCCTTAGGGGGTTCATTACCAACGGTATGTGTAGACGTCCCCGAACGTCCTGGGAGAAATCTCGTTTTGTTCATTGGGGCTTACTACAGTTCAGACTCAAATGTCACGGTCTTGTATCTAATCTCGCAGAGTGCAATGCAAGACCGATGAATCATCAAAGAGTCCAAATCTGGCAAATCGTTTTTGAAAAACTAATTTTTAGAAAGAAGTGCCAAACATGGATTGCTTTACCAGATACAGAGTCGCCACCTAAATATTTATTTCGAGGGAATTTAGGAAACCCTGACTCGTTGCCTAAGGCCACGTGCCCGTCATCACCAAAGTTGCCTCGGCTCGGGAACTTGGGTACGATTGTGGAAGGTCACTTCGTGAGCACCCCCACTCGCCCAATCAAAGATCGGCCTCTACTAATCATGATATCGAGTTTTGAAAACATTATATGCTCTTATTCCGGTTTTATTAGCCTAGAATTACTATGTGATGCGCACAGCATACAAGTATAGACTGGATTGCCTAAGTTGGAATAAAACATCGCATATCCGTTTGTTTTGAAGATGGATTGAAGTTTGCTACTCGCAAGTAGGCTAAAACACGGGTTTTGACGAATTATTCCAATTCAAACAACCCAACCTCCACCCACAGGCATTCAGGCGATTATATTACATAAGCACATAGCCTCATGGTAAGCATGCTATCATGGCAGTCACTCACACACATGCAAGGATGCTAAAGCATAAACACTTACCGAGTACTCCAAGCCAAAGAAAGAAGCTAATTAGAAATCATGCATGAATCTTAACTATGCTGAGATGCCTAATGCAACACATACAGGTATGCAACTAAGATAGGCTCGGCTATTCTAAGATAGCATATGAAATGCAACAAATGATACACGTATTCAACTCAGAATTGAAATACAATGCAGTTAGTATGATGCGCCGAGCCCGATGCATGCAATATAGATGAATGAATGCAAACATGCGAACATATAGATGCTAATTGAAACATGCCCTAAAACTAACCATCATAAGCTGGTAAATAAAAAGGAGAAAGACGTGGGGTTGGAAGACATGCATCACACACACGCACACTTATTACAACATTGCCCTCCTCGGAGGGTCCGAATAAATAATACATAACCAAATGAATAACGAATTACAGCTAATTATTACACAATCCTAATTAATTAACAAATTAACTAAAATAAATAAGCTAGCATGCAAAACAAATGAAATGGACTGCCTCAGCTCGGTCTTGAATGATGAGGAATGCATGCATGCTCGAGTCGCCTTGCCGGAAAATCCATTGCGATGCCCCGATTTGCCTCTGTTTGCGACCGGTCCCGGAATACTGTACAAAGCTCCAGAAGGCTGCTTAACCAGTTTTTGCTGTTGGTTTCCGGTTTGCTGCAACAGAGAGCAAGAAAGGGGCATGGCAAAGTATTTTCAACATATGTATGCATGACCACTCTCCCCGTCATTGCATAAGCTCTAGGGAGTGTGGTCCTCGATCCTCGTGCCACCAATCACGCATCCCGATGCATGATGGCCGAGGAGTCGAATTGCACGAATCAATATGAAATGGATGCACACATAAACACAACAAGGCCTAAACTCCATCATGGGTAATCCGGAGTGTCGATGACCGAGAATCGAGGCACATTTCATCACTTGGAGTACGAAACGTCCCTCGTTTCCCGTGTTTGGACTAAACCCTATTCCAAACACAATGCAATATACATGGCATGCACGATGCGACTAGGACTATGCAACCTAAATGCAATGCCACTAAATGATGCAAACATGCAGAGAATGACATGCCAACATGCTACTAGCATACACAGTGCTATGAACTACATGGCATACTCAATGCAAGACACCTAATGCAACAATATGACAACATATGATTAGCATACACAATGCGAATATCAAATGGCATACTCGATGCAACGAACTACGTGGCATGCGCAATGCTATGACTAGAATGGCATACACAATGCAAGATGGACTTAAACCAAGATGGGTGAGCCTCAGCCACACCCAAATCAGTGGCCAAACACAATGAAATTAGGCAACAAAACACATGCGAATATGTACAAATGCAAGGGACCAATCCTAAGGCACCAAATGCAACTCTATCAAAGCATGGCAAGGGATGAAATATGGCATACAAACACACATTTTCCAGCTCTGAAACATGATACACAATGGCCTCGAATCATGTAAATAACTCACACAATGCATGCTAGATAATACCGAAACTAGTGAAGTGGATTACACTAGAAGTATGCAAAGCGATGCTCAAAAGACCAAACCACCCCCAAAAAGTCCCTATGCAGACCAAAACAGTAGCAAATATGGACTAAAATGGTGGCTCAAAAGGCATGGAAATGAAGCTCATGCAATGGTCCAAACATGAGGCAAACAAGCACAACTCTCAAATGCACTTAAGGAGTGGAAAACATGGGAACATGGCACAAGTATGAGGTCTAAAATAACATGCATAATGATGTCAAGACATGCAAACACCTCTATTCAAGCATGCAAGAGGCTACAAAACTCAAAGCTAGGCATGGATATTGAACTACAACCATGCATAGCAAGCATCATTCGACCATGAGGCATAAAAACAGAGCTAAGGCAGTCCAAAATGTGCACAAAATCAGTTTAAAGCATGGCCAAAAAGTGCTAGAATCAAGGACCAAAATAGCATGCAATACAAGCTAGTGAAGAGGGTTTACACTACAAGTATATGGAGCATTCAAGAGGTCACTAAACCAGAAAAATTTAGAGGTGTGAAATGCCAAATAAACCCCAAAAACCCACTGAAATATGGTCTATGTATGCAAGAATGAGATGCTTCTTTGATAGGCCATGAAGAGGGTTGTTCTACACATGCAAGATGGACACCCAATATGACAAAACCACCTCTAGACAAAGGTTATGCAGGCCCTAAAACTCACTTAAAAGGGCCTAAAATGAGGCTTGGAAGCATGCACACAAGGGCTCCTTTGTTAGGCCAAAAATGCTAGTAAACAAGACAAGGGGTGCGAGGGTCACCCCTCTCTAATTTTGGTGCTCAAAAACACATAATAACCACTGAAAATCCACTGGATTTCAGTGGTCAAAAAGGCCAACAAAACTCAACACAAAGGCCCTAATGCATGGCTCAAAACAAAGGGAAATGAAGCATGCAAGGGGATAGATGGCCCCCAACAGAAAAATGGTCTTAAAAAAACATGTTAAGAAGCTCAAAATAAGACTTTTTTCAGTTTATGACAAAGCCCAAATATGCTTGCAAGTATGGCTAAAAGATGAAGCAAAACAATGCTAAGAAAAGGGAAAGAGAGTGTTACCCTTGTAGCCAAAAGGACTAGCAGCTTCTGGACCAAAATAGCACACCTTCAACCTCTGAAAACCAGCTCCAAGGTGCTTAGGTTGATGTTGGAGGTGTTAGGCTAAGAGGTGATACGCAATGGTGCAAGAACAAGGGGCTTTAGAACACCTAATAGAGAGATATAGGGAGAAGTGTATGCATAAGCCTCAAACCATTTTCTGAACCCTCTACAAGGAAGGCAAGGCCCTCCTTTATAGAGCCAAGGGTCTAAAGCTTCTTCAAGAACCTTAAAAACAAGGTTAAACATCCTCCATACACGTGTATGGAGGATGCAATCTGTGGTTTCCAGCTGGCACTAACTCAGTGAGACAAAAAAGAAGAAAGCTGGCCGACCAGTTCAGGTGGTCGGCCAACCACTCCCCCTGGTCGGCCGACCAGGGTCAAAAGGTTCAGTTGGTCAGTGGCCTCCTAGGGTGGTCTCCAAGCTGAAAGCAAGCTAGTGGTATGGTGGAGACCAGTCAAAAGTGGCTCAAAAACCAAGAAGACCAGCTTCCTGACAAGAAAATCGGTCGGCAGGAGAAAAGGCGGTCTCCCAGAGAAAAGGTGATCTCCCACCCTTGTACCACCTTCTAAGCAGTGAAAATAGGGTCCATACCAAAAATGAACCAAGACGGATGCAAAACGAGGGTTCGGGGGCCAAAAAGGCGCAGCCGGGTGCCCTGAAAACTGACTGTTAAGCATCGAAAGTGGCGTGCGACCACGAAGGTGGTCTCCCAAGCCACAGTGTCCCTCTAGAGAGAGGAAACAAGGTGTGTGCCAAAAACCGGAGCAAACGGAGAAAGTTAAGCGATCCCGAACCGAGGCGCACGGCCGACGGCTCCGAAAACCAAAAACTGGTCTCCAAACGGGAACAGTGGTCTACGACCATGAAAAGTAGCCTACGGCCACTGAGAGATGGTCTACAAGACCTCTCCCTCCCTTCGGGAAGAGGAAACAGAACTTGGTTCGCAAACCGAGGCAAAGCACAAAAGAGTCCCGAAGTCCGGAGGCAAGGCTCTCAGCCGAGACTCCGAAACCTCAGAACGAGCACAACATGCGCAATCACTGAGCGCTCAATCGATGACGTCTGAGTCTTAAGGTCGGTCAAAAATGGGGTGTCTACAGTATGATGTCTCTTTCATGCCTAAAACAACTTGTGATTTGAGCCCTCTTTCCATTTAGAGGACTTAAACTCACCCTTGGACTTAATTGGATTAAAGGATGATTGGTAATCTAAAATTGAGTAACTAAAATTGAGACTAAAAGTGGTGCGAGACAATAATTGTTGTTGTGTTCAATCGGATGTTAATTGAACACATGGAAGCTTGAAGCATTTCATACTCATTAGTTATGAAATGATTCAAGGTTCCAAGGTCACCACTTCCCTTGATCTTTCATGATAGGGAGGTGGTCTTTAGAGTCTCTTTTTGTTGCATTTATTGAAATTGCACACTTAGGTTCACAAGCCATCATGCAATGAAATTGCTTGAGTTGGTGCTTTGTGACTTAAGTTCACCACTTTTTGGATTTGTTCATGAAAAGAAGGGGTGAGTTATGTAGACAACCCTTGAAAATACCATGTATATGCTTTATTTG
The DNA here is from genome assembly GCA_036172215.1 of Camellia granthamiana. Classification (NCBI taxonomy): domain Eukaryota; kingdom Viridiplantae; phylum Streptophyta; class Magnoliopsida; order Ericales; family Theaceae; genus Camellia; species Camellia granthamiana. The sequence goes on from CM069903.1 coordinate 151,896,569, forward strand.
TCCTCTATTGTAGCAAAAAGAACTGGGCAACAGTGACCGGCATGTGGCCGGCAGACCACCTTTTAGAGGTGTTCAAATAACCGACTACCCGACGTATCCAACCTGATCCGACTGACCCGTGTCAATCACGGACGGTTTCGATGAACATCACGGTCGGCTGCGGGTGACATACATCATTTTTTTTAAAATTTTGGTCGAGTAACGGTTTTGCAAATAAAATATTTGATTAATCTGAACCGACCGATATACTTATTATTAATATATACCACCGTGTTTCATGACTTATATTATGTTCCCAATACACTTCATCTTTCCCAAGGCAAAGTCATAGACAACAGTCTACTACTCCATTCCATCATTAATACCTCTCTTTCTCTCTCTCATAAAAGCACTTTTTGAATTTCCATCAATAAGCTTATCTGATCTTCCCAAGGCAAAGAGACTTTTTACCCTGTTGATACAATAGTATCACCATCTGTCCCTCTTTCTCTTTCTATCAGTCAAACGCCACCGACTTTCTCTCCCTCACTTTTTCAGAAACCATCGACTCTCTCTTCCTCTTTCTCCCTCTCTCTCAAAAACCCTAAAGTTTCTCCCTCTCTCTAACTTTCTTTATACTCTCATCATCCCTCTCATCTCAAAGTCTTTCACTCTCATACACAGAGTTCTCAGATCTAATCGCATTCATGGAAATTGGGCTCAAGTAATGAACGGGGCACTGATTATTGCAAATGAAAGAGCACTGGTGGCAATCATTAGAAAGAGGAGTTCACTGAGTGTTGGTTGAAGACATGAACGGCGATGCTGTATGGTAATGACGATGGTGGCATTGTACCATAGCGGAAAGGTAAATATCTCTTTGTTTCAAATTTTATCCATTGTTCCTTTCATATATAGTATGTGAGAAAAGTAGATATGTATAGTATGTTATTGTGATTTTGTATATGTGCTTGGTTCTGTGATTTTGTAAGGGAGACAGAAGCCATTAAACTAAAATGGTGAAGAAAATCACTCGACCGAAAACCATTCACCAAACCGAACAACCGACATGCACGGTTTCGAGCATCATATGAGTCGAAATCGGATGAACTCTTCTCCACCCGAAGTAGATCAGTTCGAGTGACAATTCAGTGGTAAAACCGAGCCGACTCGACCCGTATACACCCCTACCACCTTTGATGGCCGGTCGGCCATCACTGGTGGCCAGCAACCCTCATCATTGGTCGGCCGACCACTGATGCAAATTTCAACAGCATGTTTGTAAGGCAGAGCTGTGTTTTTTCTGGAAGTGGGCAACAGTATATGTGTTCTATTGTGAAACAGAGGCTCTCCGAAAGCAAAACAGTGGCTTTTCAGGTGGAAACCAAGCACATGCATGAGCATTCCTCACATTCCGAGCTTGTTTAAAGTTTAAATATTTAGATTAGATGTTTGTTGTAATTAATTAGTTGTAGCTAGTTAATTTTGTAAAGTGTTGTAATTAGTTAGTTAACTAGTTAATTCATTTGTTGTAATAATTAGTTAAATAGTTTAGCTAATTTCATTTGTTTTGTAATAATTAGCTTAGATTTAATTAGTTAGTTAATTAGCTTAGTTCATTCGGACTCTCCTTCATGAGAGTGCAATGTTGTAATAACGTGTTTGTCTTCCAACCCCACGTCTTTCTCCCTTTTATTTACTAGCTTACGATGGTTAGTTTAGGGACATCATGTTTTGTTTAGCATTCTCCATGTTTGCATCCACTGCACTGAGGCTCGGTTCATCATTCTAACTGCATTGTTATTACTTATACCTCTTTGAATACGTGCTTAGACCACATGCTATTTAATTATTTCATATGCCATCTTAGTAGTCGAGCCTATTAATTGCATATCGCATGTGTTGCATTAGTCATCTTGCATAATTAGGAATCATGCATTTTTCTAACTAGTTTCTCTTTTGGCTTGGAGTATTAGGTGAGCCTTTACTCGCTTTAGCATAATTGCATGAATGTGATTGTTGGCATGTTTAGCATGTTTGCTATGAGGCTAATTGCTTAAATGATAAACTACTTGAATGCCTGTGGATGAAAGCTTATTGTTTGAATTGGAATAATTTGAATAATGTTCATATGTGATCACTTTTTCAATTGGTACATATTTCGAAACAATTTTGCAAACAAACATGAATCAAATATTCCAATTCTTGCAAAGTTAGTCTATACTTGTGTGTGCGCATCACATAGTAATGCTAGCCTAATAAAACTGGAACAAGAGCATATAATGTACATAAGATTCATATCATGATTAGTAGAGGCCGATCTTTGATCGTGCGAACGGGGGTGCTCAAAAGTATTCATGACCTTCCCATCTCGTACCCAAGTTCCCAAGCTGAGACAATCTTGGTGATGACGGACACGTGGCCTTTGGCACGAGTCATGGGTTTCCTAAATTTTTCAAAAATATTTAGGTGCCAACTCTGCATCTGGTAAAGCAGTCCATTTTTAACAATTTGATTCAACATCGATTTTCTAAAAGATTTGTCAAATTTGGACTCTTTGGTGTTTATCAATTTCACGTTACACTTGTGAGATTAGATTCAGAACCGCGGGAGTCCGATACTGTAAGGTTTATTTCGACTTTCGAAAGGGGGCACGAAAAAGTTGAGCTGCACTAAGTTCAAAAGGACAACTAAGTTATGTGTGGCTCACCAGAAATCACCAAGGGATTTAAAAATTCCCTATCCATTCCTATGGTGAGAGTGATATCTGCAACATGTATTGTATGCAGGGGTTTAATGATACACTTTGTTTTTAATGATTACTTATATCTTGATTTAGGCATAAAAATCAAGACGAGTATAAGAGATACTCACAACAAGAATCACTTATATGAGTGTCGAACGGGGGCCGATTCTATAGAATGAAAAGGCTAAATTCTCTAGAAACACTCATGAACAACCAGGAGCGTTCAAGGCCAAAATGAACACAACTGTGAGAACCACAATGTGTTAGAAGATATTTTGTGTGAAATCTATTGTCTTGGTTTACACAAATAGCTGAACAATTCAAGGCATCGCGTCTATTGGTTAGCTAGTAAGTCCGATAGGTTATTACTAGGAAAGGTTCAAGGATGAAAGCTACCTATCCTAATGCAAGATATTTTCGATTTATATTCTTTTGACAAATTCTGCATATTGTTGCATTTCCATTGTCATCAAATTCCATTCATGTGGGGGATTGTTAGAAATGGTTTTGGAAAATTAGATTTTTCCTAAACTTTGGTCTATTTTTTAGGTGGGACCCATGCGCCAAAGTTGGCAGGTCTAAGTGGTAACGCATTTTATGCCGTGTTGTGATTCACGTGATATATTTGGTTGCTCAAAACCATTACCAGGTGAATGGGAAATTGAAGCCAAAGAGAGCTCCATGGAAATGGTGTTTTTGGTGAAATTTCCTTAAAGGTTTGGTTTAAGGCTTGTCCCACATTGGTTTGGTAGGCAAACTTATATGGATTTATAAAGCTTGGGTTTGTAACTTGGAAAGGGCCCTAAGGGGTACCCAAGTTTTGTGGAAGGGTGAGGTTATGCGAAAAGTGGGCCAGACCCATTAGACCCAAAAATAAACACACGCACGCACACCGCTACCACCGTTCGTCCAATAGGGCTAGGCTGGGCCTGGGCATGGGCGCGAGTGCATGGTGTGAGGTTGGGTTGGGCTTGTCCGGCCCAATACTTATCTTTTTGGGCCAATTTGAATTTTATTTTTCTAAAATTAAATTTTAATTTTTTGGAATTCGAATTTCAGAAATTAAATTCAAAAACCTGTCCAGTTTGTTCCCCACCCCAACAGATGCATATCTGTTTGAATTTAAACAAAACAGATTCAGTATGCGTTTGAAATTTAAACCCAACAGGTTCCTTACCTATTCATTCAAACCGAACAGGTATAATACATGTTCAAACAAGTTTGCATCTGTTTAATTCAAACCAAACAGCTATAAATTCTCCTATAAATAGAAAAACCCTCATTTGGATTTTGCATTCAGAAAAAATTCGTTCTTCCTCTGTAATTTCTCTGTGCATTTTTGCTGCATTATTTTCTTGTGAGAAAAAGTGTAAACACAAAGTGTGTTCGTTTTGCGAATAATTTGTAGTGCTGCTATTATTCGTAGTTGATCATTTTATCCTGGGAGATAGACGTCCATAATCTGAAAGCACCACGAAGATGACAAATTTGTCTTAAGGACACAACGTTAAACACTGGACTTGATCAAAATTTTGTTTAATAAATACATAAGAATAGTAATTAATTTACTTTCTATTTTATTAATTTATTTTTTTTATTAGATTCTAATTTTTTTTTGATAACAAATTAAGAATCTGTTATTGTTTTATTTTATTTTCTTTACTGGTTTGATTTTTGTAATCAAACAATCTATCTCGTTTCTTTATTTTTTCTATTTGTTGTTAAGTACACAAATATTATTTATTCTTAATACAGTGAAGATTATCCAACAATTTCCTCTTCCAGCAAAGGCACCATCACACCCATAGTAAGAATACAAATCCAATTAAACAACACCCATCTTTCATTCCTCCATAAATCTATACACTTCACCTATACATATATATTCATAACACCATATATATAGATGTCGAAAAGAGGTCTACGGTGGAGAACTTTTGTAGTGCAACAACCATCGTCATGGCCTATCAACAAACTTTGGTAGTGCCTCGACAATCATTGAAATTAAGAAATTAATCGACTTGGTGGACGAAAATTATGCTATAGTGTTTGATATAAAGAGAAGGAAAAAAATCAGGTTTTCTATTGTAGTACAATTGAGGGCATCTGAAGAATGGGGTGTTGTTAATGTTGAAGGTTGTGAATTTTGGAGTCATGTTTTGTTTGTTTGGAACTTTCTTGTAGGTCACAATAAGGTTGTTAAGGGTGATTCAAGTACGTTCCTGAAGGCAATACACTTGGAGGGCCATAGTTTGATTATCCACCAAACTATAAATTTGGAGACTTGTTGATTGAGTGAGTGGACGAGTGCCAGAAGACAAAGGAGGAAAAAAATAGAGTAGGTAGTTGTAGTTCATGCACAGGTTCAATTAATGTAATTGTTTGCTCACAATGATTAGTTTCTTGAATTCTTCTCTTGTATCACTTTAGGATGAGTTTACATCTGTATGACAATGGAAAAAATAGCAGAGTTGGTTTTTCCTCACACACACACCTACACACGCGAAGGAAAAGAAAGAAAAAGATAGTTCAAAATAGCACCATTTTAAGATGCAGTAAAGACAGCAGGCAAGGTCAATGTTGTGACCCGTTGCCTGTTGTCCTCGTTGCGCCTTAAAACGGCATCGTTTTGAACTCTCTCTTTTTTTCTTTTCTTTTCCTTTCTTTCTCATGTGTGGGTGTGTAACCTGAGGAAAAAGAAGAAAAAAGAGCAAGTCCCCCTACAATTTCAAAATCAAAATAACATAAAAACAAATATAATAAAATAAATGTAGTGATAAATAACCATAATGACCTAACAAACTAATTAGTTAAGCAATATTTGCTAGGAAAATAAATATAGTCCTTCAATAAATATTAGCTCAAGTTGGCATATTTTAAAGGGTAAATTACATTTTGTCCTTTTCATATTTTGTCATTTTTTTACTTTAGCCTTTTGACCCATCACGTTTCAAGTTTTTTCCATTACTCTTAAAGCTAAAAATCAGATAAAAAATGCCACGTTAACTGCTCATGACATAAAAAATATATATATTCTATTTGGGTTTAAATTTAGGTCAGAGGTGTAAGTTAAATATAACAATATATTTCATACAATGTGACTTTCCATATCTAATTTTGAACAAAAGTTAGCTTTAAAAGTAAATTGAGAAAAAAATATAAAAAAAGCTGCAATTTTAAAGGTAAAAAAAAAAAAGAGTAATTCTATTTACACACCATCGATCCTTTCAATACATAGCATTACTTAGTACACATACATAATAATTTTTAGATTGTGAAAATATCTCAATTCACACCATAATTGTCCCTTTTTAACCCTAAGTTAATAACTGATACACACAACTAAAATGTTCAATTTTTCATATATGAATATTTAATATTTAATCAACCTTAATAATTTGAACAAAATAATTTTGTTCAAATATAAATAATTGAACATTTTATAAATGTTTAACTCTGATTGTCTGAATATGTGACAAACGAATAAGCCATCTTCTATACGAACGTGATAAACAAAAAAGTAAACTAACCTTTTCATTGTTGCATTGTTTCAAATCAACAATAAGTGTCATCCATTGTGTGCAAATCTTTAAAACCAACATATTTCAATATTCTTAAAACCCTAAATCTTCAAAGGAAATAATGTTTTGAGTTTGAAAAATAACGGTAAAGATTATAATGGCGAAGATGATGAGTGTAGTGTGTTATATTATAATAGGGAAGATGAATAGTGTTGGAAGAGAGATTTGTTCCAAAAGATATAGTGTATAGGTGATGATGTGTACAGAGAGATTTGTGTCTTCATATGTAAATTACTTGAATGAGTTCATATGCATCTATATTGTCCTTAATAGTTATTTTACTTGAAGGTATTTATTATGTAGACACCACATTTTTTACGGCCATTACGACTTGGACGCCATCACTTGCACACCCGATGATGAGTCTACATGCTTGTCAAGTGTTCGAAGTCCTCAGCGGAATGCCACAACTTTGAGCCCTTTAAACCCTACACCCCTGTTTCCTCATTCTTGGACCAAACCTTGGTTCTTCAAGCCTACAACCCTTGGTGGCCTGTCAGCCACCTTTTTTGGGCTATCGGCCATCACCCTTGGTTGCCGGCCACTAGTGTTTTTTGCAAATATTTTGTGACAGTGGTGCCAGCTATTTGCACAGATGCATGCATCTGCTTCCACATGTATGGCTATATGTTCTTGAGGGAAATTCATGTTTTCTATATATAGAGGGCATCCCTCTCATGTTTTAAGGTTAGAAAAATTTTGGAGCCAAAATTTTCCTCTCTCTCTACAATTCTCTCTCTCTCTCTTCCAAATTTCTACACTCTTGCCTACATATCCTTAACCTTTGCATATACACTCTTAACCCAACCTCTCCATATTTGAGTTGAGGTCTCTTTGAGCTTTGTTTGAGCTTTTGAGGATATGTGTGCTTGGTTTTATTGCTTCGAATTGATCTTCTCTTCAAGAGGTATAAGGCTTTACCTCTTTACTTGCTTTAACTACTCTTTTTCTTGCAATTTTCCAACTGTGTTTTGGGCTGTAAAAACTCTGTATTTTTGGGCTGAAACTTAGGTTTTAAGGCCATTAAAGGTTGAGGGGTGGTTTACCCTTTTTTGCACCTTGTTTTGAAGGCCTTTTCCCTTGTGTTTTCCATCCTTTTACTATCTGTTTTTGAGCTTTTAAACATTGTTTTTTTAGAGTTATTTCAGTGGCCAAAATCATGTTTTGAAATCCAAATTTGGAGGGGTTAGCCTCCCCTCCTTGTGTCTTGCTTACTGGTCTAGCTTGTGCTATGTTTTAGCTTATTAATCTAGCTATTTTTGTCTTAATTCCAACATGTTTTAGGACTGCTTTTAGATTGTTTCAGCATTGTTTTTGGTTGATAATTGCATTTGAGCTTTGCTTTGCATGCTTGTAGTATAACTGTCCTCATGAGTTTGGTGTTCTAGGCCTTAAAAACTATCTTATTTAAGTTGATTGCATTTATTTATGGTTTTTCATACTTGTGATCACTCTTAATCACCTCTGCAACCTCCCTCCTTTCTTGGCTTTTGTTTTGCTTTGAAAGTGGTTTAAACAACTTGTTTGTTTAAAGCATGAGATTAAGATGTCATGCTTAATGGTTTAATCCCTTAGGGGGGTTCATTACCAACGGTATGATGTCTCTTTCATGCCCAAGACAACACTTGGTTTGAGCCTTCTTTCCATTTAGAGGACTTAAACTCACCATTGGACTCAATGAATTAAAGGATGGTTGGTAATTAAAATGAAGAAATTAGTAATTTAAATGGGACTCAAATGGTGCAAGATAATAACTGGTTTTGTGTTCAATCGGACGTTAATTGAACACATGGAAACTTGAGGCATTTCATACTCATTAGTGATGAAATGATTCAAGTTTCCAAGGTCACCACTTCCCTTGATCAATTCATGAAAGAGAGGAGGTTTGAGTCTTGTTTTGTTGCATTTATTGAACTTGCACACTTTAGTTCATAAGCCATGCAACGAAATTGCTTGAGTTGATGGCTTGTGGACCAAGTTTACTACTCCTTTGATTTGTTCATGATAAGGAGGGGTGAGTTATGCAGACAACCCTTGAGAATACCCTGTGCATGCTCTGTTTGTTCTTTGTTGCAGCAAGGTGAACCCTGCAGTAGTGGCCGGTAGGCCACTTTCTATGGCCGGCAAGCCACCTTTGATGGCCAGCCGGCCATCACTGGTGGCTGGCAATCCCTCACTCCTGGCTGGCCGGTCACTGATGCAAAATTTAACAATGTGTTTTTTGAGCTGAGCAGAGCAGAGCAGAGCTGAGCTATTCTGGAGGTGGACAAAGGTGTAAGTGTTCTACTATGCAACAGAGACATTCTGGAAACAAAACAATGACTTTTCGAGGGGAAACCGAGCACTTGTATGAGCATTCCTTGCATATCGAGCCTGTTTAGTTTAAATATTTATCTTAAATATTTGTTGTAATTAATTAGTTGTAGCTAGTTGAATTTGGTAAAGTGTTGTAATTTGATTAGCTCGAATAGTTAGTTAATTAATTCATTTGTTTTTGTAATAATTAGTTAAGTAATTTAGCTAATTTAATTTGTGTTGTAATAATTAGCTTAGCTTAGCTAGTTAGCTAGTTAGTTTATTCGAACTCTCCTTCGCGAGAGCGCAATGTAATAATGTGTATGTCTTCCAACCCCACGTCTTTCTCCCTTTTATTTACTAGCTTATGTTGGTTAGTTTAGGGTCATCATGTTTTATTTAGCATACTTCATGTTTGCATCCATTTGTCTTGCATGCATCGAGGCTCGGTTCATCATTCTAACTTGCATTGTTATTGCTTATAATTCTTTGAATACGTACTTAGACCGCATGCTATCAAATTGTTTCATATGCCATGTTAAGTAGCCGAGCCTATTTAGATTTCATATTGCATGCGTTGCATTAGTCATATTGCATAAGTTAGGAAATCATGCATTTTTCTAACTCTTTTGTTTATTTTGGCTTAGAGTACTAGGTGAGCCTTTACCCGCTTTAGCATAATTGCATGCGTGTGATTGTTACCATGTTTAGCATGCTTGCCATGAGGCTAATTGCTTAAGTGCTATAACTGTTTGAATGCCTATGGATGAAGGCTTGTTGCTTGAATTGGAATAATTTGAGTAAATGTTCATATTTGATCACTTTTTCAAGTGGTACATATTCGAAACAATTTTCCAAACAAACATGAATCGAAATGTTCCAATTCTTGCAAGTTAGTCTATATTTGTGTATGTGCACATTACATAGTAATGCCAGCCTAATAAACTGGAACAAGAGCATATAATGTAAATAAGATTCATATCATGATTAGTAGAGGCCGATCTTTGATCGGGCAAGCCGGGGTGCTCAGTTCATGACCTTCCCCTCTCGTACCTAAGTTCTCGAGCCGAGACAATCTTGAGGATGACAGACACGTGGCCTTTGGCATGAGTCATGGGTTTTCTAAATTTTCCCAAAACAAAATATTTAGGTGGTGACTTTGTATTTGGAAAAGCAGTCCATTTTTGACAATTTGATTCAAAATCGATTTTCTAAAAGATTTGCTAGATTGGGACTCTTTAGTGTTTATCTATTTCGCATTGCACTTGTAGAATCAGATTCAGAACCGTGGAAGTCCAATACTGTAGGGCTTATTTCGACTTCTGAAAGGGGGCGCAAAAAAGTCGAGCTACAATTTCTGGCAACTCTGCTTCAGAAAGCTCAGCTCCTCTCCCTTGTATTCCACACGTGCGGGACTCCCCGCCGCGCGTGCGCCATTGCCTCTCGCACGTGCGGTCTTCCCTGCCGCACGTGTGGTTTTGGGTGTTTCAGAATCGAAAATCTGCTCTATTTTTGAGCTCTCACCTTTTCAAAACCAAACCCAATTTTGAACAAATCAAAGCCCAAAATTTACCAAGACATGGTGAATGAGCAACTTCTAGGTTCAAATCAAAATCATGGCTTTAAAACAACCCATTGACCTTTGGAAAAGCAAAGATTAAGACTTTGAGTGCAAAGGCAAAATCAAGAACTATAGATAACTTTTCTAACTCAAATCCATAAATTCCTTTCTCCAAATACCAAAAATCATGCAAAGAGCAAGGAATTGAACATGAATGATGCTATGTATGCTATGTATGAACATGAATTCCTTTATTTAGTGTTCTTAACACACACTACACTACCCAATTCCTAATTCAACTTAATTCCTATAATCACATGTGGAAATTAACTTAATCTTATGGATTTAAAGGAGAATTTCTCACCTTTTAGGGTTGATTTGGTGAAGTTGCTCCTAAGCTTTCTCTTCTTTCCCCTCTCATTCTTCTCTTCTTCTCCTTGTTCTCCAAAGCTCTAGAACTCTCTTTCTTCCCCAGGTTATATCTCTCTCTTCCCACTTGAATTCAAATATATATAAAATATCTAATTTACTTTGGCTTACAACCACTTCAATTAAATTACTTCTTACTATAACCTATGTTAATTTAACCCCACTTTATCTGATTAAGGTGAATTAGGCTCTAACCACTTAGTCCATTATCAAATTTGTAACCTTACAATTTAGTGAGTCAGACAAGTCTTTTTTCTTAAATTAATGTATCTGTCAAGCAAAACATAATGCACATAACACATGGTACACACTTAACACACAGATAAACATAGAATGCACATATACACACATAATTAGGGTAACCCACAAAATGAACAACTAATTAAAGAGGTAGGTGTTACACTATTACTCTAAATCAATTAAATACTAGGTCGTTCCCCTTAAGTGAAGCGTTGCGCCTGCCTCTGGGTGTTTTGAAAAGTGAGTAAGGGGCCCCGCATCGACGCCTAGGTGCAGTGAAAAATGGGCGAAGGTTTTTGCATTTTTCTAGACAAAAGAAGCTAGTCCAAGATTATAGGTTTACGGTACCCACATGGAATATAGGAACTTTAACTAGTAAGACTATGGAATTGGTAGATGTCATGATTAGGAGAAGAATTGGTATAGCTTGCTGTAGACGTCCCCGAACGCATCCCGGGCGAGGAGTGCGAGTCCTCCCCCCCCCCCGTTCTGGTTCGATATTGGGTCACTACAGTTCGAAGGACTCAAAATGTCACGGTTCTAAATCTTGAACCAAAGAGTCCAACTCTGGCAAATCGTTTTGAAGAAAAACTGATTTTTGAAAAGAAGTGCCAAACATGGACTGCTTCGCCAGATTACAGAGTCGCCACCTAAATATTTTTAAAATAGGGGAATTTAGGAAACCCTGACTCGGTGCCGAAGGCCACGTGTCTGTCATCACCAAAGTGACTTGGCTCGGGAGCTCGGGTACGATCGGGGAAGGTCAGCTATGAGCACCCCCTCTCGCCCGGTCCGAAGACCGGCCTCTACTAACCATGATATCCGTTTTTGAAAACTTTATGCATTCTTATTCCGGTTATTAGCCTAGAATTACTATGTGATGCGCACAACACAAAAGTATAGACTAGATTGCCTAACTTGGAAATAAACATTGCATATCCATTTTGTCTCGAAAAACGTGTTGGTTTTTGCTACTCGAAAGTAGGCTAAAATACGGATTTCAATGAGTTGTTCCAACTCACGCAATCCAACCTCCACCCACAGGCATTCAAGCAATTTATCACGTAAGCATTTAGCCGCATAGCAAGCATACTGTCATGGCAAACGTTCACACGCATGCGACATGCTAAAGCATAAAAACTTACATCGTACTCCGTGCCAAAAACAAGAGACTGGTTAGCAAAACATGCATGACCTAGTTCATGTTAAGTGGCTAATGCAACACAGACATAGATGCAATCTAGAGTAGGCTCGGCTAACCCTAAACATGGCATATGAAATGCGCGAGTAGCACGTATTCAATTTGGAAATCGAAAGTACGATGCAGTTTGTATGATGTACCGAGCCCGGTGCATGTAAACAAATGCATGAATGCACGCATGCATTGCATAAGGTATGCTAATTTAAATGTGCCCTAATTTACCATCGTAAGCAGGTAAATAAAAGGGAAGAAAGAAGTGGGGATTGGGAGATATACATCCACTCACACACACTTATTACAGATACGCCCTCACTCGGAGGGACCGAAAGAATATACAATTTAATTAACTACGCAAGCTAATTAATTATTACAAATTAACTAAATTAATCAGATAAATTAATTAATCTAATTAAACAGTAAACCGCCTCGGGATGAGGGCCAAATGCAGCATGCGCTCGGGACTAGCTCGGAATCGCACTGCCATGCATGGATTGCCTCTGTTTTCTCTACTCTCCTCCTCAGAAAATTGCCAAAGTCCCAGGAGTGCCTCTCAGGGCACTGGGGATCACCACTGGCTGGGGTAGGACACCACCGGCTGAAGGAGGAGGCCACCGGCACAAAAAGAAGCCATCGGCTGTTTGTTGACTGCCGGTCGGCACTAAATAGTGCCGGCCGGCACTTAATGCCTGCAGAACCTGCAACTCACAGCAGCAGAGGGGAAATCTATGCATGACAATATAATTCAAGCCATTTATGCACCAAACACATCCCTTATCATGTTTTTGACTCAGAGGAAGATGTGCCTCGGTTCTCGGACCACTAATCACGCACTTCCATGCATGATGGCCCAAAGAACCAAGGATGCAACTTCACTTTCAAATGCATGCAAACCAAATAAACATGAAAGGGTGCCAAACCTCTATCATTTTCAATCTCAAGAGGCCAAGCATGCATGCTTATACAATGCAACTCTAAGCATGTTATCTAGCATGCAACATGAACAATGCAAGCAAGCTAAACATGTTAGGGATACAACCTAAGCAAAGAGGCATATAAACCAAGCAATGGAGTGGACTAAAACATGAGTTAGGCTACTCCTAATTGGCCTAAAATCAGTGGCCAAAGTGCCTAGAAATGGAGACTAAACACACACACACATGCAAGTGTTATGGTCCAAACCCAAGGCATAAACATGGCAACCCCCAAGCACACTTGGAGATACCAAACAAGGACAATAAACACACATTGTAAAGCTCTGAAAATCATGCAAAACATTATGCCAAATCATGCAACAAAACAAGCCAAACAAAGCATGCAAATGGTCTAAGGTTCAAAGCAAATCAATGAGGCTTTGAACCACACTTAGCACAACCACACATGGCAATACTTAAACACTTAAAAACAGAGTTTTAACACATAAAACTAAGCCTAAAGGACCACCTAGATGGCATCTAGATGACATGAATCCAAAGGCATGCATTAAAGCCAAAACATGGAGCATTCAACACATGCTTTCAAAGCATTAAAGAGGCCACTAAGGCAAGCATGCAAGCACACCAAAGGGACTGAAATAGCATGCTAGGTGGTTCCAAACTACCAAAATGATGCAAACAAAGGCATGCTACATATTCATGCTCTTAAGGCCAACAAGCCCAATGCAAAGAGGCTATATTAAACATGCTATGGTTGGCTCAAACAACATGAGACAGACCTAAAACATGGAAATATGAGCACAAAAACTTCACAAATGCAAACCTAAAACATGCTAGAAACTAAGGCATACAACCGAGGCATGTTAGAGGATCAAAAGGCATTACAAGGCAACTATGCTAAGCATGCATAAGGGACCTAAACCAACTTAGAAACATGTTATATCATGGCATAATAAGCATGAAATGCAGCCAAGACATGCTCAAAACACAACCAAACATGGTGCTCCTTTGAAGGCCAAAACTTGCCCTTTTCAAGGACATTAAGGAGAGGGGGTGGCCCTCTCCTTCTTGAGACTCTAAGGCATCATCTTCACCACTAAAATCCCTCAAGATTTCAGTGGTGAAGAGATCCTAACACCAAAGTCTCGGATCTCTCACAAAATGGCACAAAAAGTGGCCTTTTCAAGGCCTAAGGGTGGTCAAACCTACCCAAACCACCAAGCACTCTTAATGAACAATAAAGAGGCTTAAAAAACAGAACTTTTATGTGTTAAACACCAAGCACAAAAACAGCTCTAAGATATAGAAAAATGGAGTGCAAAAATGGGGTAAAAAGGGAGTAAAGTGATTACCCTTGTAGACCTCTTCAACAATGGTGATCTTGTTGCTTCCTTGAGCTCCAAACCAGTCAAAAACCCTCAAGAACAAGCTCTGATCTTTGAGAACACCAAGGAAAGGTGAAAGACTAGGTGTTTAGGTGCAATAATATGAACTAAAACACCTAGAATACAAAGGGAAGAGAGAGATATGATATGTATCTAACCTAACCCTAAAAACCAGAGCTCCCTCTCACCTTTCTAACCAAAATTTTCTAACCCTTGAGCCAAGAGAGAAGCCCTTCTCTTATAGGCCACCAAAGCTTACAAGCTAAGTCAACCAAAGGCTCATCCCCTCCATACACGTGTATGGAGGGGAAGCAAAAGCTAAACAGCTGTCTAAAAATATCTCATAAAGCAGCTGTAAAGTGGTCGGCAGGGCAAAATGGTCATTTTGCCAAAAAAAAGTGCCGACCGGCACAAAAGAGTGCCGACCGGCCCAATATAGTGCCGGTGGCAACAAAAACTAGCCGGTGGCCTCTAGCCACAGCCGGTGGTGTGTGGGGATGCCTCACAAGGCATTCCCTGCCCCTCCAAGGCAAAGCACAAGTGTTTGGTGCAAAACCAGACACGAAACGGTCGAGTCGAGAGATCCTGAGGCAAGGCGCGCGAGCCGAGACCTCCGGGAACTCAAGACGAACACAAATATGGATGATCACCGAGTGTTCAGGCGGTGACGTCCAAGTCTTAAGGACGGTCAAAAATGGGGTGTCTACAGTTGCCCCTCTTTGACAGAACTCGGAAGTCATAACAATGACGGGAGTGAATGTCAAAGCCCAGAGACGACCCATTTTTGACAAGGCCGAAGACTTAGACAAACATGCAAGACAAGTAAGATATGCGCCCGAAGGCAGGGGCAAAATGCAACTGAAAATGCAAGAAGCCGAGCATAACTTATGATCATGCAAAGAAAGCTGTAATGAAGCACACATGCGACAGTTTTAAGCTAGATACGCCAAACTACACTATAATGCAGAAAGGATGTAAGAGAATTATGCAATTCTCGGTACGTCTCACTCGGGAGATGCAATACCTGCGCGGCTCGTCCGGTTTCACCGGCCTCGAATGAACCGTACATACAATATCGTGCCTGCAAAGAAAGCAAACTTAATAGGTACAATATTGTTAGCAACATGCATGACAATGCAGAATGGATGCAAAATGATATGCAATGTATACAAAACTATGTATGAACAATGCAAATGGAAATGCAATACAATTGAAACTATGTGCAAACTACATGCAAGGCAATTGAATCATGATTCATTCATGAGCGATTCGAAACCACACAAATGTCAAATAGATTCATGGAGGTAACAAGTCTGTCTACCATAGAAAAGGTGTCGAAGCCCTCAAGGCGCGAGCGCACGCAGAACTATGAGTAATGTAGACAGACACAAGAACAAGTATTGGGTGGAATGACATAAGTGGGGTGACGACCCGCTGGGGAAAGAATGATGATCCTAATGCCGGATGCAACAATTACACTACAATGTAATATGATGGATAGATGATACAATGGATATGGCGCGCGGGCCAAACCAAATCTCGCCTAGGAAGGGCATGTACACGTACAAGCCATGTCTAACATAGAAAAGGTGTCGAAGCCCTCAAGGCGCGAGCGCACGCAGAACTATGAGTGTATAGACGTGAAAAGTATGAGCACATACCAGACCAAGCTCAACAAGGAAAGGTGCGAGCCATGGATGGAAGATGATGCAGTAGATGCATGCAACTAAAATGCAACCTAGATGGATGCTCACAAAAATGAATGCATGACATATGCAGTATGTTTGTTTTTTGCGTTTTTTTTTTTTTTGAATGCATGACAAATGCAGTATTATTTAGAATGATGCATGACAATGCATGTGTGTGTTTTTTTTTTTTTTTTTTTGGAATGCATGACATATGCAGTATATACAAATGATGCATGACAATGCACTATGATGCAACGACTATGATTGCAGCTTTCCCTATCTTACCAACAGGGCGATATACTAGGTTGGTTCAGTATCCAGGATTGAGGCGTAGACATGCCGCCTCAACCTATGGGGCTTCCATACAGGTTTCAAGCCGAGGGTACACCCCCTGGGTATTTAAACCAGACTTTAGTCTCGGAAATCCCGAACCTTTTGCGTTCTAGGCATGAGCCATTCAAACTCTAGTTTTCACCGCCCCCGTTGGTCTCCTAGGAACTCACCGCAAGCACGGAAGTCGTTCAGGCACGACAAACACCAAAGGAATTGCACCTTCAGAGGATTTAAGGTCTCCTAGACCGGAATGCAAAATGTATGCATGACAATGCATGTTGTTTTGTTGTTTTTTGTTGTGAAATGCAAATGATGCATGATGTTAGGAAAAATGCAAGACAATGCATGTGCTTCTTTTTTTGGTTTTTGAAATGCAGATGATGCATGATATTTTTTTGTTGTTGTTTTTGGTTTTTGAAATGCAGATGATGCATGATAATGTTTGTTTTTTTGTTTTTTTTTTTGTTTTTTTGAAATGCATGACAATGCGATATTTACAATGCGATGCATGAAAATGTTCCAAGGGTTTCGCACCCTCCAAGGATTTTAAGGTCTCCTAGACCGGCGCGTGTTTTCGGTCCCGCCGGACCTTCGTTTCGGGGCAACGCAAGTGTGGTGCGCAAAATAGCGCGATGAAATGCATGCCAAATGCAATGAGGGGCAACTTAACACACCGAAGGTCTTGCACCTCCCGAGGATTTAAGGTCTCCTAGACCACGCGTGTTTAAGGTCCCGCCGGACCGGCTTTGGGGTAATGCATGATGATGAGATGCGCGAAAGAGCGCGATGAAATGCATGCCAAATGCAATGAACGATGTACGTCAATGTACCGAAGGTCTTGCACCCTCCAAGGATTTAAGGTCTCCTAGACCGTCGCGTGTTTTTGGTCCCGCCGGACCCAGTGTGGGGCAACTGTGCGAATGTGACACGCGTGCCACAAGGGATGCAAAACAATGCAAGTGAGAATGAAATGAATCATGAGGCACGCATACCTCATTGGTGTGAAATGAAATGCAAAACGAGGCACGCGTACCTCAATGATGGAAAACGAAATGCGAAACGAGGCATGCGTACCTCGAGATACAATGATATGCAAAATGAGGCATGCATACCTCATCAGATGGAAAATGGAATGCAAAACGAGGCACGCGTACCTCGAAATGCGATGAAATGCAAGATGAGGCACGCATACCTCATCGGATGGAAAATGGAATGCAAAACGAGGCACGCGTACCTCGAAATGCAATGAAATGCAAGATGAGGCACGCATACCTCATCGGATGGAAAATGAAATGCAAAACGAGGCACGCGTACCTCGAGATGCGACGAAATGCAAGATGAGGCACGCATACCTCATCGGATGGAAAATGGAATGCAAAACGAGGCACGCGTACCTCGAAATGCGATGAAATGCAAGATGAGGCACGCATACCTCATCGGATGGAAAATGGAATGCAAAACGAGGCACGCGTACCTCGAAATGCGATGAAATGCAAGATGAGGCACGCATACCTCATCGGATAGAAAATGGAATGCAAAACGAGGCACGCGTACCTTGAAATGCGATGAAATGCAAGATGAGGCACGCATACCTCATCGGATGGAAAATAATGCAAGTCGCAAGGGACGTGCGAGACGGCGCGAGACGGCGCACCGGAGAGTGTGATGAATGCGTGCAACACACACGGGGCAACTTTTAAATCTTATGAAAGACAAAAGGATACAAAAGGATACAGTCATCGCATGAATTTGAGTGCCACACACAGAAGACACTGTCTGAGGTCAAAACGGAGGCCGGTTGAGCGTCGGAGATGCACTTTCTTGCACTTTCTTGAGCTATGAAGACCCAAAACCCCTCATCTAGCCTAAACAAGACCTTGGGAACACCACCGGCTGGGTGGGGTGGTCACCGCTGGCCACCGGCTGCAGGAACCATTCATCGGCACAATAATGTGCCGACCGGCAGAAAATGCCTGATCGGGGGCAGATTCGGCATTTCGCTATGGGTCCTTTAAAATAGGGCTTGAAACCCTATTTTCCTCACTTTGCCTCCGCCGAAAATCTTTGCTCTCTCTCTCCAAAGTGTTTTTCTCTCACTTTTCCGCCGTTTCTTTGCATTCCCGCATGTTTTCTGTCGTTCGATTCGCAAAGTTCATCGCGTTTCGGACATTTCCAACCGATCGAAATCTCATTTCGGTGTCTCTTCTCGGTTTTCGTCTTTTCGGGACTTGTTCCCCTCGATTTCCTCTACATTTCCGTGTATTTTCATCTCCCGGCCTTTCCGGCCATTTTCGGCCCGCTCGGGGTTGACCTTTTCGGTTGACCTTTCGTATTCTTGCTCGGTTTTCCTTTTCCGGCTATTTTCTCATCCCCATTGCCATGGCAGACGACATTCCACATGTCGGGACTCCCCCGGATCACGAGATGGATCCCGGGGTTGAGCTTCTCCCGTTGAGCGAGCGCCCATTTGATCCGGCGACCTACCGGCCGGCTATTCACATTCTACCACCCGATGGACTTCGCCACTTCCGCGGCTTCGACCGAGTGCTGGACCCGGAGCTTCTCCTGCGCGAGCCGGCCTCTCACTTGTCCTTCGGCGCTTCCGAGGTAACATCTTGATCTACTTTATTTTCTGCAATGTAGGACCTTTAACTGTCAACTGCCATAGCTGATTACATTTCTTAACTGCTTTAGATCTGATACACTGTGCGCTGTAGTTGATTGTAGACAACCTCACAACTGATATCTGCTTAGGACCGACACACATGCACACACACTGCACTAGCCTGAATCACCCAAACACACGGCACACATTGCACTTTTGACATGAACTCACCGACACCCGGTGCTTATTTGAATCTGAAAACTCGCATGCATGCTAGACTTGCACTGAATCACACAAACACGCAGACGCATCACACGTTGGTAATTCACTGAAACATACCGGGACCCGGCATCCGTTTGAACTTTGAAAAACACGCACACATGCTATGTTTACACTGATCCCCATGGGAGTACTGACACATCACAGGCCGTAGTCCACCTACTGGTGCACTGAAACCTAACATTTGCTTGCATCTGAAAAACGTGCACACGTGCACCAAGTTTACACTGGACCACTCAAAACACACTGACGCATCACGCGCCGTAGTTTACTGTAAGCACACCGGTACCCGGTTTCTGTTTGAATCTGAAAGACTTGCACGCATGCTAGATTTGTACTGACTTTAACTGTTTCTTCGAAACTGTACATTTCATATTGATTCGCAACTGTTTGTTTGTAAATAGGGAGGTTCCCATACCGTCCGCGGGTATGGGAATACCGTCACTCGAGAGTGGTATGCCGAGCTACCTGACGCAGTCCGTCAGATCGTCGATCGGGCCAGCTTCGGTGCATTTTGTAGGGGACTTTCCAGGCTCTCCGCCTGCAGACCTCTCCTTGCCGCTCTGGCAGAGAGGTGGTGGGACACCACTGATTCATTCCACTTGTCGGTGGCAGGGGACATGACGATGACCCCTTACGACTTCGCGATGCTTACCGGCATCGGGGTAGGGGGTGATCCGATCCCCTTCGACATTGACATGGATGAGTGGACCGCGGCCCAGGTCTACTTGCTTGGCGAGGCACCGCCTCTGGTGCGTCCTGGCTTTGTCAGGTATTCCTGGTTCGAGGTTCAGTTTAGGGTCCAGCCCACCCTCATCGACGCAGCCCCGATGACTCAGGAGGCCGTGGAGAGATACGCACGCGGCTTCCTTATGTTCATGTTCGGGACGACCCTCTTCGCCGACCGGGCGAACACAGTGCCCCTCTGTCTTCTCAGCGCACTGGTAGATGTCAGAGATATTTTGCGCTTTGACTGGGGTGGCGCGGCTCTGGCCACCCTCTACGGCTACATGAGCTCAGTCTCCCGTGGCAGCGGGCAGTTGCTCGGAGGCTACTGGCGGGCCTGGGAGGTATGTCTTCTTCTCTGCTTTACATTTCTGCTCTACATATTTTCTGTATTCTGTACTGTGCACTGCTCACACTGACTGCATACTGTACACGCGGCACACACATACTCTGCTTTACACTGACTGTACACTGTTTACACTGTACACTCTACACGATACACAACACACGGCTCTGTTATTCCCGCTTTATACTGACTGTACACCGTTCACTCTGTACACTCTGCAAAATACACTACACAACACACGGCTCTGTTATTTCTGCTTTACACTGCATTCTGCTTTATCTGATGGTCATACTGACATCTGTTTTGCAGTTGTGGGTGTATGCCTACTTCCCTAGGCTGGAGCCGGTGCCGGAGACGGAGACTCCTCTGGTCATCCCCTTCTCACGCCGTTATGACGGGAGGTGCACACAGCGGCCTCGTGATACCTTCAGCTTCTTCCGTCGATTCTTCGACACCATCACCTCTGCCGAGGTATATTTTACTTACAGTTCATTCAAACTTTGCTTTGCATTTGTGTATTTTGATAACCAGTAAATAACCAACTGTTTCAATTCAGGTCACCTGGCGGCCGTGGGCTGCGGTGCCAACAGGCATTCAGGATCGGTTTGCTGGTGCGGAGGAGACCTCTCGCTACCGGATTTTGCTGGAGGGCCCGGTCTGTCGGGCTTGGTACCTCGGTGAGCGTTTCCTACGCCAGACCCTAGGGTTGCCAGAGCAGATAGTCCCGGTTCACCCTCCTGAGCACATGAGGGACACCGAGAGGTTTTCTCTGCAGCAGATGGAGGACTACACCCTTGGCTGGGACGAGGACGGCTATAGGGGCGAGGGCGACTACTCAGAGTACGTCCGGACCTTCCTTATGCGGCCTCTGAGCGGGGGCTCCCGAGCTGAGCCAGAGAGACCTGCGGCGCCGACGGCTAGGGCAGAGGTGGGAGCAGGAGCGAGATCTTCGAGGAAAGCCCGAGCTCGCGGCAGGAGGGGAGTGCAGAGGGGACGAGGGAAGGGCTGGCCCGCTCTGCCTACCATGCTGACATACAGGGGGCAGAGTGGGGAGACCTACCAGATCCCTTTTGCTCCTCCTCCGGCTGGTCATGAGTTGGCTGGCGTTCCTGACTTGCCTCCGGTATGTACCACTTTATTTCTGCATCTTGCATTGTCATTCCATTTCAGTTTATTTGATATTCCGCAGAATACTAATGCATCCGATACTTTTGCAGGCTTCCTCCGAGTACACACGGCAGTCGGTGGAGCTGTGTGCCTCCCTAATGGGGATGCTGCAGCGGACCCTCGATGTCATGGCCGCCTACAGTCTTCCGGTACGTTCTTCTGACCACAGTCTCAAACCATACTCTGTTCCATACATACTGATGCACTACACAAAATTTGATAAACTGCTCACGGCATTCACACACTGTACTCATACACTGCATTCTGCACTGATTAACTGCTCACGGCATTCACACTGTACTCATACACTGCACTCTGTACTGATTAACTGCTCACGGCATTCACATACTGTACTTATACACTGCATTCTGATATACTGCTCACAGCTTTTACATACTGTACTTATACACTGCATTCTAATATACTGCTCACAGCTTTCTGATGCATTTGCTTTTCGTATTTTTCAGCCTCCCTTTCCGATTCCGCCAGTGGGCGGCGCTCCTCCGGCTGGGCCTCCCCTTTCTACTCGGGATGGCAGGATATTCCCCCATACCAGAGGGAGACACGCTCATGTCGGGAGCAGCTCGCGAGCACCAGTTCCAGGTGATGGCGAGTCAGAGATGGAGGCGGAGTCGTCCGAGGAGGAGGCCGGGGGATAGCTCGGGCTCGGGCTCGGGCTCTGACAGCGATGCTTCCGACGATGCTCCTGGGCTTCTGCCCAGGAAGAGGGCCAGGACAGATCCTCAGGGGTGAGGTTGCTGCTGATGATGATTTTTCGCTGCTTTTCTTCTTTATTTCTTTTCTTGTACTTTCCTCTTTTTAGTAGATAGAGTACTTTGTACTGCCACAGGCAGATTTTGCTTTCTTCAAAACTTTGTATTTGAAAAGACGATGATATGAAACAAACTTTTATCTGAAAAGTATTTTATTTACATACCTCGTACTTTGCACTGCATTGCATCATATTACACCTCAATGTAAATGAAATTGATTTGTTGTCTGAAAATTGAGCACTTGCACTGTAATAATCGGATAACCAACCAACTAACAGCAAACAACCCAGACAAATCACTGCTCAAACTGAACAAATAGCCCATATTCTGCTGGGGATTAATCTGCACACAGCTCATAATACAATATCCGGTCCATTCTGCACACGGCAAACTTTGAACAATTGGCCCAATCTGACAAGACGGATCACCAAAACTGAGACAGTTGAAGTTGAAACACATTCGGATGTCCCAAAATTTCCTTTTCTTCTCTTGCCTCGCATAAATGTAGAGAATGGCACAGCATTCTGAGCACAAACGATTGACTTTGGAAAAGGGATTTCACAACCGGGGTATCGAGCCTACAACTGAACACAGTGGAAAGGACTCAAGTGAAGAAAATAAAAGGCACACGACCTAAACACAACGAGATACACTCGAAAAAGACTAAAAGCTAAATTGAGACCGACAAATCAAAGGACACGACACACGGACGTGCTTGAAAACAAAAGACCTTGAGGAGCCAATTCCTTCGGGCAGGTTTCCCACCCTTTCTGATTTGTGTGATTCTCACGCCACTCGGCCCTCAAGCTCGGTTTTTCTCTCAAAACCCTCTTGCTCACTTTTCTCTCGACTTACACCTCTCTATTCTTTATTCTCTCATTTTTCATCCCTCTCCAGGGTGATTGATGGATGAATAGGAAGCAGCGGATTCATGCCGAATACAGCTAGCTCACGGCTATTTCTTCTGATAGATAAAGTGCTTTCCTGGCAGGCGCGTTGATGACAAGGGAGAGACAGAACACCTGGCTCAAACTGTGCCCCTAGTTCATTACTCTGACCATTTTTGTTGTTTTCTTTCTAAAACAGTTTTGATCAAAATGAACGTCAGATTAGCGTGCTTGTTCAAATTTTGATTTGAAAATCATGCAAGTCAGGCCGTAAGCACTGAAAGTTTTCCTTTTTGGGTCCAAACATGGTCCAATTTTGGAAAATGGAATAGTTTTCGAGAAAATAGTCAACCTCAGTAAAAATTTTCAAAAACTATTTTCGCGAACAGTCAATGCTCAACAAGCACAGAACCTACCCTCGAGATACGCAACCTCGGATCGGAGGCAATTTGGGAAAATTGCCCCTTGCTTGAAGGGGGGGAAGAGGGCAACAGAAAGTTGCCCCTAGTTTGGGCGGCAACTCAGGGCAACTTTATGGCGATATGAGGCAACGGAAAGTTGCCCCTTGCTTGGACGATGCCGCGGCATGCTCATCGATGATTGATCGCAACCGAATTCTCATGCACGGAGAGGACGAAGGCGGCCACAAACAATATATGGACACAGTCACCTTGAAAGCATTGGTGGCCGGGTCTCAGGAGGAAGTTGATCACGTAGCTCCTGTTGCAACTGAGACATCGGATTTGGAAGAAGCACAAGTAATCAAAACCATTACATGGACCGAGACGCTATGAAAGCGTTAAGGGCTGGACTTCAAGATGAAGTTGCCTACGTATCCCAAACATGGGAATCAAGCCTTACGTAGTTCTGGTTAAGGTACTCTCGGGTATTTTAACCTTCACTATTTTTAGGCTCTTACTTTTGCCAAGGCGCCTGATGCGGGTTTTCGACCTTGCGAGCTTCTTTTCTTTCTTTTTCTTTTTTTCCTTTTGCATTTTTTTCTTCTTTTTTTTTCTGTTTTTTTGATTGATTTTTTTTGTATTTTTCTTTTGCTCTTACTTTTGCCTGGGTCCCCCTTCCGGGTTTTCAGCCCAGCGAGCCTCTCAAAGGGTAAAAGCGTAGCAAGTCCATGCCAAATGGTTTTCGAAATCGAAGCCTCCCTTTTTTCGGGAGAATGACCGTTGCAGTACTTTGCAGGAGAATCAATCACGGTTGCTTTGCCAACTTCTCCTGGTGAACTCTGGTCTTTTGCTCCGATTTCGGTGCCCCTTGATCGAGGGCTGCTTCGAGTCTGGCCACACGGGCCTTGCATTGATAGCTAATTATTGAACATTCTGGATGCTGGTCCAACGTTTGAAAATGAGGGGTCGAGTCTCGAGGCTGAGAGCGATCCTAAGCTGCGTAATCTCAAGAGCGATTCCACACAGGTCTTCGCAGGACTGCGCAAAACATTTTGTTTTCGAAAGTTTTTAAGAAGGCGACGAATCGCTCGCGCCGAAGACAATGTGGAACCAGTCTGGATCAAGCCAGGGTCCTTCTCAGTACTCACGCTGACAAGCATGATTTCGATCATTAAGGGCTTAGCATGCCTCTCTTTCTTTCAACTTGATCAAAGTTTTGCAAATCCCGAGGAATTCCTTCCTCTTCGTTTTTATCACCGCAGTGTTCAAAAAGGTTTTTTTTTTTTTTAAAAAAAACTTAGGTCAAAGCAATAATTATCAGGGCACACAAGGGCGGGCGGAATGCGCTGTCACCCCATTCGAATTCTCTGGCACAACTAGCCCAACACAGATAGTACGGGAACACGATAGCCGCGGCTGTTTCATTCAGGTTCCCCGGATGTAAACTGGCTCCACAGCAGAGGTAGACCCAAAAAGAAAGCAAAAAGAAGTAATTACAAAACAAAACGGTGCTTGAGGCAACAACCCCGGAGTCACCTGGTATTCTATACAAAAGAGGGACTGACTCGTTACAACAAGACAGACCCTTAAGCAAAAAGGACTGACTCAGGACAGAGAGACAGACTCAAAACAGAACAAAAGGCTGACTCGACACCCAAGCCAGGATTTACAAAAGTAGCATTCGCGGATGCTCAAAAATGCGTGCCAGACACCACATCAAAAACTCGAGGCGCTGCCCGCAGGCGGTTGAATCCCAATTACATACTCGCAGCATCGGTGTCCTCAAAATCCAACAACTGAGTGGTGACGGATTTAGCTGAGGTGGGTGGGAGGATAACCTCGTTGTCAATCAGATCCTGCACCTCATGGCGGAGGCGAAAGCAGTTATCGGTGGAGTGGCCAGTTTGCTGGTGGTACGCACAGTACTGTGTAGCATCGTGGCCTGCTGGGAGGTTCTTCGGCAGAGGTCGCGGCTCCAGAGGTGTAAGATGCCCCTTCTTGGCCAAAATGAGAAGCGCCCTAGATAGTGGCATGTAGAGAGCATGAAAGGCCCTGTGCCCCCGGGGCTGGTATTTTGAAGCCTGAGTGCTCCTGCTAGATGTGCTGGCGAACGGATCGGCAGGTGTGGGCTTGAATTTCTGATCCTTCCCAGGTACGGGGTTGGGAGTGAGAGAGACTGTTTCAACATAACGGGGTCTATCCCGATTTTCCAACTGGCTTGAACTACCCTCAGGTAGAGTGGGAAAAGCATCCTTCACAATTTTGGTTGTCATCGCAAATACCTGTTGTTTGTTCATCCCCCCGGCTTTTAAAGCCTCGACTGCCCACAGCAGCTGTCCCATGGGGTCGGCGTCTGCCTTTGCCACATTTTTACCTCTGGCCTCAGCCTGATGAGAGGTTTGGGTTGGTACTGGTACATCACTGTTGTATGTGGAGGCCATCTCCGGCTGATTAAGCTCGATCACAATCCGCCCCAGTAGCGGGGGCTCTTGGGGCTCAAAATTTCCGGCATACGGTGCAACCGGTAGCGAGGCTGACATCCCGTAAGCGAGATCTGAGATCACCTATCATCCCCATTAAGTCGAATGTAGTGGGCTCGCGAGCCTGATAGAACTGGGGGGCCCAGATTGGGTGTGTAGCGGGCGACCTAGGAGGATGCGGCATATCTACGCCGGCCTCACTCTGTAGGGTGATCCCTTGATCCAACGCGGCTGTCATAACCACTATTTCTTCTGAACTTTGCGTCATCCCTAGTCCTGCCTCGGCAAGGGGAAACACTGACTATTCTGTATTAACTTTCTGAATTCTCTGAACCTTGAAAGGAAAAAAAAACGGGCAGCACTTCAGCCCAAAACAGATCAAACACAGACGCAGTCAAACAACTGATCTCTACTACTGATTACTGTTCCCCAGAATCACTGTTCCCAGAACTGAACTGATACTCGTAGATATAACTAGTTCCTCAACAACACTGATACTGATGCCCCTCGGGCCGGATATTCAAACTTGCAAACTGACATGCACTTTCCTGCAGAGGTACACTCTAAAAGCACATAGCAGATAAATGAGAGCCAAAACACCCCTATATTGGGGTAGGGTTTCCCTGTCCTATTTTGTCAGGAGCTAGGGTTTCACTATGCACACGGCGGTTTCAAACAACTTAGCATCGGGTAAGCAACCTGTCCTAGTTTGGAATGGTCACTACGGATTCCGAATATGCACTAGGTCGAATGGTCGACAAGGGTGCCCCGGTAAAACCGGGGTTTGTGCTCCCATGCTGTCAGAGCCCATAACCGGTCAGCCTTTTGGTCATGCCTTGACAAGACAAGCCTCCGGCAAACCGTTCAGGAATGGCAGATGGCAAACACTGTGTTCCTAGGCGCACCAATGCACATGTAATGCAAAGAAACACATAAATGGAATCAAAACAGGATATCACGAGTTCAAGTCAAGCTCTCTAAGTCCCCAGCAGAGTCGCCAGAAACTGTAGATGTCCCCGAACGCATCCCGGGCGAGGAGTGCGAGTCCCCCCCCGTTCTGGTTCGATATTGGGTCACTACAGTTCGAAGGACTCAAAATGTCACGGTTCTAAATCTTGAACCAAAGAGTCCAACTCTGGCAAATCGTTTTGAAGAAAAACTGATTTTTGAAAAGAAGTGCCAAACAGGGACTGCTTCGCCAGATTATAGAGTCGCCACCTAAATATTTTTAAAATGGGGGAATTTAGGAAACCCTGACTCGGTGCCGAAGGCCACGTGTCCGTCATCATCAAAGTGACTTGGCTCGGGAGCTCAGGTACGATCGGGGAAGGTCAGCTATGAGCACCCCCTCTCGCCCGGTCCGAAGACCGGCCTCTACTAACCATGATATCCGTTTTTGAAAACTTTATGCATTCTTATTCCGGTTATTAGCCTAGAATTACTATGTGATGCGCACAACACAAAAGTATAGACTAGATTGCCTAACTTGGAAATAAACATTGCATATCCATTTTGTCTCGAAAAACGTGTTGGTTTTTGCTACTCGAAAGTAGGCTAAAATACGGATTTCAATGAGTTGTTCCAACTCACGCAATCCAACCTCCACCCACAGGCATTCAAGCAATTTATCACGTAAGCATTTAGCCGCATAGCAAGCATACTGTCATGGCAAACGTTCACACGCATGCGACATGCTAAAGCATAAAAACTTACATCGTACTCCGTGCCAAAAACAAGAGACTGGTTAGCAAAACATGCATGACCTAGTTCATGTTAAGTGGCTAATGCAACACAGACATAGATGCAATCTAGAGTAGGCTCGGCTAACCCTAAACATGGCATATGAAATGCGCGAGTAGCACGTATTCAATTTGGAAATCGAAAGTACGATGCAGTTTGTATGATGTACCGAGCCCGGTGCATGTAAACAAATGCATGAATGCACGCATGCATTGCATAAGGTATGCTAATTTAAATGTGCCCTAATTTACCATCGTAAGCAGGTAAATAAAAGGGAAGAAAGAAGTAGGGATTGGGAGACATACATCCACTCACACACACTTATTACAGATACGCCCTCACTCGGAGGGACCGAAAGAATATACAATTTAATTAACTACGCAAGCTAATTAATTATTACAAATTAACTAAATTAATCAGATAAATTAATTAATCTAATTAAACAGTAAACCGCCTCGGGATGAGGGCCAAATGCAGCATGCGCTCGGGACTGGCTCGGAATCGCACTGCCATGCATGGATTGCCTCTGTTTTCTCTGCTCTCCTCCTCAGAAAATTGCCAAAGTCCCAGGAGTGCCTCTCAGGGCACTGGGGATCACCACCGGCTGGGGTAGGACACCACCGGCTGAAGGAGGAGGCCACCGGCACAAAAAGAAGCCATCGGCTGTTTGTTGACTGCCGGTTTGTTGACTGCCGGTCGGCACTAAATAGTGCCGGCCGGCACTTAATGCCTGCAGAACCTGCAACTCACAGCAGCAGAGGGGAAATCTATGCATGACAATATAATTCAAGCCATTTATGCACCAAACACATCCCTTATCATGTTTTTGACTCAAAGGAAGATGTGCCTCGGTTCTCGGACCACCAATCACGCACTTCCATGCATGATGGCCCAAAGAACCAAGGATGCAACTTCACTTTCAAATGCATGCAAACCAAATAAACATGAAAGGGTGCCAAACCTCTATCATTTTCAATCTCAAGAGGCCAAGCATGCATGCTTATGCAATGCAACTCTAAGCATGTTATCTAGCATGCAACATGAACAATGCAAGCAAGCTAAACATGTTAGGGATACAACCTAAGCAAAGAGGCATATAAACCAAGCAATGGAGTGGACTAAAACATGAATTAGGCTACTCCTAATTGGCCTAAAATCAGTGGCCAAAGTACCTAGAAATGGAGACTAAACACACACACACATGCAAGTGTTATGGTCCAAACCCAAGGCATAAACATGGCAACCCCCAAGCACACTTGGAGATACCAAACAAGGACAATAAACACACATTGTAAAGCTCTGAAAATCATGCAAAACATGATGCCAAATCATGCAACAAAACAAGCCAAACAAAGCATGCAAATGGTCTAAGGTTCAAAGCAAATCAATGAGGCTTTGAACCACACTTAGCACAACCACACATGGCAATACTTAAACACTTAAAAACAGAGTTTTAACACATAAAACTAAGCCTAAAGGACCACCTAGATGGCATCTAGGTGACATCAATCCAAAGGCATGCATTAAAGCCAAAACATGGAGCATTCAACACATGCTTTCAAAGCATTAAAGAGGCCACTAAGGCAAGCATGCAAGCACACCAAAGGGACTGAAATAGCATGCTAGGTGGTTCCAAACTACCAAAATGATGCAAACAAAGGCATGCTACATATTCATGCTCTTAAGGCCAACAAGCCCAATGCAAAGAGGCTATATTAAACATGCTATGGTTGGCTCAAACAACATGAGACAGACCTAAAACATGGAAATATGAGCACAAAAACTTCACAAATGCAAACCTAAAACATGCTAGAAACTAAGGCATACAACCTAGGCATGTTAGAGGATCAAAAGGCATTACAAGGCAACTATGCTAAGCATGCATAAGGGACCTAAACCAACTTAGAAACATGTTATATCATGGCATAATAAGCATGAAATGCAGCCAAGACATGCTCAAAACACAACCAAACATGGTGCTCCTTTGAAGGCCAAAACTTGCCCTTTTCAAGGACATTAAGGAGAGGGGGTGGCCCTCTCCTTCTTGAGACTCTAAGGCATCATCTTCACCACTAAAATCCCTCAAGATTTCAGTGGTGAAGAGATCCTAACACCAAAGTCTCGGATCTCTCACAAAATGGCACAAAAAGTGGCCTTTTCAAGGCCTAAGGGTGGTCAAACCTACCCAAACCACCAAGCACTCTTAATGAACAATAAAGAGGCTTAAAAAACAGAACTTTTATGTGTTAAACACCAAGCACAAAAATAGCTCTAAGATATAGAAAAATGGAGTGCAAAAATGGGGTAAAAAGGGAGTAAAGTGATTACCCTTGTAGACCTCTTCAACAATGGTGATCTTGTTGCTTCCTTGAGCTCCAAACCAGTCAAAAACCCTCAAGAACAAGCTCTGATCTTTGAGAACACCAAGGAAAGGTGAAAGACTAGGTGTTTAGGTGCAATAATATGAACTAAAACACCTAGAATACAAAGGGAAGAGAGAGATATGATATGTATCTAACCTAACCCTAAAAACCAGAGCTCCCTCTCACCTTTCTAGCCAAAATTTTCTAACCCTTGAGCCAAGAGAGAAGCCCTTCTCTTATAGGCCACCAAAGCTTACAAGCTAAGTCAACTAAAGGCTCATCCCCTCCATACACGTGTATGGAGGGGAAGCAAAAGCTAAACAGCTGTCTAAAAATATCTCATAAAGCAGCTGTAAAGTGGTCGGCAGGGCAAAATGGTCATTTTGCCAAAAAAAAGTGCCGACCGGCACAAAAGAGTGCCGACCGGCCCAATACAGTGCCGGTGGCAACAAAAACTAGCCGGTGGCCTCTAGCCACAGCCGGTGGTGTGTGGGGATGCCTCACAAGGCATTCCCTGCCCCTCCAAGGCAAAGCACAAGTGTTTGGTGCAAAACCAGACACGAAACGCTCGAGTCGAGAGATCCTGAGGCAAGGCGCGCGAGCCGAGACCTCCGGGAACTCAAGACGAACACAAACATGGATGATCACCGAGTGTTCAGGCAGTGACGTCCAAGTCTTAAGGACGGTCAAAAATGGGGTGTCTATACTTGCGTACAAGAAACTAAGTGGACGGGTGAGAAAGCTCAGAAAATAGAGAATACCGGTTTTAAGCTATATTATAATGGCAAAGATAAACACGAGAATGTGGTAGGAATAATAGTTACCAAGAGTCTTGTAAAAAATTTAGTTGCGGTCATTAGAAAATGTGATAGGATTATGTTAGTTAAACTAGTTATTGGAGAGAATATAGTGAATGTTATTAGTGCATATGCCCCCTAAGTAGGATTAGATGATCAGACTAAAAGAGTTTTTTGGGACCAAATGGATGAGATATTATAGGAGATACCCATAGGAGAGAACCTAATTATAGGTGGTGATTTCAATGGCCATGTAGGAGTAGATAAACTAGGGTATGAGAGGCTGCATGGTGGGTATGGTTTTTGGTGATAGAAATAAGGCTAGAGAGAGTATTTTAGATTTTGCGTTGGCTTTTGACCTAGTGGTGGCCAATACTATGTATAACAAGAGAGAGGAGCATTTGATAACTTTCAAGAGTGGGTCAATTAGGAGCCAAATAGATTACTTTCTAGTAAGAAAAGGAGACCGTGTAAAATGTAGCGACTATAAGGTGATTCATAGAGAGAGCTTGACGTCTCAACATAGGATTTTGGTGCTAGATTTATACTTTAAAGAGCAATACCAAACTCGAAAAGATAGTTGGCATCGCAGAACTAGATGATGGAACCTAAAAGTGGATAAACTAGATACATTTAAGAATAGAATAGATAAAGAAGGTACTTGGGACTTGCAAGATGATGCTAACACAATGTGGAACTCGATGGCCAATTGTATGAGGAGAATCTCAAAGGAAGTTCTTGGAGAGTCGAAAGAAAAGGGACCCAACTTTAGGGAAACTTGGTGATGGATGGAGGAGATCCAAACGGTAATAAAAATGAAAAAAGAGAGCTTTAAAAAGTGGCAGAATGATAGAAGTGAGGAAAACCCTAAGCGCTACAGATTGGCCAGTAAGGAGGTCAAAAAAGTAGTGAGGGAGATTAAGTTGAAAGCCTATGATGACCTATACACTAGACTAGATAGTAAGGAGGGAGAGAAGGGATACACAAACTTGCTAAGATAAGAGAGAGGAAAACAAGATATTTTAATCAGGTTAAGTGCATCAAGGGTGAAGACTTTAAGGTGTTGGTGAAGGATGAAGAGATTAAAGAGAGGTGGAAGAACTATTTTGAAAAGTTATTAAATAAGGAACATGGAGGTAGGTCAAAATGGAAGAAAGCATGCACTAATAAGGAAAACCAGGACTATAGGTTCTATCATAGGATTAGGGACTTTGAAGTGGAGTTTGCAATTGAAGCATGGGAATGTTTGGATAAGAAGGGGTTGTTTGGTTGACTAAGTTATTTAACAAGATTTTGTTGACTAGGAAAATGTCAGAGGAGTGGAGGAAGAGTATTTTAGTGCCAATATATAAGAATAAAGGAGATGTCCAAAATTTTAACACCTATAGAGAAATCAAGTTAATGTGTCACACAATGAACGTATGGGAGAGAGTGATAGAACATCTATTGTGAGATATAACAGAAGTGTCCAAGAATCAATTTGGGTTTATGCCTGGTAAATCAAGAATGAAAGCGATCTATCTTTTGAGGAAAGTAATAGAAAAGTATAGAGAAAAGAAAAAAGACATTCATGTGTTTTATCGATCTTGAGAAAACATATGATAGAGTGCCTCGAGATATAATCTGGTGGGTGTTAGAGAAGAAGGGTAACAAAAGGTTACATTGATGTAATTAGGGATATGTATGAAGGTGTGGTAACCATTATTAAATTGCCTACTAGAGAGACAAGTAAATTTCCAATTTCTATAGGGTTACACCAAGGATCAATATTAAGTCCTTATCTTTTTGCCTTAGTTATGGATGAGTTAACGTGCAATATTCAAGATGATGTACCATGGTGTATGCTTTTTGCAAATGATGTCGTGTTAGTGGATGAGACTAGATAATAAGTTAACACTAAGTTAGAGATTTGGAGAACAACACTTGAATCTAAAGGATTTAGGATAAGCAGAAGTAAGACAGAGTATATGGAATGTAATTTTAGTAACAGTCACAGTGGAAGGAGAGGAGAAGTGAAGATTGAGAACCAAGAACCAAGAACTACCTAAGAGTGGACATTTTCATTATTTAGGATCAATTATCACAACGATTGGAGAGATTGGAGCGGATGTGGTCCACAAAATTAAGGTGGGGTGACTTAAGTTGAGGAGTACATTTGGAGTACTGTGCAATAAACGAGTACCCGTTAGACTAAAAGGGAAGTTCTATAGAACGTCCATTAGACAAGCGATGTTGTATGGGACAGAATGTTGGGCAACTAAGAAATAACATGTAGAGAAGATGAGCGTTGTTGAGACGAGGATGCTAAGGTGGATGTGTGACAAGATTAAAAAAGACAAAGTTAGGAATGAGTATATTCGAGAATGGGTAGAAGTAGTACTGATAGAAAATAAGTTGAGAGAGAATAGATAGAGATGGTTTGGTCATATACAACGGAGACCAACAAAGGTAGTAGTGAAGAGATGAGATACAGTGATGGTAGATGGTAATGTTAGAGAAAAAGGCAGACCTGGATTGATGTGGACTAGTGTAGTAAATAAAGATATGAATCTCCTTAATTTGACTAACAAAAATGGCCTTGGATAGAGTCGAGTCGAGTAGAGAAGAATGATTCATGCAGCCGACCCTATTTGATAGAACTTAAGGGTTGGTTTGGTTTGGTTTGAATTATTTCAACAAGGAAAAAAAAAATTATAACTTATGACCACTTAAGTTTTTTCTAGTGTAAAAGTTAAAAATTTATTATAAGTTGTTAAATCATTATCTCTACTTTTTACATGCCTTTCTATAAAATAAAATAAAAAACTAAAATATATATTAAAAAGCTAATTCCCAAACAGTCATATATATTTTTTCAACAGATATTGCTAGCGAATTAGTTAGGGGTTTGGTTTCCCTGAAGTTGTCATCTTAACTTGAGAGAATATTTGGGCTTAATAGGTTCATTTTCAAATCAATTCTAACGATCTGAACCGTTTACTTTTTAAGACTCGTTGAGTAGAATATTCATGCAAAAAATCAAGATGATTGAATATCAGTATATATATTTTAATAATATTTGTTTTTAAAAAAATAGACGACAACCCGTTAGCTTTGGGTTAAGTTTCCCTCTATATCTCATCTCTCCATACTCTTTTTATGGATTTTAAGTTAAACTCGCACTGATGATTCGAACCGTCTATCTCGTAGACCCCACAATGAAAGTCATTCATGCAAAAAATTAACTTCATCAAACAACTATAAACATAAGAACAAATCGTATTTTATTTTATAAAATAGATGGTTTTAATTTAATTATAATTACCATTTATTTTATAAAATAAATTACAATTTATTTTTTTATTTACAATTTTCTAATGAAATTGTTTTTTTTTTTTACATGGATGGCCTTCATAAAAAGAGTATGGAAAGATAAAGTGTGAAGAAGAGTTTATCCCTAATTTGTTATGTAATCAAATAAATGTAATGATATATAACTGTGGGGACACATTTTATGAATGACAGCACGTGGCTAAGGTGACGTCGAAGTGTCAGCCGAGGTGCCACATGACTTGGTCATGCGTCAAGATGATCTTGGCTAGGCAGAGGTTATCTGCAGAGATACGGGAATCCGAGATAAGCAGATAAGGGACAAGAGTTCTAGAATAGGAAAGGATCTCAGTCTGGATAAAGATAAAGCTCTTACGAAGTTTATCCCTATCTAATTGAGAGTCCAGGATGAGCATTGAGCCTAAGTCCACTGAAGTGAGGCTTCTACAAGGATCAGGTCAGTGCTAGCTATAAAAGCAGGACACCCCCGTGGGTCTTAAGTATGTGTGATATACGGTGAGCAGTAAATTTTTTTTAGTGAGTTTAAGCACTATTTGCTATTTGTGAGAGATATAGATCACTAACTTGATCGTCGGAGTGCCCCTAGGTGGACGAACCACCACCGGATTCTCATCTTCTTGTGCAGGTTGTTGGGCTTAATATATTCTGCTGATGCTCTCTAGCTGAGTTTCCTATTTGGTTGTGTGGTCAAAAATCAACACCCACAATTTGACGCCGTTTGTGGGAACTTAAGAAGAATAGATGGCCAACAACGAGTAGGAAGAAAAGATTGGGGACGACATCAGTAATGAGAGTTGCAAGCATACAAATCCTAATGTTGGGAAAGACAATCGTAATGACAGGTGTAGACACCCCATTTTTGACCGCCTTTAAGACTTGGGCATTACTGATGGTTTACTTGGTGGTGAAAAGTGTGCAGGGCAAAGGTTCGATTTCTTTAGCAAAAGGAGAGTTAAATCCTAACCTCACACCCCATTTTGGATCAAAGCTATTTTGGATGGTTTTTAGACCTTAAAACCCTCTCTTTCAAAATATTTTTGAAATAAAGTTCCTACAATGTTCCGAGACTCGCATTTTGTCAAATATTGCGCTTTTCGGTAAACCGAGCAAAGACAAAGTGGAAATGAATGAAAGAGAGGTGAAATCTCTAAAAAAATCTTTCAAAACACCTTGCTTAGGGATTTGGAGTTGAAGAAAAGAGGAGAAGAGGGAAGAAACCTAGTTGAGGAAGAAGTTGGGCATGAATAGTTAAGAGAGAGAGTCGAGCAGCCCTCGCTAAATCAGGCCTATCCTTTTGAACACTTGGATTTCAGCTATGTGGCCACCACCGTTGGAAAGCTTACTTCCGGGGCTTGATTTTTCACTTAAGAATCTCCTAAAGCCGAGTTCAGATGGGGGAGATATGATTGGCTGAAGTTGGGCATCATTCTGATTGGACCGAAATTGAGCAGCCTTCACTAAAAGAGGGATATCTCTTAGCACACATGGAATTTTGATGTGAGGTTTGCTTAATTGAAAAGAATACTTCCGGGGCTACAGTTTAGGCTCAAAAATGACCTAAAAAGGAGTCCAGATGAAGGAGTTAGGCTTTCTTCAAGTCAGGGACCAGGATTGATTTTTGCCATCGGCCTCTATGGAAGTGCATCGGCCACAATCTGACCTCAGCAGCTATAGGTTGGCCAAAAGTGAACCTTATCGGCCACAAATGTTGGCCGATCATCCAAAAATGTCCAGAAAGCCCAGAATTGGCAGATATTTCTCCTCCAGCTTGTGCCACCTATCCCAGCTCAGATATTTTCGACCAAACTTGATATTTTGCTATATAATGAAGCCTTATATCTCATTTTCAAGGGTTAGAAGATTTAGAGAACATTTTTGGCAAAAGGTTTGGGAGCTTCTCACACTAGAACCTCTCTCTCTACAATCCTCTCTTGAGCATTTGTGCTAGAATGCTTGCATACAACCATCTTCAACCTATCAACCCTTAAGAAGACTTGATCACTATTGGGCTGAGGTCCCTTGGAACTTGGTTTGAGCTCCAAAATGTGGTTTTGGCTTAAGAAAAGTGGCTGTTTTTGCTGCTATGCTCCAAAGGTAATCACTCGCCCCTTTTACCTTTGCTTTGCATACTTGTTTTACCACCTTTGCAAACTGTTTTTGGCTTGGTTTTGAACTGAGAAAATCTCTATTTTTTAGTTCTAAAAGTGATGGTTTAGGCCTATTTTGTGTTAAGGGGTTGTCTCTCCCTTTTGTTCCTTAGCTTGTATAGCTTTTGAGCCATCTTCTAAGGCCTTTCAAAGCAACTTTTCGTGGCCTTTTAACCACTGAAATCCAGAGGATTTTCAGTGGTAAAAACCCTATTTTGAGGGCCTAAATAGGAGAGGGTGGTCCCCTCTCCTCTTGTCTTGCTTGCTAGTGTTGATGGCCAACCAAATGAGCATGTGTTTTTACTTCTTTATGGCTTTGTTTAGGCTCATTTTTGTGACTTATCAGACCTGCCATAACTCTGTTTTTGGCTGCCTTGGTCACCTCTGGCATGCTTATTGCACTTGTAGTGTAAATCCTCTTTGCTAGCCTTGTTAGCCTTAGAAAGTAGCATGCTTTTGTGGTTTGAATTAGCTTAGTTCAAACATGTTTTTGGTGTTATTTTGGCATGTTATAACTCTGATTTTGATTGGTGGACTCACTCCTTGCATGGTTTATACACTTGTAGTGTATTTCTCACAAACTAGTCTTATATGCTTCATGAAGTAGCATGACTTTCTAGCATATATGAGCTCCATTTCAGCATGTTTTTGGTCATTATTTAGCATTTCATAACTCTGTCTAAAGTTGGTTTGATAGTCTCTTGCATGCTTTATACACTTGTAATGTAAACTTGCACACTAGCTTGACATGCATCATGCTTTTGGACCATCATTCTAGCATGTTTTGGCTTAACTCTGAGAATCTTTTGGTCATGTTTTAGCATTCTCTAGGTCTGATTTTTGTTTTTTTGGTCATGCATGCATTGCTTTGCATAGCCATGGTTCAATCTAGCTCATTAGCTTTGTGTATTGAGTTCACTAGCATGCATTGCTTAGACTATTCTAATGATTTGGCATCATTTAATATGTGATTTTAGAGCATGTTTCATTGCCATACACTCACATCTTTCACTCTTTTAATGCATGGGAGAGTTTGTGCTTTATGCCTTAAACATGAGCCATTATGTTTGTCTTCATGCCTAAGCTTGCGAGCTATCATTTCAATGTGTATTTGGGGTTATTTTTCAATGATATAACTCTAATTTTTTTTGGCAAATCCATCTCATGCTTGGTCTTGATAGGTGTAGTGTAATCCACCTTATTTGCCTTGCATCCATCATGCCTTATGCCCTTCATGCTAGCATATTTTGGCTTCCTTCCATACATGTTTTAGACTCATTTTAACATGTTCTAGGACTATTTTGGGTTGCCCTTGCCATATGCTTCATGTTTTGCATAGTTGTAGTGCAAGTGCCTTGCTAGCCTTAAGCTTTAGGCTCCATAGCATGCTTCATTTGTATCATGTACATGATTTAACATCATTCCACATGATGTTTCAGAGCATGTAGCATTGCCATGTTCCTACTTCATTCACCCTTTGAGTGCCTCTAAGGGTTGTGCATTTGTTACCTTATTTGTGGCTTAGTGTGTATACATGCATGCCTAGGCATTTGTGCCTCAATCTTAACATATTTTGGTCTTTGTTTAGACCTATTTGAACTATGTCCATGATTGGTTCATGCCTTTGTACCATGTATAGCATGCCTCCTTTGTAGTCCTCTTTGGTAGCTTTATGCTTTAAGGACCTGTCACGACCCAAACCCGGCCCTATGGGTTTAGTACCGTAACCGGCCAGTAATCCGAGATTACCGAAGGCCTGCTTAACAGTAATACAGTAAAACAGAGTACAGGGCCTGGCGGAAGCCAATACAGTAAATAAACAATGCCCAATGAGTTGTGACAGTCTGATGCCAAAAAGATTTTCATGCATATAAACATTCAGTACAGAGCAGTTATGCACAATATTTACAATCATTCAGTACAGAGGCTTAACCCCTACTAAACAGTACAGTCTATACAGTGTTATAAAAACGGTACAGTAACAGTTTATACAGTATTACAAAACAATACAGGACAGACGGGGAAATAAAAGCACCCCTAAGCCATAGCTTGGCAGACTCGGAACCTCGCAGTGAGGCACGGTGGTTGGCTTGACAAAACCGGAGTCTACCCCGACGCTCCTAGCTGCGGTCTGGTGCCTGTACACCTACATATATATATGAGCGGTGAGCTAAAGCCCAGTGAATAACATAATGCGTAAAGGGGTTTAGAATGAATGTCCTTACAGTATGAAAACAGTTCATTTCAATCAGTATATTAGTTGCTCAGTACAGTAAATGGTCGTCTGTAGTACATCCCTTAGCATGACAGTACAGTAAACAGTAGGTCTGAAAGACCGAACAGTAATGATGGCCATCAATCAGTAAACAGTAGTGGTTCCAACGTGGGAACCGAATCGATTAGACAAATCCACCCGTTCATAGACCGTCGGTGGGGCCATCCGTTCACAGACCGTCGATGGCAGAGATTTCTCAAACGATAGCAGTAACAGTAAACAGTAGTTGCTAAGGATGTCACAATACAGTTCAGGATATAGGGCATGCACTCATTCAATAAACAATATCAGTTCAGTAAACAGTTCAGAAGATAATCATTTGAACATAACTTTACACAATTGTTACTCACAGAGTTCTGGGCTACAGTAGCTAGAGCGTCCCCTCGAAATGCCAACCCTAAACAGTTAACAGATTGAACACACACTAAGTTTCATAGTTGGGAAAGATAATACTTAATCCCTAAATTTGCCTTGGTGTGTTCTACATCTATATCCTCTTTAAGATGTCTTAAATATGCTCTAGGAATGCCTAGGATGGAAAGAGGATGCAAAGATGCATTCAGAAAACATTTTCAGAAATTTCAGTGAAACAGGGTCCCGCTTGAGCGCAGGTTTCCCCGCTCGAGCGGACATGAAAACAAAAGGACCCGCTCGAGCGTCAACTTCCCCGCTCGAGTGTGTCACCCAGTCCTCCGCTCGAGCGTACATTACTCCGCTCGAGCAGACTGATGAACAGTGCAAAGTACTGGATGCTCGATTTCCCCGCTCGAGCGTTGATCCCTCCGCTCGAGCGGACTGTAAAACAGGTCGAAGTACTGGAAGCTTGATTTCCCCGCTCGAGCGCTACTTCTCCCGCTCGAGCGGGATGCAAAAATCTGGAAAATCCAGGTTTGTGTTCTAAGTTCAAAACCCAAGTTTCACTCACCAAATTCGATCCTCTTGGGCCCATTTTCTGGAAAACTCTTTTAAACACATATAATAACATGATTCAAAGCTCAATTTGAGAAATCAAAGCCCAAGGGTGTTTAATTCAAACCCAACTTCAAACCATTTTTCAAGAACATGCACCAACCATGACATGCATGAATTTTAAATCAAATTAAAGCTTCAAAGGTTGCTCAATTGAGCTCATTTCTTCAAGAACATGATGAAATCATGGATTATGATCAAAAGATGGACATGCATGCAAGGTTTCCATGAAGTCAAGCTCAAATTCTTCACTCTACGCATGCATGCAACAATTAAGCTACAATTCAACACATATGGACCAATTCAAGGCTCAAACCACTAGAGGCTCAAGAACTAAGCATGAACAAGCTCAAGTACATGAATGAAAGGTTGGATTCTCTTACCTAAGTCTTGGGCTAGAGATATGGAGGCTCAATTATGCACTTAAGCTTCAATTTCTTCAAGTCTTCCAAGCCAATTCACAAAGATGAACTCAATTCTCTCTTAAAGCTCTCCTCTCTCCCTCCATTCGGCTATAGCAAGGAAGAATGGCTGAACAAATGTTGTCTCTAAGTGTAATCAAGTCTCAAGAAGGTCCAAGTAGTGGGCCACTAAGTGTGGCAAATTAGTAATTAAGGCAACTCTTGTACTAGGCTCATTTTAATCTAATTTAATCATACCTAATCACATTTTAATTAAATATGCCATAAAATCACATAAATTCTACTGATCATGGAACATTAATCAATTTTGGATTCGGCCGCCGATAAGGCCTTCAATTCGCAAATTAAACATATAACCATGAACAGATAATTAGACAATCAAATAGATAAAATGCAAATTAACATATATATATTCAATCAATTCAGTTCCAGTTTTCAGTCAGTCAGTTCAGTATTTTATCCAGCTGAATTATCAGTCATGATCAGTTCAGTTTAACGGTAATCAGTGGTTATTCGGTAAACAGCGGTGAGGGTCATTACAGGACCCTAGCATGCCATGCTTGTATTGATTGAATGATTTGGCATCATTTCATACCTTATTTCAGTGCTTATAGTGTTGCTACACTCTTACATTTGTCACTCCTTGAGCACTTTTGAGAGTTATGCGTTTATGCTTAGTTAGTGGGCTAGAGCATGTGCATGCATTGTCTTGCATTTCATGCCATCATTTTAACATTTTGGCCACTAATTTGGGCATGATTGAGGTCTGCCCATTTTAGTTTAAGTCCATTTTACATGTTGCATGCTTGTTAGATTGCATGTTGTTACATGCTTGTTCCATTTTGTTGTTGTTGCATGCTTGTCGCATTGCATGTTGTCGCATGCTTGTCGCATTGCATGATTCTTGCATGTTGTTTACATGTTTAGGTTGCATTACATGGTGCTTGCATGCTTATGTTGCATTACATTGTTTGCATGTCATTAGCTTTGTTAAGTTGTGCATGCATTGCATTGTGTTTGGCTTGGGTGTTAAGCCAAATACGAGAAACGAGGGACGTTTCATACTTGAAGTGATGAAACGTGCCTCAATCCTCGGTCGCCGACCCTCTTGATCATGCATGATAGAGGTTAAGGCATTTATGTGTTTTTGTGCATTTCATCCATATTGATTTGTGCAACTCGGCCCCTTTGGCCATCATGTATCGAAATGCGTGATTCATGGCTCGAGAGTCGAGCACTACACTCCTTTGAGCTTCAACCATGATAAAGAGTGTGGTTGCACACACATTTTCTTGCAAATACATTGACATGCCTCTGTTTGTGCTCTGTTGCAGCAAAAAGGAGAGTTTGCAGGAAGAGATAGCCAATCGGCTATCTGGTGTGCCGATCAGCTAGAAATGTTTGGCCGATAGTCTCAAAATTGGTCGATGACCATTATCCACTGGCCGATGGTCATTCCTCTTGGCCGATGACCTCTCAGAATGTCCATGAGGTAGGTCAGACGCATCACAAAAGTTGGCATAATTTTTAGAGGTACAGGACAGTGCAAACAGAGGCAACATGAGGCATGGCAACGGATTTCCGAGCGAAGCCGACTGAACATGCATCTTTTCTTCGCCCGCGAAGCCATTTCACTGCTGTAGATTAGTTTGAATGATTAATTATTTGATTTGCTGTGTAATAATTAAACTAGCTAATTTGTTTAATTAGTTAACGTGTTGTAATAATTAGCTTAGTGTTAGCTGGTTATTCATTTGATTATGTAATAATTAGTCTAATTAGATTATTAGATTAGTTAGAATAGCTTAGCGTAGCTAGCTTGTATTATTTATTCGGACCCTCCGTTGAGAGGGCGAATTTTGTAATAAGTGTGCGTGAGTGTGTGAATGTTTTCCAACCCCACGTCTTTCTCCCTTTTACTTAACCGCTTACGATGGTTAGTTCTAGGTCATGTTTTGATTAGCATCCTTATGCTTGCATGTTTGCATTCATTCATTTGTCTTGCATGCACCGGGCTCGGCG
The DNA here is from genome assembly GCA_036172215.1 of Camellia granthamiana. Classification (NCBI taxonomy): domain Eukaryota; kingdom Viridiplantae; phylum Streptophyta; class Magnoliopsida; order Ericales; family Theaceae; genus Camellia; species Camellia granthamiana. The sequence goes on from CM069903.1 coordinate 151,938,668, forward strand.
CATCATACTAACTGCATTGTGTTTCAATTCCTACTTGAATACATGATTATCAAGTTACATCTCATATGCCATTTTAGAATAGCCGAGCCTATTTCTAGTTGCATTTTGCATGTGTTGCATTAGCCATCTTAACATGAACTAGGATCATGCATGATTTCTAACTAGTTCTCTGTTTTGGCTCGGAGTACACTGTAAGTGTTTATGCTTTAGCATCTTGCATGAGTGTGAGTGTTGCCATGTCAGCATGCTTGCCATGAGGCTAATTGCTTAAGTGATATAACAGCCTGAATACCTATGGATGAAGGTTGGATTGCTTGAATTGGAGCAATTCATCAAAATGCGAGTTTTAAGCCCACTTGAGAGTGGCAAAATCATGTTTTCTTAAGCCCACTTGAGGGTGGCAAACCCACGTCTTAGCCTACTTGCGAGTAGCACCTTCAAACCATTTTCAAACAAACATGAGATGTTTTGTTCCAACTTAGGTGATCTAGTCTATACTTGTATGTTGTGCGCATCACATAGTAATTCTAGCTAATAAACCAGAATAAGAACACATGTGCTTTCAAAAACAAAATATCATGTTAGTAAAGGCCGATCTTTGATCGGGCGAATGAGGATGCTCATTGCATGACCTTCCCCTCTCGTACCCAAGTTCCCGAGCCGAGGCAACTTTGGTGATGACGGACACGTGGCCTTAGGCACGAGTCAGGGTTTCCTAAATTTCCCAAAACAAAAACATTTAAGTGGTGACTCTGTATCTGGCAAAGCAGTCTATGTTTGGCACTTCTTTATAAAAATCAGTTTTCCAAAACGATTTGCCGGATTTGGACTCTTTGGTGATTTATCGGTCTTGCATTGCACTTTGCGAGATTAGATTCAGAACCGTGACATTGAGTCCGAACTGTAGTAGCTAATAAACAAAACGGATTTCGCGCCTTCGCGCGCGGAGCCGGGACGTTCAGGCCGTCTATAACAGGGCAAAGGATGTGAATCATGGAGAAAAGGATGTCGGCAAGGAGGATAACACCCCGAAGAAAATAGGCCGAGATAAGTATTATAACGAGAGCGACCTCCAAGTATAGAAGGATAAATACCTAAGGAGGGACAGCGAGATGAAGGGAATAGCCAACAAGTTGGCAGATCTACAATCGGTTGTCAACTTCATGATGCAAAACAACGTCATGCAACCACCATTTCCGTTACAGGACACGCCGATGCCAGGGACCAAGACTGATGCCCAGAAAGAAGGGCAAAAAACAATCCCAGCAGTCCCGCAGCATAGCAAGGAAAAGAAGCCCTTATATCGGCCTTTAGGGATGTCAGGTGAAGAGAGTCAGTCAGAGGTGACTCGCAGAGGACACCTCGTACCAAGAAAACTTATGTCAAAGAATCCCAGAATATCTAGGAGAAGGGCCTATGTTTTGACATCGTGAATGAAGAGAAGTCCAAAAGGACACATAATGACACTGGAAGTAATGCACCAAAAAGACTAAAATCTGTTGACAGCTGAGCTCCTGGTCGGACTAAGGAGGATTTGAGGGACTACCTCCAGAGAAAGCGACAGAATGTTGAGGTCACATCCCTCGTCAAGCTGATCTAAACTTTCACATTGGCTTATATCTGAATTTAATGGCTTTGTATACCAGGAACGAGCCGTTGCTATGCAAGGTGTTCCCCTCATCCTTTGTGGAAATCGCATTGAATTGGTTTCACAAGTTGCCGAAAGGAATTGTGAAGAATTGGGAAGGCCTGGCCAAGATGTTTGTGGCCAGGTTTGTGACAAACAAGTTGCAGCCACTAAGGGTAGACTCCCTGATGGCTCTGAAAATCAGCGAGGGTGAAAGCCTTAGGGCTTATGCCAAAAGGTATTATGAGGTATTCCACCAAATATCGGGATGTAACCAGGAGCGGGCGGTTGTGTCTTTTAAGAACGGCCTGGAGAATGAATGCCCGCTTCAAAAGTCGTTAGCAAAAACTCTACCAAAGAGTATGGAGGAGCTCATGGCACAGATCGAGGAATATGCCAGAGTAGAAGAAGATACACCGGGCACGAAGGCGCCGAAGCATGAGAAGAAAAACAGCTCGCAGAAGTGAGGCTGAGGTAATACTAGTTTTAACAAGTAGGAGACAGGATCGAGGGCTGTACAGGCAGTCACCACTATGTTGTGGATCCCGGTTTATAAAGTTCTAGAAAGGATCAGAAACCGGCCGTATTATAGAGCCCGGAGAAGATTCCTGACAAGCAATCACCACTATGTTCTGAATCCCGATTTATAAAGTTCTAGAAAGGATCAGAAACCAGCTGTATTATAGAGCACTAGAGAAGATTCCTGGTGAGTTCATGGGAAGGAGTCTTGGAAAGCACCGCGCTTACCACAATGAGGATGGGCACCTGACTTAAGGGTGCAAAGCCCTGAAGATGCACTTGGAAGACTTGGTCAGACAGGGTCACTTAAGAGACTTAGTAGATGAGGCCAGAATGAGGGAAGAGCATGCAAGGCTTCCCCCTGCACCAGTACCACCACCACCGCCATAACCACAGCAAGCAAAATCTCGGGTGATCAATGTGATTCACTCGAAGGTTAATAAGAATGATATGCGAAGAAAGACCCAAAAAGTGAGGCACTTACAACATCTGTATTAGGTCCAGTAAAAGAGGCCTAGGACAAGTGAGTACCAGGGACCAATGGTGTTCTTTACTGAAGTGGACCTAGACATAGTGTAGCATCCATACAACGATGCTCTAGTAGTGACCCTCAAGATTGGAGAATGCTAGGTAAGGTGCATTCTGATCGACCAAGGCAGCTTTTATGACATCATATATGTCAGATGTTGCAAGGAGCTTGGCCTTCACCGAGATGATTTGGAGCAGTTTGACAGCCCAATGGTCGGGTTCAATGGAACGCCGACATGGCCTCTAGGAGCAATAAATTTGGAGGTGCAGGCAGGCACCAGGAATGTTAGCACAGAATTTACGGTAATCGATAGCCCCTTCCCTTACAATGTTATATTAGGAAGACCGTGGCTGCACGCAATGAGGGTTATTCCCTCAACACTGCACCAATTGTTACGATTTCCAATCAAACCGGGGATTGAGGAAGTCAGAGAGGATCAAGTGCAGGCAAATAATTGATCCATAGCAGCAATGAAATCCAACTGCAATGTGCGAGAGGCAGGAAAAGTGGAAATTGAGGACGAGGACATGGAAGTTCTAGATGATGTCCGCAAAGAACTGGCTGAGAAATACGAGGAAGCCTTGAAGAAAATTCTGGTCCGAGAAGGGGATGAAGAGCGCTTCTTCCTTGTTGGCTCAGGATTGGCTGAGAATGAGGAAAAGGTGCTAGAGGCTTTCTTACGGGCCAACATAGAAATATTTTCCTGGACACCATATGAGACACCAGGCATTGACCCCAAGGTCACATGTCATATGCTCAATGTAGATAGGTCGGCTAAGCATGTCATTCAGCGAGCAAGGAAGCCGACATTGATTCATGTAAAGGTAGTAGAGGAGGAAGTGGACAAGCTGCTGGAAGCCAAGGTTATTCGGGAGGTGAACTACCCAACCTAGCTGCCTAATACAGTAGTTGTGAAAAAGAAGAATGGGAAGTAGAGGGTCTGTGTCGACTTCACTAGCCTGAATAAGGCTTGTCCTAAAGACAGCTTCCCTCTACCTAAAATTGATCAGCTGGTGGATGCTATTTTAAGGCATGGGAGGATGAGCTTCTTGGATGCTTACAGGGGATACCACCAGATAGCGATGTATCCCCCTGATGAAGAGAAGACTGCTTTCATCACCTCAAAAGGGTTATACTGCTACAGAGTGATGCTTTTTGGGTTGAAGAATGCAGGAGAAACCTATCAAAGGCTAGTAACCAAAATGTTCAAATATCTGAGTGGGAAGACAATTGAGGTGTACATTGATGACATGGTCGTAAAGACCAAGGAGCCTGGGAATCACCTGGCCGACTTACCGGTAGTTTTTGATATCCTGAAAACATATCGACTTTGGCTTAATGCCTTTAAATGTGCATTTGGAGTCGAATCTGAAAAGTTTTTAGGGTACTTGGTCACCAGAAGGGGCATTGAGGCAAACCCAGATCAAATCAAGGCTATTTTTGACTTAAAGAGCCCGCCGTCAGCTAAGCAGGTCCAAATTTTGACCGGCAAGGCAGCAGCCCTAAACAGGTTTATCAGCCGAAGTTTTGATAAGTGTAAACCATTTTTTAGTTTGTTAAAGAAGGCCACAGATTTTTTGTGAACAGAAGAGTGCAAAGTCGCCTTGGCCGACATGAAAAGGTACCTCATAACAGCTCCAGTTCTGTTAAATCTAGTACCTAGATAAGAATTGTTCCTATACTTGGCAGTTTCAGAACACGCAGTAAGCACGATAGTAATCTGAGAAGACGAGGGAGAACAAAAGGTGGTATACTATGTACGTGAGACCTTAGCAGGTGCAGAAACCAGGCACCTGCCCCTGGAAAAATTGACAGTGGCCTTAGTGATGACTTCCAAAAAGTTAAATCATTATTTCCAAGCCCACAAGATTATGGTGTTGACTAAGCATCCGTTGAAGTCTCTATTGCAGCATGGAGATCTGACAGGGAGAATAGCCAGAAGGGCAGTGGTGTTGGGCCAATACGACTTGGAGTTCAGGCCTAGAACAACAATTAAGGGCCAGGTTCTGGCCGACTTTGTGGCCAAGTTCACCCCTAGTGCCATCCCGTGTCGGACTCCGGTGAGCCGCAGCTTGGGATGCCCAGGGGAGTAGGAAGAAACCCAATTGGGGCCTAAGAACCCTACTGTAGCAAAACAGAAGAAAGAAGAAAAACCAAAGCCCTACAACATCTACATCGGCGACTCCTTCTACCTATTTGTTAATGGAATTTCAAACCGTCAAGGAGCGGGGGTAGGAGTAGTGTTAGTGTCAACAGATAGACTAATGTTAGAGCAGTCTATTTATTTGGGATTCAAAGCTTCAAACAATGAAGCAGAGTATGAGGCACTGATTGCAGGGTTGAAGTTGGCAGCAGCAATGGAGGCCGATAAGGTGGTAGTTTTTTATGACTCCGAACTTATTGTGAATCAATCAACAAGCGAGTATACAACTCGAGATGAACGAGTGATAGCCTATGTTAAAGAGGTTGTCAGATTACTTTCCATGTTCCAAGATTGCCGGCTACAACAAGTTAGCCGAGATGACAACAGTCACACCGACGCCTTGGTAAATTTGGCAAGTGCAATGAAATCAGGTGAGGCAAGGACCATAATGGTTGATTATTTGTCAAGCCCAAGTGTGGAGCCCCAGATCATAGAGTACAAAGCGATGTGTGTGGAAATGTGTCCAAGTTGGATGGATGCAATAGTAATGTTCCTCAGGGATAGCAAGCTACCAGACGACCGAAAAGAGGCACACAAGGCCAGATTGAAGTTGGCTAGGTTCAGCCTAACAGTAAATGGCCATCTCTATAGGAGATTCTTCACTAGACCCCTTTTGAGATGTGTATATCCCTCTCAAGTTGAGGACTTTCTATATGAGATTCATGAAGGAGTCTGTGGAAGCCATGCTGGGGGCAGATCACTTGCTCATAGGGCCATCACTCAAGGGTACTGGTGGCCCTACATACAGAAGGATGCTGAAGCCTACGTCAGAAAATGCGAGAAGTGTCAAAGGTTTGCACCTTTGATACATCAACCAGCAGCAAATTTAAACCCAGTATCTAACTCTTGGCCATTTGCCCAGTGGGGCATGGATCTTGTTAGACAACTGCCCCAAGTAACTGGGCAAAGGAAATTTCTGCTGGTAATCACTAACTACTTCACGAAGTGGGTAGAGGCTAAACCTCTTGCGAAGATTCGAGATATTGATGTGAAGAACTTCATATGGAAGAACATCATCACCAGGTTTGGGATCCCAAGGGCAATAATAGTAGATAATGGTACACAGTTTGACAGTAAGCTAATCAAAAGCTTCTATGCAAAGTACAAAATCAAGAACTACTACTCCACTGCAAGTTTCCCTCAAAGCAATGGTCAGGCAGAAGCATCCAATAAGACTATCTTGGATGGGATCAAGAAGAGGCTGGAAGCAGTAAAAGGGAAGTGGGTAGAGGAGTTGCCCAATGTACTCTGGGCATATTGGACTACACTAAGAAGATCAACTAGGGAGTCTCCTCTTGCCATGGCTTATGGCACTAAAGCAGTTATCCCACTGGAAGTCGGCATCCCTGGAATCAGAACCCAGGAAGTAGAGAATGGGACTAACGAGGCATTCTTAGCCTGGGATCTGGATCTATTGGAAGAAAGAAGGGAAAGAGTAGTAGTTCGGCTGGGGGCATACCAGCAATAACTTGCTAGGGCTTACAACAAGAAGGTCAACCCAAGAGGGTTCAAGGTTAGGGACCTCATCCTAAGAAAAGTTGTTGGCAATAAGAAGGATCCTAGGGAGGGCAAACTTGGCCCAAACTGGGAGGGGCCTTATAAAATTATCTCGGTTGCCAGTAATGGGGCACATCGACTTGAAAACACTAATGGCAAAGAATTGCCAAGACCTTGGAACACTTGCAATTTGAAGTTTTTTTATCAATAGTTTTTTGTTTTTCAAAATTTATGTCATGATTTTATTAGCCGAAGTAATAATAAAGTGCTAATTTGATTTTTATGAATTTGAAATTTGTGCGATAGGACTGACCAGTCCTACGACGATGTTTCCGAATGAAACATAATGAATAATTTAGATTTATTATATGAAAAAGTTGAATTATACTTGCATATAATTTAGTTGAACGAAGTTGACGATGTTTCTAAATGAAACATAACGAATAACTTAGACTTATTATATGGCAGAGTTGAATTATACTTGCATATAATAGAGTTGAACTAAGTTGGCTATATTTCCGAATGAAACATGACGAATAACTTAGACTTATTATATGGCAGAGTTGAATTATACTTGCATATAATAAAGTTGAACTAAGTTGGCAATATTTTTGAATGAAACATGACGAATAACTTATACTTATTATATGGCAGAGTTGAATTATACTTGCATATAATAGAGTTGAACTAAGTTGACGATGTTTCGGCGATGTTTCCGAATGAAACATGATGAATAACTTAGACTTATTATATAATAGAGTTGAATTATACTTGCATATAATAGAGTTGAACTAAGTTGGCGATATTTCCGAATGAAACATGACGAATAACTTAGACCTACTATATGACAAAGTTGAATTATGCTTGCATATAATAGAGTTGAACTAAGTTGGCGATGTTTCCGAATAAAACATAACGAATAACTTAGACTTATTATATGGCAGAGTTAAATTATACTTACATATAATAGAGTTGAACTAAGTTGAATTAACCCAAACTTGCCTTGTCGGCAGAGTTAAACTCAGAATGGAACTAAGTCCGCTTTGATTAGATTAACAGAGAAAATAAGGTCAAACACCTCGACTAGTCTTTGTTTGAATCTGATTTTGGCGAAAGGCTTTAAATGCATAATGTGAATTTACGTGGAACTTAGGTTCACATTAGGGGGCATGGAGCAGGAATGATAAATAAGCTTGAGAGCTTGGGCACTTGTTGAAATTTTTAGAGAAAAAATTTACAAGTTAGAATGGGCTTGACACTTGTTAAAATTTCAGAATAATTTACAAGTTGATGTTAGCCGAGGTAATGAGGAAAGAAGTATCTGAGGTACATATTACCCGAGATGACCAACCAGGTTGTCAAGCTTGGAAAGGTTTGAGGGGTGAACTCTTGATGGAAGTAAAGAAGCAATAATTGATTGAATAAGTTTAAGAAACAACATTTTTAAAAATATTCAAAATATTTTTAAGTGTTAGCTGAGGTATTTCAATTGTTGGCCGAGACAAACTATCGAGGTTTAAACCCGCGGTGATATTGGTCCAAGGTGGTTAAGCTAAGGACAACTCTAAGGTAATATTTATCCAATACGTTCTACCCCGAAGTGATCTCATGGAATATACTTGGAAGAAGTAGCAAAATATTCTAAGTATGGAGAAACATACAAGCAGTAAGCATGCAAGAGAAGCATTCAACACTTAGAGAAAAATAAACATGCATTCATAGAAGCAACTTGCTCAAAATCGCAGACAAAAAGGGCACTTCGGCCTGCATAGAAGACTACTTGTTCAGTTACAGAGGTGGCACTTCGGCCCAATTAAAATGGAAGCTATTACAATTTGTTTAAACAACAAAACAAAAAGTACAATGGAAAGCAAAATTCCTAAGTGCTAGGATCTTGTGCATTGAGCTCAGACTTTCTTGCTTTGACTATTGACGGTGTTTTTGCCTCAGCAGACAGCTAGAAAAGCTTTTCGGCAGTCTTCTCGGCCTCAATCTCAGCATCGATCTCAAGAAAAGTCTGGTCAAGGCTCTTCTCGGCGGTCTGGACCTTGGCTTCGGAAGTAGAGTTCTTCTTGGGAGAGGCATTCTTGGAGACCTCGTCCTCCTCATCCTGAGTCAAGTCCAGGACTTGCTCATTCAAAGTAGAGGACTTGGTCCTAACAGCGGTCTCCTCTTCATCGGCACTATCAGCCTCGGCGTCATCATCCTCGACTTTGTCTTCTGAGCCCTTGGGAGTTGGAGGAAAAAGTACTTGGAGCTAGTTGATGTCTTACAAGGGGGAGTCCATTGGGATAGAGAGTTTATTTAGAGCTGCCGTCTAGCTGAGGTAAAAGCCTCAATTGCAGGCTTGGTTGACCTAGGCTTTGTATGCATCACGGATGGTAGCCTGTCCCTCTGAGAATGCCTTATTGTCGGCGGCTTTGATTTCGGCCTCCTTGGTGGCCAAGGCTTCTTGGAGCTCTACCTGGGCTTCGACAGTTTTGGTTTCAGCCTCCTTGGCCTCGGCTTTGAGAACCTCGGCCACAGCCTCCGCCGTTTCGACCCTCTCCTCAGCCTGATCTTGCGCACTTTTTGTAGCCTTGGCTTGATCTAGTAGAGCTTTTCTTTTAGCCTCGGCATTGTTCAAGGAGGCAAGAAAGCCAACAGCATCTTGGGTTTTCTTTGTTAACTCCTTCTTCATCTCCTCCGCCTTCATCGCAAAGAAATGGGCATGTTGGATGGCCTAGAAAGAAAGAAACAAACAAGTTAGTGAAATTTCTAAGTATGAAGAACTTAAAGTAAAATCCAAAAAGTACCAAGTGTTGGGGACTTACCAAGACGGAATACTGCATCATCAAAGCAAAATTTTCATATTCACTGATCTCGACCATACGATTTAGATCAGTTGGAAGGAGAACGACTGTGGAGAGAGCGGTACCGACCTCAAGACTGTTGATGGCACTCTCACCAGCTGTCATCGGTCTATCACCAATCGAAATGACTAGAGCCCAGGGCTCATCAGCTTTAAAGATGCCTGGGCCCACTGCAGCCTCAGACCTTGGCTTCTTCGACTGCGAGGTATTGGATGGCTCGACCTCGGCAGGCCTTTCTCGGCAGTGGTGGGGCTCTTCTCAATCTTGGCCAATTTGGAGATCAGCACTGTGTCTTTTGACTCCACTTGGATCATAGTGGTTTTTGCCTTAGCACACTTCACCCTTTTGGCCTTAGGCTTGGGTTGGGACTCTAAGGGAGAAGAAGTGATAGTAACCACTCCTAGCAAGTCGGCCAGGAGGTCTTCCACAATAGCTTTTCGGCCCATATCGTCGACGGTTGCAGCGAGGGTAACTTTGGTGCCAAAATGAATTACTGGAAATGCAATTGGTGGGTTTGTTGGGTCGTACACCGATGTGTTAGAATCTCGGCGTTTACGACTACAAGTTCAACCGGCAAGAGCGTTTGCTGGGGCACGACATCGGCGTTGGTGTTGGGATGTCGGGATAAGTTGGGGGGCAGAAGTTGATGGCAACTCAACTAGATCTGAGGAAAAAACCTGGTCTGGCCTTGGCAATGAAGTGACTGGTAGAGTGGAAGCAGACGGAGGAGTCTTGCTGTGCCTAGGAACATTGGGCAAGGCAAACTTATATGTTGGGATATAATTGAGTAGCAAAGGGGCTTTGCACTGGTCGACTGGCAGGCCCAGTAGCCTTTTTAGGTCTTTGCGTGGGAAGAAAGACTAGTGGAAGTCTTTTGATGGTTAAGGGAGAGTTGCAAAGAGCAAAAAGAAAACATTAGAACAGATGAGAGAAATAAAGTGACAAAGTCTTAACAGAAAAGTTACGCTTAGTTCTTACCCTCATCCTCTCTGAAGACTCCTTGACGCAGGGAGAAGAGATGAAGATCATCATAAAATGCAAATTCGCAGTTGCCCAAGACAATCAAGTAGTTATCTCCAACGCCTTTGTTGGAGTCTGGGAGGTCGGCTATGATTTTGTAGGCAGTGGATCTAGGCTTGAGGTAATAAATGTAGCCTTTTTCGGACTTTAAGCCACACATGGTATAACAAAATTGGATATCGGCTAATGTCATATTAGCTTTTTCTCGGCGGGCTAGGGCGATTATAGCATTGATAACCCTATAGGAATTGATGGCTAGCTGCATATGGTTGAGTTTGTAGTAGTGGAGGACTTCCCTAAAGAGAATGTATAAAGAAAACTGAAATCCACACTCGATGAATACAACAACGGGGAAGGGCATGGAGTCTTCGCCAGGCATGATAGAGTCCTCCTCCCTAGCTAACCTGATCTAAACGTTGGCTGGGATAAAGAGCTCTCTCATAAAATACTCAAGTTTTTCTGAGGTGTCTACCCTCATGTAAACATACCCATGATATCAACTTAAATGAGGACTGGTGCAAGATTTTAGAAAAGAATGATTGGTATAGGTTTGAAGACCTTGGCTAAATCCTAAACAGGCACTGGTGCAAAGGTTTTTGAAGATCTAAGGGGAATTTGTTTAGATTTTCCTAAAGAACAAGGTTCTAAAGCAAATCCCAAACCTAGAAACTACAGAAACGGGAAATGAAGTCAAAAATCTGGAAATACAACAAGAAAAGTAGAAAAGAGCATGATTCAAAATCAGAAAAACAATAGAGATTCAAGAATAAGGAAAATTATAAATCTGCAGAACAATGAGTGAGTGTGTGCAAGCCAATGTGCAAGAACCAAAAGTAATACGCGCACTCTCGAATTCAGGAACAAATTATGATGCATCAGACTGATTCAAGAAACAAGAAATGATGACCAAAGCACGAAGATAGAAACAGAGCGCAACTACAAATACAGATTGAGATTCCATAAAAACAGGTATGGAATGAAACATACAGCAAAGTTCAAAAGGAAGTTGTATTGAAGAACATGGCCAAGAATAATAAAAAACAAAGTTAAAAGAAGAAAATTGAAAACTCACCAAGCGCAGCCGACAGAATGAACGTCGGAACAAGACTTGCCGGAGACAGATGACGGCAACAGACGACAGGAAGCTCGCCGGAGGAGACGATTACAGCGATTGCAGAGAACTCGAAAGCACGAAAATGGAGGATTTGGGAGGTTTAGAGAAAGAAAGTCTGAGCACAGGGAGAGAAATTATAATTGCAAAGTGAAAGGACGAAGAGAGAAGGGAAGGAGTTTTGTCAAAAACACGAAAAGGCGGCAAAACATAATGAATCTGCCTTGGACGACGTGCTTGTCAAGCAGTGTGGACAGAAGCAACGCGACTTGATAGCGTGTGTCAGGTACGAACCAATAAGGAAGGGATGCATAGACGAAACAGTTGAAAAGATTGTGCGTGACAACTTATGCGTAGTTAGAACTTTTGGAATTCTTGAAGTAATGAGGTGAGGACCTCGGCTACAAGAGCAATCCTAAGTAAGATGCTTAAAGAATAGGGCTCTTCGTTCTTGATCCTTAAATAGAAGTGGACAGTTGAGTCCTAGGTACTTAAAGCTGACAAGGTCGAAGAGAAAAGTGAACTTTAGCCGACATGATATATGAATAAACGATGTAGGTTCCATCACCTCAGGTTACCGAGATAATAGAACCTAGGAGACAATTGTGGGGACACATTTTATGAATGACAGCACGTGGCTAAGGTGATACCGAAATGTCAAGCGAGGTGCCACATGGCTTGGTCATGCGCCGAGATGATCTTGGCTAGACCGAGGTTATCTGCGGAGATATCGGAATCCGAGATGAACGGATAAGGGACAAGAGTCCTAGAATAGGGGAGGATCTCAGTCTGGATAAAGATAAAGCTCTTAGGGAGTTTATCCCTATCTAACTAAGAGTCTAGGATAAGCATTAAGCCTAAGTCCACTAAAGTGAGGCTTCTACAGGGATCAGGTCAGTGCTGGCTATAAAAGCAGGGCACCCTCGTGGGTCTCAAGTATGTGTGATATACGGTGAGCAGTAAATTCTTTTTAGTGAGTTTAAGCACTATTTGCTATCTATGAGATATAGATCACTGACTTGATCGTTCGAGTGCCCCTGGGTGGACGAACCACCACCGGATTCTCATCTTCTTGTGCAGGTTTTGGGCTTAATTTATTCTACCGGCACTCTCCAGCTGAGTTTCCCGTTTGTTTGTGTGGTCAAAAATCAACACCCACAATAACCATAAATGGCATGTTATGTAATCAAATAAATGCAGTTATATATAACCATAAATTGCATAACAAACTAATTAGCTAAACAATATCTGGAAAAAAATATACATATATAGTCCTTCAATAAATATTAGCTCAGGTGGAATAAATGGCATAACAAACTAATTAGCTGATCAATATCTGTTGAAAAAAATATATATATATAGTTCTTCAGTAAATATTAGCTCAAGTGGACATATTTTAAATAATAAAGATAATAAATGATAAATTATGATTTTTATTTTGGATAAAGCACCCATAAATCTCAAAATGTGATCTTGTGTCCTTCATTTTTTCTTATGAATCCACAAGTCTTACTAAAGTGAAACACAAAAGGATAATTACTTACGCATTTCGGTTTAATTTTTTAGGGATAAAAGTGGGTTCCTCCAAATGTGAAATTACACATTTAGACAATCTGCACTATAAAATTTTTGGATTTTTCCTCATTCTGGAATAAATCTCACATTACGAACAAGAACGTAACACTCCAATGTAATACACAAAAAAACCCTTTAGTGTATTTTTCTCAAATGTAATAACATAACACTCCAAAAAAAATTTCTTAGTGTACTTTTTTCAAACGTAACACTCTCTAATATAACATACAAAAAAACTCCTTAGTGTACTTTTCTCAAACGTAACACTTCAATGTAACACACAAAAAAACTCCTTAGTGTACCTTTCCCAAACGTAACATTCCAATATAATACACAAAAAAACTTCTTAATATACTTTTCCCAAATGTAACACTCCTTAGTGTACTTTTTCCGAACGTAACACTCTCTAATGTAACACACAAAAAACCCCTTAGTGTACTTTTCCCAAACTGTAGACACCCCATTTTTGACCGTCCTCGAGACTTGGATGTCATCGTTTGAACACCCGATGATTGTACTTGCTCGTGTTCGTTTTGAGTCCCTGAAGGTCTTGGTCGAGCGCCTTGCCTTGGAGCCTCTAATCTTGTCTGTTTTGTTCTTGGTTGTAGACCAAGAGTTTGTTGCTTCAATTCTGGAGGAGAAGGTGGCCTGTCAACCATCCCTGTAGCCTACCGGCCATGACTTGTGCCTATCAGCCACCAGTGGTGGCCGGTTGGCTATGTTGATGGCCGGTCGACCACTGATGATGGCCTACGTCCATTTTTCTCCTTTTTCAGATATTTATTTGCCAGTTGTGCCAGCTGTTGTTCACTAATGCTCATCTCCATACACTTGTATAGAGGGATGAATACAAGCCTTTAGCTTGATTTTCTATATATATGGGGGTCTCTTCCCCATTTGGGAAGGTTGGATAATTTTTTGAGCAAATTTTCTTCTTCTCTCTCCTTTTGTTTTATGCTTGATAGTTGATTTTCTCTACACTTTTGCACAAAGACCCTTAACCAAACATCCTCATCTTGGAGCTGAGGTTCTTTGAGGCTTAGTTTGAGCTCGTAAAGGTGGTTTTAGCTCAGAATTGTGACTGTTTTGTGCTGTGCTTCAAAAGGTATAGGACTTGCCTTGTAAACTTTATTTTAATTACTTGTTTAGCCATCTTTTTATACTGTTTTTGGCCTAGTTTTCAACTACAAAAAACTCTATTTTTTGAAGCTTAATATGGTAGTTTGAGGTCATTTTGTGTTAAGGGGTTGTCCACCCTTCTTATTGCTTAATTGTGAAACTTTTTGCACCATCTTTTAGCATATTAAAATCAAACTTTTTGGGCCTTTAAACCACTGAAATTCAGAGTTATTTCAATGGTGGAAAGAATGTTTTGAAGTCCAAAAATGGAGGGGTTGGCCTCCCCTCCTTGTGTCTCACTTGCATGCCTAGTTAGCATCCTATGGTGGCATGGTTTTGTGGTTTAACTTAGCTTAATTCAAGCATGTTTTAGCTACTATTTTGACTGGTTTTTCACTCTATTTTGGGCTGTCTTGGTCATATGAGCCTTGTTTTGCATAGTTGTAGTGCAAATAGCTTCACTAGCTTGGCATTCTAACCCTTCAAACTTGATTTGCTTGAGATGGTTGCATCTTGACGTATCTTTTTACATGTAATTTCAGTGTTTATAGCTCTGTCACATGCTAATTTGCTTCACTCTTTCATTGCTTTTTTGGAGTTGCTCTTGAGTCTTGTTTGCAAGCTAACATGTGAGCATGTTTTTCTAGCCTTTTGTGCCTTAATCTCAGCAAGTTTTAGCCACTGTTTTGGCATATTTTAACTCTGTTCTGAGCTGGTTTGGTCATTTAAGTCTTGTATTGCATGGCTATAGTGTAATGGTCTTCACTAGCTTAATGAGTTAGGCTCTTAAACATGACTTGCATGTGTTGCTTGCATGATTTAGTGTCATTTTGCATGCCATGTCAGCACTGAAATATCTGCAACCTCCCTCTATTCTTCACTCTTTACTTTGTTTTGAAAGTGGCTTTGAGCCTCTTGTTGGCTTGAGTGTGGAATTGAGACCCTCATACCTAATGGTTTAATTCCTTCGAGAGTTCATTACCAACAGCATGAGGCCTCTTTCATGCTCATGGTACTTGTGGCTTAAGCCCTCTTTCCATTAAAGAACTCTTATCTTTTGGACTTAACCGGTTAAAGAATGGATCGGTAATTAAAATGAGTAAATAAAACATGACAAGTAAAAAAGGCAAGATAAGCATTTGTGTTGCATTGCATGTGTTTGGATCGGACGTTAATCCAAACACAAGGAAAATGGTATGTTTCATACTCAAAGTGATGAAACGTGTCATTTTTCTTGGTCACCGTCATCCTTGATCATGCATGATAGGGTGGTGGTTGTTTTGGTCTTATTTGTGTATTCATTGACCTTGTAAAAGCTTGGTTCTCTAGCCATCATGCATTGAAAATGCTTGATTGATAGTTTGAAGGCCAAGAGCTACACTCCTTTGAGCTTGAGAGATGATAAGGAGGGTAGCAGTACATACATTTCTTGAAAATGCATTGCTTTGCCTCTGTTTGCTCTTTGTTGCAGCAAAAGAAGAAGTCCAGAAAATGGGGTGATCGACCGGCCACTTGAAGTAACCGACCGGCCAGTTGTTGTGGCCGACAGCCACTGCCGACCGACCACCAGTGAATTTTTGCACAAATATGTTTCTATGTTGGAGCAGAGGCAATCTGGAAGTTGGTACAATTTTTGGTGATCAAATGAGTGCAAACAGAGGCATCCGATGGCAAGGCAAGGGTATTTTCAAGTGGAGCAACCAAGCATGCATGCATCCCTCGCCCCAAGGCCATTTAATTGCTTTTGTTAACTTAGAATAAGTTAGCTAATTCATTCATATATGTATTGTAATTAATTAGCTTAATTCATTTTATAATATTTTAATTAGCTTAGCATAGCTAGTTATTCAATTTGTGTTGTAATAGTTAATTAGCTAGAATAGTTAATTAGTTTCGTTTTGTAATAATTAGCTTAACTTAGCTTATTCATTCGGACCCTCCTTCGTGAGGGCACAATGTTATAATAAGTGTACGTGAGTGTATACATATCTTCCAACCCCACGTCTTTCTCCCTTTTATTTAACCATTTTCGATGGTTAGATTAGGGATCATATTTCAATTAGCATACCTTATGCTTGCATGTTTGCATCATTCATTTGTCTTGCATGCACCGAGGCTCGGTGCATCATTCAAACTGCATTGTCAATTCAATACTTATTTGAATACGTGTTTCAAAACATGTTATCAAATTGTATCATATGCCATATTAGTAGCCAAGCCTATCTTATTGCATCATTGCATATGTTGCATTAGACATCTTGCATGGTTAGGATCATACATTTTTTCTAACTAGCTTTTGTTTTGGCTTAGAGTACTTGGTAAGCTTTTACGCTTTAGCATACTTGGTAAGCTTTTATGCTTTAGCATACTTGCATGAGTGTGAGTGTTGCCATGAGGCTATGTGCTTACTTGCTAAACTGCATGAATGTCTGTGGGTGGAGGCGTTGTTGCTTGAATTGGAACAATTCAACGAATGTGAGTTTTAAGCCCACTTTGCGAAGTGGAAAACCATGTTTTAAGCCCATCATGTTTGGTGGCAAATTCGCATTTTAGCCCACTTGAGGGTGGCAATTTCAAACCATTTTCGAAAGCAAAAATGAGTTGAATTTGTTCCAAGTCTTGCGACTTAGTCTATACTTGCTTGTATGTGTCACATAGTAAAGTTAGCTAATAACCGGAATAAGAACACATGAGGTTTATAAAACAACATATCATGATAGTAGAGGCCGATCTTTGATCGGGGCGAGCGGGGGTGCTCATTTCAGGACCTTCCCCTCTCGTACCTAAGTTCCCGAGCCGAGGCAACTTTGGTGATGACGGACACATGGCCTTTGGCACGAGTCAGGGTTTCCTAAATTTTTCCAAAACAAAATATTTAGATGGCGACTCTGTAATCTGACAAAGCAGTCCAGTTTTGACATTATTTGATTTAATTCGATTTTTCCAAAATGATTTGCCGGATTGGACTCTTTAGTGTTTATCAGTTTCACATTGCACTTTGTGACACTAGATTCAGAACCGTGACAGGAGTCTGAACTATAGGACCAATTTGAGCTCTTCGAAAGAGGGCGCGGAGAAAGTCGAGCTACACAAACGTAACACTCGAATGTGACATACTCTGATGTAACATACAAAAAAACTCTTTAGTATACTTTTCTCAAACGTAACACTCCAATGTAACATACAAAAACACTAAAAAATCCTTAGTATATTTTTTCCAAATGTAACACTCACAGTTTAAAATGTACATTTACCCAAAACTTACTAAGGAATTTATGTATTCCTTTTAGAATGGTTTGAAGAATCCCACATCTTTTTTTAGAATATTACATTGGAGTGTTACGTTTGTGAAAAGTACACTAAGAAATTTTTGTATGTGTTACATTGGCATGTTACACTGTCATGACTCAAACCCACCCTATAGGTTTAATATCGTAACCGGCCAGTAATCTTAAGATTAGCGAAGGCCTCTAAATCAGATTAACAAATAAGGGGCTAGTGAAAGCAAATTTCAAAATATACAATGTCTATAGAGCTATATAGACTTATATGAGACAGAAAATTTAAACTTATATTTACATATATTATGATGTCATTCATGCGTCACCACACGTACAAATAAACAAAGGGGCACTTTTTCATAAATCTCTTTTCACCTACTTATGTTCCATTTAGTCCACATTATTTTCTTATATTCCAATAAGTCCTATAAATGACATAGTTACCAAAATACCCCTAATAGTATTCACATTTATAGTGTGAATGTTTACACCATCAATGTGAATGTTAACATGCCAATGTGAATGTTCGCACTATCAATGTGAACATTCACACGTCAATGTGAATATTCACATTGTAAAATATGAATGTTCACGTCACCAAATCGCTAATCGTTCAAAAAATATTTGTAAAGGTAGAAATGTCTATAAAATACTTTAAATATGAGAATTAGGATTTGGTAGATCAAATGTTCAAATAAGGCTTATTCGAATAGAAGAATATCTTACGGACTAATTGAGAAACAAACACTTGAAAAAGGATTTTCTAATAATTCTCCCATAAACAAAAAGGAATTTTGCCCTAATTACAGATAAAACAAAAGTTTGTTTGAACCAAACCAAAAAAAAAAACTTTAAACTTAGAACTTGTTTACATTTACTTGACCGCTTGAAGTTTTCAAAACCTCCTCGAGAGGCACAGAGGTTGGCTGACAAAAATAGATCCAGACGGGATGTCTCAACCCTAATCACGTGCCTGATCACCTACATACATAAAATAAATAATGAGTTGGAGCCTAATAAATAACATCAGAGTAAAGGTTTTGATGAATGATGTCTATAACAGATTTAGAAATCAGAAACAGATTTTTATACATATTCAGATTTGTAAATAGCTATACATAGTACATCCATTAGCTAATAGATTCGATTGGTCATAAAAACCCACGTGTAGAGTAATAGATTATATTGGTCATAAAGACCCACGTGCAGATCAGATAGTTAATTATGCATAATCAGTTCCATGAATGGAACCTACGTGAAACCCTAGTACCAGGTAACAGATAGCAGATAATAGATACAGATAATGCCAAGGATGCCATGATTACATTTTAGAAATTGGATAATCATTCATTCTAATCAGAAAATAACATTTCAAAAAACAGAGTTTAACGTATCATTCAGAAAATACTTATAATCAAATATAGCTTCACAAAGTTGTTACTCACAGATAGCTTTAGAAGCAGAACAGATAACTTAGACAAAACAGACGGATACTGGCGCGTGACCTACATAAACGCATGATGGATACACATTGAAACATGGTTTCTATAATCTCTTAACTTATTACATTTTTTCTTAGTGTGTTTCTACTTCTTATCCTCATTAATATAGCTTAATCATGGCTTAAGAATGCTTAAAATGCAATGAGGATGTAATTATGCACTTTGAAACACTTGCAAAATTTTCAGAAAACATAGCAGTTCCTCGCTCGAGCAGTCTGCAAAGTCTATAAAAGTACTGAATGCTCTCATTTTATGCTCGAGCCAACTTCTTGGTCGCTCGAGCCAAGACTGAAAATAAAAAGTGGTCACTCGAGCGGTCTTTTGGTCGCTCGAGTCAACCATCAAACTCTGCAAAACTTTTGAGAGCTCGTAGTGTGCGCTGGAGCGAAGGAACCATCGCTCGAGCAATAAAGCAAAATTCTGGGATTTCTAGAATTCTAATCTATGTTCAAAACACAAATTCAAAGCATCAAAACTTGTCCCTTTGGGCCAAAACTTAAGAAAACTCTTAAAAACTCATATAACATGATGAATTGAAGATCATTTTGCAAAATCAAGGCCCAAAAGCTTGTCAATTCTTCAAAACCAAGTTGAAACTTCATGTATAATGTATATGCATGCAACGTTATGGATTCTTTCTTCCAAAACATGGATTCATGGGGTAAGAAGTGTAAAAACATGTTGAATTCTTAAACTTGAGTACAAAGAACACCATGCATGTGTGAATTCTTGGAAAAAACAACCTAAAAATGTGATGAAATATGCATGCATGTATGATTTGCTTCGCAATTCTACTTTCTAAGCTCAATTTCCATGCTTACTATACTATTTCACTTGCTTCCTTTCTCTAAAAAAATCATGTTCATAATTTAAAAGTTGAATTCTTACCTTAAATCTTGAGTTTTGGAGGTGTAGAGGTTAAATCTCTCAAATCCTTCTAATTCACTACCAATTCTTTGCAATTCTCCCTTTTCTCCTCTTTGATCTTGATCTCTTCCTCACTCTTTCTTCTTCTCACATTTTTGGCTCAAGAAATGAAGAAGTATGTGTGTGTATAGAAGGTTCTTGAGTCACATTAGCCTTATATATATAGGCTTGCTGAGTATTAACTTAATTAAGTGTTATTAGGAGTAAGCAAGCTATCTCAAGTTAAGTAATTTATTCTAATTATTTGATTCCGAATCAATTTTTAATTAAACTTACCATAGGGTTCTAAAAATTCTAAATACTACGTTGACCCAGTCAATTTCGTGTTTGGATGCCGATAAGGACTCTAATTTGCATATCAAAATAGAATTTCAAACCGATAATCCTACAACAAACAGATATAAATTCCAAATAAGCATGCAAAACACATAATTAACACATAATCCTACTTAACCACTTGATTAACATGCTTAAGTATGGATTAACAGTTAATTACGGATTGAGGTTGTTACGTACACCAAGGAGTTTTTTTGGAGTGTTATATTTGGAAAAAGTACACTAAGGAATTTTTTTGTGTGTTACGTTGGAGTGTCACATTTGAGAAAAATACACTAAGAAGTTTTTTTGTATTCCTTTTAGAATGTTCATGTTTCAAGTCATTTCAAACAAAAAAGATTCACATATAAGAGTTCATCCCAAATTTAATTCTTATAAGTTGTATATCTTACCTTTTTAGCACAAAAGAAGAAGAAAAAAAAAAAAAAAAAGAGGAAATATATTAGAAATAAGGGTATAATCGTAAACTCGACTTTTAAATAATATATTAAATCTACCATTCCAAAATCAATGGGACTAATTGATCTATAAAAAAATTCTTAAGATTAAACGGATCACCATTTCTCAAAATGGGATTTATAGGTAAATTTTTTTTTTATTTTTCTTGTTGAAATAATTCATATATGATTAATGAACATGTCAAGTTTGAGATTTTTCTAATGATGTTGAGATTAATGAACATGCCAAGTTTGAAAATTTTCTAATAATGTTTTGAATCTTGTGATAATATGAGACCTATTGTAAAATGGATTTAGTTAATAAAATATAATTCAACTAAGGTTCATACCATATATCGCTTAAAATTAGGTACGCGACATGTAAATTGTGTTTGAATCTTAAATTTGTAGAAGTAAAATAAAGAAAAAGAAAAAGAGAATGAATTAAAAAATAATTTATCTTGTTTCGTTTAGAATTTTCAAAAACAATTTTTTAAATTTTTAATTCTTATTTTTGTATTTTTAATGTTTTGTTTAAAATATTTTAATCAAATTTTTTTTTTTTTTTTTTTTTTTACTTTTTAGATCTACTTAATCTTAATGTACTTAAAAGTATAAAATTTATACAAAACTCTTTAAAAATTTATTGAATATAATAAAATACGGAAATGTATAAAATTTTTGTAATTATTTTTAATATTTTGTGAAAAAAAATTTAAAAATTTAAAAAATATTATACTTTTAAGTGAATGTAAATTAGGTTATACATAAAACAATGATGCTACAGACCCCCAGCTGGGGGCACCCCCAGTGACCCCCAGTGGCAGGTGCTGCGCTGTGACTGGCCAAAATTCCACAAAAAAAAAAAAAAAAAAAAAAAAAATTTGTTTTTTCACCCAATCAGGAGAGACCCCCAGTGACCCCCACTGGGGGTCTAAGTCATTTTTGTACATAAAAATAAAAAGCTTAATTTTCTGGAAAGAGTCTTTTGAGATCTCTAGGATCCAAACACAATACCATGAAACATAACTCAACATCTTCTTTTGGGATCTCAATTACTTGAAAACATTCTGTCAATTTCATGAATTTTTCTTTTTTTTCATTATTTAAATTAGGATTGAAAATAAAACGAATTGTTTGCAAGCTCAGCATATTTAGGGGTCCTTTCGACTTTGTTTCCAACCACATTTTTAAACTCATTTAGTAAACAAACCAATCTTGAGATCAAAAAATGACTTGTTTATTATTTATTTAAATAATAAAATTAATATATTATTTACATATTAAATGATATAAATATATTATTTATATATTTAAGGATAAAAGACAGTTTTAGTCCCTAAAACATGTCATTCTTGTCATTTTATTTCTTTAAGTTTTAATTTTATCATTTTGATCTTTAAATTTGAGTCAATCTGGTTATATCTCTAACTTCCGTCTACATAAATAATGGGAATAATATGGATAAAAGACAGTTTTAGTTCTTAGAGTATATATTATTTTTGTCCTTTAAGTTTCAATTTTGTCATTTTGGTCATCAAAATTGTCAATTGGTGTTAATTTGGTCCTATCTTCAATCATATTATGCCACGTGCCTATTTACCTTGAATATATACCCTATTGTATTGTATCACCATACACAACATTTTTCTCATTTCTCTCTTTTCTAGATATTAACTCAAATCCCAAATCACGACCATCATAAGGTGAAAGAGATTAAGGGGTCGTTTGGGATAAAGCTAATATAGTTTTAAAAAGTCAAAATTCAATAGGCATATTATATAAAGGGGTGATGATGATCTTTCATAAAAATAGAGGGGGTCTCAACGTAATTTACCCTAAAAATAAGGATAAAATACTTTTCTCATTATCAATGTAGATGGATATTAGAAATAGGACCAAATTGACAATTTTGAGAGAAAAAATAATAAAATTGAAATTTAATGGACTAAAACGACAATGAATGCATATTTTAGGAATTTTTTTTTTAGATAGGCCGTAATTTAGGGATTAATATCCATACTGTCCCTATTATCAATGTAGACAAACATTAGAGTTGGAATAAACCAAATGACAAAATCAAAACTTAAACGACTAAAATGACAAATAATGCATATTTTATGGACTAAATTGTCTTTTATCCAAATTTTTTTAAAAAAATAATGGTATATAAACAGAAGGTTCTTATAGAATATCTATATATAATGATGTGGCTCAATATAAATCATTCACTTTAAAACAAAAGACCCACAAAGATGACATCTATTTATCAAACTAGTATTGTCACATCATTTTTATGATTTTTTTTTTTTTATATAAATTTTATGTATCAATAATATTTTTTTTTTAAAAATACAAAAACCAAAGCATAACAAATAGAAATAAACAGATGTGTTTAAACGCATCTGGATCCTCTAGAGTGATTCTCTCTAGAGTTTCGTAAAGTGAATCAAAACTAGGTCGTTTTGGTTAAGGCTAAAAACAAAAAAGGAAAGAATGTAGATAGCGCCCAACATCCTACTCACTGGCATTGTTGGAGCCATCTCCAACCGACACCCCTCTTCACCTTTCTTCCTCTTCATACTTTTCCTATCTCCTCTCCTCCTTTCACTTGTCCCACCGTCCGCCGCCCCCCTCCCCCCTCCTCCTCTTTTCTCCTCCACCTCTCTTTCTTCTTTTTCTTCATCTCCTCTGAAACCCTAACCCTAGATCTAAGGTTTCCAAAGGGCGGTAATGGCACCCTAACCCAACTCTAACCGTCAACCACCCCTTCTTCTTACATCTGACCATCTCCTCAAACCCTAGGACCATGCCTCGCGGTCACCACAAACTAGAGGTGCAACTCAGGCAGATTCGGTTGAGTTAAGAGGTTATCCAAGCCTAGCTCAAGTTGTACTGAGACCTGCCCAGTCTCGCCCAAACCTGAATTGTAACCCGAGGTTGTCTATCCAAGTCTAACCCAAGTTAAACAGGAATTGCCTGAATTGTAAATGGATTTCAATTTTTTTTATAGCGAAATTATTAAACTATTAAAATTAGACTTATTTACATTTTTTTAGAAAATCATTAATAACATCAAAACAAATAATTTATATAATGTAAGAGAAATGCCACTATAATAGTCTTTGCAATTAATGAGTGAGAAGAAAAAAGGTAAGATTTTGTGTTACTTGTATATATAATATATATTCAATATGATTTAATAATCTAAATTACATTAATATCATGTAATGGTTAATAATTTATATGTATATGTAATATTTTTATATATCTATATATGTATAATTCGGGTTGCCTGGGTTGTTTGTTGTTTTTACCCAAATCCGTCTAAATTTAATTCAAATTTCTGAATTTTTGCCAAAGCCTATACCGAATTTAAAAATATTTTGTCCAAGCCCTAAAAAAGCTCAGACTAGGCTTAGGTTGCAGTTGAGCCCACCCAAGTTGCACCTCTACCACAAACCTCTTCCCTACGATTATTGAACCGACCAACACAAGCATAAGAGATAGAGATAGAGAGAGAGAGAGAGAGAGAGAGACAACTAACCAGATTACTGCCATATCTTCGGTCATCTACAAAATGAGATATGGTTTCTTTGATCGGCATTCAATAAAAAGAATATGAGAAGAGTGGGCGACAATGGCTATGAGAGGTGTCCGACGGCCAAAGTAGAGTTTGTGTGGGTGAAGTCGATGATGGAATTATAGCGATCCCGGGTTTACCCCTTGTTGTATAGCGATCCGGACATGTGTCCGTGGGTGTTGGTAGTTGAGTATTGTCTTGTTTAAATCCTTTCTTGCTTTGTATTTGAGTTATAGGATGTGTTGGGCAGGTTTGTTACAGGTTGGTTGAGCTTAGGAACAAAGTCTAGTTGCCCAGGTTTTGGCTTGTCCGCTCGAGCGGAGGTATGTACGCTCGAGCGGAGAGGTTGTGTTGTTGCTTTTAAGCTCGAGCGGGGAGTTTGGCGCTCGAGCGGAGAATGCACCCATTCAGTATTTCGTGCACCTGCAGAACTTCTGCAAGTGTGGTTCCTACGCTCGAGCGGGTTTGGTGCGCTCGAGCTGGTTGCGCTCGAGCGGGGATGTTGCGCTCGAGCGGACAGTGTGTTTTTGGTGAGAGTTCTGGGAGGGGGAGAACTGCGCTCGAGCGGGCTGGTATCTGCGCTCGAGCGGACGAACTTTGTGTCTGTGTCTTGGCGCTCGAGCGGACAATGTTGCGCTCGAGCGGACCCTGTTTTATGTGTCTCTACGCTCGAGCGGAGTGTCTTACGCTCGAGCGGACCTGTCGTATAACTGAGTGGGGCTGGGCATTTTAAATCACTTTTTGACTTATCTTCTCTCTCTTACTTTACCCAAAACACCATTTTCAGAGCTTCTCTCTCAAAAACCTTAACTTCTCTCTAAGTATTGATCTAGCTAGGGTGTGTTGCTCACCTTTGGTCTTCACAAAAAGGGTGTTGATCGTCGAGGGCGTTCTTTTGATCCGAATAGTTTGGTGTTTGGAGCATTTTGGTTTTGGGTCCTTCTCCTTTGGAACTCATCTTTTGAGGTAGGGATATCCTACTCCTCTTTATGAGTTTTGTCTTTAAATTTTAGCATTTTGATATGTTGGAAGTTGTTGTGTGATTTTGGGAAACTTTGGGCCATAGTGTAATTTTACAAAAGTTGGGGGTTTTCATCTATGATAAACCTAGAAACATGTTTGGTATAGAAACATGGAATTAATGTTGAAACATTAAGAAAATTGGAACCTTAGGGTTGTGATGTTAATTATGGAGAATGCCCTAATTACATTGATTGATTAATTTGGATAATTAATTGTGTTGATTTGTGATGTATATAATTGTTATTTATATGCATTGTGTTGTGTTGGAGAAGATAGGGGATGTACTCCACGGTTTAGGGGAAGATAGGGGATGAACCTCTAAACCGGATGTTGTTGGGAGGAGATAGGGGATGAACTCCGTAGATAGAGCGGGTATGCTTATCTAGAAGTGTATTGACAGAGCGGATATGCTTGTCGTTGGAAGTATTGATATAACTGTTATGTTTATCTTTGATGAAGTGAAAAGTGTTGGCATGAGTGTGTGTCTCATGTGTGATGTTTGGCCAGGTTCTGAGCCAAGGTTATGAAATGGCAAGTAAAAGGAAAAGAAATGAAAATGAAAGGAAATATAGACTTAAGTGTCTTGGGATTGTGTTATGTTATGAATGAATGTAAAAGTGTTGACCATCTATCAACTGTTAATCTTTTAGTCATTGTTCATAATTGGTTTAGTATATTTCTACTGGGCTGTGGCTCACCCTATATGGGAACATCATTTTCAGGTACAGGAAGCATGCCACCTCCAAGGACTTAGCTTGGGAGGCTAGTGGCGGACAGGCTTTTTGGTTGTCTTTCCTTTTGTTGTATTACATGTAAATTCAAGCCAAGGGCTTTATGTGTAAATGAGTTAGCACTCTACTTTTGTGTAACCAAGTGTTAACTTGGAAAGCTGTAAGCCCTTAGGGCGTTTGCTTTTGTTGTTAACATGTGATACTTTTTGTGTAATAAAACTCTGGTGAATGGAAGGATGTGGACCTTTTATATACCATAGCATGTCTATATTGTTGGGATTAATGTTACTATTTTGAGGGCGTTACAACTTGGTATCAGAGCGTACCGGGTTCGAATACTTTGGGTACGTGGGAAGTGATTAGGATCACAATGGGTTTGTCTCGCTTAATAGAGACTTAAGTGTACTGTTATGCTTATGTGATAACATGCTTATGTGATTATTTGGGTATGGGATTTAGTTTCTAGGATGTTGATTGGATCTTTGGGTTTCTGGGAGTCTTGTTGGAAAAGCACTTGATCAATGCTATTTCTAACCGGTACTCTAGTAACGCCTTGGAACTATCATTATCCGGAAATGAAATTCGTAAGTGCTTATGTGTTTATGTGCTTACGTGGAATGAATTACAGTTGTCCATGCATTAGGACGTGAGTGTTTAGTTTTGGCACGTTTATGAATGTGCTAATGTTCTGTGTTACCTTTATTAGGATGTCAGGACGAGCAAGAGGTGGTAGGCGTGGTAGGCCTAGGAGGCAGGAAGTGCCATTACCGGAGGAGATTCCGGCGGTTCAGGAGGGGGTTGGTCAGGCCAATGTGGCCGAACCAGCAGGTCAGCAGGCCATGAGTGCCTTGGCCCAGGAGATAGCAGGAGCTCTGGGTATTCTCAGAGCAGGGAATCAGGCAGCTGAGGCAGGGCCTTCCTTCTTGAAGAGGGAGTTCTTCCGGTCTAACCCGGAGGAGTTTGTTGGGGATCCTAAGGAGCCACTGAAGGCAGACGAGTGGCTAGAACAGATGAGTAAAACGTTCGAGATGCTAGGCATTGAGGACGGAGCATTGAAAGTGACCTTGGCATCCTTCCAGCTGAAGGGAGATGCGGGTCAATGGTGGAAGTATGAGAAAGCTCGTGTTGGTGGTACTTGGGAGGCGTTTGTGAATGCTTTCCAGGAGAGGTTTTTATCTGCTGTGGCTAGAGAGAGGCTGAGGGATCAGTTTAGCCGGCTTAAGCAGGAGGGTTTGTCTGTGGCCGAGTTCGAGGCTACATTTACTAGCTTGTCCAGGTTTGCACCTGAACTTGTGGCGACAGAGGAGCGCCGTTGCTATGAGTTTGAGAGGAAGTTGAGATGGGATCTCAAGTTGAAAGTTGGTGGACCCTACATTCGAGACTACAGGCATTTGGTGGATGCTGCAGCTCATATGGAGCTGATGATGTAGGAGGGAGAGGAGGAGAAACATGGAGGCTCCAAGAGGGGCCAAGAGGGACAGGGTGATGGTAGGAGGCAGAGGGGTTATAACCCTCAGCAGTCCCAGGGTGGTTTGGCTAGGTCGACTTTCCCAGTACCGAGTGCAGGCTCCGGGAGGGGCAGTCAGGGAGAGTTCACCTGTTTCAAGTGTGGCCAGCCGGGTCACAAAGCTTCAGTTTGCCCGCAGAAGGGCGGGGGTCAGAGAGCTGCTTCTTCGTCAGCTAGACCGCAGAGTCAGAGTTCGGGCAGAGGGCAGCCCTTGTCTTGTTATCAGTATGGACAGCCTGGGCACATGAAGAGGTTTTGCCCACGGTTGAGTGCCACTTCAGGAGCGTCTGGTTCTAGACAGACGCATGGATTTCAGCCAGCTCAGTCTGTGCAGGCCTCGAGGGCCAATCCGGGGGCTTCGTCGTCCCAGTCAGTGCAGCAGTCCTATGCTCCGAGAGGCGAGCAGGTGGATCAGGGGCCTACAGGGCGCGTGTATGCTGTTACCGCGCAGGACCTTGTACCGGCTCCATCAGTAGTGAGAGGTACCTTTCTGTTTTGCAATTCGGTTGCTAGTGTATTGATTGATACGGGTGCGTCTCATTCTTTTGTATCTGCTGCATTTGCATCTGTGTTGGAATTGGAGTTAGCATTGTTGGCATCTCCTATTTGCGTAGTGTCACCTATTGGGGGTGAGTTGATTTTGAAACACGGGTGTAGAGGTTGTGATATAGAGGTTGATGATCATAGGCTTCCGTTTCCTTTTGTAGTCATGCCCATGAAGGGCTTTGATGTTATTTTGGGTATGGACTGGTTATCGTCATACCGAGCTGTTATTGATTGCTACCGCCAGAGGGTTACTTGTTGTACCGTGAGCGGGGAGTGTTTCCATTTCTTGGGAGACCGGGTTGGTAGTATTGTACCACCGGGGTATGGTCCGCGAGGGCGGAATGAACTTAGTGGTCTACTTGCTAGCTTTGAGAGTGGTGAGTGTGATGAGACCCAGATTGTGTTGCCGAGAGTAGTTTGTGAGTACTCGGATGTTTTTCCCGAGGATCTTGTTGATTTGCCACCTCACCGAGAGATTGAGTTCTCTATCGATTTAGTGCCCGGCACGGCGCCGATTTCTATGGCACCTTACCGTTTTGCTCCAGCAGAGTTGGTTGAGTTGAAAGTTCAGCTCCAGGAATTGCTAGATAAGGGCTTTGTTCGCCCTAGTGTTTCACCGTGGGGAGCGCCGGCACTCTTTGCTAAGAAGAAAGATGGTGCCTTGAGATTGTGTATTGACTACCGGAAGTTGAATCGGGCTACGGTTAAGAATAAGTACCCTATGCCCCGTATAGATGATTTGTTTGACCAGTTGAAGGGTTCCCGTTGTTTCTCTAAGATAGATTTGAGATCGGGTTACCACCAGTTGAGGGTCAGGGAGGAGGATATTCCGAAGACGGCATTCCGTACGCGGTATGGCCATTATGAGTTTTTGGTAATGCCATTTGGGCTTACCAACGCACCGGCAGTCTTTATGGACTTGATGAACCGGATCTTCCGGGAATTCTTGGATCGTTTTGTAGTCGTCTTCGTGGACGACATCCTTATTTATTCACCTTCAGAGGAGGAGCACGAGGAACACTTGAGAGTGGTGCTTGAGTTGCTTAGAGCCCATAGGCTGTATGCCAAGTTTGGGAAGTGTGAGTTTTGGCTAAGAGAAGTCAAGTTCTTAGGCCATGTGGTTTCCAGGGAAGGGGTGTCTGTTGATACATCCAAGACTGAGGCAGTGCAAGATTGGGCACAGCCTAAGAGTGTGTTTGAGATCCGCAGTTTTCTGGGATTAGCTGGGTATTACCGCCGGTTTGTGAAGGATTTCTCCAGGTTAGCTTCACCGTTGACTAGATTGACTCGGAGGGAAGTCAGCTTTGTATGGAGTGAGACTTGTGAAAAGTCGTTCCAGGAGTTGAAAGTTAGACTGACCACCGCTCCGGTATTGATTATTCCGGAGAGAGGGTTGGGTTATGCAGCCTATTGTGATGCCTCACGAGAGGGTTTGGGTTGTGTGTTGATGCAAGAGGGGAAAGTGGTAGCTTATGGCTCACGTCAGTTGAAAATTCACGAGAAGAATTACCCTACGCATGATCTAGAGTTAGCGGTTGTGATCTTTGCCTTGAAAATCTGGAGGCACTACCTTTATGGTGAGAGATTCGAGGTGTTCTCGGATCACAAGAGTCTGAAATATCTGTTTTCACAGAAAGACTTGAATTTGAGGCAGAGGAGATGGATGGAGTTTATTGAGGATTACGACTTCGAGTTGCACTATCACCCGGGGAAGGCCAATGTTGTGGCCGATGCCCTTAGCAGGAAATCCATTAGTGATGTAGCTTGTGTAGCCATCCGGGAGTGGGAGATGTTGGGGGCCATTGGAGAGTTTGATTTGCTTTTGAGCGAATCCGTTGAGGCTGCGGCCTTGTTTTCTGTTGTTGCACAGCCTACGCTTGTGACTCGAGTGTTAGAGGCACAGAGAGATGACCTTGAGGTAGACTCACTCAGAGAGAAGATCTCCAATGGGAAGGTTGAGAAGGGTCTGGCGGTGTATCCCGACCTGAGTGTGAGATACCGAGACCGTTTGTTTGTACCGGAGTCTTGCCGAGAGGAAGTACTCCGAGAGTTTCACCATTCGCGCCTTGCGGTGCATCCGGGAGGTACTAAGATGTACCGGGATTTGGGTCGCCAGTTTTGGTGGTGGGGTATGAAGAGAGATGTGGCAGTTTTCGTGTCTAAGTGCCTTACTTGCCAGCAAGTGAAGGCCGAGCATCAGAGGCCAGCGGGTTTGTTACAACCCTTGCCTATTGCCCAGTGGAAGTGGGAGCATGTCACTATGGACTTCGTTGTAGGTCTTCCGAGGACTCAGCGGGGTAGTGATGCTATTTGGGTGGTTGTAGACCGGTTGACTAAGTCGGCGTACTTCATTCCTATGCGCGTGAGAGATTCAGTAGATTATCTTGCCGACTTGTATATTCGGGACATAGTGAGGTTGCACGGGGTCCCAGTGACGATCGTCTCAGATAGAGATCCTCGTTTTACTGCTAGGTTGTGGCAGAGTTTGCAGAGTGCCTTGGGTACTAAGTTGACCTTTAGTACAGCTTATCATCCTCAGACTGACGGGCAGTCCGAGCGTACTATTCAGATTCTCGAGGATATGCTTCGGGGTTGTGTCCTTGATTTCAGTGGGACGTGGGAGAGGCACTTACCATTGGTGGAGTTTGCCTACAACAACAGTTTTCAGTCTAGTATCGGTATGGCACCGTTTGAGGCCTTGTATGGCCGACCCTGTAGGTCTCCAGTTTGTTGGGCCGAGGTGGGTGATACACCTTTGTTGGGTCCGGAGTTGGTTAAGGAGACGACAGAGAAAGTTGAGCTTATCCGTAGGAGGCTTGTTACAGCCCAGAGTCGTCAAAAATCTTATGCTGACCGTAGGAGAAGACCATTGGAGTTTGAGATGAGAAGACCATTACAGCCTAGACGGGGTTTGATGAGGTTTGGGAAGAGTGGGAAGTTATCCCCTCGGTTTATTGGTCCTTTTGAGATTCTTGAGAGGGTTGGCGAGGTTGCATATCGTTTAGCTTTGCCGCCACAGTTATCCGGGGTTCATGACGTGTTTCATGTGAGTATGCTTCGGAAGTATGAGCCGGATCCATCACATGTGTTGGATTGGACCGACTTAGAGGTAGATGAGGATGCCTCGTACGAGGAGAGACCGGTTCGAGTCTTGGATAGGCGGGATCAAGTCCTGCGTGGCAAGACCATCCCTTTGGTTAAGGTTTTGTGGAAACATCACGGAGTGGAGGAGGCCACTTGGGAACGTGAGTTGGGAGTCCGTGAGAAATATCCGGACTTGTTTGTTGATGTATAATCAAGTATTGCAATTGTGTAATTGTAATGAAATTTAAGAGTATTAAAAATGTCTTAAATTGGGAAACATGGTGCATGTTTTGGTTAATGAAAATGTTGTAGAACTTGCCTTGTTATGGGAGTTGATTATAATATTGCATGTGTTGGCTATATTATAGAAATGGAATTGTATCATGATTATTGCTTGTGATATGAATTGTGAACCATGTGTGTTGGGAATGGTTGAAATGAAAAGAGAATGCATGTCGAAATGTATATATTGTAGAATGCCTCTTGATAAGAGATGGAATGACCGGGAATGGATCGAATTGTGGAATGTTGTGGTATAACATTGTTTAAAAGAGAGGAAAACTTGCTTTTCAAAAACTTGTTCTTAATTTCGGGGACGAAATTCTTTAAGGGGGGGAGGTTATAGCGATCCCGGGTTTACCCCTTGTTGTATAGCGATCCGGACATGTGTCCGTGGGTGTTGGTAGTTGAGTATTGTCTTGTTTACATCCTTTCTTGCTTTGTATTTGAGTTATAGGATGTGTTGGGCAGGTTTGTTACAGGTTGGTTGAGCTTAGGAACAAAGTCTAGTTGCCCAGGTTTTGGCTTGTCCCCTCGAGCGGAGGTATGTACGCTCGAGCGGAGAGGTTGTGTTGTTGCTTTTAAGCTCGAGCGGGGAGTTTGGCGCTCGAGCGGAGAATGCACCCATTCAGTATTTCGTGCACCTACAGAACTTCTGCAAGTGTGGTTCCTACGCTCGAGCGGGTTTGGTGCGCTCGAGCTGGTTGCGCTCGAGCGGGGATGTTGCGCTCGAGCGGACAGTGTGTTTTTGGTGAAAGTTCTGGGAGGGGGAGAACTGCGCTCGAGCGGGCTGGTATCTGCGCTCGAGCGGACGAACTTTGTGTCTGTGTCTTGGCGCTCGAGCGGACAATGTTGCGCTCGAGCGGACCCTGTTTTATGTGTCTCTACGCTCGAGCGGAGTGTCTTACGCTCGAGCGGACCTGTCGTATAACTGAGTAGGGCTGGGCATTTTAAATCACTTTTTGACTTATCTTCTCTCTCTTACTTTACCCAAAACACCATTTTCAGAGCTTCTCTCTCAAAAACCTTAACTTCTCTCTAAGTATTGATCTAGCTAGGGTGTGTTGCTCACCTTTGGTCTTCACAAAAAGGGTGTTGATCGTCGAGGGCGTTCTTTTGATCCGAATAGTTTGGTATTTGGAGCATTTTGGTTTTGGGTCCTTCTCCTTTGGAACTCATCTTTTGAGGTAGGGATATCCTACTCCTCTTTATGAGTTTCGTCTTTAAATTTTAGCATTTTGATATGTTGGAAGTTGTTGTGTGATTTTGGAAAACTTCGGGCCATAGTGTAATTTTACAAAAGTTGGGGGTTTTCATCTATGATAAACCTAGAAGCATGTTTGGTATAGAAACATGGAATTAATGTTGAAACATTAAGAAAATTGGAACCTTAGGGTTGTGATGTTAATTATGGAGAATGCCCTAATTACATTGATTGATTAATTTGGATAATTAATTGTGTTGATTTGTGATGTATATAATTGTTGTTTATATGCATTGTGTTGTGTTGGAGAAGATAGGGGATGTACTCCACGGTTTAGGGGAAGATAGGGGATGAACCTCTAAACCGGATGTTGTTGGGAGGAGATAGGGGATGAACTCCGTAGATAGAGCGGGTATGCTTATCTAGAAGTGTATTGACAGAGCGGATATGCTTGTCGTTGGAAGTATTGATATAACTGTTATGTTTATCTTTGATGAAGTGAAAAGTGTTGGCATGAGTGTGTGTCTCATGTGTGATGTTTGGCCAGGTTCTGAGCCAAGGTTATGAAATGGCAAGTAAAAGGAAAAGAAATGAAAATGAAAGGAAATATAGACTTAAGTGTCTTGGGATTGTGTTATGTTATGAATGAATGTAAAAGTGTTGACCATCTATCAACTGTTAATCTTTTAGTCATTGTTCATAATTGGTTTAGTATATTTCTACTGGGCTGTGGCTCACCCTATATGGGAACATCATTTTCAGGTACAGGAAGCATGCCACCTCCAAGGACTTAGCTTGGGAGGCTAGTGGCGGACAGGCTTTTTGGTTGTCTTTCCTTTTGTTGTATTACATGTAAATTCAAGCCAAGGGCTTTATGTGTAAATGAGTTAGCACTCTACTTTTGTGTAACCAAGTGTTAACTTGGAAAGCTGTAAGCCCTTAGGGCGTTTGCTTTTATTGTTAACATGTGATACTTTTTGTGTAATAAAACTCTGGTGAATGGAAGGATGTGGACCTTTTATATACCATAGCATGTCTATATTGTTGGGATTAATGTTACTATTTTGAGAGCGTTACAGGAATGAAGAGTAGGGTTAGGGGCGTCGACTGAAGATGGCTCCAACAGCGTGTATTGGTGTTGGTTGTCTTTCTTCTTCTTATTTTTTGAGCCTTAACCAAAATGACGTCATTTTGATTCACTTTGTGAACACTCAAGAGAGGATCACTCTAGAGAATCTGAACAATTTTTAAATGATCTGCTACTATTATACATATTCCTAAAAAGGGGATATACCCCATGAAACATTCTTTAATCTTTAATTTTTAAAAAGAAATTTGAACCATTAATATAATTCTTATTTCACTGTGGATTTAATTTTTTTTAGTGGCATTTCAGTTTTTGTGATGAGGTGAAAAAGAATTAACAAAAATTAACAGTTCAGTGTATATTTGTTATAAAAAAAAATTATGTAAATTTTAATAATTAAAATCATATATTTTTTCATGAGCCAGTAATTACTTTGAAAAGAAAACACTAACTTGTAAATTCTCCAAAAATTAGGGTGTTTGATTTTTATTTTTTATTTTCATTTGAATAGATAATTGTGTGATAAAAAGTAATTAATATATATATATATATACAATGTGATATTTCAATTTTTTTGACTTTTTTAACAAAGAAAGCACAAACTAAACATAGCCTAAATTCATAATAAATAAATAAAAAACACCATGGTTCACAACAAAAAAATCAAGGTAAATTATAAATACACTACTTGAGATTTGCATGAAATATGGATTGTCTCCTGTGGTTTGGAAAATTATAAATTTTCTATTGTTAGAATTTTTTATTTAACAAAATTAACTGAAAAAATAAAATTTATAATTATTCTCTTATACAATAATAAAATTACATGAATTATCAATTGAAATAAAATTTATGATATCATTAAAAACAGTTAATTAACTTGATGATTTATTAATAAAAGGCGTTTATTATTTTAGGTAGGCAACCTAAGAGGGGCTAAAATGGGTAAATAAAAATAATTATACAATATTAATTATAATAATCAAAATATTCAAATTTCAACAAGTAAAAAATAGAGTAATAATAATCAATGTAAAAGAGATAGGGAGAAAAGAGCAAACATAAAGATTTATAGTGATTCGGCATGTCAAGCCTACGTCCACTCCTCAATGATCCTCTTTGAGAATTTCTTCACTATCAATCAATTCAATACACCACCAAAGTTTTACCAAGCTTATGAATTTTACACAGGTCTTACTTTATTTGTTGAGCCTCACTTAACAATAAATGTCGCATCTTTATAAAATTCTCTCACAAAAAAATCAATAAAGAATAGAGGTACTTTAGCCCCCTTTTACAATGGTTCTCTCTCAAAGAGTAGATATGAAAGTGTAAGAAGAAAAAGAATAAATAACAACACTAAAAGAATATCATCTAAAAGTGAAATAACATAGTGAAAATGCAATCAAAGAATAAAACTTGAATACTCATATTTTTTTTCTCTTCAAATTCGTTATTTTTCTCCAAGAAAAATGCTTCTTTTATAGCTGAAAAATATATCCATTGGAGAAGAGAGACGCTTCACGCACGCTTGATATATCCGTTAGAGAAGAAAGACGCTCCTCTTTTGACAATTCAATCATATGGAGAAACTTCACGCGAAGAAGATAGTTTTTGCAGCTCGGATCATGTGGAAATGGGCACATAGTTAGAGCTTTTTCTCTTTCAAATTCGCAGGCAGAAGTTTAAAATAATAGGCCAAAGATTGCTTTCGATGAATGATAAAATTTGAAATTATAGGCCAAAGGTCGCTTTCGATGAATAGTGAAATACTATTTGCTCAATAACTTTTCTATTAAAAAATATATGATGCACAAAAAATTCTATTTAAATAATATTTATATTTGAATGCATCATATGTATACAAGTATGTAGCAAAGCATATAATATTTTGTGCCAAATGATATAAAGTATTTATCATATAAAATCATAATATATTTAATATATTTTAAACATTATCAAAATTTGTTATGAAATTCAAAACTTCAAGGGCGTGATGTAATTTTCAAAACTACAGAGGGTAATTTATATTTTAAGCAAATCTTAGAGAGTGTGTTTGTAAAATATCCAAAAAAATTAATATATATCATAATCAAATATCACTACATTCATAACCCATTTGGTCTGGTTTTGACAGATTTTTTTTTTTTTTTGGAAAATTAATAAAATATTTCTCTCTAACTTTGGGTAGTAAAAGAGGTCCAATATATTTTTATTTTTTTTTTATTAGCTAAGATTCCTTGATGAAATTTCTGTATGATCATATCAGGGAAATTTTGAAATTTCTTTGTGAAAATTGAAATTTTTCTGTGTTGGGGTGAAATTTCTCTGTATCAAATTTTCTTTGTGAAAATGTTGAGAGAGCCCAACTACTATGAAAATATTGTATATCATTTATTTTATAAAATCTTAATATCAGGGATTTTAAAAAAAAATTCTTTTTTTTCACATGACCTTTCGTGTTTAATTTTTTTAAAAAAAATTTATTCCAAAAGCTAATTTATGTCTAAAATTAAATTAAAAAATGACACGTTGACATCTACATAACATAAAAATATTTTATTATATATTTCACAACTCTAATACAAAGCCAAATCTTAATATAATAGTATTTTTTTATTTTGTTGCAGTTAACGTGATATTTTCTATTTATTTTTGAACATAAATTAGTTTTAAAAATAAATTGATAAAAATTTAAAACATAAAAAGTTAAAGTGATAAAAAACAAATTTTAAAAATTAAAATAAGAAAACACCAAACATAAAGGGTAAAGTATTTTTTATTCTTTTTAGGATAAATTACCAATAGGTCGTAATAAATAGACTTAATTTTCATCAAATTTTATTAAAAATAAGTCTTACGAAAATCGTCGCTAAAAATAAAGAGACAGAAATTAATGACGATCTTCACCCTTTAATCATCACTAATTTATGTCACTAAAAATTAACAATTAGTAATATTTTTTAATAATATTTAATAAAAAGATATCATTAATTTTTACAAAATTTATTAAATAATAAATTTATTTATTAAAACCTACACATAAGGTCGATTGTTTTCTAATCCCTATCATTGGTCTTGCCACGTTGATCACGTGTATTCAACTTTTAAATCTATACTATATATTAAGCAAAAGGGGGTTTTTAACCCCAATCCTTGTGGGAGCTCCAATCTCCCAATCTAAATTTCTTGATTTTTTGATTTAAAAAAAAAATCTTAGCATTTATTAACTTCTCCCAACTCCCAAGTCTTACCATCATAATAACACTTTAATATATTAAGAACAAGTATAAAAAAAATTCTTTGAAATCCAACACATGAATTCCTTGAAAAGTCCCAACACATATGATTATTATCCCTCATAATAACACTTTAATGCATTAAGAGCAAGCATAAAAAAAATTTCTTGAAAAGTCCAACACATATGATTATTATCAAAATATTAAACTTTAATATAATATAATAATGAAAAAAGACATTTAATTCCTTGAAAAGTCCAACATATATGATTATTATCAAAATATTAAACTTTAATATAATATAAAAAAGGAAAAAAAGAAGACATTTAAAAAAAATATTTAAAAATCACAATTCACATATATAGATAATTGTAAACACAATCCATGCATAGCACAACACTTTAATGCATTAAGAATAAGTACACAAAAAAAAATCTGTGAAATCCAACACATATGAATTCCTTGAAAAGTTCCAACACATATGATTATTATCCCTCATAATAACACTTTAATGCATTAAAAACAAGTATAAAAAAAATTTCTTGAAAAGTTCAACACATATGATTATTATCAAAATATTAAACTTTAATATAATATAATAAAATAAAAGAAGACATTTAATTCCTTAAAAATTCCAACACATATGATTATTATCAAAATATTAAACTTTAATATAATATAAAAAAGAAAAAAAAAAGACATTTAAAAAAAAAAAAAGACATTTAAAAATCGCAATTCACATATATAGATAATTGTAAATATATTAAGGAAAAAGGGGTTTCTAAACCCCAAGTTTTATGGGAGCTCCAATCTCTTAATCTTAATTTTCTAAATTTTTTATTTAAAAAAAAAAAACCTCAACATTTATTGATTTGGTCAAAATATTCTGATCAACATTTATTAACTTTTTCCAATCCACATACATGCATTTATTGATTTGGTCAAAATCCCTGATTAGCATTTAAAATCCCCTCATACAAATAATTATAGATACAGCCCCTGCATAGTTACTATAGTAGCCTTTTTAATTTTTCCTGTACACTATGGTTAGTGATAAGATTGTTAAATTATTTTTATAAAAAATTTTAAAAAACATAATTTATATATTTAAAAAAAAATTAAAATAAATATAAATATCTATAATTAATCCGTGCATAGCACGGGTGGTAGGCTAGTTTAAACATAAAGAGAAAGAAATTAATGACGAAGACGACACATAGAGAATATCAATTATTTAACAAGAGTATTCTTGGCATTTTGAGGATTTCTTAAGGGTAGTTTCGTCCTCATGATGCAAAAATAGGGACGTATATTCCTCATTTAGAACCCCACATTTTCATTATGTATATTTTTTTTATGAAATCTCAATAGAAGAGAATTTAATGAGCTCGTAAGGTTTTATTATGAATTTTATTTTGATAATTTAAATAGTTTATTTTGTAAGATACTCAATGCATATATTTGATAATTATAATTTTTTTATTTATTGCATTTATCTCTAAAAAAATGAATAGTCTATTTCAAAAATATATTTATCATTCATTTTTCAGAGACAAATGCAATAAAATGAAAAAGTTACAATTACTGGATCGAACTAATTTTTTTTATAACTAATATACATTGGAGGCCTACAAAATAAACTGTTTAGATCATCAAAACGGGATCTGTGGTGGACCCTATAGACCCCTCAAATTTTCTTATGTTGAGATTTCAACATGAGAGATACCCAACTCTATTTTTTAATAAAAATACTAAGGACAATCTTTATTCTTGATATGTGTATAAAAAATATATAAATGTATGTTAAAAATATATTAAAATATGTTAAAATGTTAAAAATATGAGTCTTGATAACAAGTATCTTTAAGGTACAAGTAAAATTAAAATATTTGTAGAACACAATACATATTTTTTGCTAATAATTTCAATGCATTTTTATTGAAACTAATATACTTTTTAATATTTTATGTATTTTCAAGAAATTTTGTACACATTTCACAATATTAAACAATATTTATGGAGTACTGATTAAGATTTGCCTAACAATATAATATTTTGTTAAGAATGAATTAAGTATTAACTTCTTCAATTATTATAGAAAGTAAAAAAATAATAATAATAAATGCATGGTCTTAAAGAATGCTTATATATATATATATATAATGAGAGTAAAATGCCCTTTTTCATATTTCCCTACATTTTATATCTACTTTTTATTGGCATTTTTTTTAATTAATAATTTATTGAAACGTGTGGACAAGACTTTTGAATCTATACTATATATTAAGCAAAATGGGGTTTTTAACCCTAAGCTTTGTGAAAGCTCCAATCTCTCAATCTAAATTTCTTGATTTTTTGATTTTAAAAAAAAAACCTTAGCATTTATTAATTTCTCCCAACCCCCAAGTCTTACCCTCATAATAACACTTTAATACATTAAGAACAAATATAAAAAAAATTCTTTGAAATCCAACACATATGAATTCTTTAAAAAGTCCCAACACATATGATTATTATCTCTCATAATAACACTTTAATGCATTAAGAACAAGTATAAAAAAAAAATTTTGAAAAGTCCAACATATATGATTATTATCAAATATTAAACTTTAATATCTATACTATCTATTAAGTAAAAGGGGGTTTTTAACCCCAAACCTTGTGGGAGCTCCAATCTCCTAATCTAAATTTCTTAATTTTTTTATTTAAAAAAAAAATCTTAGCATTTATTAACTTCTCTCAACTCCCAAGTCTTATCCTCATAATAACACTTTAATGCTTTAAGAATAGCATAAAAAAAATTCTTTGAAATCCAACACATATGAATTCCTTAAAAAGTCCCAACACATATGATTATTATCCCTCATAATAACACTTTAATGTATTAAGAACAAGCATAAAAAAAATTTCTTGAAAAGTCCAACACATATTATTATTATCAAAATATTAAACTTTAATATAATATAATAAAAAAAAGACATTTAATTCCTTGAAAAGTTCAACACATATGATTATTACCAAAATATTAAACTTTAATATAATATAAAAAAAGAAAAAAAGAAGACATTTAAAATAAAATAAAATAAAAATTTAAAAATCACAATCTATCTATACTATATATTAAGCAAAATGAGGTTTTTAACCTCCAAGGCCTGTGGGAGCTCCAATATCTCAATCTGAATTTTCTAAATTTTTTATTTTTTTAAAAAAAAACCTCAGCATTTATTGATTTGATCAAACTCCCCTGATCAGCATTTATTAACTTTTTTCAATCTACATATCTTTCCACATGCCTGCATTTATTGATTTGGTCAAAATTCCCTGATCAGCATTTAAAATCCACTCAAACAAATAATTATAGATACAATCCGTACATAGTTACTGCAGTACCATTTTCAATTTCTCCCATACACTATGGTTAGTGGTAAGATTATTAAATTATTTTTATAAAAAATCTTAGAAAACATAATTCACATTAAAAAAAAAATCTAAAACAAATATAAATATTTATAATTATTCCGTGCATAGCACGGGTGATAAATAATTCACATATATAGATAATTATAAACACAATCCATGCATGGAAGCTCCAATCTCCCAATCTGAATTTTCTAAATTTTTTATTCAAAAAAAAAAAAAAACTCAGCATTTATTGATTTGGTCAAAATCCCTGATCAGCATTTATTAACTTTTTCCAATCCACATGTCTTTCTACGTGGCTGCATTTATTGATTTGGTCAAAATTTACTGATCAGCATTTAAAATCTCCTCATACAAATAATTATAGATACAACCCGTGAATAATTACTGCAGTGCCCTTTTCAACTTCTCCCATACACTATGGTTAGTGATAAGATTGTTAAATTACTTTTATAAAAAATCTTAAAAAACATAATTTATATATTAAAAAAATCTAAAACAAATATAAATATCTATAATTATCTCGTGCATAGCACGGATAATAGGCTAGTAATATAATAAAAAAAAGAAGACATTTAATTCCTTAAAAAGTCCAACACATATGATTATTATCAAAATATTAAATTTTAATATAATATAAAAAAAGAAAAAAAAAAAAGAAGATATTTAAAAATCACAATTCACATATATAGATAATTATCTATACTATATATTAATTAAGCAAAAGGGAGTTTTTAACCCCAAATCTTGTGGGAGTTTCAATCTCTCAATCTAAATTTTCAGATTTTTTGATTTAAAAAAAAAAAAAACCTTAGTATTTATTAACTTCTCCCAACCCCCAAGTCTTATCCTCATAATAACACTTTAATGTATTAAGAACAACCATAAAAAAAAAATCTTTAAAATCCAGCACATATGAATTTCTTGAAAAGTCTCAACACATATGATTATTAGCCCTCATAATAACACTTTAATGCATTAAGAATAAGTATAAAAAAAATTTCTTGAAAAGTCCAACACATATGATTATTATCAAAATATTAAACTTTAATATAACATAATAAAAAAAAAAGACATTTAATTCCTTAAAAAGTTCAACACATATGATTATTGTCAAAATATTAAATTTTAATATAATATATGATTATTATCAAAATATTAAACTTTAATATAATATAATAAAAAAAAAGAAGATATTTAATTCCTTGAAAAGTCCAACACATATGATTATTATCAAAATATTAAATTTTAATATAATTTAATAAAAAAACATTTAATTCCTTAAAAAGTCCAACACATATGATTATTATCAAAATATTAAACTTTAATATAATATAAAAAAGGAAAAAAAGAAGACATTTAAAAAAAAAAAAAAAGACATTTAAAAATCGCAATTCACATATATAGATAATTGTAAATATATTAAGAAAAAGGGGGTTTCTAAACCCCAAGTCTTGTGGGAGCTCCAATCTCTCAATCTTAATTTTTTAAATTTTTTATTAAAAAAAAAAAAGGGAGCTTTTTCCATAAATCCATCTTTAATTACTTATGTTCCATTCAACCCATATTCTTTTTAACTATTCCATTAGGTCCTATTTGAGATAAGAAGACCAAAATACCCTTTTCATCTACTTATGTTCTATTTAGTTCATATTATTTTCTTATGTTTCAATAAGTCCTATGGGTGACATAATTACCAAAATACCCCTAATGTGAATGTTCACACCATCAATGTGAATGTTCATATCGTCAATGTGTAGGGGCCCGGCCCATGTACAATGTGAATATTCACATTGACATGTTAACATTCACATTGATAGGAGTGTAAAATTAACCCGCGGCTCGGGGCGAACCCGGTCCGGCCCGTGACAATGTGAATATTCACATTGACATATTAACATTCACATTGATAAGACTGTAAAATTAGCCCGTGGCCCGTGGGCGGCCCGAAGCCCGTGGGCAGCCCGGGGCGAGCCCGGCCCGGCCCTTGATAATGTGAATATTCACATTGATATATTAACATTCACATTGATAAGACTGTAAAATTGGCCTACGACCCGTGGGCGGCCCGAAGCCCGTGGGGGGCCCGGGGGCGAGTCCGGCCCGGCCCGGCCCGTGACAATGTAAATATTCACATTGACATATTAACATTCACATTGATAGAAGTGTAAAATTAGCCCGCGGCCCGTGGGAGGCCCGAAGCCTACCCGCTGCCTGGGGCGGGCCCGGCCCGGCCCGTGACAATGTGAATATTCACATTGTCATGTTAACATTCACATTGATAAGAGTGTAAAATTGACTCGCGTCCTATGGGCGGCCCGAAGCCCGTGGCGGCCCGGGGCGAGCCCGGCTCGGCCCGTGACAATGTGAATATTCACATTGACATATTAACATTCACATTGATAGGAGTGTAAAATTAGCTCGCGGCCCGTGGGAGGCCCGAAGCCCGCCCGCTGCCCGGGGCGGGCCCGGCCCGGCCCGTGACAATGTGAATATTCACATTAACATATTAATATTCACATTGACAGGAGTGTAAAATTAGCCCGCGGCCCGAAGACGACAGCCTCAGGTCGGGCCGGTGGGCCTGGGCCTAGGCTCGAGCTTAGGCCGGGCTCGAGCTTAGGCCGGGCTTGAGCAGGCCTGGCCATTTTTTTTTAATTCCTTTTAATTTTTTCTACCAAAATTTTATTATTTTCCACAAAAAAAGACATTGTGCCTTAGGTGGGCTGGGCCTTGGACCGAGCCTTGAATGAGCCTTAAGCAGGCCGATGGGCCGGGCCGGGCTTCAAAGTGATGGCCTAGGCCCTAGCCTAGGGTCTCGGACATGCTCGGGTCCGGACCCAAACGAGCCTGCCCCGGGCCGTGGACGGGCTTCGAGTAGCCCACGGGCCGCGGGCCAATTTTACATTCCTATCAATGTGCATGTTAACATGTCAATGTGAATATTCACATTGTCAACGGGCCGAGCCGGGCCTACCCCGGGCCGAGGGCGAGCTTCGGGCAGCGGACAAATTTTACACTCCTATCAATGTTAATGTTAACATGTCAATGTGAATATTCACATTGTCACGGGTTGGGCCAAGCCCGCCTCGGGCTGCGGTCGGGCTTCGGGCCGCCCACGGGCTGCGGGCCAATTTTACACTTTTATCAATGTGAATATTCACATTGTCAACGGGTCGGGTCGGGCCCGCCCCAGGCCGCGGGAGGACTTTTGGCTGCCCATGGGCCGCGAGCCAATTTTATACTCTTATCAATGTGAATGTTAACATGTCAATGTGAATATTCACATTGTCAACAGGCCGTGTCGGGCCCGCCCCGGGCCGCTCACGGGCCGTGGGAGGGTTTCGGGCAGCCACAGGGCGCGGGCTAATTTTGTACTCTTATCAATGTGAATGTTAACATGTCAATGTGAATATTTACATTGTCAACAGGCCGGGCCGGGCCCGCCCCGGGTTGTCCACGGGCTGTGGGCGGGTTTTGGGTAGCCACGGGGCGCAAGCCAATTTTATACTCTTATCAATGTGAATATTAACATGTCAATATAAATATTCACATTGTCAACGGGCCGGGCCCGCCTACGGGCCGTGGGCGGGTTTCGGGCAGCTACGGGGCGCGGGTTAATTTTACACTCCTATCAATGTGAATGTTAACATGTCAATGTGAATGTTAACATGTCAATGTGAATATTTACATTGTCAACCGGCCGGGTCGGGCCCGCCCCGGGCCACGGGCAGGCTTTTGGCCGCCCACAGGACGCTGGCCAATTTTATACTCTTATCAATGTGAAAGTTAACATGTCAATGTGAATATTCACATTGTCAACGGCCCGGGCCAGGCCGGGCCTGCCTCGGCCGCGGGCGGGCTTT
Source organism: Camellia granthamiana (assembly GCA_036172215.1). Lineage (NCBI taxonomy): Eukaryota > Viridiplantae > Streptophyta > Magnoliopsida > Ericales > Theaceae > Camellia > Camellia granthamiana. The sequence continues at coordinate 151,982,772 of CM069903.1, forward strand.
TGGCCGCCCATGGGCCGCAGACCAATTTTTATACTCTTATCAATGTGAATGTTAACATGTCAACGTGAATATTCACATTGTCAACGGCCCGGACCAGGCCCACCCCGGGCCGCCCATGGACTGCGGGCGGGTTTCGCGCTGCCACGGGACGCGGGCCAATTTTACACTCCTATTAATGTGAATGTTAACATGTCAATGTGAATATTCACATTGTCAACGGGCCGGGCCCGCCCCGGCTCGCCGACGGGTTTCGGGCTGTCCACGGGCCAATTTTACATTCCTACCAATGTCAATTTTAAAATATGAATGTTCACATCATAAATTGCTAACCGTTCAAAAAATATTTATAAGGGTATCAAAATTAAATATAAGGGCATAAGTGTCCAAGAAAATAGTGTAAATCAAGAAAAAAGACTTTATGGAATAAAACTATACATACATGGGACTAAATGGGTTAAAAAATTCCTTCATGGACTTCTTGGGCTAAAACACTTCTAAATAGGATTTATCAATAATTTTCCCAAAATAAAGCCTTAGCATTTATTGATTTGGTCAAAATCCCCTGATCAGTATTTATTAACTTTTTCCAATTTACATGCCGACATTTATTGATTTGGTCAAAATCCTTAATTAGTATTTAAAATCCCCTCATACAAATAATTATAGATATAGCCCGTGCATAGTTACTGCAGTAACTTTTTTAATTTTTCCTGTACACTATGGTTAGTGATAAAATTGTTAAATTATTTTTATAAAAAATCTTAAAAAACATAATTTATATATTAAAAAAATTAAAACAAATATAAATATCTATAATTATCCCGTGCATAGCACGGATGATAGGCTAGTCTATACTATATACTATATATTAAGCAAAAGGGGGTTTTTAACCGCCAAGGCCTGTGGGAGCTTCAATATGCCAATCCTAATTTTCTAGTTTTTTGTTTTTTGTTTTTTTAAAAAAAATTAACCTTAGCATTTATTAACTTTTTTCAACCCACAAAACTTTTTGACTTCTCTCATAATTACTGCAGTGCCTCTTCCAAAAAAATAATTTGTATATTAAAAAAAATTTAAAACAAATATAAATATCTATATCTATATCTATCTATTTATTTAAATCTATCTTTAACCCACAAGTTTTGTGGGAGTTCCAATATCTGAACCTTAATTTTTTAATTTTTTTGATTTTTTTTTTTAAAAAAAAACTTAGCACTTATTAAATTCTTCTAAGTCTTTTTAACTTCTCCAATACATACACTATTTTTAACTTTTCACATACCTATTGCAAACAGTGAGTCGCCTTTTTTGTTTTCTCCTTCTTGACTTCTCACTTCTACACTTTCAACTTCAGTGACCACGTATGCAAACAGTTAGTCTTCTTTTTGTTTTCTCTTTTTTGACTTTTCCTTTTATTTACTGTTTTAATATTGTAGTTAGATAGCGCATAAAAATATTTGTGATTTGTCTAGCGAATAAAAATTATAATTTGATTTTTTAATATGATTGAAGTTAGATAAATATAAACTCTCACAAAGAGAAAAATGTGATTATAATTAGTTGAATGATTTTTTTTTAATGTGATTGTAGTTAGTTTAATAGTTTTTTTTTCATTTATTTATTTTATTATGGGAAAAATGTGATGTGATTGTAATTTGTTGAATGACTCTTTTTTTTAATATAATTGTTGTAGTTAGTTCAATGTTTTTTTTTTAATGTTATTTAATTTTTTTATTTACTATTTTAATTTTATTTTTGATTTTTTAATATGATTGAAATTAGATAAATATAAACCCTCACTAAGAGAAAAATGTGATTATAATTAGTTGAATGATTCTTTTTTTTTAATGTGATTGTAGTTAGTTTAATAGTTATTTATTTATTTATTTATTTTGTTATGGGAAAAATGTGATTTGATTGTAGTTTGTTCAATAGCTCTTTTTTTTAATATGATTGTTGTAGTTAGTTCAATGGTTTTTTTTTTTAATGTTATTTAATCTTTTTATTTACTATTTTAATTTTATTTTTGATTTTTTAATATGATTGAAATTAGATAAATATAAACCCTCACAAAGAGAAAAATGTGATTATAATTAATTGAATGATTCTTTTTTTTTTTTAATGTGATTGTAGTTAGTTTAATAGTTCTTTTTTTTCATTTATTTATTTTATTATGGGAAAAATGTGATGTGATTGTAGTTTGTTCAATAGTTTTTTTTTTTTTTTTAATATGATTGTTGTAATTAGTTCAATGGTTTTTTTTTTAATGTTATTTAATCTTTTTATTTACTATTTTAATTTTATTTTTAATATGATTGAATTTAGATAAACATAAGTACTCCAAAGAAAAAAATGTGATTGTAGTTAGTTCAATGGTTCTTTTTTTTTAATGTGATTGTAGTTAGTCAATGGTTCTTTTTTTCATTTATTTATTTATTTTATTATGGGAAAAATGTGATGTGATTGTAGTTTGTTCAATGGTTCTTTTTTTTAATGTGATTTAATCTTTTATTTACTGTTTTAATGGTTTTTCTTTACTATTATTTATGAAAAAAATATGATTGTAGTTAGATAGCATAAAAATATTTGTGATTTGATTTATTTTTTTTGCTGATTTGATTTTTAAAGTACCAATTATTGAAAAAAAATTGTAATTAATTTTTTTAACTCACCGTGTTTTTTGAAAAAAAATTATTGTGTTTTTTTAACTATCAATTTACTTAATTTGTGATTTGATTTTTAACTCACTGTGTTTTTTGAAAAACAAAATGGATTGCACTAATTAGGGTTACATAATCTACCAATTATTGATGATGATTAGGTTGTATTTTGACCCAAAAAAATTATAATTGATCTTTTTAACTCACTATGTTTTTTGAAAAATAAATTATTGTGTTTTTTAATTATCAATTGACTTAATTTGTGATTAATTTTTTTAATTATTGATGATGATTAGATAGCATTAAAAAAATTGTGATTTGTATGATTAAAATTATCTCCTTTTGTTTATAATTTGATTTTTTAATATAATTGAAATTAGATAAACATAAACACTCACAAAAAGAAAAATGTGATTGTAGCTTATTCAATGGTTCTAAATAATCTTTTTTATTTACTATTTTAATGGTCATTTTTTTCAATTATTTTTTTTATTATGAGAAAAATGTCATTGTAGTTAGGTAGCATTAAAAAAATTGTGATTTGTATGATTGAAGTTATCTCATTTTGTTTATAATTTGATTTTTTAATATGATTGAAATTAACTTACAAAAAGAAAAATGTGATTGTAGTTTATTCAACGGCTCTAAATAATATTTTTAATTACTATTTTAATGGTTCTTTTTTTCAGTAATTTTTTTTTATTATGAGAAAAATATGATTGTAGTTAGATAGCATTAAAAAAATTATGATTTGTATGATTGAAGTTATCTCCTTTTGTTTATAATTTGATTTTTTTAATATGATTGAAGTTAGATAAATATAAACACTCACAAAAAGAAAAATGTGATTGTAGTTTATTCAATGGTTCTAAATCATCTTTTTATTTACTATTTTAATGGTTCTTTTTTCAATTATTTTTGTTTTATTATGAGAAAAATGTGATTGTAGTTAGATAGCATTAAAAAAAATGTGATTTGTATGATTGAAGTTATCTCCTTTTGTTTATAATTTGATTTTTTAATATCATTGAAGTTAACTCATGAAAAGAAAAATGTGATTGTAGTTTGTTCAACGGCTCTAAATAATATTTTTATTTATTATTTTAATGGTTCTTTTTTTCAATTATTCTTTTTTATTATGAGAAAAATGTGATTGTAGTTAGATAGCATTAAAAAAAATGCGATTTGTATGATTGAAATTATCTCCTTTTGTTTATAATTTGATTTTTTAATATGATTGAAATTAGATAAATATAAACACTTACAAAAAGAAAAATATGATTGTAGTTTGTTCAATACTTCTAAATAATCTTTTTATTTACTATTTTAATGGTTCTTTTTTTCAATTATTTTTTTTTATGAGAAAAATATGATTGTAGTTAGATAGCATTAAAAAAATTATGATTGTAGTTAGTTATTTTTTGTTTTACTTATTCAGTGAATTTCGAACAAATGTAATAAATTTTTATTTTTATTACTTTAATTATGCAATGTCAATATATTTTTTTAAAATTATATATATTTTATGCTAACAATTTAAAAATATGTTTGACATAACTATGAATGGTTTTTTTTAAAAAAATTTAATTCCGTGCATAGCACAGGTGATATGCTAGTAAATATATTAAGGAAAATGGGGTTTCTAAACCCCAAGCCTTGTGGGAACTCCAATCTCTCAATCTTAATTTTCTAAATTTTTTATTTAAAAAAAAAACTCGGCATTTATTGATTTGGTCAAAATCTCCTGTTTATTAACTTTTTCTAATCCACATACCTGCATTTATTGATTTGGTCAAAATTTCTGATTAACATTTAAAATCCCCCCATACAAATAATTAGAAATACAGCTCGTGCATAGTTACTGCAATAGCCTTTTTAATTTATCCTGTACACTATGGTTAGTGATAAGATTGTTAAATTATTTTTATAAAAAAATCTTTAAAAATATAATTTATATATTAAAAAAAATTAAAACAAATATAAATATCTATAATTATTCCGTACATAGCACGGGTGATAGGCTTGTATTTATATAACGAAAAGAGTATGTGGACAATTTAAAGTTCAACTCTTTTTTTTTATACATATTATTAAAGTTATACCAAACAAATTTACAATTTATTTAAAAATTTAAGCTAATAATCTTTACAATATATATTTTAAATTTTACCAAATGAGTCCATTGTAGAGTCTCCCTATTACTTTCCTCATATCAATAAAAAGAAAATTATTGTTTCATTCATTAATTTGTGGGAAAAAAAAATGAAATGTCAAAAGAGTAACTCGTAATGCAGGTGAGAGTCCCCCCCCCCCCCCCCAAAAAAAAGAAAGATAAAAATGTAAAAGGATATTTTGATCTTATTATAAAAAAATAAAAATAAAAAAATTTAATACTATGCATTTATTATTTTTTCTACTTTCTATAATTGCTAAGAACCTTTGCCTGCCGCCAACCGCTCCTATAGATGACAACACCTCTTAGAGCATCTTCAATGCTTCATCTTTTGTTTTATCAAATTTAAATTTGATGAAAAACGTACAATTTTGGTACTCCAACGTTAACATCAAACTAGTATCAAATTAAGGACTTCTCAATTTTTTCATCAAATTAAGGATGACTAGAGTTTTTATCAAATTACTATAACTGTTGGGACGAAACACTGGACAACCTCTTCCTTGCTTCTGACTTCTCATAAATTTACACTAACCGGTCGACCGGCAGAACATCCTTCCGGTCGTCCTCCCATGGTTTGATGAAAAATAAAAAAGAAAATCGTTGGAACACTCGATATTGAATGAAGCTTTTACTCAAATTTGATTTTAAAAAAAAAAGAGTAAATTTTGGAGATACTCTTATAACATCCTTTTGTCAAAAAGCTACCACCTCTGCTTCGCTGGTTGACAACTATTTTCAACTACCATCTCAAACAACCACCCCCTTGTCGCAAAACTATCACCATCGGTGATTAACCACTACCTTTGGGTACCACTTCCTACAGCTAACAACTACCTCAACCCAATGCCCACAGCCTAACATGTATACCCTTTAGAGCACCACCTCTTGCTAAAAATTATAGCTAATGACCAACAATTGCTTTCGACCACTATCTAATTGTTAATAATTGCGTTCGACCACTACTTCTTTTCAATGACAATATTTTTATAAAGTCTTTTCTTTTTTTCTTTCTTTTAAGAAAAAAATGTTAAGAAGTCCATTTTAGGGCACATATGTGATTAGGTTCAATGATTGTTTTGTTTTGGTTATAAAGATATAATTAATGAACTTAATTGGTGAGAACAATAAATTATTATTTTAGAAGATAATTTTTATTTATTTATTTATTTATTTTTATCCATTATCGCTGCACTATTGGTTGTTGAAAAAATCATCGGAAGTAGTCAGTAGCAATTGGTTTTGGCAACCGATAATGGCTAGTGATATTGGTGATATAGAAAGATATATAGATTAGATGAACAGATAGGTGACATGAATAAATAAATAAAATATTAGACTTATAGAACCACCCCCCCCCCAACACACACACACACATAATATGTGGATAATATATTATTTCAAATTGTTATTATTTTTAGCATTTATTACACTTTTTAACCCAAAATTATTGTTAAATTATTTATTTAATCCCTGAACTATCGATTGAGTCTACTTAGTCCCTAAAATATATAAATTAAAATATATTTAGTCCTTAAACTATTGATTCAATCTATTAAGTTCCTAAAGTATTTAATTCAAACCTATTTAGTCCCTGAAAGGATTTCAAAAATAAAATATATGCCCATAAATATTATAAATTAATAAAAAAAACCTTATCAAGTTAAGATTTTTTTTTTTCAAGAAAAATCTTATTTCTTTTTTGTCTTTAAAAAATATTTTTTTCATTATGTGTTTAAATTAGTATCATAATTTGGTTCTCAGTCTTGCCAATAAAATTATATGAGTATTAAACATGCTATAGAAATAGAATAAGATAATTTGAATAATCATACTTCGCTACGAATTATAATAGAACAATAATACATTAAGTTATAAAAAGAATTTAGCAAAAAATTTAAAAACAATCAATAATAAATTATAAACGAAATTTGATATATAAAATTAGATAAAAAGCTTATATCTCAACTAGATAGAGTGTTTTATTAATTTATAATATTTATGGGTTAATATTTTATTTTTGTAATCCTTCTAGTTTCTAAGTATATTTGAATTAAATATTTTAGAGATTTCATAGATTCAATCGATAGTTTAAGAATTAAATATATTTTAATTTATCTAGTTTAGGAGGTAAGTAGATTCAATCAATAATTCAGAGATTAAGTAAACAATTTAGTGATAATTTTAGGATAAAACATATAACAAGACACTCGATTATAAATTTAATTTTTAAAATTTGTTAGACAATAGTCTTTTAAGTAGACAATTGAGTGATAATTTAAGAATTAAATGTATAATAAACCCTCATTTTGATGATCTCAAAAGATTAAAGAGTCAACGGTGATTCATCCCTCTAAAATTAGAGTACTAATTGAACTCTAGTGTGATAAAAAAAGAAAGAAAAAGCTAAAATATCACATTAAATGAGCCACACACATAAATTAAGTCTATTAGAGCTCGGTCCCTAAAACTCTCAAACATCTCTCTTAAAACGTAAGGCTATTGTCTAACAAATTTTAAAAATTAAGGCTAGATTTAACGTCTTTTAAAAAAGTTAAAAAATTAAAAAGTCACTATCCTATTTAAGTCACATTATCTTATTTAAATCACATTATTTCTCTACCACATTACTTCAAATACAATTATACAATCCATATTTCATAAAAAAAAATTTAAAAATAAATTTATTTAGAATCTCTCAAACAATTCTTAAATTATAACCGAGTGCCCTGGTAGTTAAGAGACAGACAAACAGAACCTTAACTGATAATAGTAAAGTTCACCAAAAGGGTAACCGCATGAAGATAAATTGAAGTGGATCCCACCCAAATCAACGTCACTTGTTTTCTTGAACGGAACAACACCCTGCCAAGCCCAACTCTATGGGACTCATCATCATGGTTATTACTCCGTGATGGCGAACCTTCCCATCAACATACCAACCTTCGCTACAGCCAAAGTCATAGATAGTCTTCCTCTGTTTCTCTCTCTCTCTCTCTCTCTCTCTCTCTCCATAAAACTCTCTCTTTCTCTTTCTAAAACTCGAATTAGATCTCGTTTTCCCTCAACATTTTCCCGAGAAAACAATGTCCGACGCCTTGATCAATGGACTCGCCGGTGCCGGTGGTGGAATCATCGCCCAGCTCATCACCTATCCTCTCCAAACTGTACAATCTCTCCCTCTCTCTCTCTCTCTCTATATGTATCATCTCACTGATTTTCAATATATATATAGATATATGAATTTTGTTGATCTAGGTCAATACAAGGCAACAAACGGAAAGATATTTGAAGAAAGAGAAGAGGAAACTTGGGGCTATAGACCGAATGTCTCAGGTTTGTGCTTAGTTCTTTAAATTGCTGTTTACATTTTTAAATTTTCTGTTTAAGTTGATGATTTTGAAGTGATGATCAACAGGTTGTTAATCAAGAGGGATGGACTCAGCTATACGGAGGCTTGACGCCCTCGCTGGTCGGTACGGCTGCGTCTCAGGTGAGCTCATTTTAGCCCTAGTTTGCGGTTGCTGATATTGTGCGCCTTACGTCACAGAGCTTGTTCAACTGTTTTAGTTTGCTACACTATTTGGAATTCCATTTATGTTTTCGTTCAAATTGAATTTGAGAGTGAAATGGTCAAAAGTTTGTGTGTAACAGTTTTAGCACGGCTGAATGATGTATTTATGTCATATATATATATATATATCTTGATAGCTCGGTATTCAGCACAATAGAACCACTAATCTGGAGATCAATTCCACCGGCTACTAGCAGGGGCCCAAATTAAAGCCAAGGCAAAGCCTGTCTAGACTGGCCCAGGAGGTTTCGAAACTGAGAGCATGAAGGGAGCACACCCAGGCCCTAGGCCAACCCCTTCGGATTGTGTTTATGTCATATTTACATAGTAGTGTTGGGTGGGGGGTGCACAGGCACAGCTATTATAGATTGATATCTTATAACTAAAGGTGTGAGCAGCATGTGGTCCCATGGTGGTGGAAACTGTGCAATTGTTGCATTCATTTGTGATAGATTATCTCAAATATTTAATTATTTATGGGTCTTGTTTTATCTTATTGGAAAATGGTTACAAGTGGAATTTTCATACAAAAAGCTCACTTGAAATAATTTGACAATGGCGTTTTTAAAATTATAAGCCCATGTGTTTTGGAATGATGGAATCACAATTAGCCACAAATATTTTGTTTGTGTAACAACACTCTATTTAGTTTCCCTTAAAGGGGTGAATAGTTGAAACCATGTTTGAGTGTTAAACATGTCACTTACTCCTTGAGTCCGGGTGTCTGTAGATGAGTGAAATGTACAAGTATAACATCACCTTTTCCATCTTTGATTACTGATTCTATGACCTCAAGTTTTATGCAAGAATGGGTTTGGACTGAAATAATATTCTTCAGGCTTTTTCCTCACCTTGTCTAATTTTCTTTAGGTGTGTGTTCAAGCTTATTGGTTTTTGTTTAAAAATATGGTATATAGTCTATTGTAGCAATAATAATATGAAGTGACCTGGATTTAGTGATGCTGACATCACGACCATAGGTACCTAATATCCCAAAATCATGGTTTCAAGTATTACGCACAGTCACCATGTTGGTGGGACTTGGTGTTGGCTGATATATCGTGATATACAAGGAACTGGTTGCAAACATGAAAATACACGCAGGCCAAAAAAAAAGAAGAGTAATTGTGCTATGTCTCTCTTTCAAGTATAGTAAAAAACAGTAATGTTTATGTGTTCAGATTGCTTGATTTGAGGTGTCTCTATGAAAATGTTGCAGAAATTAAGAGGTTTATATGAATTGTCCTACATGTGTCCACATATGGTGCAGAGTGCAAAATATCATGAGCACAACTTAACAATTATAAAAGTCATTCACATCAAATTTTGCCACTAAAATATGTGATTTTCTAAGTGAAGGAGATAATTTGTTGAAGCCTTGAAGAAGTGACTTTCTGTTCTTCCAACGGATTTGCTTAACAATACACTCGTCATCATTTTACATCTCAGTCAAGGTCAAGACATGGTTTCTATGATAAGTTCAAAGATTCCAAACTTACCCATTGCTTAACTTTAGAAATTCATCATCATTTGTATCAATACGGATGCATTTTGGGATTTACCTTAGTAGGACTGGAAAACATTTGGAAAACCTTGAAAGTGGTATGTGAGTTGATGAAAACTCATAATGGAAACTTAATGTTAACATGACTGTTCTTAGTATGCCACACTTCTAAAAAGCATGACATGTTAGATTATTTCAGATTACAGAAATAGACTACTTTTTAAGTTTAAATGTGCATCATTTGTTTAATTAGATTTCTTATTTCTTATGCAATTGCAATTTTTATGGTACAGGGTGTTTACTATTATTTCTACCAAATATTTAGGAACAAGGCTGAAGCTGCTGCACTTGAACATAGAAACAAAGGGGTTGGTGATGGATCAGTCGGGATGTTCTCATCACTTGTGGTGGCTGCTTTATCTGGGTGACTTAATTTGCTTTTAGCATATTTTGAGTTTGTTAGCCATTGTTAAACTCTTAAGACAAATCACATCATTTGTTAATTCTCCTTGTTCTACTTAGTTACATAATTAATCTATTATTCAAGTTACTTTTAACGATTTTAGGTTTTCCCTAACAGATCTCGCTGGTTTTTTATTTCCATCCATGTCCACTCAATGGAAAATATTAATTTGGTTCAATTATAGCCAACTCTAATGCTTTGTTACATGGATACATAAAACCAAACCAAAACCAAACCAAGCCTTAAGTCCCATCAAATGGAGTTGGCTACATAAATCCTTCTCCACTCGACTCTATTAACGGCCATTTGGCTAGTCAAATTAAGGAGGTTCATATCGCTATTTACCACACTAGCCCACATCAATCTAGGTCTGTCTTTTCCCCTAATACTTCCATCTACCGTCACTGTATCGTAACTCTTCACTACTGCCTCTATTGGTCTCTGTTGTATATGACCAAACTATCTCAATCTGTTATCTCTCAACTTATCTTCTGTCAGTAGTACTATTACCCATTTACGAATATACTCATTACTAACTTTGCATTTTCTAGTCTTGCCATACATCCACCTTAACATTCTCATCTCCGCAACGCTCATCTTATTTACATGTTATTTTTTAGTTACCTAATATTCCGTCTCATACAACATTGCTGGCCTAATAGCCGTTCTATAGAACTTTTCTTTTAGTCTAATGGGTTCTCGTTTATCACACAGTATTCTAGATGTACTCTTCCACTTAAACCACCCTGCCTTAATTCTACGGACTACATCCGCTCCAATCTCCTTAGCCGTTGTAATAATTGATTCTAAATAACGAAAATGTTCACTCTTAGGTAGTTCTTGGTTCTCAATTTTCACTTTTCCTTTGCTTCTATTGTTACTGTTACTAAAATTACACTCTATGTACTCTATTTTAATTCTGCTTATCCTAAATCTTTTAGATTTAAGTGCTTCTTTCTAAGTCTGGGCCTCGTTAGGCAAGTTAACATTTTAGCTAAAAAGCCAAAAAGTTATTAAAAAAGTCAAAAAGTTTATAACCTATACAAAAAAAATCAAATATTCCCTTTTTAATCTACTTTTTGCACATCTTTTCGTAAAAAGCCAAAAAGTCATCCCAAACATACTAGTTTTTTTACCTCATATTTTAGCCAAAAAGTCAAAAAGTTACTAAAATAGCTTATTCCCAAACGAGGCCTAGTGTTAACTCCTTTAGTCTCATTCATGAACACGATATCATCTGCTAAAAGTATATACTATAGCCCTTCATCTTGAATATTTCTTGTCAACTCATTCATAAGTAAAGCAAAATAATAATGATTTAAGGCTGATCCTTGGTTTAACCCCACAGCAATTGAAAATTCACTTGTCTCCCCAGCAGACGATCTAATAGTAGTCACCATACCTTCATACATGTCCCTAATCACATCAATTTAACCTTTTGTCACATCTTTCTTATCTAACACCCGCCAGGTTATATCTAGAAACATTCTATCATATGTTTTCTCAAGATCGATAAGAACTATATGAATGTCTTTTTGCTTTTCTCTATACTTTTCCATTACCCTCCTCAAAAGATAAATCGCGTTCATTGTTGACCTATCAAGCATAAATTCAAATTGATTTTCTGACACCTCTGTTATATCTCGCAATTGACTCCATTACTCTCTCCCACACTTTCATTATGTGACACATCAGGTTGATTTCTCTATAATTGTTGCAATTTTGAACATCTCCTTTATTCTTATAAATTGACAATGAAATACTCTTCCTCCACTTCTCTGGCATTTTCCTAGTTAACAAAATTTTGCGAAATAACCTAGTCAATCAAGTTCCCTTCTTACCCAAACATTTTCAAGCTTCAATAAGGATATCATAGGGTCCTAAAACCTTATTCGATTTCATCTTCTTAAGTGCAAGCTGTAAGTTTTAGAGAAGAAAAAAGATTGGGATATGATTGTGATATCATCCCTTTTTATATTAATGAAGATTAATAATTACAAGGGAACCCTAAAGTATAGAATAATTACAATAGAATAATAACCCAACTAATAATAATAATATTCTAACACTTCTCCTCAAGCTGGTGCGAAAATATCTCTCATGCCCAGCTTGCCTAGGATGTCATGCAATGGCTTACTCTCAACTCCCTTGGTGAGAATGTCAGCGAATTGTTCACCAGACAGCACAAATGGAATACATATTGTGCCACTAGTGAGTTTCTCCTTAATGAAATGGCGATCAATCTCAACATGCTTTGTCATGTCATGTTGAACCGGATTGTGAGAGATGTTGATGGTGGCCTTATTATCACAGTATAACCACACAGGGTCCGTCTGATCAATACCTAGATCATGCAACAATAACTTCCCTTATACCATAGTTTTAAACTCAGCTTCTGCACTTGACCGGGCAATCACATTCTGTTTCTTACTCCTCCAAGTAATTAGATTGCCTCCAACAAAGGTGCAATACCCTAAAGTCAACCTCCTATCAGTTACTGATCCAGCCCAGTCCGCATCTGTATAAGCTTTCACACGAAAATGATCATGCTTTGAAAAATAAAGGCCCTTACTAGGAGCAGACTTCAAATACCGCAAAATTTTTATGATAACCTCGAAGTGAATTTGATGAGGAGCATGCATAAACTGGTTAACCACACTGACAACAACAGTAATTTCAGGACGGAAGTGAGATAGGTAGATGAGCTTACCTACTAAATGCTGATAGCCCCCCTATCAATAGCTACTCCTCCTTCATCATCCCCCAGTTTTTGATTGGGTTCCAGTGGAGTGTCACAAGCCTTGCAGCCAAGCATCCCAGTTTCCTTCAATAGGTCAAGCACATACTTCCTCTGTGAGATAAATATTTCATCTTTGGAGCGAGCAATTTCAATTCCCAGAAAATACTTCAAGCTCCTCAAGTTTTTGATTTTGAATCTTCAACAGAGGTATTTCCTCACTATCATCACCTGTAAGAACTATGTCATCCACATAAATAATGAGCGCTGTAATCTTACCACGTGAGGAATGTTTTACAAACAAAGTGTGATCTGCCTAACTCTGTTTGAAGCCATATTTAAGCATAGCCTGAGTGAATCTCTCAAACCAAGCCCTTGAAGATTGTTTGAAACCATATAAAGACTTCCGAAGCTGACATACTTTACTCTCTGTCTGATGATCCTCAAAACTAGGAGGAATGTCCATATATACCTCTTCTTCGTGGTCACCATGGAGAAAAGCATTTTTTACATCAAATTGATGAAGTGGCCAATCTAGATTAGCTGCTAAAGAGAGAAGTATTCTGACTGAATTCATCTTAGCCACGAGTGCAAAAGTTTTCTGATAATCAATACCATATGTCTGAGTGAACTCTTTTGCCACAAGTCTAGCCTTATAACGCTCAATAGAACCATCCGTTTTGTGTTTCACAATATATACCCATGTGCATTCCATAGGGCGTTTGCCCGTAGGTAACTCAGTCAATTCCCAAGTGTCATTCTTCCTAAGTGCTTTCATTTCCTCAATCATGGCAAGTTTCCACTTAGAGGTAGCACGAGCATCCTGAAAATGATTAGGAATGCTAACAGAGAAAATATTTGACACAAAAGCTCTATATGAGGATGACAAATGAGAGTAAGATACAAAATTTGAGATAGAATGTTGAGTACAAGATCTTACACCCTTTCTCTTGGCAATAGGAACATCAAGATCAATAGGAGTATCAAGATTAGTGGACTCAATAGATTCAAAGTTACCTGGATTCTCATCAGAAGTAGGAGATGACAATGGGTGAGCAGAAATGGTCTCTTGTATCTAGTTAACTTTTTGTCTGTCTTTATCCTTGACATAAACTTGCCCTTCCATATCCTTGGTGACATTGGGTTCTGTAGTCCCTGTAAGAGGTGGTGGTGCATGAACAACTGGTTCCACCATAGGAATTACAAGAATCACTTCACACAATTTTCACTTCAAAGTTCTTAATCCTGCGAAAGAACCTATAGCCTTAGTTTTCCTTATTACTAGCTATTTCCTCATTTTTTGACCTTCCTCCATGTTCCTCATTTAAGAACTTCTTACCTCTTCTTAATCTCTTCATCCTTCATCATTACCTTAGAGTCCTCATTCTTGATGCACGTAACTTGATTAAAATTTCTTGTTTTCATCTCTTATCTTAGCAAGTTTGTATATTCTCTTTTTCCTCTCCTTACTATCTAGTCTAGTGTATAGGTCATCATAGGCATTCAACTTAGCCTCTCTCACTACTTTTTTCCCCTTCTTATAAGTCAATCTGTAACTCTTAAGGTTTTTCTCCATTCTATCTTTCTGCCACTTTTTAAAGCACTCTTTTTCCGTCTTTATTACCGCTTGAACCTCCTCCTTCCACCACCAAGTTTCCTTAGAGTTGGGTCCCTTTCCATTTGATCCTTGCTATTTCACTTTGGCATTGATGAATACCTATAATAAATATTTATTTACTTTGAACTCACTTCACCAGCTCATACCTCTCAGATTTGATGCGCCCACCTGCACCTTTGCACTTGCAGTGTTGGCTGTGAAAGATCAATCCGCCAAAAAAGAATAGTCAAATTCTATAGCTTTTAAGGTTTTTATAAAATCTATTAATCCCTTGCCAATTATGAGTGCATAGAATTCTTTAATATTGATAACTGAATCCATTTTGTTTTTCCTGTAATACCTTTTTGTGGAATGTGAGTGAGTCTATTTTCATTAATTGTTGACATTTTTATTTTCTGTAGGTGCATAAACGTGCTGCTGACTAATCCCATATGGGTAATTGTTACGCGCATGCAGGTAAAAGGCTGGTTACCTTCTGTCACAAGTCTTTGATGCTCTAAAACATGAAAGTGGCACCTTGATTAATCTTAGTTGAGGTTAAAACTTAAAACAATGCTGTTTCTTTAACATCTATAATTGTTATATAGACTTGGGAGTTTCATTGTGGATTCATTAGTTAGATCATTTTTCTATTTCTTTTCTTTTTGAAAGTTAATTTTTGAAGTGTGTAACAGAAGTGCATCTGGCCTAGTTCTATTGGCCCTTTTTTTTTTAATCGACAGAGACACTTTTCAATTGTCAGTTCCATTGCTGGTGGTTCGATGAGTTAGTCAGCTATTATGCGATTTTTTCAAAGTCATTATGCATTTGTTCTGTTATGTTGTTCTGAGTGTATGTCATGGATTATCCTTTGAAAAGATGTTTCTTGATAGCTTGGAATATTGATTGGCTTTTATTTAGTTAACTCCTAATCATTGTGATAAAGCTTGGTCACTGATAAGTGGCTTTGCAAATATGTGGGATTAGTGTAGCTTGTGGTCCTTTAATTATGTCTTCAGCAAGACTGTGGCTTGAATCCTTATTTGCGTAGATGTTTCCGTTTCACACCCTACCAATTAGGAAAAAATACACAAGGCCCAGTTACAAAGGTGGTTATTTATGATTTGAATGGAAGCCGTGATAATTCTGGGTTTAATCTCAGATGGTTCAATTCATGACCTTAAATTTTGAATTTTGTGGTTATTATGATTTGAATGGCAGCATTGATAATTATGGGTTTAAATCTCAGATGGTTCAATTCATGACATTAAATTTTGTATTCTGGCAGAATCATGCAACTGAGAATGATAGCGTGATAGTACTGTTATTTGGACATGAGAATAGTTGATAATCATGCTAAATTATCATTATTGTTTTCTTTATTATTATTTACTTGATTTTATTCAGTTTGGTCAGAGTACTCCTTTTCAAAGCTAATGACATGGACGTGGATTGTGAGATCTTTTTTTTAAGATTTAAAAATTAAGAGAGAGAGAGAGAGAGAGAGAGAGAGAGAGAGAGAGAGAGAGAGAGAAGTGGCATTTTAGAAGTGGCATTTTCTTAACAACTCTGTTCATTTGATTGCAACTGATGATAGCCATGATTAAATTCAATTTATATCTAATTTTACAATGCTGATTTAAAATCCCTTGATAACTATGTTGTTTTTACCATATTAATCTTGCAATATTTTCCTGGATTTGGCTTTAACAACCTTTGACGTGAGTTTTAACTTTTGATTCATGCAACCATACTAATTCTTTGAAAATCATGTTTTTTACGCAGACTCATACAAAGAAATCCCAACCTAGTCATCCTCAATCTATTGATTCAGACGAAGCAGTTCTTGCTGCAGTGGAGCCTCCTCCCTATGGAACTAGCCATGCAGTATGTGCAGTGGTCTTATGTTATTTCTTTCATAATTCCTTACACAACAGAGCAATTTGACTGAAGCTTTTATGGCATACTCTGCTGTAGCTGCCCTTGGAAAATTTAGTTATTTTTGTATATTTTATTGGAAGAAGTGCAAACTCCATGTACCAGATGTTTGAGCCATGACTAGGATTGGGTCAAGCAAGTCATGTAATGCCTAAATAAATATTAGTTGGGTGAATGGTTGGCTACAAGAGTAGGACTTTTGTTAGGAATTTTTATATTCTGATTCACTGTAACCATAGAACGGTTGTCAGTTTTTCTTGTCATCGTCCTTCATGCCATCCATTTAACTTGGAGTAGTTACCATGTACAGATTCAAGAAGTTTATGGTGAAGCTGGAGTTTCGGGATTTTGGAAAGGTGTTTTGCCAACATTGATCATGGTATGTGAAAAGTGACTTGAACATGTGCCATTGAACTATCATTGATTGTTCTCACTGTTGATCACAGGTGAGCAATCCCTCCATACAGTTCATGCTATATGAAACCCTGTTGAAGAAGCTGAAGCAAAGACGTGCTTTGAATAACAAGGATAACAATGGTATAACTGCTCTGGAGGTAAGTTTTTACGCAGACTAAAGTTTAAGCATTACCACCCTGTTTCTAATAATTTTCCATTTTTTTGCCATGTTACTAACCATTAGGCACTTGCATCCTTCCCACCATTTTTTATTCTGCTGTAGGTCCTGAACATTTTGTTTATTCATTTGTTAGATATTTCTGCTCGGAGCTTTAGCAAAACTTGGAGCCACTGTCGTAACATATCCTCTTCTGGTTGTGAAGGCAAGTGACACATGCTTGTTAACAAACATGGTTTGAGAGCTTGTATTTCAGCTGAGTTTTGTTTTGATAACTCTCAGAAACTTTATTTCTGTCATGTTACCCATGCAGAATTGACTGAAATGTGATATTCTGACTATACTTATGATAAACTAGTGGTGGGAACAAACCTGATGCGTTTGCAATTTACCATCTAAACTTTTGAGCAATTCGAAATGAGGAAGATGTGTTAAATTTGAAAATTGTTTAGCAGTTCTATTATGGGCATTTTTTGAAGAGAAAAAAGCTTTACAAATCTTCAAGCCATCTTCTGAGTTGTGTGCTTTATATAATACTACAGATAAAAGGTCACATTTCTCAGCTGAAAATATTCCAAATGCAAGGGCCCCTGGCCTTTCACTTTTATTCACCTATGAGCTGACCTTGCTTGTCTTCTGTGTTTGTCTGTGGCTGGGTTTCTTCTTCTTCCTCCATGTGTGTGAGGTCTTTTATTCACCTATCTATGACCTGACCTCACTTGTGCATGTGGCTGGGTTTATCCTTCTTCTTCTCCTCCTCCTCCTCCTCCTCCTCCACGTGTGGGAGAGGGAGGGAACAGTTTTTGGGTCTACTCATCCAAGTCTTGACAGAAATTAACCGAGTGCTGTGAGCAGCTGCTTTGAATGTTTCAACACCTTGCTGGGATAGCACCACCTAGGTGATTCAGCTGTTGGGTTTCCAAAGGAGCAGCAGTTGAGATGCTACTTGCCCAAGGATGATGGGAATCCATGTTGAGCAAATACATTTTGAAAGCAGCTCATGAGATTTGATTGTTGGGTTTTCCCAAGGGGCTTCAGCTGAGATAGCACTGGCCCCCAAGGGACATGCAGGGATCCTGTTTTAACATACATATGCTATTTTAAGTTATACCCAATTATAAAGGATAAAAGTGGAATTATATTTGATTTCTCATTTTTTGAACAATTTTATTTTGTTATATTATATCTATGCTTAATGTTGAAAATAATATAGACTGTGAAGTACATATTGTCATTATTTAGGATTTCAAGTGGAAATCCAAAATGCATAAAGCTGATGAGAGGATAACAGAAACAGAAGAGTTAACAGAGATGAAAACAAATTTAGAGAGAGAGAGAGAGAGAGAGAGAGAGAGATTGGTTTCAGTGACCTAGTCTGTATCAGTGGAATTATTGTTGGATCTATTCAATTTTTTGCTAATTTGCTTGTTTTGCTCCGCAGGCAAGACTTCAAGCAAAGCAAGTTTCTGGCGGAGACAAAAGGCATCATTATAAAGGTTTGCATTGCTTTATCTTCCACAATAGGGCAGTGTGTAATTCTCAACCATATCTATGGTGGGACTTGAAGATGGTCTATAGGCTGAGATAGACAGGAAATAGAATGCAACTCAACACTGAACATTGTCTTTCAACATCTTTTGTTGATTCTCTCTCTCTCTCTCTCTCTCTCTCTCTCTCTCTCTCATTCATGCGGATGTGGGGAAGGGTGGGTAACTTGAATGAGACCTCTATATTTCACGGAGATGGTAAAGAATTTCAGATGCCGCATGCTCTAGAACTTATCATTTCTGGAGGTTAATATCAATTAGCTAAAACTGATGCAGCCGATAGAAACAACCTAAATTTCCCTCTTTACTCAATTCCTATTTTCTTAATGTGCTATCAATGTTGTGATGCTGCCGGCTTTCCTGCAATACAGGCACTTTGGATGCAATCATGAAGATGGTACGCTACGAAGGGTCCTATGGCTTTTACAAAGGGATGAGTACAAAAATCGTACAAAGTGTACTTGCAGCTGCTGTCTTGTTCATGATTAAGGAAGAACTCGTCAGAGGTGCTCGTTGGTTGCTAACGAAGGATGCCAGTAATGCTGTGAGATCAAAGCCTCCATAACTGAAACTGTGTGTGTTTTGTGGGACAATCGGAACAAGGTGTTGCTAATATTAAGGTGCTTTATTGGGGCAGAATGGGGGGGAGACTTTGTAACTTGTAGTACTAAATTGGGATATTATTGGATTTTATGGGGACTAATATGATTGTTACACAATGTTGAATTTTTAAGGTGCATTTTTTGGTGATTTTGCATAATGGAACTACAAAGTAGCCCATGTGTATCTTGAAAATGGATCACAAACCAAAGTATTTTATTTTGTTTTTCTCTTCTCTTTCTTCTTTCTTTCTTCTTTCTTCTTTCTTCTTTCCTTTTCTTTTTGTTTTACAAATCTAAGTTTCAACACTGTATTCATGATCCCTCTTCCTTCTATATACCATTGAAGTAGGCTCTTTCCTCAATTGAATTGCCGCAGTCCCCTTCTTCCCTTGTTCATTGTCTCAACCGCCTCCGTCTCTCGCCACTGATGTGACTCCCTCCTCGTGACAGATCCAAACCCTTCTTCCATTGTCAATCGCCTCCCTCTCGGTTGTTGCACCTCTTTTCTTTATGTTTTATTATTTCTCTTTGATTAAAATTAGTTTTATTAGAACATGTTTTGAAACATGAAAGGTTAAAAGGTCAATTACCAATTTTTGTTACTGTCATTTCCTATAATTTTTTAGGGGGGAGGAGGTTTTTATGATTCTCATACAAATGGTGCTTGCATTTTCAATAAACTACACCGTAGATTAATATAATTAATTATAAGTTTTTATCAGCCTATAACAAATGGTGTGACATCATGTAACCATCATGATAATAATATATTTTTTTTCTTTTTTGAGGAATGTATTTTATGTAGTTAGTACACTATAATAACGTATCTTTTTTTTCTCCGTATTTTTTTTTTTTTTTGGGAAAATACAAGGGAGATTTACTAATAAATTTCAAAATTTGAACTTATGAACTAATTGGTCCGATTTTTATTCTATTAAACCGTTTAGTCCCCTTTAATTGTGAGGGACGTAATTACCCTCATCTAACCGTTGCTGATGCAGTTGTCGGACGGAAATTAGGTGAGGCATGTGTGTCACTCACGTGCGTGATTAGTGAATGGATGTGTGGTGTGTTGCATGTGATACACTGGTAGGGTGTCACAGAATGGCAAAGCGCTGTAAGGGGTTTTTTATTGGGCTGGGTTGGTGTGTTTGGGGGTTAACACACAACACACACACTGATACACGGGACACACGCACACAACTTCTCTTCGATCTGAGGTAAGACACACACAAGGGCTGGCATGGGCTCTCTCTTTCTCCTATCACACACAGATACACACATACATTGTGAGGGGCAGACACACACACACAGATACACGTACACAGATACATACATACATTGCAAGGGGCAGACACACACACACACAATAGCTAATCGATGCGACGCCATTGCTGACTGATCAGATCTTCCTGAGCCGCCGGTTTGTGCGCCGCTCGCCGAGCCTCCGTGGCAGTCGGAGAATGATGCGCGAGCCGGAGTTGAGGGTAAGAGAGGCGGCGGCGGAGCAGATCGAAGAGAGACAGAGCGATTAGGCGTACTCGAGGCCGATCGTGATTTTGGATCTGTTATGGAACTTCGCGTTCGTGTTCGTTGCTTTGTCAGTGTTGGTGGTGAGTCGGAAGGAGTCTCCGACGAAGCTTTTGAGGCTTTAGATTGTTGGATATGCGTTGCAGTGTGTGCTTCAGATAGTGTGTGTTTCGGGTGGAGTATAAGCGGATAGCATAGAGCCTTGATCGGGGAGACACACACAGGGCACTCTCGTCCACGCAGTAAAACAAAAATAAAAAAAAAAAAATCAAAAAGGACCAAATCAACCCACCAACAGGACTATTTGGTATAATAGAATAAAAGTGGGACTATTTAGTATAACAGTTTGTGAAGTAGGATTTATTGATAAATAATTCAAAATACAAAACAATGGTAGTTTGAAAAAATAAATACAGAATCATGAAAAAAGTTATATATTTCCCTTCCTTTTTTTTATTTGATTTTATGTGTACTTTAACTTTGTATAAGTTATATCTATATATATAAAAAAAAACGATTTTCTACTTGAGATTTGTCTTTTTTCTTTAATTTTGTCATTTTATTTTGAGTAATTTATTAATGGTGACCTATACGTTGAAAGTTTTTTTTCGTAATTTAGCAAACATTCTTGGTCATGAAATATAAATATTTTATTTTTAAAAAAATTACAAATATACCCATAAATTTTGTTTAAAATATGAATCGGTCTTATAATACTAGAAATTACAACTATCGTTTATTATAAATTCTAATTTAACACAATAATCAAGAAAAAAAACAACTATTCTCCTATACAATAATAAATTACCAAAATTATTTATTGAAAAATATTTCTTATATCATTAAAAATTGTTAATTGACTTAATACTTTATTTATTAACAAAATGGTTAACTGAAAAATATTTTTCATATCATTAAAATTTGTTAATTTACTTATTAATAAAATTGGTCATTTGAATATGATTTATGTATTAATAAAATTAGTCATTTGTATATATATGTATTTTCTTTCTATTCTTTATTAGTTCAGTGAATTATCTTAGTAATTTTTTTTAGATGGGGAATTATGTTAGTATTTGTTTTATATTTATCTGTCGAGAAAAGTTACACACCATAATTTATTTATTTTTTTATAAATTCGGAAGAAATGTTCGAGACTCATAAATTCACCCAAATGATATGGTATTAGAATTGGCATCTACATCATTAGATGTATAACAAATAAAAAAATAATACATATCATACCACATAATTAAATCATATATCTAATTATTTATTATAT